>OX327686.1:26030000-26695000 GCA_946807835.1 Ailanthus altissimus | reverse complement strand
TTTTGGAATTTGGGCGCCTCGGCGCCTATTTCTTTTTTTTCTTCTTTTTCATTCCTTTTTTCTTTCTTTCTTTTTTTCCTTTTTATTTTTGATTCATTTTTTTAATACAAAAATAAAAACAAAATTTAATGAAAATACCATTACCTTGAGTTGCCTTTTAAATAACGCCTATTTTAACGTCGTCAGTGTGACGTCTTCATCTCACATATGGAACTTCAGTCAATGACTACAAGCAATGTTATTCATTTCCTTTGACTTTCATAGTTTTATGAGAAAATGTTTAAAGAACAACCCCGACCATCCTGCTTTGAGCTTTACCGAAAAGATTTTAAACTTAGACCAGACGATTGAACTTCATTGCCAGTATCTATTGTTGCTCCTTGACGAGCGTGCTCTGCTGCTTTTTGGTAGTTAATTTATGCACTTGATTTATGATGGCTTTTATTACGTATAGTTTTGGAAGTTGTTGTGCTTCATCTGGAATTACCATATCGATCTTGAAACAGGGGAAAAATCCTTGGAAATATGCTGATTATAGTGCTTCATTTCAAGCTCCTTAGGCAAAAGAAATGGTAGGGTGCAATGGCTCAAAAGGTTTTGCTACTATAACTCTTTTTCTAGTACTCTTTCTTTTACTTCCAACTACACCTCATCCATATGATGTGTCACGCCCCAGACCCAAAAGATCTGACACACGACATCACTTACATTCATTCAATAATACTTAAACATTCATTTTAATTTCTTTCGGAATTATAGCAATTGAATTATGACTGGGACAATTAGTAAACCGGAGATACGCAGAGTTTTCTCAGAGATTAACACTCTACTACGTCACCAGTAGCAACTTTGTTACCAGAAGCCCAGAATATATTCATTGTAAATTCTTACTTAAAATTAATCCATTACTACACTTGGTGAAACTTAAACTAAGTCCAACCACACACAATAAAATAATACATAGGTATTTATTCACTAGGGACAAATCAAATATCTTATCCCACGTGTCCCCAAATGAAACACTTAGCAACCTAACAACTTAGGGAACCCAAGGAACAGCAGAAGCCTTGCCAAATCCGCTAAGCACACATGTACCTTATTTACCTAAAATCACCATAAACTATAATAAGTATAAAACTCAGTAAGCATACTAGTTTTTCATATATCAAATACAAATACATATATGTACACAATGCCTATGTATGATATGCTGTGATCACTCAAAATCATAATCTTATCAAATCACATATCATGTAAGCGCTTACACATTCTTTCAAAACACATAATAGGAATACCATCACTCAACTACTACTTAGTAGGACTTACATATCACATATCACATAATGAGCCAAATGTCACTCGTAGGTGACATACCGTATGAGAGGAATAGTACAAGTGAAGTCTTGAAATTACACATATATAATGCTCATGCCCAAAGGTAAAAGCCAAACCCTCACCCTGATCATCGGTGAGTCCTCTCACATGCACCAATACGCCACCACACGAATGTGATGACTCACACTTCCTTTAGGTACCAATAGGATCCTCCCTACATACGGAACATATAACATATACCAATCTCAAAGGAAAGGCCACACATAAAGGCTCCACAAATCACATAAAATGCCTACTAAGTTAACAGTGAGTTCAAGTACCCTCAAAACACAAAATATTTCTCATGGACATATTACACTTCAAAAGCTTTCTTTGTTAAACATATCTTATTTTGAAAGCTCACTTTCAAAAAACACATGTATGTCCATGCTCAATGTCAATGCTCACATTCATAAACATATATTTACATTTCATATCAAAATATACTTTGACATAACATAAACATATTCTTAACCACATTTAAAAAATTATTCATAACACTTACTATGTTTTTTGTGATTCTAGTAAAAAGTCTAGTGTACTTACCTCTTAGCATTTTCAGGTACAAGGCTTAAATCTCCTTAACCTATCAATGGAGATTAATCATTTCATAAGCCTCACAATTCACACAAAATACTTTAAATAGCTTACAAAATTATACACAATGCATTTATCACATCAAATTGGTCAAAATACTTGGTTTCTCAAAACCTGTCATTCTGACCACTTATACTTAACAAAATTTTCTAATACCACAAATGATGTCTAATTATTCCAAAATCAGAATATATCATTCTTGACTCATATATCCTTTTTATATATGAATATTATATCAAAATTCCTACACAATCCATTCCATACATACCATCGAATCCAAACTACTAACCTGACAGGATTAAGATACTTACTAAACAGTATTCAATCTCCCAATTTTATAAAATCATATACTAACTCAAAAATTATAAAACTACCACATAATTACTCTTAACACATATCTTAGTCGATGATAAATATTTCACTTCCAAATCACTGCCAAAAGTATTTTAAAACTATTTTATTCCATAGCTTTAAAACTCTGTTAATCAAATACTTCAATGAGCTGATACACTTTAGAAAATCATAACACTTCTACCACATTGATCTAAATTCTCAATTCCGAGTATATCATATTAGACATATAAAATTATCATATTCCACAAATTCGTAATTTTTAAAGATCATTTAGTAGGAAAAAAATTGTTCGTCACTGTATCATACTGTTTACATAAGAAATTTCCAGAATTTCAGGATCATTTTGGTAAATTCACAAAAACTTCAATTTCTGAAATTTTGAATCGATTCAAAGTCTCAGATGATACTAAACATGTTTAATTTCATATACTCAAAATTCAAAATCAGAATCGAATCACAACAATTTATAAAATTCTTGGATCAAGAGACTATCAAGCAGAAATTCTACAATCTATCATGATTTATCAAGCTATCTTATAGATCATCATCAATTCTCAAAATATCATACGAAATACACATCAAATCCTCAATTATACATATTTCTAGAAATCAAAAATTAAATAAATTAACATAATTAACACCAATAAATTGAGAAATAGTTGTGATATACCTCTTAAAATCCAAAATTCTAATTTCTTCTTCTTTTTCTTCTCCTTCTTCTCTTTCTCTCCCCTCTTTTTCTCTCTTCTCTCTCTCTAAAAGAGGTAGCTCAACCAAAATGAGAGAATTAGGGTTTTAAAACTGTATTTTTATACTAAGTGGCTAATTTTTGGTATTTACGAATTTACCCCTAAAACTTTCAAAGTATTACAATTTGGTCCCTAAAATAAATCTAAAGTCTTGCAATTAAACCCAATGCTAATAGTATGACCTTAACCTATACAAACACTACTAATAACAATATATAAACCAAGTATCACCAACATACAAATAAAATACGTATATTTATACATATATAAATACTTATTCTTACCAGTCGTGGATACTGGTTACTACATGATGAGCTTCCTCTGATTTGGTCAATTCACTGGCTACATGTTGCTATATCTTACACTTCATAATAATTGCATTGCAGTGTTCAATATTTTTTATTGAAATATTTTCAGTAATGCTCGGCAATGCATCTTGAGGATGGTTGTGGCCAGCGTTTATCAATTGTTCCATATGTATTTCTAACATCTGCAGAGATGAAGATTGGTTATATAACAATTCATCTATCCTATTTATGTATTATAATATATCATCCAAGGAGGAATCTTTCTCAAGTTGTTGCTAATGAATTTTTGGTGGGATTACAAGAGGATTAATTTGCATTAGAGTTTCCTTTTTATTGTTATTCTAACATGCTTGATTCCCCTATTCTGGATAATAAGCATCAAAACTTGGGTTGTGCTGCTGTTGGTAACAAAGTTCAGAATAAAGTACAAGTTCTAAGTATTGTCCATTTAGATAGTTACCACCACAAAAATCACAAGTGATTTGTGTAATTCTCTCAATGATCTTGCATAGAGCAACATGGTCAGCTGTTCATTAAGAGTTGTTAATGGCCATCTCTTCCAACAATTTATATGCATCATCAATAAATATATTCATAAATGCACATTCTACTGCAGCATCAATTATCATCCTTAAATGTTCAACTACACCATTATAAAATTTTTGCATAAGTAACCATTTTGGGATGCCATAGTGTGGACATATCCTCTGCATTTCTTTAAATATTTCCCATACTTTATGTAAGGATTCATCCTCATTCTGCACAAATGAAGTTATGACACTCATTATCATTGTGGTTTTTGCTAATAGAAAGAATTTAGTAAGGAATATTTACACTAACTCATCCCACGTTGTTATAGTCCTTGTTGGTATTGACCTCAACCCATTCTTTGCTTTATCCTAGAGTGAAAATGTGAATAGGCGAAGCCATATTGCATCATCCAAGACTCCATTGTATTTGTAAATGTCACATATTTCCAAGAAATTCACAACATGCTCAGATGGATCTTTATTTGTTAATCCACTAAATTGTACTGATGCTCTCAATAACTGAATCACCTTCGGATAGATTTCAAAATATTCGACATCAATAATAGGTTTTCAAATATTTGAATGGACATCGCTTACTCTTGGTACTGCAACATTCCTCAATAAACTTAATGTTCCAGCCATCATAAATCAGTTTATAGTTACTGAAAAACAAAAATAAAACAAATGACAGCAAATATATAATAACAGAAAGAAATTGCTCGAATTAAGAGTAAGATAGATTAGTATTAGTATCAACAAGAATAATAAATAATTTCCCTAAAATGGCGCAAAAAACTTGTTGAGTATTTTGTATAACACAAATTAATTCAAGTATATGTTATTGCAACAAGTAATATATGATGAGTAAAGTATCGTTTCCACGATAAATTGTTATTACTACTTGTTGAGTACTAAAATTGTGTCTTCCTACTCTTATCCAAACTAGTGGTATTTCAATATGTTGATAATTAAATAAACTAAATAATTAAACTAATGAAAGAGACAACAAGGGAATGATCATAAACACTCTAATTTATCAAATGTCTAGGATTATAATTATCCCTAAATATACTACATTTTAATTCAATTATCACCTTTAATCCATCAATATGAATTGTTAATCGAAAGCTTTAATGCATTCACAAGCATATTCCGATAGTTAAGTGATTATACCTCAATCAATCAATTATTTATATTCCTATGATAATTATAATGAATTTAGATTCATTAAGATTAGATTTCATAAATGGTTATATATGCCATATGAGTATATTCCTATCTCATACAGAATTCATGCTTTTACATAATAATCATACATCTATCTATTCATGGCCAACATAAAATTTCATTTTTCAAGTTCATTAAGGTTTTCAAATCATTCTAATACATTTTTATGTAATTAAAAGCATTAAACACTCGATAGATTGAACAATTTAACAATGACATATGAATAAGGATAAACTATAAATCTAAGCTACATATTGAGTTCAAATCGTAATCTTAATTATACGAAATTAAGCCATGATAATAACCATAGTTCTGGATAAATAATCAACAAGCATGAGGAAGAAATACGTATGAAATAAACTACAAATACAGAAAGATGAAGAAATCCCCTGTTCTATAGTTTTGTTCTTGGTTGGTGCAGACATCGTTCCTTCAAGCTCTTGAATTTTGATCCAAACTATGAAATGAAGTGTTAAACTTTTTCCCAAGCTGCTTTTCTTCGAAATGGCTTAGGGCAACCAAAAAATAAGGCCAATTTTGCTCTTAAAATATCAACATTTTTTACCCTTCAAAAACTTACATTCTAGATGAATAGTGACAGTGCACACTGTTCAACGAACTGTTTAAAAGCACTGTTCATAAATACTATTCATAAATACTGTTCATAACTATTGTTAATATATCTTGTTTGGCATTGTTCATCACATTCTGAAATTTTTCTAGAATAAACGCCGCAGCACTAGATTTTGATGCCGCAGCGCTAAAACCTGGGTTTCTAGACAAATAGTATCAAAAGTATTGTTCATGTGTACTGTACATGGGTACTCTTTATGATCACTATTTATGCTTTGAGCATTTTGGTCCCTTCTCAGATTTTTGTCCAAATAGCCCCATTTGCATTTGATTTTCAATATTCTCGTGCCGATAATCTTTAAACCTATAAAACAATATTAACGTGCATAAATAGCCAAATTATTAGGATAATTTAAACAAACATTAAGTTTAGAATGATAAAAGATTTTATAAAATTATGCCTTATCATTTACCAAGTCCAAAATTCCTCTTGTTAGCTCATACTCAGTTGCCTATGAGAAGTGTAGTATGCGGTGGGTTGAGGTGCCAACCTCGGCGAGGATCATAGCTTCGTTACTGATGGCGAGTGAGAATGATGTCTCCTCTGTGGCAATCTTGCCAGTGATTCTCAAAGCCCAAAATACGTCGGATAATTCTTCGACCCACTCACCTTTCCTTTTGAACAACTTCTTTTTAATAGCTTTTTGATGATCTTGTTGAACGATTCCACCTAGCCATTAGTCTTAAGAGGTGCTAGGCAAGCAAACAGAAGCTGAACTCATAACTGCTCATAAAACCCTTTGAAGCTATTACTGTCAAACTACTTCCCATAGTCAGTACAATTGAACATGGTACCCTAAACCAACACACTAGGTTTCTCTACACAAGCTCTTATACACTTTTTTCAATGATCGTTGAAAATAGTTTTGTTTCGATCCACTTAGTGGAGTAGTCTATGATGACAATGACATACTTGCAAGAAACCTTCCTCTAAGATAAATGCCTTATCAAATCGAGCCCCCACTTGGCAAAAGGGTACTGCCCAGACATGGTGCTAAGCTTCTCGAGTAAAGCCTGAATTCTGTCGATGAATTTTTAGCTTTCATCGTATCTTCTGACTAGGTTTTTTGCATCTTGAAAGGTAATGGGCCAATAATATCCTGTCTTAAAGACTTTGTGAGCCAAAGCTTTGATTCCCAAGTGGTTTACAGAGATGCCTTAATAGATATCCTTGAATACTTGCTCAACTTATTGTGGTCATAGACATCTCATGTATGGGTTAGAGAACCCTTTTCTATATAGTACCCTATCAATTAATGTGTCAATGCGGCATATTATGGAGCTGTCAAAAGGGTTTCGTTCATGATGTATTCTTAAAACTGGTCTATCCAGTTAGGCTGGATGTTAATCTATATTACTTGTTCATTGGGTTCTTTCTGTGTGCATGAAAAAACTTTAAAACGCCTACCTATTGCCCGGGAGATGAACTAGTGCAGTGCTTCTACTTTACCCATGAGTCACTGGATTTCTTTAACAATGCTTGGGATTTTATCTCCAAGATGGCCTTGGTTTTGTTAGGGTTTGCCTCTATCCCTTTTTTATTGACTATAAACTCTAATCATTTCCTCGAATTCACTCCAAATGCACAATTTTCAGGGTTTACTTTCATTTTATTCTTCCTCAAAATTTTGAAGATCTCCCTTAAGTCCCCCACATGATCTCGAACTTGACCGACAAAAACCCAACTCACCTCTATTCTTGCCATCTGCGCTATTAACACCAGTGTGTTATCATGTAGGTAGCTCACTCTTCGGGCATCTTCCTCGGTGAACATGATGGAGACTTCTTGTATCTATGGCTTCTTAATGCCCATGATGTTACATATTACTTGGTACCCCACCATGGTGTACCTTAAGTAGTTCTTTCTCTTCTGGTTGAAGTCACTTACCAATGTTGGACCTCTTAAAATGATCATAATTGAGTTAGTTGAGCCTATTCATGATGTTTGAAGGTTGGCCTTTATGTTGGTAGTTTACTCGAAATTCATTAAAGAACCCATTCCTTACTAGATAATCCATCTGCCTTTTCAAATCATAGCATTTGTTCGTGGCATGTCCTATTGATAGGGGTTAATTAAGTCTAATATTTTCACATTCTAAACTTAATATTTATTTGTAGAAATCAAGATTATTTAGTTTTTGATGTATTTTATTATTATGTTTTGTAGGTTTAGAGTCAATGGAGTGATTAAGGTTGAAACTCTAATGAAAATAAGCCAAAAAATAAAATTGTTACAGTACATACTATAATGATTTGCTATAATACCCATCGCCGCAGCACCCAAAATAGTATCTCAGTGCCCAGTTTTCAGCACCGCAGTGTGCGTGGCGGTGAACAATACCCAATGAACAGTAACTCGTGAATAATATTTTTGCTACAGTAAATCGTGAACAGTAATTAAAAGAGATGAACCTATAAATAGAAGGCCAAAAACCCAGAGAGGAGAGAAAAAAGAAAAGAGGCAAAAACTTAGAGAACGAATTCACAACACAAAATCAAAGATCAAAATCCAAGATTAAAGAACCAAGATCAAGATTCAATTTTCAAGTCAAGATTGAGCGAGAAGCACATCAAGGAGAAAGTGATTAGTTTTTCTTATCTTTCTTTATCATTATGTTCTTGTTCTTATTGATCTTTATGAATAGGTTTGATACTTTTAGTTTTGTGATGGGCTAAATTATTCATTTAGGATTAGACTATGTGAACCTAGTATAAATTTGAATTGTGTTAATTTTAGTTTATGAACTTGATACATTCAATTGATTTATTCTATCTAGTGTTTATTGATTTTATTATACCTGATCAATATTTTAAATGATTGAGGAACCATGATGAACTTGACAAAGGGATTCATGTGTTTAGCCTAGGATAGTTTGATGCATGATCATAGAGTAACAACTATGAGTTCCATTTAGAATAGACATATACTTAGGTGGCATATATGATATAATTTAGACTTGATCTTAATGAATTACATTCTAATTTGATTACCTTAAAGATAAAGGTGATTGTTAGAATATGTAACATAGTCACTTAACCATTGACAGAGGCTTGTGATGAGATTAATGTCTAAGCCAACAATTGATATTAAGAGATTAACTAAGAGGTTAATAAATCCAATGAAATACTAAGGGACAAGACAAAATCCTAGATTACCTTTATTTGGAAATTCAACATTTTACTTTTGTTTAGTTTAATTAATAGAGTTAGATTAGCTAATTAAATTTCTTATTGTGATTTTCTAAATAAAAGTCCTATGCCTTAGTGGAATTTGCATCTCTCTCTCAGATCCATCCGCTGCTTTACAGGTGTTAACATGAGTATTGAAAGTGTGTTGTGCATTTAATGAGTGTGTACAATTTAATTTAATTTTACACGTCATACATGAAAAATGTACGCAACGGAATATTAAAACATATCTCACTACACTAATGAGATAAAAGGGAGCTCATCCTTGAAATATGTCTTAGGCAATTATAGTTGAGAACGTAGTGGGATTCTTTGAGCTAGAACAATAGTTTCCTTTTTTGGGCAAGAATTCATTGAAGCAACACTTACTTCTATATAAATCTCTCGAACTAAGCTATATGATATTTTTCCTTAAATCACTTCACTCGTTATGATTTGCAAATGGACTAAGGTAAGCTTTATATAGCAATCTTGGTCATCAAATTTCCAATTATATTGCAATTAATGGCAAGCATGACAAAGCATTAATATTGATACTTCATTCTTTGCAAAAAGGATTGATGGCAAGGTGATTAATGTATTGGTCATATATAACTAAATGGGTGTTCAGTTTCATTTCAAATAAATAACGGTTAAGACAGTTTATGCTTATTAATTAAGCGTGACAAATCTTTAAGCCATCAAACATTGCCACCTTTTATCAATAGAATTGGCCACTCACTTGCCATATGTCATGCTAGTAATGGCATAACATGTGGTAACAAATTAGAGAATGAAGTGGTAAATTCCACTTGCCACTTGTCAACATCTTGGGCCTAACATTCGTATTCCCATAAATAATACCTATAAATACTTTTGCAATATTATTTATTTCACTAAAAATTTGTTCCCAAGGTTTATTACTTAAGGAAATAAGATTTTCTAGAATACAATCTTAGAGCATTTGGATATATAACTCACTTATATGAGCTAACGAATCTCACATCTATACATACCAAACTCCATGAGCATCGGACCATACCTAGCGACACTCAGTGGTCAGACTATAAAAGGTCTCTAACATGTGTGGAGTATAATACTACTAGCATTGTCCATATAGCCTGCTCTCTCTATAGGTTTGTAGACATAGAGGCGAGAATGTAAAATTTGACTTTCAAGTCATCATTCAACCATTTCTGATAAGTCTTCCTCTCATCTAGGGCGTCATTATCAGAAATACCTCGAGCAAACGCTAATCAATGATATATCCGAGTTTTTTTGGAATTTTGAACTATTCTAAGATTTATAAGCTAGTCATAATAGTTATCATCACTTTTAAGTTGGTGTACATCAAGTATGCGCTAATAGGTTATTTCTTCACAAGACAAAGTAAAAGGTGTTAGCGGAAAATATTTCAATCGCTAATAAATAACATTTTAGATTAAAGGTATAACATTTATACAATTTTTAATCTAAAGATGCCTTCCGACTACTTTACATAATCCTCTAAATCTCTCAAATGAGAAAATGACAGTTTAAACTCTTTAAACTGTACAGCGGGTATAAGACCCCATTGGCATTTTACTCTAGTCTCACGTTTTAGCAATATTATCTATTGTAAAACTCAAAAGGTAGACAACTCTTGTCAGTTGTATCTCATGCAACTCTTATTACTAATCTTAAATACACATTATCCTTACGCTTTAGCAATATTTGGATAAGTATATTTCAAATTAACTTGTAAATGATTAAATATATATTACTGATACTACCCTCACACTTTAGCAATATTGGGCAATACATTGGGATTTATTTACCTCATCTCATGTTTAACTGCATAGTATAAATCATACCGATCAATCCCTTACGCTTTAGTAATATTGAGAAAGACCAATATGACTCATCTAACATCATATTGACAAGACAGATCAACGTGTAACATAATCTCATTGTCCATATCTTATTAGGAAGTGATTCTAAATCACACATTTATTTTGTTCAAGCACAACTAACCCCCACTAGTAAGGCTTCAATTGTGATTATCAGCATAAATAAATTGGTCACAGTTTATAATCAATAAATATTTTTAAATAATTTAAATAAATAATTAGATTAATTACCATAATTACAGCTTTCTTAGGTTTTTGATATTGCGGCACTTCAGGCCTACCCTCCGATGTTATAGTGCCAACCTTTACAGCGTTGTTGTGCTAAGGTTTCTACCCTGGGTCTGCGGTGTTGAGCTTTCAGCCTTGCGGTGCTCAGCCAGTAGTGCTATAACGCTATAGGTTCTGCATCCAGCACTGTAGCACCAGCTTCAGGCCTTCCGCATACAATGCTGGGGCTTGCAAAATCCTAGCGCTGCGGCACTGGAGCCTAGATAGCCCCACCACTGGGGTGCCGAATGACAATGTTATGGCGTTCCTTTCAGCTGTGTCCCGATTATGCATTTTTCAACATTTGAATCATATAATAGACAGCCTTGGGACATCCTAATTATGCTACAGACACTTCGATTAATAACAAACAGCATACAAACATACGGTCTAATACCAATCTAAAAGTGTACTGTGCATTAGGTGACTATGTACAATTTAATTTAATTTTACACGTCACACATGCAAAATATGTTAGGGTCGGTGCTTATGTACCATCCCTGAATGTACATATGCTTGTATATTTATACAAGTGTACATTCCCATTAAATCGCTAATACCCATTAATATGGTACTATGCATATAATGTTACAGAAATTGTATGATCTGAAAGAGTTCAGATCAGATCTAAAGGAGTTTAGATAATGGCTCATAGTTAGCCACCCTGAGAGATATAAATGCTAAATGTTAACACAACTAAGTGTTAGCTAATTATAATACTCAGCAGATCCAAGAGTTGGAGCATTGCCTGTAATAGGACATAGACTTGGGAATATACTAGTAACTGCATAGTTACAAGAGTTACAATCGGGTGCCAATAAATGTTAGTTGCGCAAGTATGTTCTCAAATAATTATCCCTGATCTATTTCTGCTGATGCGGGTCTATCGGTGGATACTTTTATACATAGATTAGCATATGTCGTACCTATAGGGTATAGATGGTCGTTTCTAGCCGACTGTGAGCTTGGAGCTCGTATTGACATATGGGTATCCAGTTAGGACTGGATATGAGACAACCTCACGAGGGCCTTCGATAGACATCCTATATATTAGCCGTCAACGGAGGATCCTTTCAAGTTGAGTAGTATACGTGGTCCTTTGACCTGAGTGTCACGGTGGGCTTGTAAGTGATCCACCATACTTTTGTTCCACGCATGTCTCAGATCTTTTATGGTGTGATCGTTGGGTGTTGCTGGGTATGGTCCGATGCTTATGGAGTTCAGTTGTACAGATATGGGATTCGTCAGCTCGCATAGGAAGTTTGATATCCAGATGCTTCGAGACTGTATCTCAAAAAGTCTTGTGGCCACACGTATTAATCCCGGGAAAGAGTTTCGCCATGGTGGAACAATATGACAAATGAGTTTGCGCATATTGTTCAGTGAGATACAAGTCTAGAGATAAGACATAGATGAGCATTAGGGGATTTGACGGTGATAATCTATATCCTTGCACATCTAGGATATCATGACGGAAGGACTATACGTATGCGTTGTAACCTCAGCTTGTATGGTTCAACGAGCTGATTTGTAATATCAGTGACGTGTGCGTGGGGCATTGCTCACGGACTCATGAAATAGTTCAATTTGACGAATCGGGCGTAGAACCTAGGGAGTCCAACGATATGGAGTGTACTCGTTGTGCACTGAGGTAGCATGCCAGATTAAATTGTTTAATCCAGCAATATTCAGCACTGCTACAGGAATGCGTGCATATCTGTATTTAAGTGTTAAATACAACAATTAGTTAATAATTATTATTTACTAATTGTATAAGGACACATGGCGCATTGTAAACCCTCAGTTGAGTTTACTTAAGTGTGAGATTTGGTGGGACCCACTAGAGGGTATATTTGGTAACTATTTATGAGGGACAAAATAGTTATTTTACATTTTAATTATTTAATTATTAAATAATTAAAATATCTTATTATTATATTATATAATATATTATTATATTATATTATTTTATTATATTATATATAAAAATATTATATATTTGGGTGCCAACTATTTGGCACCCATTATAATATATTATATTATTATTATATATATATTATATTTATATTATTTTATTATATATATATATATATAAAGAGAAAGAGAGAAAAATGAGTTTTTTTGTGTTTTGGCCGAGAAAAAGAAATGGAGGAAAAGAAAGAAAAAAGAAAAAAAAAGACAAAAAAAATAATAAGAAAAAATGTTTCATTTTTCTTTATAGTGTCTTAGAAGCAATTGAGAATTACTTCAGTCTTTATTTCTTATCCTTTTAAAGAAAATGATAAAAACATACACTGACCATTTTGGGGTTTAAGAGTTAAACTCGATGTTGCGTATAGGGTTGCTGTTCTAGCTCACCAAGCCCACCATATTGGTGACTAGAACTGCATATGAGCTAATTTCTATGCGGACTCCGAGGAAATATGTTTATAACGTTACACGTTGAGGTGAGTTCTCTACCTTAATTAATATATTAATATGAATAATATATTTATTTATTATGTTTATTACATGTTTACACGCTTCCGCCGTGTAGAATATGTATAAGATACGTATTTTAGGCAATAGACACAATTGCACATACCTACACCCATATGTATTAGATTCCCCCTAATAAAATGTACACAGAGGAGTATTAAAATATATCTCATTACACTAATGAGATAAAATGGAGCTCATTATTGAAGCGCGCTTTAGGCAATTCTAGTTAAGGACGTAGTAGAATTTCTTGAGCTAAAATAGTAGCTTCTTTTTCTCGATAGGAAATCGCTTAAACTAAGCTATATAATGTTTTGCCTTAAATCACTTCACTCGTTATGATTTTGAAATAAACTAAGGTAAGCTTTATATAGCTATCTTGGCCATCAAATTCTCCAATTATATTGCAATTAGTGGCAAGAACGACAAAGCCTTAATATTAACACTTTATGCTTTGTAAAAAGATTGGTGGCAAAGTGATTAATGTGCTGGTCAAATATTAACTAAATGGGTGTCCATTTTCAATTCAAATAAATGATGGTTAAGGCAACTCATGCTTATTAATTAAGCATGACAAATCCTTAAGACATCAAACATTGCCACATCTTGTCAATAGAAATTGGCCACTCATTTGACATGTGTCATACCATTAGTAGCATAACATGTGGCAATAAATTAGGGAATGAAGTGGTAAGTCTCACTTGCCATTGTTAACATTTTGGGCCTAACACTTAAGCCTGTTAACTTCTCGAGAGACCCTAAAATAATTCTTACTTTTTGAGAACTTCTAAAATCGAATCATTCGATCCGATGTGTTACGCTAATGCATAATGAGTACATTTCATATAATGTGACTCCTTAGGTTTTCACCTGCTTATCTTATAGAACTCTTTCGTAAGTCCATAAATGATGCCCCACACATACATTATGAAAATAATTATATGACGCGTTAACTATACAAGTTAAGGTCATTACATATTGGTATAATCTCACTGTCATTTATATCCTGGAAAAGCGGAGACATAGATTATCACCGTCAAATCTCTATATGCTCAACCCTAAAACTTATTTCCAGATTCGTATTCCCATAACAATACTCGCAAATAATTTTACGAAATTTTTTATTTCACATGAAATTTTTTCTCGAGGTTTATTACTATGGCTATAAAATTTCTTGGAATATAATCTTAGAGCATTTGGATATATAACTCACCCATATGAGCTGATAGATCTTATATCTACCTAATAAGCATTAAGCAATTAGACCATAAAAAGTCTCTAACATGTGTGGAACCTAAATATGATAGATCACTCACAAGTCCATTGTAGTACTTAAGTCAAAGGACTACAAATACTACTCAACTCGAAAGGACTCTCTATCAACGGCTTTATAGGATGTCTATTAGAGGTCATAATTGAGTATATTCAGTATCCAGTCCTCACTAAATACCCGCGTATCTATATGAGCTTCCACTAAACTCATGGTTTACTAAGACTAGTTATCTGGACCATCCAGATATAGACATACACTTATCTATATTAAATAAGATTTTCACTGATAGACTCATATTAGTGAAAATAGATTAGAACTATAACGGTCGAGAAGATATTTGCATAATGACATCTATTAACAAATTTGCAACCCTTTCAACTATTTCATTGCTAATATACCCCAGGTCATTATCCCACTTCAGACAAAACTATAACTCTTTAGATTTCACTAACTCTTATAATCTACTAACTCTTCACAATTATAACTCTAAGAGTAACAACTCTTAGCATTGACTCAAACTACTTTAGACTAGATCTGAACTCTTTTAGATATTCAATATCTGAAATGTTACAAGCATCTTACCATGTATTAAAATTTATTAGCGATTTAATGAAATATATTTATTGCATAAATAAAATATTCATACAAAATGGGATGACACATAAGCACAAATCATAACAAGTATGGGCCTAGTTAGTAGGCTTTAACATTTTATAATTTGATTAAAGTCCTCTAATAGAGCTGTTAGGGGAATAAAGCAGCTAAGCAATTTGGTACTGCATCTTTATTGGGTGCTTCAATCTCTCATTCCCCATGCCTCAGTGTTAGTCCAATTAGGGTTACCTAAGGGAGTGACCTATTTAGCTGGTCTTAGAGATTTACCAAAGGGCGAGATGCATCTAGCCAGTTTGTTCTTTGGTAATTAAAGACCTGTGGTGGCATCCCTTCTCTTCTTCCTAGGTACCTTCCTTTTAGTGCTCCGCTAAGGATTTCTTTCCAGCATTCTGAGGATGAATTTGACCCTAAGTCATTTCAGTTGATGCTGCTTTCTTCGTTTCTTCTATAGTAATATATTTGAGTGCCTCTTTGTAGGCTGTAGTATAGCTTGAGTCATAGTTCTCAGAAGAATAGTCAACTGAAATAAAAATAGTTCTGGGCTATCAGTTGATCGAATGCCCCTAGAGAGATTACTTTCTTGTGGAGCCTTTTCAGATATTCTCCCAAGCTTACCGTCCTTCCTTACTTGACTCTTCTCAACTATCGAGGAACCTTGGTCACCTCACAGGACCTGTGAAAATGTTGTTGAACTTGTCAGTAAGCTCATGGTAGGAGTAGATGCTCTGCTACTTCAGTCCTCGGTACAAGAAGAAAGTGGGTCATTCCAAGTTCATATGAAACAGTCTACACATCTGGTATTGCCTTAGGCCTATAATAGACAGCAAGTTAGTTATTTGCTCTATATAATGGTTGGGGTTCGACACCTCCCGATATGTTGGCAGGTTCAAAAATTTGAACTTGCTCGGGAGCTTCATGTCTCTCAACTTGTTGACCAACAAAAAGTTCCTTTCCCTTTCTATTTTTCTTAGAAGGGGTTGGTCATTTTTCTCATTTTCCTCGAGTAAGTTCTGCAACTGTTATTCTAATCCCTGAATCTTATCATCGAGGGGTAGTTCTACACAGAGTTCACCCTAAGCTCTTTCTCTAGTCTTCCCCGAATCTTAGGATCCATTAAGCTCATCTACCGAGTGACTACACCTTATCCCTCTAATCGATTGGTAATGGACCTTCATCCTTACCTCTCTAGGGATTTTTGTTAGGAGCCTATGTGGGTTTAAGCCTACAAGGTTTGAGTGCTCTCCAAACTAGTGTTCATTTTACAGTCACCTTCCATATTTCCTTCATCTCACTACTTTAATATCTCAACTAGCAGTTTCCTCATCTCTTCCCTCTCATCTCTTATCATCTGTAATTCCTCTTAAAGACAACCTTGTAGCGAGGTCTCGGCTTGTGTTATCAAATTCTCTTGAAAACTTGTTCATTGAATTTTGTTGTCTAATCTGGGTTCTCAATTTGTCGTTGGGTCTGGTGATATTTTTGCATTACTTTGTTTATGGTTTGCCATTTTTGACTTTGGTAAATATTGACAAGGCTTTTTGTTCTCATCCCCATAGATAGCACCAAAAATTGTTGATAAAAAAAATAGTTTTATGGACTAATGAGTTTTAAATTTGTTTATTGATGGAATGATTATGGGCCTGTCTGATTGAGCTATACTTAAGGTAGATTCTAACTCTAGTTTCTTGGGTCTTTTCTTGCAAAAAAGAGAAAGCTCGTTAAGATTTTGCCGATGGTGATTCTGGTGATGACCCTCCGATGTTTAATAAGTGATCTATAGATAGGGTTTTAGTCAAAAGTATTTAAGTTCAGAAAGATGGCATTACCCATTATTATTGTCTGAGTTCTTTTTTTATAGTCGATCCTCATTTATGTAAACTCTAAACTTGGTAAGTGGAGGATTAGGCCTTTCCTCCTCGATTACCAGTGTGATCGTAGTGATTTAGAAATATGAAATTAAGGCCACTTGCCTTGTGAATGATCAACTCTGAAGATTGTGGTCACCTACCTTATGGAAGACGTACATTGACATTTTTCGTGATCCTTGAGATTATTTCTTAAATGGGGAAGATTGATAGTTCTAGGTTTAATTTATTGTTTGAGGTTTAAAGTCATTGGGGAGTATTCAAATAATAGGGCCTTGGGCAGACAGATGAGTAGACTTGGGCTATCTCGGATGAGTTTGGATTACTACTCGGAAGCACTCGATCTAGCTCAGGATATTTTTGGTAGATATCCCAAATAGCTCGGAAGGCTTAAAGTACAATTTGTCTGGGTTAAACCCAAATGGAGGGCTTGGGTTCACAGCCTCGAGCTAATTTGTGGGACAGGCCTAGGCCCATGGTTGGTCCAATTTCCAATGAGGAACATGTGGATCTTAAAACTTGGGTAATTTTAATAACTTAAATTTTATAACTTAAATTTTAAAACTTTTAATTGCTTGCTTTAATTTCTTTATTTTAATTAGTTTAATTTTCTATAAAACAAATTTATTTTTCTTTAAACTAGGTTAAAATTATATTTACTTAGATTATATTAGTCTTTCTTAATTTTAAACAGTCCCTGTAGATTCGACATCGTTTCTCACTATTCTATATTTCCATAAATTCGTGCACTTGTGAATACAATTGTTGGAGGTAAAAGATTAGTGACATTTAGTCTGGCCCAAAACAAACTACCTCAATGGGATTGAGCTCGAGCCCAAGTACTTAGACCTCTATAACTCGGCCCAAGAAGCCTATTTAGTGGATACCATGTCAGACACGTGTCACTACTTAGTACCAGTGTCAGAGGACATATTACAAGAGCTTGAGCATCTGCCATATCATAATAGGCCCATTAGCAGACGCATACATCAGCATATCTTAGGTCACACCACATTATCATAACCCACTAAATAAGTACTTGGATACCATATCATTTAAGATATTAGACCTAGATATAAGATGGGATAAGAGAATCTCCAAAGATCCAATAAACAAATGCTATGTTAGCAAGCATAAAGTTATTTCCTCTTATGACACTACTAACATAATGGACAAAAGGTATCTAGAGTAGGTAGATAGTTCAGCTTAAAACTTGCCGAGCTGAAGGGGATAATGTCTAAAAATCCAATGAGCTCCCATGTTTCACTAATTTGGCCTGACATCACGAAAAGTAACCAATCATCAATATTCTTAGTACTCTAAATATCAGAAGAGGTTAAATGATCTTTTTACACCTCGAGGTTACCTCATGGACCGCAAGAAAACCTATCAACACAGTTCACTAAAAGGCATCTAGAACCCAAAAACATATCCAAACATAGTATGCAAGTTCGAGAGTTAATTAAGTACAATCATCTAAAAAAAAAGTCAGCAAAAAAAATTCATAAATATTGCATTAAATAATAGCAGTAGAGGAGACTTAAGCTTTATAGATCACAGCTAGAGGAGTCACTAAGATAGGCACCTGGTCACCATTGTCACCATCATCATCGTCTTCACCACTCTTGCGATGCTGGCCAGTGAGGTCCGCAGGGGTGTCAATCTCAGAAGGGTCTTTGGCTGACTCTTTGTTGACCTATTCTTATTGAGGAATGATGTGATTGATTGAGGCTTTCATAGTACTGCCCTTTTTCACAGTAACTGAGACAGTAGCAGTAGGAGCTCCAAGTGTCAAGAAGTTGAAATCTAACTCAAAGAAAGCATCTGATGCCAATTAGTGAGCATGACTTAGAGCCTTTTGGACCACCTTCTTGAGCCTCTATTTCATTAGATCCATGGCATTATTCAACTTATTGTTAAACAACTTTAAAGCTTCATTCTCCCCTCTGATCTGCAACAACTCCCTCGTCATGTTATTAAGCTTGTTAGCCATCTGAGCAAGCTTCTACTTATGTATGTCAATCTTTCCCATTAGCACCTCTTCAATCTCCTTCAAAGCTACTCGCAGTGTCTCCAAATCTACCATAGCTCTTACAGCCTTCTCTAGAGCTCATATGTGCTCCTTAAAGGCAAAAATGACTTACAACTAACAATTAATTCAGATGAAGCTAAGGCATCATAAAATAAGGTTCCCAATTCAACAAGAATGATTAAGTAATATACCTCGTAAGCCTGGCCCATGGTCCTAAACACAACACTCAGTGGGTTATACTACAAAATTGATCCAGCTAGCTCAGAAGGTAGAGCTTTTTGGGCATATTGTAGATGAGGCAACAAGTATCCCACTTTATTATTGAACTGAAAGCCTAAGTTGTTTGAGTGTAGCGGGCTTATAAAGGCTTTGTTAGCCTTAGAAATATTCCTCTTCTTGGACACAAGAGGGTTAGCACCTACAGACTTAATATGAGAATGAGCAACAAAGCTTCCTTCAGCAAAGAAGCCAAAACTATAAGGTTAAAGAGGACTGGAGAGGTTTCTTGTCAGGTCCTTCATCTAGTCGTTATCTGTGAGCTGTTTAACAGATTGCAGCCTAGTAACTGAGAAGGAAGCGGGAGTGCCACCTACTTAGACCAAGGAAAACATTGGCAATTTTGTTATGACAACCTGACCATAACACGAGTAGTAGTACCCTACAAATTTAGGACATCAAAAATAGAATAAAATTGTCTACTCATTCATTTAGGGGCCTTGGGAAGCACTGAGCTGATTAACCCAACATCTATGGAGTTCATCCAAGAATTCAGAATCAACAACAACAAGGTCAACAAATCTTTTGACAGCAAAGGCAACTCGTTCCTAAGTAGGAGAAAGTAATTTTATGTCCTTAAACTAGTATTTGAGGACACATTAAGCATAAACAAAGGTAAAAAGAAATAATCAGTAGCTTCACAACCATTCATAACAACATGAAAATAATACAAAGAGAAACAGGGAAAGAAAGAAAAGAAAAAATGCTTACTGACAAAGGCAAATTTGTCATATATTTTCTCATGTTTTTATTATTGATATTTTAATTTTATGAGAATAGATGGCTATTTATGTGCATTATTGTTATTTATAGGGACTTGAATGAAATTTAAAGAAAGAATGCAAAAGGAGCAAAAACAGGGACTAAAATGCAAAGTTTTCAAAATTTGAGTCCAGCGCCCCCGTGCCACAAGTATTATCGCCCCAGCGCCGAAATAGTGATCGAAATAAGAAATACGACCTGTTGAAGTCGCATCTGGCGCCCCAGCGCCATACAGTCACCGCGCCAGCGACACTCCAGAGCCCCAGCGCTATCATTCCACCGCTCCAGCGGTGAAGGCTTTTTCACGCGTCACCCCAGCGAAAACTTCATAGCGCGCCAGCGGTAGTGCGAGTCCTAGTCCGACGAGAATTGAGATTTTCAAACTCATATCAATCCCTATATAAAGCCACTTGTTCCCAACCTTCAAGAATGAATCCAAGACGACCCAATAGCACCACGAATACAAAGCACAAGTCTTGGAGAGCAATAGAAGTTTAATTGAGGCAACTTTAGAGAGAGATTCAAGGCGTTCTTCGGCATCAAGAGATCTTAGGCAGGCGCAATCAAGAGCAATTCAACGTCTACATCAATTTGCGATTGATTGTATCATGTTTTATTTTTATTTTTATTGCTGTAATTCGCTTGTAGCTATGAACTAATTTATTTTCTAGGGTTAATATTTGAACTCAATATGTGCGCTTAAATTGCCATATCTTTTAGTATTTAATAAACTTAGTCCTTTATTATTTAAATTACTTGTGTTTAATGCTTCAATATATCTGGCCAATATATGGTGAATGAATTGGTAATATTTTGATAAACTTGGAAGAGGAATCAATATATTTAGACCTAGGTAATTTGATGCATGATTGTAGAGTAACATTTAATGTTACATATGCAAGTTTCAATTTAGGATAGGAATATACCTAGTTGGCATGTATGATCAATAAGACCTAATCTTAATGAATCTTAGTTTATTACAAGTACCATGGGAATATAGGTATTTGGTAAATTAGGGTATACTTGCATGTCCTTGGAAGAGGCTTGTGAATACATTAGCGTCTTGATCAATAATAAAGATTAAGTGAGTTAAATATTAGAAGATTAATCATTAGAAAGCATATTGAGGGATAATATTAATCCTAGGTTTTCTCTACATTGCTATCACCTAAGTTTCTTTGCATTGTGTTTTGCTTTTATATTTCTTACATTCATTCTTAGATTTTTATTTATCTGAATAGTTATTAGGAAGACATAATTTTAGTAATTGGTTAAAAAGAAAACATTATCCCTGTGGGTTCGACATCTGACTTATTTAGTCTCTTTATTACTTGCATACGATAGTGTATACTTGCACTTAATTTTATGATATAGAAATATCGCATCATTTACCGAGGCGAAATGAGAGTAGACGTTTCTTAAATAGTGACCTACCTTCACTGAGGAGCCCTGATCTCTACTAGTGAAAAACCAGCTTTTTCTAATCAGCTTAGGACTTATATTTGCCAATGGGATTGGTAGTTTTTTTTCCTATGAGCTCATATAGTAGGATCCCTCAACAAGCTTATTCATCCTTAGATGGAATAGATTCTTAAAGTCTAGGACTGCAAAATCATCACCCAAAGCTTTCTTTCATAGCATGCGGCAGTGGATGATAGACCTCCAAGAAGCAGCAGTGAGATAGGTAGAAGCAAGATCAAGAATGACAAGCAACTCCCTAAAGGGATGCTAAAATGAGAGCCTAAGCCTGAGAGTGAGAAACTCCTTGAATATAGCTACTTTCCCATTTGGAGGGAACTCTAAGTACTCACCCAGTTTGGAAATTCTAAGCGTAATAAAAGAAGAGATAGCAAAATCTTTCCTAAGAAAATCTAGTTTAACCTCGGTTAGTTTAGAAAACTCAGGCAAATGAGCATGATGCTTAAAGGTAGATTGCTTAGTGTTCCATAAAGGAATATAGGACGTTATACCCTTAAAGGAAGGCTTCTTGGTGAAAATAATAAGAGATGGTTTGGAAGGCAGTTTACCATTCTTCTTGGGGAGGGGTGACACAGGTTTAGAAGTTTCTCATTTGGGCTCAAGATGGGAAGCTTTAGACTATTAGCCTACTTCCTCTAATGACCCATAACTAATACTCTTCTTCTACGGGTTGAGCCTGTTACTACTAGTATCATCTACTTTTTGAGCTCTCGATATCTTACAGTTATCATGGTCAATTTTGGGTCACAATTTTCTAACTCACATAACAACCCACACAACAATAAGTAAGAACTCATAAGAGTACATGTAAAGAAAGAAAAGAGAGGATGGGAAAATCCTTACCTCTTATAAGCTTGGGCAGCTATTCCAGCGTAACTCAATTGTCAAGAATTTTGAAGACAACACCTATGAAAGACCATACAAAAACCAAGCTCAGTAGATGAAAAATGAGGATAGTTTGAAAAGTAAAAAGAAATATTGAAAGTATAAAAGAGTGTGAGAATGTTTCTACTTACCACAAAAGTGGTTCGAACTAAGTTACGGTATACTGAAGTTAGAGTCACTCTATAGAAATATCAGAAGGTGAAAAAGAAGAATGAATGAAGAAGAAAACCATTGTGAATGATGGGGGTATATTACTCAGCAGTTTGAAGATGAGGAGGTTAAAAAGATGAAAAGGTGACGAAATTTGAACAGTCCACTTTGAGCCTTCCTCCCCAGATCTCGCCACATGGCTGCATTCTAGCAGATGGCATGTGCCACGTTCTAACGTGGTAGGGACTATGACTGAGCCCTATTGAGTAAATGTGACAAGGATAAAATTACTTTCACACCATTCACTTATCTTGAGAAAAGGTAAAATTGCCCTTAGGCAATTTCCAAAAAGTAAAGTGGGGCGGGAATTTTCTTGCCAAAAGAGTAATTTTTTAAAAAAAAAGAAGAGAGAAAGAGTGAAGAAGTATTGCTAGTTAGAAGGCCTGATATTAGGGATAAAAGATTGGTGACACTCAGTCCAGCCCAAAACAACCTACCTCAGTGGAACTGAGCTTAGGCTCAAGCATTTAAACCTCCATAACTCGAGCCAAGAAGCCCATTTAGTGAGATCTATATCAAAACATGTGTCACTACTCAGTACCAGTGTCAGAGGACACGTCGCAAGAGCTTAAACATCTACCATGACATCATGAGCCCATCAATAGGTGTACACATTAGCACACCTTAGGTTATGCCACATCAGTAGCATGACTATTAGAAAAGCATCTAAATACTACGTCATCTGAGCTATTAGACCTAAAGATATGATAGGATAAAAGAATCTCCAAAGAACCAATAAGCAATGCTAAGTCAGCAAGCATACAGTTTTGTACTTTGGTAGCAATGCTAACATAGTAAATGAAAGGTGTTTAGAGTAGGTAGACAGTTTAGCTTAAGATCCGCTGAGCTAAAGGAGGTAGAATCAAAAAATCCACTGAGCTCTCAGGTTTTACCAACTTGACCTGACAACTCGAAAAATAACTAATCACCAATATTCCTAGTACTCCAAACGTTAGGGGAGGTCAAATAACTTTTTTGCCCCCTAAATAAAGTTCTCTAAAATACCCTTCATGATAGGGACTATTCTTTAATAGTAGTTTGACATGTGTCATCCTTAAGGGAAAATCTCCAGACTTGCACCCTCCAAGCTAAAGTTAACTCTCTAAAATTGAGGGGCGGTAAGGGGACACTTGAACAATTTGATTTTTGAACTCTCTCTCGAGTAAGAGAAAACTCTCCTTATTCTCTCAAGAATTTTTACACTTTCTCTAGAGTAAGTAAACCCTATAGAGCTTTCTCTATAACACACCCACCTAACTTAATCGTTGGAAGGCTGTCACCGGTTACCCCATCGACGCTTATCGCTGACCTCGTGTGTGCTCTGTATTCCTTAGGTACCCTCAGGCCGTCCAACTCCAGGTCATGTTTAGCCCCCTCTTAGCTCAACCTTGGATTATTCATCACAAAAACAACCTCTAATCCAGCTCTTGGTGACAAATCCTAAGAAACTCAGACTTCTCAAGACTTTTCTTTCTTACACATAACTAGTTAGGGTTGGGCCGACCCTTTAGGCCAAAATTTGGATCTTAACAATAATTAAAATTTGCTTAACACTTTTATTATTAATTTTATTTTACTTGAAAGGAAAGCTTTTATTTAATCTAAAGGTAAAGGATGCTTTTAGGTTTTACTAGTTTTGAGGTATGATATGATGACATATATAACTTGCGATCCATGTATAGAAATGGACTATAGAGTTGATGACCGGTGATGAAAGATAAAGAAAGAGTTAAGTAAGTTACTAAGTCTGAAGGTTACCCCAAAAGTAAAAATGGCATTAAGAAAGAGATAATCCTTTATGTTATGGGTAAGAAATGTGTGTTGATGTGATGGCTTAGGTACCCTAGCTTCTTGCTCCCCTTTGCGCAATGGGCGTCAAAGATGTATTGTGGAGAGTGCTAGTTTAGAAGGTGAATCTTCGAGGTGGTTTTTAGTATTACCATGCGCTCTTAGGTAGAATCGTTAACCAAGCGACTATAAACCTCTTTCATCTTATAAAAAAAAAAAAAGCCACCTTGCTTACCAAAGCGATGATTTTTATAGCATTACTTAATTTTTAAATTAGGCTTTAATTATTTAGGTTAAAAAGATTGTGTGGATAAAAATGCCTCATAATCCTCCAATAACTTTATTTAACACAAACAAAACAACTAATTCTCTTTACTCCTCCCAACTCTCCCAACACATTCATAACTAAAAATTACATTCATAATTAATTAAAAATCAATAAGGAACTACAATTTCATTAAACTCAAACTACATAATTTAAGAATATATAACAATTAATTGTGCCTATGATTTGTGTTGAGGTTAGATCAAAATACTTTAATTGTGCCTATATCCTTTTTTTTCACTAAATATATAATTATAATATGTAAAAATTGTTGGATTTGTCTTTTTATATGTTTGAGATATGAAAACAAAAACATAAGAGTGTTTGGTGAAATTTACAAGAAAATTTTGATAAAATATAAAGGTGATTAAGCTCAATAAAATTGTTCAGCATGTAAGTAACCAGTACTTATTGGGGTGACAATTCATGTAAATGAATCGTATTCGTGTCGTGTCAATATAGGGTATTAAATTTTTTTATTATATTCGTTTATTAAATAAATCAAACACTCAAATACAGATTTAGTTCATTTTATAAAAGAATCACATGATGCGATTAGACATATTTAAATAAATGGATCAAATTCAATTCGTTTATACAATTATACACAATTCAATTTGCTTACGATTATATTCGTTTAAATGAATAATAACACCTAATTCAATTTATTTACACGAAATATTCGATTTATTTAAAACATGTTTAAACACGATTAATAAAATTTAAATTACATAAAAATAAATCAAGTATTTAATGCATCTAATAATAAAATTATTATAACACAATTAAAAAAAATAAAATTCATCCAACATAATTGAAAGAAAAGAGTCTTTAAAGTTTAGATACAATACGATTTTGATTTTTAATTATATATTTTTAATTTTATAATTTTATTTTATAAAATAGACACGAATATGATTTGTTTATTAAATGTGACTTAAAAAATTAGCAAATCGTAGACTTCAAACACATATTCGACACGATTAATAAACGAATAACACAAATTCGACCCATTTATTAATCGTGTCAATTTTCTCTATCCATATTCGCTTAAAGCGTGTTAAATAATCGTGTCGTAACCTATTTTACCACCTTTATGTGTGAGGCATTGAAAGCACTCAACAATGCTCGCACATGGGCATTATTGAGCCCTTGCCAAGCACCAGTTTTAAAAATATTTTATTAATTCATTTAATTATTGAAAATTTATTTTTAGACTTTATTTTTAAATATATGATTATTGATTTAATTAAATTCTCTTTGTTCTTTTTTCATGAACTCTCCCATTTTTCTTTAAAATAAATGTATAAGTGACACTTATTTCATTTTACCTAAAATGAAAATAAGTTTTGTAATTGGATAGAAAAAAATTAAAAATTATTTTATTTTATGACATTTAAATTTCTTAAAATCATAAAAATATCAGTTTTGTGCAAATTGGCTCGAAAAGAGCGAGGCTTAAAGGTGCTTGATGAGTATTAAAAATAAGTACTTTTGTCAAATAAGGCTTTAGGTTGAGCAAGATTTTAGGTGCTCGACAAGCATTGTTTAAAGTGCTTTTGCTGAGCACCTAAACCTATGCTTGACGGTGCTCGAAAAAATTTGTCAAGCATCGTATAGCATAATTTGCACTTGTGTAAAATTGTTAATATTATTTCGTTCAATAATAAAATTCATAAAATCGAAACTCAATCAGGCTTTGCTTTATTTTTTTTTAATCATCAACAAATGTAATTTCATTGGTAAAATCATTAATATTATATAATAGGGTTATTGATATTAAAATTAGAAAATTATCGGGACATTACACTATATAGATCTATTATTGTACGCTTAATCTTAATCTCTTATCCTAAGAGACCTACGTTAAATATCATATCAGGGGGGATTATCTTTACAACTAGAAATCACTGCCCATATTAAAGATGGAGAATCATACTCTCACACAAAAGAGATAAAATTATCATCACGCAAGAGGGAAACTCAAAATACACCACCACATTATTTATACACATCTTTCACTAATTACAATAATTAGCCATTTCAAAACTTCAACCATCCGCCGACAGCAAAGTCTAACACAATACAACACCATAATACAGAAAATGTAATAGTTTAGGCTTAGGTTGCCACACGTGGTGACATAACTGTTCAACTCTGGTGGCTGGGGAAAGCTTGAGTGCCGCTAATAATTGCTTGTCATCAGATCTGGGCTAAGCTCGACTACTAATGAGCTGTAGCTACTCGAAAAGTAGAAGTTATCTGCCACAATGGTGGTCAATAATGGTAGCAGGCTCCATAAGTTTGTTGAATGAGGTAAAGGGTTGTGGCGCCCTGACAGAGCCTTAGCAAAGGTCAATAAAATCTCGTAGAAAGGGGGGTGGAGAAGCCATGGTAAAGACCAACAAAGGCTTTTAGGTAGTCACTTACTCAAGTTGGGTCACCAATTTGAAAATTTTGAGAATAAACATGATAAACCAGAAAAAAAGAGAGAAAAAAGTGAAAAAGAGAAACCACAAAGATTTTGTCCACGAAAAGAGGGTTGAAGACCTATTCTCCACAATTAATAAGTGATTTCAAAGGAGGCAACTAACTAGGATTTTGTTTTTTTTTTTAGGTGAGAGATTTGATAGCGTTTTTCCAAATTGCTACAAGCTTTGCTTTATTTTAGATACCCAAAAAATTGTTTAATTTGTTTGATTTATTTTAGAGCGAATTTAGTGCGTAAGTTAATAAAATTTGTTTATTATAAACGAAGTTGTTGGGGGGGGGGGGGGGGGGACATATATTTAGATTTAGGCACATATCAAAATTACATTTACATATAGTACCCCCTCTCCCAACTGTTCTAGGCCCAACAATTCTATCTTATTCAACCTCCACGTTACTGGATGGTGCTAATTACTATGCTGGCGCTTCGAGTGGACGAGTGCACTTCCATACGCGTAATCAAACAAAGAAAAAGAGAGCCCCTCCACACGTGCAGGGCAAATTTTTTTTTTTTATATGGTAACTGAAAAAAATTAATTTTTAAAATCAAAAGTTTTAAATTTATTTAATGAAGGAACGAAATGGGCTGTCAATTTAGGTTGCGCATGTGAATGGATTTTGGCACTTATTGTTTGGGTCTTTTTTTTGTAAAATTAAAAAGAAATTCATTACGATTTTGTTAATAATAATTCTAATGATAATTCTTTGATATTTAAATCAGTAGTTTGAAGATAGAGCGTAATTTAAAGTGCTTAACTTTTAAAAAATGACATTATTTGTTACTATAACCTTAATACTCTTTTTATAATTATTTCTTTCATTCACATAAGTTTCAAATATAGTAGGCAAAAGATCAGTTGTAAGAGGCATGCATTGTCTTTCCCGTAATCTTTGAAATTATTTGCTTAAGCGGAGAAAGTAGTAATTCTGGGTAAAATTTGTTATTTAGAGTTTAAGGTTATTCCTAACGAGGACTCCATGAACCGACAGGTTATTCCTAATGGGTTTGGAACTGACATTTGAGGGTATTTGATGTAGCTAGCTATGGATTCGTTGGACTGATACCCAAATCGACTTAGGAACGATTTTCGGGTGAGCATTGATCCGATTTTCAAGGGAACAATATAATGAAATTCGCCTCTAAAGCTTTTATTATTTTATTCTCTAAAGCTATTATTACTTCGTGGAGAAGGAGAAGGAGAAAGAGAATACCTTCTCGCGGAAGGAGAGAGAATAAAGCCTGCTGATTTACTGAGCGAGCTCATTTACCTATCTCCCCCTCACCACCTTTGCGTATTCATTCTTTTCTTTCTTTCTTTTTTTTTTTTTTTTTTTTAAAATCACTAAAGCTGTCCTTCTTGGAGAAGGAGAAATAGAATAAAGCCTCCTGCTTTACTGAGCTCATTTGCCAATCTTCCCTCACCACCTTTACGTATTCTTTTTTTTTAATCACTAAGGCTATTCCTCTGTGGAGAAGGAGAGAGAATACCTTCTTCCGGAAGGAGACACAGAATAAAGCCTCCTGATTTACTGAGCTCATTTACTTCTCTCCCCCTCGCGAATAATGTTACACTTTTATCTTAAATTTTATTTATTTTAAGTAATATGTGAAATAGTTATTATGTAATTTTTAAAATTATATAATGAATAATTTTAAAATTTATTAATTATTTAATATGTTAATTTTAAAAAATAATATTATAGATCTTAAATTATATTTAAATAATAATATGTTAAATAAAATTAATAATTTTAAATTATTTTATTATTTAATAATTAAGTAAAATATTATTATATATAAATGTAAAATGTATCTTGCTCCATATTTTAAATAAAGAGAAAACTTTAGTGCAAAACTTTTTGATTTATGTGTGTATGTATATATACATGTAGAGTCTGTGTTATTTTGAGAATCCAAAACCTAGACGGCCATCGGGCCCTACCTTCCATACCGTGCAGGCCCTACTTGCCCGTACAACAAATTTCTTTTTCCCTTTGCTTTCTTTACAACTTCTTAGACAGTACTCGTTTTTGTGTTGCAGTTGCATCCATTAACATTTAGCCATGTCTTGGCCCGAATACGAACCAACTGAGTCAACCCATAATCCCGCTCATCCAACTCGCCGAACTCATTCAACCTACTTCCCACCCCACATTGGGCAGTCTTACAACAACTATGCCGACGTTTCTAATCTCAACAACACTCCTCGCACTCTTGGCCGCCGCGGCCGCTCTCGTGGCCGCAGCTCTTTCCGCGCCCCCTCAAACCCAAACCAAAACTGGACCCCATATGACAACACTTACAAGTTCGAACAACTAGAGCTGAAACAAGACGATATTATCATCACTGATAATAATGGTAACAGTAACGTTAGCGCTATCAACTTTGATGCATATGACGATATTCCGGTGGAGGCCAGCGGGTCGGATATACCGAACCCGGTGTCTAGTTTTGCTGAGATCGATTTGGGTGAAGCTTTGAATGCGAACATTAAGAGGTGCAAGTACGTGAAGCCCACGCCCGTACAGCGCCACGCGATTCCGATAGCCCTTGCTGGCCGAGACTTGATGGCTTGTGCACAGACGGGGTCGGGAAAAACCGCTGCTTTTTGCTTTCCGATAATCTGTCGGATTTTGAGGGGCCGGTCTAGGTTTAAGCAGGTGGGGCCGGGTCGTGGTGAGATCCGGGTTGCGTACCCGGCTGCTCTTATTTTGTCTCCTACTAGAGAGTTGTCTTGTCAGGTTGTTTTTGCCTTTGGTTGACTCATCAGTTTTGTGCTTCATTTTGGTTGTTTTTTTTTAAAATTTTAATTAACTTTTTTTGGCGGGTTTAGATACACGAGGAGGCGACGAAGTTTGCGTACAGGACTGGACTCGAAATTGTGGTTGCATATGGAGGGGCACCTATCGCTCAACAGGTTTACGGTTTCTTATTTTGTATTTTTTGCTATTATTTTTGTCACGTTATCATTGCCAATTCGCCAAGGTGACGGTACTTGTTTAAGCTTGTGTTATGCATTGGTTTAGTTTTTTCTTGGTATATTGACTGCTATTTGTTCAAAAGGAGTTTCATGCAAATCTTCTAGATTTTTTAGTATAAAATATAATCAGCGAGATGAACACCAAAAATGAAAAACGATATTGTAATAGGTTTATGTTATGCTATGCATTCTAAAAGGGGAGATGGCCTCATACAAAAGTCTTGAAGGAGGTTGATTTTTAGGTGTGTTAAGCTATCATTAGTATTTATTCTTGAGTAGGCTCTTTCACTTCTATTTAAGCTATGACTAATCCTTTGCACATCGTTAAACTAGTGACTCTTCTATTTTTTTTTTTTTGGCTGCTTTCTGCATTTTCCCTGTGTAGTTCATACCTTTATATCTTCTTCAATGAACTCAGTAATTCTGGGAGTATAAAAATTGTTTGAATAAATTGCTGTAATGTCTTTTGAATTTAACTCCTCATAATCCAGTTCCGCAATTTGGAGAAAGGTGTTGACATCTTAGTTGCTACACCTGGACGCTTGGTGGATATGATTGAGAGAGAAAGAGTTTCCCTTAAAATGGTTAAATATCTGGCCTTAGACGAGGCTGACAGAATGTTGGACATGGGATTTGAGCAGCAGATTAGGAAGATTGTTGAGCAAATGGACATGCCTCCCCCAGGATCAAGGCAGACCCTGCTTTTCAGCGCTACATTTCCAGATGAGATACAGGTTAATTAACTTCTGCCTTTTTGTTGTGCCATGCCATTTGGGCACTCAAAATGTAGCATGCTTTACAACTGTTGAAGCACATAAGCAGGATATTAATTTGATTTTCTCCAGGATGGTGGAAATCACATAGCTTATAGTTTGCATTAACTAATAGAATTTTATTCATTTCATGTATTGTTGATGCGAGTATAAGTACATTTGAAATATATAGGTAGGCTGATCAAATGGTTTGGTATAATTTGGAGTCACTGTTTTATTAACTAATAAAATAAATTCCGAATAATTTTGCTGCAAAAATGTTTTGACAGTCTCTTTGAATGTTGTGTGATCACCACATGCTACTTGCTTGGTTTTCCATCTTATTAATTGAAGTCTTTTCTATAGAGGTAAATAGTGAGATGTGGTGAAAATGAATTGCTTAAGCTCTGTCTTGAGCTTTGAGTTACAGTTGTCTTAAGTGAAGCTCTATGCCTTGCAGACTATAATTTGTGGAGCTAAACGCATTTCTACTTTGACAACTAAAGTTAATAGTTCAGAAAATTAATAGTTGCATCCCATTAGCATGGCTCTGTACTGGATATCCTCACATTATCCTTTGTTTTTGCTTTGCAGAGACTTGCATCTGATTTTCTTTCTAATTACATATTTCTGACTGTTGGAAAAGTTGGTTCGAGCACCGATTTGATTGCTCAAAGAGTTGAATTAGTTCAGGACATGGATAAAAGAAGTCATCTCATGAGTCTTCTTTGTGCCCAAAAGACAAATGGATTTCATTGCAAGGTATTTTTGCCCATCTGCTTGTACAAATGACAGGACCTTTATTATGACAATTGTATAGGTGTGGTTTGAGCTCATAACCTCTTGTTGGTAGTATATTCAAATTTCTTGCATAATACAGTAGAGCTTAATTTTATGATCTGCTGAAATGCTGAATTCCTACTAATTGTGTAATGCAGCCTATTTTAACACTAGTTTTTGTGGAAACGAAGAGAGGAGCAGATGCATTAGAACACTGGTTGTGCATGAAGGGTTTACCAGCAATAGCAATACATGGTGACAAAATGCAAAGGGTTAGCACTTCTATGTTTTTCTGCTTTTTGGCATTTTATTTTCAACTAAATATGAGGTTCATGCATGTGAATTTACTGTCTTGCTATCAGGGTAATCTTGTCTTGCTATTTGACATTATTGTGTTTAAAGATTCTTTTATGCTAATATATAGTATGGTACTGCACTAAATTTGAATATTTGCTTTTGGGAAGCAGATATATTTCCATGTTTAAATTCCACATTGCTGGTAAATGCAGTTTTTACTTATTGGATTGACTAGAAGTTTTCCTTCTTGTGTTGGGCTAGTGACTTAGTAGTTGCCTTTTTGTTAATGTTAATTTACTTGTTAAATCTGAAGGAAAGGGAGCATGCGCTGAGGTCTTTTAAAAGTGGTGTCAGTCCAATTTTGGTGGCAACAGATGTTGCTTCACGAGGCCTGGACATTCCAAATGTTGCCCATGTCATCAACTTTGACTTTCCAAAAGGCATAGATGACTATGTTCACAGGATAGGCCGCACAGGTCGTGCTGGCAATTGTGGTTTGGCAACTGCATTCTTTGGTGACAAGAACATGCCATTAGCAAAGCCACTTGTTGAACTAATGCAGGAGGCAAAGCAGGAAGTTCCGTCTTGGCTTAGCCAGTATGCTGAGAATTCTTTTGGTAGCAGTCGTCATGCCAGCGGGAATGGTCGTGGCAAATTCTGTGGCTCCGACTTTCGAAGAAGTTGTCAAACTTGGGGTGACGAATCTCTCCATTCAGGCACTAATGGCAACGCAAATTCTGTTGTTGATCCTCATGTTGATGCATATAGTGAAGTTGGTTATGTTGCTCGTGCCAACTCTGATCATTACCCTATTGCTGCTGCTGATTATGCTGTTTCTGCAATTGTCGATAATAATGATGGTTCAACTAATCTGGATTCTTATGCTAGTGAGTCTCATGAATATGGATTCAGTTACAAATCTATCATTGCCTCTGGGTGGGATTAGGCATGTAATCAATCTCTACTAGTGCCTTTATCTATCCTAATTGGCACCTAGATGTACGATTTTAGAACAGTTAAAAATAGACAGCTGCTGAAGACTGAATAAGTTGAAGAACGGATAAGTTGGAAGTAGAGTATAGACTAAAATAGACAACTGTCGAAGACTGAATAAGTTGGCAGTAGAGTATATTCCTGAATCTATATTTCACTTACGTTTTAAAAATGATATATCAATTTTTTTTCAAATTTGTTGCAAAGTTAAAAGTTTCATTATCAAATCTGTTTTGCGTGTTTGAGCGGATATGTAGTTTTAATTAATATAATAAAAAAGATCAATCTTAATTTAAATAAAAATTTATAAAATATAGTAATTAAAATTATATTAATTATAATTTTAAATTTAAATTTAATTTTAATTATATTAAAAGTTATAATTTTTATTTCATTTTAATTTTAATTATGTTAAGTTAAATGTTATAATTTTAAATTTAATTTTAATTTTAATTATGTTAAATGTTATAATTTTAATTTTGATTTTAATTTTAATTACGTTAAATGTTATAATTTTAATTTTGATTTTAATTATGTTAAATATTGTAATTATGATTTTAAGTTTGGTTTTAATTTTATTAAATTTTATAGTTTTAAATTTAATTTTAATTTTAATTACGTTAAATATTATAAATTTAATTATGTTAAATGTAATAATTTTAAATATTAAAATTTTGATTCTAATTAGTTTCAATTAAGTTAAATGTTATAATTTTAATTTTAAGTTTAATTTTAATTATAATTACGTTAAATATTATAGTTTTAATTTTAATTTTAATTTTAATTTTAATACGTTAAATGTTATACTTTTAATTTTAATTTTGATTTTAATACGTTAAATATTATAATTTTAAATTTAATTTTGATTTTAATTTTGTTAAATGTTATAATTTTAAATTTATTTTAATATATAATTTAAATTTAAATTTTAGTTACGTTAATTGTTTAATTTTAATTTTAATTACATTAAATATTATAATTTCAAATATAATTTTAATTTCAATTACGTTAAATAACAAATATTTTAATTCTAATTTTAATTTCAATTATGTTAAATGTCATAATTTTAATTTTAATTTTAATTTTAATTACAATTATTAGTTCATTTAAATTATTTAAATTTATTTTTTTATTGAACGGTGTAGCAGGGTCAAACCAAACCTATGCCTTTTGATGTGGGCTAATAACAAATGCAAAAGAAATCAACTCATTTTTTTAATCTCTATTTTTTTTAAAAAAATAGAATATCTGCGAATTTTTTATCAAATTCATATCCGTCCTAAATTCTTGAAAGTTTTAATTTTGTATATTAAACTTATTTCAAACTTTATCAAATTCTTTTCAATTTAGGCACATTTTAGTGAGTTTATGAGTAATTTTACTATCTCTATAGTCGAATCCTTCTACAGGATATTCACTTTACCCCTGTTCGCTTGGGCCTTTATAGGGGAGAGTCAAATCCTCTCACAAAGACCTTGATTTTGATTATTAGTGATTGATTTCGACCTATAGGACCTCTTGTAGGGTTTATTTTCTTCTCAAGTTCATGTAATATAAGAGATTTTTTATTAGAAGAATTCAAAAGTTTTATTCATTTTCATAGACTTTGATATATGCTTTGGAATTCCATAAATTCAAAAAGTAAACAAATGATTTGTTTAAGGATAATACTCTTTTAATAGCTCGAAATTCCAAGACTTTCTCATCGACTTGTTGTCAGCATGTTCTAGCTCATATGCCCTTACCCTGATTCTTCTGATCACTTTGTACGACCATTTTTAGGTCAGCTTGAGGACTCTATCTGTTGGATTTTTTTTTTTTTGTGTTGGGGAGGACCTTTCAAAGCACAAGGCCGCCTTTCATGAATTCACTAGCTTGTACCTTTTTGTTGTAGAACTTTGCCACCTTTTGCTAATAAACTACCATGCAAACTTGTGCTTTATCCTTCTTTTATTCTACCAAGTCCAAATTTCTTTTGAACAGTTCATCATTAGTTGTTTTTGAAAAGTGTAGTATGCAGTGGATCGGGGTGCCGATCTCGGGAGGGGGGGATCACAGCTTTGCAATCAAAGGTGAGTGAAAATGGTATCTCCTTAATGGTAGTTTTTTTGGTGGTTCTCAAAGCCTAAAGCACCTCGGGTAGTTCTTTAACCTACCCACCTTTCTTCACAGTCAACTTCTTTTTTAACAGCTTCTTAATGATCTTGTTAGACGACTTTATTTGGCCATTAGTCTTAGGATATGCCAGGGAAGCAAATAGAAGTTGGATTCCCAATGTCTCACAAAACCATTTGAAGTTGTTGTTGTCAAACTACTTCCCATGGTCAGTTATCATTATGCGCAATATCCCAAACCGGCACACCAGGTTTCTTCGTAAAAAGTCTCATACATTTTTCTCATTGATCTTCGATAATGATTGTGCTTCGATCCATTTAGTGAAGTAATTCACAACGACAATTGTGTACTTGTAAAAACTTTTTTCTCGAGGTAAGGGGCCATATCAAATCGAGCCCTCATATGGCAAAGGACCACGGCTCAGACATGGTGCTAAGCTTCTCAAGTGGAGCTTGGATTCTATTGACGAATCTTTGGCGCCCATCACATCTATTGACTAGGTCTTTTACATCTTAAAAGGCAATGAGCCAGTAATATCTTGTACCAAAGACCTTGTAGGCCAAAGCTTTGACTCGCGAGTGGTTTCCACAGATGCATTTATGGATCTGCTCAGCTTTTTGTCATTACAAACACCTCATATATTGGTGGGAGAACCCTCTTATATATAATATCTCGTTAATCATCGTGTATCGGGCAGTGATAGGAGCGTAAAAGCACTAATATAATTTGTACATAACTTTCGTATTTTACTCTAAATCATAAATATTTTGCTATTTAATTATAGTTTTTGATCATAAATAGATGCACGACGAAAAATGTGACGTATAGGAACAAAAGGGAGGCGAAGCAGACGTTAAACGAAGAAGTTACGCTCAAAATACTAAATGGGCACCAGGGCTGAGCGTCGCAGCGCTCGTGGCAGTGAACAGTGGCGTAGGAACAGTATTTTGCTACAGTACCCATAAAAAGTATTTTACTACAGTAACTCGTGAACAGTATTTTGAAGACAAAAACCTATAAATAGAAAGCCAAAAACCTAAGAAAGAAGGAGGAGAGAAAAAGAGAGAAAAGAGACAAACATTTAGAGAGAGAATTCACAGCACAAATCAAAGATCAAAGCCAAAGATTGAAGAACCAAGATCAAGATTCAACCTTCAAGTCAAGATTGAGAGAGAATCACATCAAGAGTCACTTTGATTAGTTTTTCTTTTCTTTCTTTATCATTATGTTCTTGTTCTTGTTGATATTTATGAATTGGTTTGATACTTTTGATTTTGTGATGGGTTAATTTGTTCATCTAAGGTTAGATTATATGAACCTAGTATGGATTTGGATTATGTTAATTTTTAGTTTATAAACTTGATAAATTCAATTGATTCATTCTATCTTGTGTTTAATGCTTTCATTATACCTGATCAATATTTTGAATAATTGACGAACCATGATGAACTCGACGGAGGAATTCATGTGTTTAGCATAGGGTAGTTTGATGCAGGATCATAAGGTAACAATTATGAGTTTTATCTAGGATAGACATATACCTAGGTGGCATGTATGGTATAATTTAAACTTGATCTTAATGAATTACATTCTGATTTGATTACTATAGACATATAGGTGATTGTTAAAATGCGTAATATAGTCACTTGACCATCGACAGAGGCTTGTAATGAGATTAGTGTCTAAACCAATCAATTGGTATTAAAAGATTAACTAAGTGGTTAATGAGTCCAATGAAATACTAGGGGACTGATAAGACGTAATTATATAAACTATTTTATCTTCCTAACTTGATATTTGTTCAATTTATCTCAATAATTTGGCTATTTATGCATATTAATGTTGTTTTATAGGTGTAAGTATTATCGGAGCAAAAATACCAGAAAACGGACGCAAATGGGAGCATTAGAGATAAAAATACAAATGGAGGCACTGTTGCTACAGTGCCACTGTTTGCTACAGTGCAGAGCCGCAGCATTGGGATTCAATGCCGCGGCGCCAATTGCAGAAAGTGAGCACCGCGGCATTGAATCTTAATGCTGCGGCACTGGGACCTGGACAGCAAAAGTTGACAGGATGCTGAAAATCAGGAAATCCAAAAGCAACCCTAAGTGCGCCCTAATTCCGTGCTCTTATCTATATATTTGCACAAAACTTACATTTTGAGAGGAGACTCCAGTTGGGACAGCAGCTGGAAACACAAAAGAAACACCTAACTTCTAAGTTTGGAGAAATCAAAGAGGAGGAAAGCAAGCTTCAACATCAAAGACATTTGACAGGGATGTCTTCTTTGCTTTGATTCTTTACTTGTTGTAAGATGTTTAGTTTACATGTATTGATGGAATTAGCTTCAAGATTGTGTAGTTTAATGATGAGCTAATTTCATTAATCTATGATTACATCCTTGAACTCATTATGTGATTGATTTTAGTTCTCTCTTTTATGGTATTAATTCAGCTTTTGATATATTCATTGTGCTTGTGCTTAATGCTATTTGATTACTTGGCCAATAGTTAAATTGATCTAGAAATGCTTAAATAAACTTGACAAAGGCATTTAGGTATTCAGTCTTAAGCATATTGATGCATGATCATAGTGTAGTACACTTGAGTTTCATATGAGATAGACATATACTCATAAGGCATGTATGGCTCATAAAACTTGTGCTTAACAAATTTTGTTCAATTTATTTATCACAGACATATAGATATTTGATTGGATAGAATATATTCGCTTGACCTGCAAAAGAGGCTTGTGATGTGTTGAGTGTTTTGGTCGATATATCAAGTTGAGAACCAATAGACATCAAAGAGATTCTGCTGAATTTATTTGCATAATGGGGGATAGTTTGTAATCCTAGGATTTCTCATATTGACTTTAACTTGTTGGTAATTTAGTTTATCACTTAGCATAATTAAGTTGTTCTTTTACTTGAGTAGTTTAATCTCATACATTAAATCATTTTCTGGATAATAGTAGAAAGACACCATTTCAGTACTTAAACTAGAAAAGATAAATCATTCTCTGTGGGATCGACACTTTTCTCATCATATATTACTTGTTGCGACAACATACACTTGCACTAATTTATGTTATAGAAAACACACAACAGGGACGAGTCAAAATCTTAGATTATCTTTATTTGTGAATTCTATCCCTTTGCTTTTGTTTAGTTAATTGAGATAATTAGATTAGTTAAATAAATTTCAGATTTTAGTTTTCTAAATAAAAGTTAAGTAGGTACAATTTTAGCACTTGATTTATAGAATTAGATCGCATAGTCCCTGTAGGATCGATATCTGAACTTAAAATCATATATTACTTGATACGATAGCGTGCACTTACGCTTACCTATTATAGCATCACAATTAAGTTTTTGGCGCCGTTGCTAAGGACTAGTTTTATCTATTTTTTAGATCAATACTAATACTAAGCTACTTGCTTTTAATTCAGATTTTTATTTTTGTTGTATTTTCTTCTTTTTACTTTGATTTTCTTTTTATTTTTCTTTGACAGTTTATACCATGAAGGGAAACAACGATCACATCAACAATCCTGTGTTTGAGCCCATGATATGACAGAGAGCTATGAAAAAGTATGTTATCCCAACTACGATTGGTATTTAGTTTAGTATTCATCGACCAACCATCAACGCTAATAACTTTCAGATCAAGCCGAATATTATTCAGATGCTGAAAGAAACTATACAGTTTAACAGAGCTCCCAATGACGATCCTAACATGCATATCATAAATTTGTTAAAAATTTGTGATACCTTTAAGTACAACTGGGTCTTTGACGACGCCATCAGATTGAGATTATTTCCTTTCTCCTTAAGGGATGGAGCTAAGTGTTGGTTGATGTTATTGCCGTTAGGATCTATATCGACGTGGAAAGATTTAGTACAAAAGTTCTTAGCCAAGTTCTTTCCACCAACAAAGATGAGGAATAACATCACCTCATTCAGTCATATTGATGGAGAGTCATTGTATGAGGCATGAGAGCGCTTCAAGGACATGTTGAGGAAGTGTCCTCATCATGGAGTCCCTAAATGGCTATTAGTCCAAACGTTCTATAATGGATTAGTAGGCCATTTGAGGATTATTGTAGATGCCGCTGTTGGAGGAGCCTTAATGAATAAGTCTACAGATAAGGCTTATGATTTATTAAAAGAGATGGCATCAAATATTTACCAATGGTCAACAGAGAGAGTTACACCCAAGAGAGTTGCTGGTATATATGAGATTGACGCATTCAATATATTGGCAGCACAAATTAATTCATTATTCAAGAAGTTTGATGCATTGAATGCCGTAAAAACTCAACAAGTGACATGCGATGTTTGTGGTGATAACTACATGAAAGGGCGGTGTATGAAAGTAACAAATTATGTGGGCAATTTAACCGACAACTATATAACCCACAATCTAACTTCTTTAATTTGGGGTAGAGAGATCATCCAAACTTCTCTTGGCGTTACAACTAAGAGGAGCCATCTAAACCAATGAATCCCCCAGGATTTTCGCCACTACAAGAAAAGAAGCCGACATTGGAAGACATGTTTATGTAATTTATGAAGTCCAATGATGCCATCCTACAGAATCATTCAGCATCTTTGAAGAATTTAGAGGTTCAAATGGGATAACTTACTACTGCAATTAATAGGAGACCTCAAGGCACTCTACCAAACAACACTGAGACAAATTCAAAAGAGAATGTAAAGCTATGCCAAGCCATCAACTTGAGGAGTGGTGAGATCTTACAAGAAAACACATCCACACCATCACCATCAAGTATAAAGGAGAATGAAGTGCAGAAAAATAAAGTGCAACTATATAGATCGCCTATTCCTTTTCTTCAAAGGCTAAAGAGGTGTCAAACAAGTATTGAAACAAAAAATCAGCAGCGTACCAATTCAGAAAATAATGCAGAATCTCAGGAAAGTGCAGAATTCTCAACAATGGAACGTGCAGAAACTGGTATTAAAGTACAACAACATTCTAAGGTGCAGAAAAGTGACAACACAGTAGAAAATACTAGTAACAAAGAGCAGAATCAGCCTATGCACATTACATTACTTGACTGTTGCAGTATTAATGAGGTACCATCAAACACCAAAGAGCTCAAAGACATGGAGATGTTGAATCCTCACATAAAAGAGAAAGCATTAAGGTATAGAAAAAGAAGAAAGAAGAAAAATAAGTAGTACGATGATAGGACCGAAGAGAAGGGCACAAAAGAGACATTTTGCCGGTATAAGATTTAAGACTTTCCAGAGAAACACAAGGAGAAAGAGGAACAAGTTGCTGCTTAAGATCTAATAAAGAAGATGTGGAAGCTAAAAGAAAGAAAGCCTAACAAGCTCACATATAAAAATGCTTCCACCATTGACTTTGATCCTCCATAAGAGTAGAAAGAGCCCCGCCAAGCCGACGACGTTAAATCAAGCGCTTATTGGGAGGCAACCCAAGTAAAATTTAATTTTTATTAGCTTATTTTCAGTTTTAGTTATGTTAGTTTCTTTTCTTTGTAGGAATAAATTAGCAATTCAAGCATTCAATGAAACAGAATGAGCAAGTGCAAGCGTTGAAAGCAAAGAGAATCGCATTCGCATTCACATTCATCAGAATATAATGCTACACTGCTTCAACTTTAGTTACCAGGGGAGTTTCTCTTACTTTTAAGTTTATTTGTAGACATTGAGGACAATGTCTAATTTAAGTTTGGGGGTGGAAAACACACTTTCTTGTGTTTATTTTGCCGCTTATATTAGTTGGTTGTCTTGTGAAGTAAATTTTTTTTTTAGGTTGTTAAGTTTTGGTTGAGATGATGATCATTAGTCCATGATATGAAATAAAATATTTACTGAATTTATTTTCACAAGTCTTTAGGATATAATAGATACTTGAGATAATACTTATATCATGAATCTTGGACAAAATTCAACCTTATTTTTTATCACTTTTTCTTGAACACATTGAAAGAAGCATGTATTAGTTGAATTTTTTACTTAGAGTTATTCATGCTTAAGTAGTACACCACAGTCTCGAAGATCAACACTCTAGAATTTGTTTGAGGTGAAATTCTAGAATTCACATGCTTAGGGAAATGACATTAAGCCATCTTTAGACCCTTTGAGCCTTTTCGAGCCTACCTTATATGTATATTTATCCCTAGTTATCCCGTTTGAGCCTAATTACCTATATTTTTTCTATTTAACCACATTACAAGGTTAAAGACTTTGAGTTTACTTATCCTAAAACCTACCGGTAGCACCATAAACCTTGAGTTTACTTAGAAATATTCTTAAAATGAAGAAGGTTGTGGATGTATGAAAGAAGGGTACTGCAATAAAAAGTAATAAGTCTTGAAGGTGTATATCATTCTAAGTTTGGGGGTACATAAAAAAAATGTTTAAATGCATAACACCCCCAACTTAAAAAAAGAAGAAATTCTTTGTAAAATGGATTAAAAAAAATGGGAATAGCATAAGTTTTGGGGGGAAGAGATGAATAATTAAGAAGGAGAAGGAATCAAGAGGTTTTTGAGTAAAGTTTAAGTGTTAATGGTGTGATTTGCGCTTTATATATATCTTTATATCCCACCTTTACCTTAGCCTTACATTACAAGCTAATTAAAGTCCTAAATAGATCCCTAAACATGTGTATTTCTACATTAGTAGAGAGTAATACGAAAAATAAGCTTATGGTAATGTTATAATTAAAAATATACCGAGATATTATCTTTATGTACTTTCTTAAGTATTGAGTAAATATATGTTCTATTTAGCTAATTACTTGCTTATTACACACACGCATAAGTGATCATTTACAAGGGAGAATGAAGTACTTGATTAATGATATGAGGATTGTTGAAAGTTATTTATTGATTTCTGAAGAGCCTTGTACTATTTTTTGCAGCTTTTGAGACAATGATATTGATCATCTAATCAACCTGAGCTTGTTTTTAGTTTTTATTTTTGAGTCATGAATAAGTTGTAATGGTTTTTTTTTTGTTTTGCTCGAGGACGAGTAAAGTCTTAAGTTTGGGGGTATTTGATAGAGACGTAAAAGTACTAGTATAATTTGTACATAATTTTTATATTTGACTCTAAATCATAAATATTTGGCTATTTAATTATAGTTTTTTTTATCATAAATAGATGCACGACAAAAAATGTGATGTATAAGAACAAAAGAGAGGCGAATCAGACGTCAAACAAAGAAGTTACGCTCAAAATACAAAAAGGGCACCAGGGCTGAGCGCCGTGACACTCGTGGCAGTGAACAGTGGCGTAGGAACAGTATTTTACTATAATAACTTGTGAACAGTATTTTGAAGACAAAAACTTATAAATAGAAAGCCAAAAACCCTAAGGAAGAAGGAGGAGAGAAAAAGAGAGAAAAGAGACAAAAACTTAGAGAGAGAATTCACAACATAAATCAAATATCAAAGCCAAAGATTGAAGAACCAAGATCACGATTCAAGCTTCAAGTCAAGATTGAGGGAGAATAATTAGTTTTTCTTTTCTTTCTTTATCATTGTGTTCTTGTTCTTGTTGATATTTATGAATTGGTTTGATACTTTTGATTTTATGATGGGTTAATTTGTTCATCTAAGGTTAGATTATGTGAACCTAGTATGGATTTGGATTGTGTTAATTTTTAGTTTATGAACTTGATAAATTCAATTGATTCATTCTATCTTGTGTTTAATGCTTTCATTATACCTGATCAATATTTTGAATGATTGACGAACCATGATGAACTCGACGGAGGAATTCATGTGTTTAGCATAGGGTAGTTTGATGCATGATCATAAGGTAATAACTATGAGTTCCATCTAGGATAGACATATACCTAGGTGGCATGTATGGTATAATTTAGACTTGATCTTAATGAATTACATTCTGATTTGATTACCATAGACATATAGGTGATTGTTAAAATGCGTAATATAGTCACTTGACCATCGACAGAGGCTTGTGATGAGATTAGTGTCTAAACCAATCAATTGGTATTAAAGATTAACTAAGTGGTTAATGAGTCCAATGAAATATTAGGGGACGAGTCAAAATCTTAGATTATCTTTATTTGTGAATTCTATCCCTTTGCTTTTGTTTAGTTAATTGAGATAATTAGATTAGTTAAATAAATTTCAGATTTTAGTTTTCTGAATAAAAGTTAAGTAGGTACTCGCATAGTCCCTGTGGGATCGATATCTGGACTTAAAATCTTATATTACTTGATACGATAGCGTGCACTTGTGCTTAGCTATTATGGCATCACGATATTAAAACTATCGAGCTTCTCGCTTATCTGTTGGGAGGGTCATGTTCATGATGTATTCTCGAATGAGGTTCCTCTAGTTGGGCTGGGTGTCAACCTGCATTACTTGTTCATCGGTTTTTTCCTATGTGCTAGGCTTCAGAATGAATTCTAAAGTGATGGACGTGGGTATTCACGGTTCTTTTAAGGAAACGAGTTGCGTTATCATATCTGCCCGATGATTTTCACTCTTCGAGATCAGTTTGATTTTAACTTCTTTAAACTGGCTCATTAAAGTTCAAACCTTTACAAGGTATATTAACATATTTCCTTCCCAAGCTTCGAATTCTTTGTTTAACTAACTGGGAGTTGCTTTTTACTATGACCCTTTTTGCCGACAGGGCTCAGGCCACTTAATTGATGCACTACAAATCCTAGTACGAATATACGCAAGTGTATGTATTATATCAAGTAGTATAATAATATAAATTAGATATCGTTCATACATAAACTTTTATAATCTATTCTTTTTATCAATTACTAGATTAATCTTATTTATCTTTTATTTAAACAAAACTTAGAATTGAGTAATCTAATTTATCTACTATACTAAGATTATCTTAAATTTAAGCAATAAGCAAGTAAAGATATGAATTCACTAGTTTAGGAAACCTAAGATTATAACTTATCCTTCAATATTTCTTTGAACTTATATTCTCTTATTTAATCTCTCAACAACGAATTGTTGGCTAGAACTCTTTTATCGTTATAAGCCTCTGTTGATGGTCAAATAACAATATTTTATCTTAACAATTATCTATATATCTATGGTAATCAGAACAGAATGAAATTCATTAAGAACAAGTCTATTAATGCTATAGATGTCATATAAGTATATTTCTATCCTATATGAAACTCATAATAGTTACCCTATGATCATATATCAAACTATCTTAGGTTAAACACATTAATTCGTTTGTCGAGTTTATTATGGTTCCTAAAGCAGTCAATAAATTGACCATATATAAAGAAAGTATTAAGCACGAGATAGAATGAACAATTCTTTTTTATTGAGTTCATAAAATAAGAGAGATAATAAAGTTCAACTACATATTATGTTCAAAAGTTAAACCCTAGATAAATGAAGTTAATTCATAATGAATTTAAGAGTACCAAAGTAAATATTAAAAGACATAATTAATAAGACATAAAAATAAGAGAAAGAGAAGAAATTAATTAAGGTGGATTCCCTAAATCGATTCTTTCTCTCTCTTGCTTGCTACATAATTCTTGTTCTTCAATCTTCAATCTTACTTTTATCTTTTTTGTTTTGTGTTTGTTCTTTCTTGTCTTGTTTTGGCTCTTAAAGAGGTCTTTTTATAGATTTTCTTAACCATAAAGGGCGGCTGCTTCGAATCCAAGTTGAATTTGGAGTCTAGAAATTTCTTATTTTCTTTCGTCGCATTGGCGCTGCAGTGTTGAGTTCTAGGCGCTACAGTACTTAACCTTTCGCTTCAGGCATTGGTGCTTGAGCGCTACGACGCTGAAACCTATTGTTTAAAGAAATGTCTATGGTCGCCAGCCTCTCGATATATCCAATCATCTTAAGGACATGGAGACTCATTTGACTGCTCTAAGCTAGTCTAGCTTAAAAGAGCGATTTGGCAACCCTATATAACTCGACTTAGGGTCGGTCACCAAAGTGCTCATTCAGATGGAATATAATGCTGCTAGCACTGTCCATATGGACATGCTCCCGCTGTATCTCTGTAGACATAGAGACGAGAATGTATGATTTAACTTTTAAATCATTGTTCAATTATTTTTTGTAAATCTCCATCTCTTTTGGGGTGGCATTATCAGAAACACTTCTAGACAATCTCTGATAGATAACATATCCAATTTTTTTTTTTAATCTAGAAAAATTTTAAGATTCATGAGCCAATCTGAGTAGTTTTCAGTGCTTTTGAGTTGATGTGCATCAAGTATGCGCACCAAAGGGTTGGTTGAGGCCATCAAATCTTCATAAGACAAAATAAATAGAAGATGTCATCAGAATCATTAAATCGCTAATAAAAATATTTTAAATTATAGGTAGAATAATTATATAATTTTTAATTTAAAATGCCTTCTCGCTGCTTTATATAATCCCTCTAATCTCTCAAACAGGATAACAATAGTTTACACTCTTTAAACTATATAGTGGGAAATAGATCTCATTAGCATTTTACTCTAGTCTCATGCTGTAGCAATATTAGCTTTTGTAAACCCAATAGGTAGACAACTTTTGTCAATTACATCTCATACAACTTTTACTATTGATCCTAAATACACCTTATCCTCACGCTATAGTAATATTAGATAAGTGTATTCTAGATTAATTAATCAATAATCAATTATATGTTACTGATACTACCCTCACGCTATAGCAATATTGAGCAATACGTTCATATATATTTGCCTCATCTCATATTTAACTGGCATAGTCCGAGTCACACTGACCAAATCCCTCATGCTATAGCAATATTGAAAAAAAGTCAACATAACCCGTCTAACACCATATTGACAAGGCGGATTAATGCGATATTTTTATATTTTAAAATTAAGTGCAAGTATACACTATCGTAACAAGTAATAAATGGACTTATAAAGTCGGATGTCAAACCCACAGGGATAATTTTTATTTTTTACCAAGTACTAAAATTATATCTTTCTTGTAATTATTCAGAAAAATCAAATCTTAATTTTGTAATAAATTTAAGTAAAATAAAAGTGTAAAAAATAAATGACACAACTCAAATAAAGTAAGAAGATATCAATATAAAGAAAGCCTAGGGTTAATTACTATCCTTCAATATGTTTTCTAAAGATTAATCCTTTTAATATTTATATCCCTCAATTCTTATTATTGGTCAAGACACTAATGTATTCACAAGCCTCTTCTAAGGTCATGCAAGTATATCATAATTTATCAAATACCTATATTCCTATAGCACTTGTAATAAATTAAGATTCATTAAGAACAAGTCTTATTGACCAGAGATGCCAACTAGGTATATTCCTATCCTAATTCGAAACTTGCATATGCAACATTGAATGTTACTTAAAAATTATGCATCAAATTATCTAGGTTTAAATACAATGATGCCTCTTTCAAGTTTATCAAAGTATTATCAATTCAATCACAATATTGATAAGATATAATGAAATATTAAGAACAAATAATTTGAATAATGAAGAATTGAGTTCAAATAAATATTAAAAAGATTCAACAATTAAGCTCACATATTGAGTTCAAGTAATAACCCTAGAAAATAAATTTAGCTCATGATAACAAGAGAATTATGATTGAAAAATAAAATAAACATGATACAACCAAAAGCAAACCAATATAGACGTTAATTCGTAGTTGGTTGATACGCCAAAAATTCACTAATAATCTCTTACTTCCTTTAATTGCCCTTACTTCTCTCTCTAAAAATTACTCTTCTTTAATGTGTTGTGGCTTTAAAAACCCTAAGTTGTGTCTCTCCTTTAGGTCTGAAATAAGAGGCCTTTATATAGGAATTGATTGAAGTATTTGAGTTGTACTTCTTTTAGGTTTACTGTAGTGCGACTATTGTTTAGTAGACTGTTCATATGATACTGTTCCACGTACTGTTTATGAGTTACTGTTTATGCGCGACTGTTCAGCGCTGAAGCAAAAATCTTTGGGTGTTGGAACTTCACTGGGGCGACTGCACTGTAGCACGAGTACTGTTCACACAATACTGTTCATCGACACTGTTTATACGCACTGTTTAATTTTAAAATGTTTGCCTTGTTTTTCTTAGTTTTTTATCCCTAATTGTTCAATTGACTCCGAACCTATAAAATAACAATAAAATATATAAAAAACTTCATATTCTTATTAAAATGAGCAATTAATCAAGTTAAGGGAGTGAAAATAATAGATATAATTTACACTTATCACGGATCATAATAAAATACTATCTCATAATATTATATAATTCATTCTGATTAAGAGATATTTTTACTTAAACACTAGGTCCCAATCTTACGAAGAGGTCCTCGCCAGTAGGTTCTCATTGTGGTTACCAGCATAGAAAAAAGTGATCATAGTTTATAATACAGACTAATAACTCTTATTACTGCATCTTATAAACATCTACATGCATATTTAATTAAATTTTGAATGAACAGTGTCAGCAACATAATGCTAGCTTACGAGCGTTGCGGCGCTGGGGGCAGCACCCCCAGTGCCACAACAGCACTCTTCATCTAGCGCTGTGGTGCTAGAGCCTGGAAGGCCCCAGCGCTACAATGCCAGAATTCAAGGCCACGGTGTCCCAGTGTTTTCCACCTTGGTAGACTCATTTCAATACTTGAAATGCACTATTTTAACATCGAGACTTCACCAACAACATCTCAAACACTCAAAACACACCTAAATCAACACAAAATGGGCTATGATTCCATTTATTGGTGCTGATTAAATCGGGTATATGCATGTGGTATTTGTGTCCATTATACATATGTACGCATCAAATATATACATATACGAAAGCATAAAAATAAATAATAAACACATAAAATATATTAATCACATTAATATATATTAGATTGAGAATTTTCACCCATGTAACTTTTCAATAAAAGTTATTAGAGTCCGCCTGAGATGTAGCTCGTTTACAATTCTAACAACCAATCAAAGCTTCAAATTCAACAGAGGCTTAATACTTAAACACTAAATTTACTTGTTTTACCCTTGATCAATAAAACAAATATGGTAATGCTTTAACGGCTTAAGCTTGATAAAGAAGATAAAAAACTATGAACTCAACACTTGAATTCAAAGTTAAAAGAAACAAATTCCCTTTTGTTCCACCTCTCAAAGTGGCCGGCCATACATAAGACATTAACCCATTTTTGTTCAAATAAAACATATATGTAACTAACCAAATTAATAATTAATTTAGTTAAATTATAGTTAACACTTAACTTAGGTTTAGATTAACCTAATGCATGTTAACTCTTAACTCTAGTTAGGTTAAATACTTATCCAATAAATATTTAATATTTAAATATTTAATTAACCTAACTAAAATCAACTATTAACCATAGTTAGGTTAGTTTACTTTTCAAAAAGTAAATAATATTTAAATATTTAATTAACTTAACCTTAATTAACTATTTAACCTAGGTTAAATTATAGATTATTTAATAATTAAATGAATAAATATCTCATATTTATTAATTTAATAATCAATATGTGAAATTACCCTTGAGTCTTTTATTTAGTTACTAAGTTAACCCTTGAGTGGGTCTCATATAATCATACACTTGAGGAAACTTAATTAAAGGCTCACTACGTGCCACGCATACATCTCGAGGATTCCTAAAATAATTATTTGGTTCTACTGGATTAAATTATTCAATACGATACGTTGCTCCAGTGCACAACGAGTATACTTTATATTGCAGGACTCTCTAGGTCCACACCCAATTTGTCAAATAAAACTATTCTATAAGTTCGTGATCGATGCCCCATCCATACGTCACAAATATTGTAAATCAGCGTATTAGACCATACAAGTTAAGGTTATAGCGCATACGTATAATCGTTCTATCATTTATATTTTGAATGTTCGGGGACATAGATCAACATTTTCAAATCTCCACAATCTCATTCATAAACTTATCTCTAGATTCATATCTCGATGAACAATATACGCAAACACCTTCGCTATATTGTTTAATCCTGAGGGAAACTCATTTTTCGTATTTATTGTTTATAGTCATAAGATTTTATGAGATACAATCTTGAAGCATCGGATATATTAACTCTTTATGTGAGCTGGCAGATCCCATATCTACGTACACTTGACTCCATGAGCATCAGACCATACCTAGCGACATGCAGTGGTCAGACCATGAAAGGTCTCTGATATCCATGGAACCTAAATATGGTGGATCATTCACAAGCCATTGTGACGCTATTGACGGCTATTTAGAATGTCTATTGGGGTTCTCATGAGTATGTTTGGTACCTAGTTCTTACTGAATATCTGTATGCTTATACTAGCTCTAAACTCATGATCAGTTAGGAATAACCATCTGTACCCTATAAATATAAACATGCACTGACTATATAAAAAAGATTCACCGAAAGACTTGCATTGGTGAAAATAGATTAAGAACATAATATTTGAGAACATACTTACATAATGACATTTCCTAATACCTGATTATAACTCTTGCAACTATGTCATTGCTAGTATAGCCTTAGATCTTTGTTTTGTTACAGACAAGACTCCAACTCCTTGAATTTCATTGATTCTTATAACCTACTAACTCTTAGCAACTATAATTCTCAGTGTTGTTAGCTCTTAGCTATGATCTAAACTCTTTTAGATCAGATATGAAATTCTTCAGATCATACAATATCTAAAGCGTTACTAGCATTGTATCATATAATTAATGTAATTAGCGATTTAATAAAATGTACATTGTATAAATATCAAATATTCATACAAACAAGGATGAAACGTAAGCACAAACCCTAACACATTATCCACTTTCCATTGGCATTTTTTACCATAACTATATTGGCTAACCAATTAGGATACTGGACTTCGCTTATGAAATTTATAGCCAACAATTTCTCTACTTCCACCGCTACCACCTCATTTCTCTCTTGATTAAAAATTCTTCTCTTCTATTTAATTGGTTTAGGGTCGATGGTCAGAGCATGAGATGCTAGTGATGGATCAATTCCCAACATATCCTTTTGGGACCTTGTGAAAAGATCATAGAATTCTTCTACTAGTGCGAACAATCCTTCTATGATCTTGGGCTCTAGCTATGACCCAATCTTGACTACTTTATCGGGCACGTTAGGCCTAACATGGATTGAGCCTGTAGGCATGGTGACATTGTTTTCTCTTTTCGTGGGTACACAGCCGTAATGCAATACGTTTTATTGGCTAATATGACATAACAACTTCTTGTCATCTTCAAGTCTTCTGATACAACCTCGATCCCTTCCCTTACATGGAATTTAATCTTCAAATAGTATATTGACAGAACCATAGTGGTATTTCTCATGAAGGCCGCCCAAGCAGAATCTTGTATGAAAATGGTTAGTGAATTATCACAAAATTGGTCATTATAATCTTCATATAAGGCTTTTCGCCCAAGGTCATAGATAAATTTACTATCTCGATAGGGATAACATAGTTGTCTCCAAACCCTTGCAAAGGGGTTTGTGCTATCTCTGTATTTAGGTCTTTGATCTTTAGTTCATCCAAGGTCTCCTTGAATATAATGTCAACTGAGCTCTATTGGTCAACAAAAACTCGGTTCACCTCTATTCTGCCACCTACACTGTTACCACCAAGGCATTATTATATGAGTAGCTCATTCTTCGGGCATATTTCTTGGTGAACATGATGAGGCTTCTTGTATCTGTGACATTTTGGTGACTAGGATATTGCATATTACTTGATGTCTTACCATAGAATACCTTAAGTAGTTCTTCATTTACCAGTTAGAGTCGCCCTTCCCCCTCGAGATCATCATCGTTGAGTTGGGTTGGGCTGACCCACTCGGGGTATTTGAATATTGGCCTTTACGCTAGTAGTTTGCCCAAAATTCATCTATGTACCCGTTCTTTATTAGATAATCCACATGCCTTTTCAGATCCTCACATTCACTCGTGGCATGTCTCATACTTTGGTGTAATTCACATTTCTCTCTTGGATTTCTCTACTCCTTTATAGGTTTCAACATGAGCTAGGGCCTAGTAAGTAGGCTTCGGCCTTTTATGACTTCATAAAGATCTTTAAACGAAGCTGTCAAGGGAACAAAGTCACCAAATTGAGCAACTTGGTGCTGCATCTCTGCCAAGTGCTTTGATCTCTAGTTCCCTATATTTTGGTGTCAGTTCGACTAGTTTACTTAAGGACGTGACCTATCCGAATGGTTTTAATGGCTCACCCAAGGGCGTGACCCATCTGGTTGGTTTATTCTTAGGTACTTAAAGACCCATAGTGGCATCTTTTCTTTTCTATCTAGGTATTTTTCCCTTGGTGATTTCCTTGGAGATCTCATTCTAGCATCTTGAGGACGAATTTGATCTCGAGTCATTTTGGCTTATGCTACCCTCATCGTCTCTTCCTCATCTTTTATAGTGATGTATTTAGGTGTCTCATTATAGGTAGTAGCGTAGCTCGAGACATGGTTCTTAGATAGGTAGTACCAGAAATGGTTGAGTTTTAGTTCGACTTTCAAGGCTTCTAAGGCTATCGGTTGGTCGAATGCCCTAAGAGAGATTACTTCCTTCTGGAATGTTTTTAAATATTCATTCGAGCTTTCTATACTCTCTTGCTTGAATCTTCTTAACTATCGAGGATCCTTGGCCACCTTACAAGCAAACATTTTGGTAAGTTCATGGTAGGAGGAGATGCGTTGTTACTTCAGTCCTCGGTACCAGAAGAGAGTAGGTCATTCCAGGTTCATGTGGAGCAACTTACACATTTGGTCTTGTCTTAAGCCTATTATCGATAACAAATTGGTGATTTGGTTTATGCAATGGTTGGGGTCCGACACCCCTCGATATGTTGGCAGGTTACATCTGAACCCACTCTAGAGCTTCATGTCTCTCGGTTCGTTGACCAATATGGACTTCCTTTCCCTCTCTATTTTCCTTGGAGATGGTTGGTCATTTCTCCTTTACTTTAAGCAAGTTCTACGACCGTTCCTCCAATCCTCGAATCTTATCCTTGAGGGACGATTCTACATAAGGATCTTCCTAAGCTTTTTCTCCAATCTCTCTCAGGCCTCTAATTCTCCTTTCTTTCCTCCTCAACATACAGTCTAAATCTCTGACTTGGGATCCATCAAGTTTATCTGCCGCATGATTGCGCCTTCCCCCACCGATAGACTAGTAAGGGACCTTCGTTCTTCCCTCATTAGGGTTCTGGGTTAAGAGCCCTTGTGGGTTTAATCTTGGAGGTTTGGGTTCTTTCTTAGACCATGTTCATTTTGCAATCTACCTTTTCTGTTTTCTCCCTCTCCCTGCTTCAATATCTCAACCAATAGTTCCTTATCTCTTCATTTTCATCCTTTATCAACCGTAATTCCTATTGAAGTTTTCCCTACAACTAAATTCTAGCTTGTGTAGTTAAATACTCTTGGAAATTTTTTTGTTGAGTTGTGTTTCGATCTGAGTTATCAATCTGCCACTGGATTTGGTGGTTTTCTACACTGCTCTGTGAAAGGTTTACCATTTTCTGACTCTTGTTGGGTGTTGAAAATGCTTTTTGTTCTTGTTCTAAAAAATGGTGCCAAAAAATTATTGATCAAGAAATCTGGTTTTCTAAGTAAACAAGCTTTAAATTTGTTTGTGAAAAGAATGATCACAGGCCTGTCGAATTGAACTTCATTGAGTAGATTTTGAATATAGCTACTCAGGTCTTTTCTTGCAAAGAGAGAGAGAAAGAGTGAGAGAGAGAGAGAGAGAGAGAGAGAGAGAGAAAGAGAGAGAGAGCTTGTTATGGTATCATTAGTGATGGTTTTGGCAATGACTTTCTGATGCTTAAGTCAGTGTTTGTTGATAGATTTTTAATGGAAAGTGTTTAAGTTCAAGAAAATGGCATTACCCGTTATTATCGTCTTAATGCTTTTTTTTATAGTCTATTCTCATTTAGGTGGACTTTGAATATGGTAAGCGGAGGATCAGACCATTTTTTTTCTTGATTTTCTGTGTGCTCGTGGTGATTTGAAATCTCGAAATTAAGTCCACTTGCCTTTGTGAGTGGCCAACTTTAAAGATCATAGTCACTTACTTTATAAGGGACATGCATTGACTTTTTTCGCGATCCTTGGGATTTATTCTTTAAATGATGAATGGTAGTTCTTGGTAATTTTGTTGCTTGATGTTTAAAACCATTCGAGGGTGTGTGATTAATAGGGCTTCGAGCGGATTGGTGAGCGGATGGGTTATTTTGAATGAGCTCAAGACTACCACTCATGGGTGTTCGATCTAGCTTGGGGTTTGTTCATTTGATACCCAAGCAACTTTGGAGAGTCCAGAGTGCAATTCCTTTGGGTTGGATCCAAATGGGAGGTTTGGGCTGACATCCTTAAGCAAAACTCTAGGATGGGCCTAGGCCTATAATCAGTCTGATTTCTTGGAGAACATTTACCAATAAATTACATAGAAGTATAAGTTTTCATTATGATAGATTAGACATCTAACTAACCATTTGAATAAGAACAAGCACGATATAAATATTTCTAGACATTGTCAAGGTGGGAAACATGAACACTACAAATCAAAGACGGATACATAGGTGCGTTTGGTCTTTGGTACCTTTAAAAATAAAATTAATATATATAATATATTTTTTATTAGGGATTACTTCAATAAGGTAAGTACTTATTTTGTATTTCTAATAATTTTAATAAAATAGGAATTATGTTTTTCTTTTTATTTGCAATCAAAGTAATTATTTAGTGTATTGCTTTCCTTAAAAGGATAGAAATTGGCTTTTAATTTTTCATTTACTTTTAAGACTTTGACTGTTATAAAAAACAAATTGATAGTTATAATGTGTGTTTGTGTTTTTTTTTTTTGTAATTTAAATTTATTCTAGGGAGAAGTATTGATAGACCCCTTATTTTAGCCTAAGTGCTTAAAATATCCCCTTATTTTTAGAAATACCTTAGAGACCCCCATCTGTCAATTTGTTTTGTTGATTTTGACAAAATCTTATACATTTTGATGAAGGTTAGCATTTTGTCCATTGTTATAGAGTGTACATTAACTGACATGTATAATTTAATAAAAGGATATGTGTCACAAAGTAATTAATTACTTTAGATACGTGTCAACATGTCATTGGTTTATATTTAAAATAAAATAAATAAATAAAAATTAAAAATTTACCATCTGCTAAAAATGGCCATCGATCGTTTTTCAGCGAACTTTTTTTGGCAACAAAAATGATCAAACGAGGGGCATGGCCGCCGCACCTCACCACCTTATTTGTTTATTTTCTGGTCCTTTTTTTTTGTAGAAATGATCTCACCATTGTATAGATTAATAAAAATGGAGTCCAATGAAGTAAAATATGATCATTTTTATTGTTGAAAAACAATCGGCGGTGGCCGTTTCTGGCGGGTGGCAAATTTTTAATTATCAATTAATTAATTATTTATTTTATTTAAATATAAACTAATGACATGTTGACATGTGACATTTTAAATGTCATATTTAATAAAGATTAAAGCATGTGTTTTAAATTTTTTTTTTATCATTTTCTCTATCAAAATTAACATAATGAACTGACGGATGAGAGTCTCTAAGGTATTTTTGAAAACAAATGAGTGTTTTAGGCACTTAGGCCAAATTAAAAAGGTTCATCAGTACTTATCCCTTTATTCTATTGTTATTTCTCTCTCTTTTTTTTATTTATAAAAAAATAGATTTATTTATGAAAGATAAGTTTCATTGTGTATGATATAAAATTTTATTCTTCATTTACTTATAACTAAATTTTTTTGGATTATAGCGATAGATTGTTGATATTTTGAACAAGGAATTGAGAGAGGTCAAAAGTGCTAATAAAGACCTTCTAAGGAAGAGGGTTGACATACAGGCTTCGTTGAGAGCCAATGAAGACGGAGTATCTTTCGTTGAGTGTGAAATAGAGAACTTAAGACAAGGGAAGGATTCTATGGAAAGCTCGATTAGTCAACTTTAGAGGTAAGTTATTGTAGCGAGCATTCAATCGTATAGGAAGCATGATGTGTAAAACCCAATTACTATTAATAATGTAGATATCTAGATTTCAGCATAAAGTAAGAAAGAAACCGTAGGGTTACTCGATTTCAACCCTATTAGAAATATTTTTTATGGCATGCATGAGAGGTATTAGATCTAAATTGATAATTTCACAGTCGATTGAGGAATCGGACGGTTATGAAATATTTTTTAAAATTTTCTTTTGGCTTAGAAATGAAAAATTCAACTTAAGCACACATAAATTCCAAGTTACCCTTATACATGAAACAAGTCTTTATTAAGAAATACAATCCATGCCTTTTTAAATGAACCAATAAGGAATAAGTTCATGGATTGCCAAGTTAAAAGTGTAATTTTGTTAGTTTGACTAATTTAGTCAAATAGTTAAATGGACCAATCATATGCCTTCATTTCTAATCAAAAGTATCTTTGATATTTAGAGTTTAATTGAGGGGGGAAATGGAAATTTTAAAGGGAACCATATAAGGTGAATATGTGCTGAAAAATTTGTCTTAAATGTAAAGAACAATTTAAAACAAAAATGGGAGATTTTCGGCAAAATTTGGAGACAAAAGGGGGAGACCTACAGAACTTTGTCCAACAATAAATTCAAGCCTTTTTCATAATTTTTCATGTATGATCAAGCTAAATCAAGTTAAGCTCAAATTATTAAGGTTAAATAGATCCCGCACTAGTGAAAAATCTAAGGAAAAGAGGTAAGAAAAATATTATTTAGTGATAGTGGTACATGATTTTTCAGTATTACTTCAATTAATGTCTTCGTTAGAATTATTGACTTAGATTTGAGTTGAATTCAAGTTTGGAGCTCAAGGAAACACCAAACTAAAGGAATTAGTAAGGTATGAATTAGGGTTTGGTGTGATTTTGATGTTAAGACTTCAATTGCATGTTATTAGGGCATTAGAATTAAATTGACATGATTTGAATGTCATTGGAATAAAAAATTGAGAAAAGAAATGTGTTGGGTGGAAGATGGTGAATTCAGCCACTTTAGGGGTTTTAGGGTTTGAGTGGTGTTTTGGTTCAATTGTTGTACATGAATGATTCTTTGTGTCAATTGGATGTATATGGATGATGAAAAATCAAGAATGAAGTAAAAGGGACATAATTGTCCATTCTTGATAAGATGAAGGGCAATTATATCCAACCGAATTATTAGAGTGTTAAGCAATTTTATAGCTTCAGATAGTGAATTAAACAAGATTGAATGTCTATGAAAATAAAAAAAAATAAAAAGTGGAGTCCATTCGGGCTTTTTAAGCCAATTAGGGCACTTACTAATTTATGTATAATTTTAGCATTAGTAAAAGTTTTAAATGTCATTTGTAGCATGTAGGTAAAAAAAATCGAGAGCGGTAAAAGAATGAAACTTTTCAGAGAAGAGTTGAGTTTGGAGCGTTTAGTGAGTGAAAATTTATAATTATTTATCTTTCGTTTAATATGTTTTAGTATATTTTAATTTTATGTTTTTAGAGTAAAAATTTGTAATTGTTTATCTGTAGCAAATACTGTTCACCACCACGGGTGCCGTGGTGCTGGGTTGTGGGCGCCCGGTGTTCAATCATAGGCGCTGCCCCGCCCATCCCTGGTACCCCTTTCTTATTTTAAGCGTAACTTCTTTGTTTGACGTTCGATTCGTCTCCCATTTGTTCCTATATGTCACATGTTCCATCGTACATCTATTTATGAGTAAAAAAATACAATTAAATAGCCAAATATTTATAATTTGGAGTAAAATACAAAAGTTGAGTACAAATCATACTAGTACTTTTACGCCCCTATCAGTAACAAATGTGGAAAGGCTCATCTTGGGGATTATAGGAAGGGGACTACAAGTTACTATAAGTGTGGTTAAGAGGGCCATTCTATGAGAGATTTTTCGAACATTGGAGCTAGTAGTAAGTTAGAAAATAGACCACTAGCTCCGAAACAAACCAGTGATGGTTAAGGACAGAGTAGAGGTGGTTCAAAATTCAGAGGGCTCAGCGGTTCAGGCCAGCCTAGTGGGGGAACCGGTCGAGGTGGATCATTTGGAAGGCAACAAGGCAAACCTCGTACCTAGGCTAGGTTAATTACGGTGACCCAGCATGAGACGGATGCGACCCCAGAAGTTATGACAGGTACGATATCAATCTTTGATCGATATGTTTATGTACTAATAGATCATAGAGCTACCCACTCTTTTATTTTTATGGGGTTTGCTGCAAATGTTAGTATAGCGGCACAGTTTTTAAATTGTAGTGTGGCGGTGTCTCTTCCTACAAGAGACTCCATTATAGCAGAAAATGTGTATAGAGATAGTAAAATAAGTATAGGGGGCCAAGATTTTTTGGCGGATCTGATCCTGCTGGCCATTAGTAAATTTGATGTGATTTTGAGGATGGATTGGTAGTTCAAATATCGGCCCACGGTGGATTGCTTCCGAAAAGAAGTCAAATGTGTAAGCCGGAAGAATCTGAAGTTATTTTCTGTGGGGTACGAAAAATACTTCCCACAAGTATAGTGTCCGTAATGAGCGAAAGAAAGATGCTTCGAAAGTCGTGTCAAGAGTATCTAGTCTATGCAATAAAAGTAAGAAATGGTCAAATGAAATTAGAGGATATTCCAGTGGTTAGAGAATTTTTGGATGTGTTCCCAGATGATCTTCCAGGGTTACCTCTAGATAAAGAAGTAGAGTTTAAAATAGAATTAGCACCTGGAACGAAATCAATTTCTAAAACACCCTACAGAATGACTCATTTAGAATTAAAAGAACTGAAGGTTCATATGAAAGAGTTGGTGAATCAGGATTTCATCAAGCTGAGTACATATCATTAGGGGGGCACTGTCTTGTTTGTAAATAAAAAAGATGGGAGTATAAGATTGTGCATTGATTTTAAGGAACTGAATAAAGTAACAGTACGCAATCAGTATCCACTTTCGAGAATTGATGATCTGGTTGATCAGCTATAGGGGGGCCAGAGTATTTTTCAAGATAGATATGAGGTCAGGCTATCATCAATTGAAAATTCAGGAGGAAGATGTTCCCAAAATTTCCTTTAGAACTCGATATGGGCATTATGGATTTTTAATCATACCTTTCGGGCTGACTAATGCCTCAACCGCCTTTATGGATCTTATGAATCAAATTTTTTAGCCCTATTTGGATCAGTTTGTAGTAGTGTTTATTGATGATATACTTATCTATTCAGGCAGTAAAGAGAAACACGTAGAACATCTGAGGGTTATTTTGTAGACTTTAAGGGAGCATCGGTTATACGCCAAACTCAGTAAAGCCAGTTCTGGCTAGATAGAGTTACATTTTTTGGACATGTAGTCTCTGCATAAGGGGTATGTATAGATACCCAAAAGATTGAATCCATAGTGAATTAGAGACAACCCACGAAGGTGATAGAGGTTTGCAGTTTCTTGAGTTTGGTTGGGTTTTATACGAAGTTTGTAGAGGGATTTTCAAAGATAGCCACTCCTTTGACTAAGTTGACCCAAAAAGAAGATAAGTTTGTATGGTCTGAGGCGTGCCAGTAGAGTTTTGATGAGTTGAAGAAAAGGTTGACCTCAGCTCCAGTGCTTACATTTCCATCATAGAAGGACGGATTTACAATATATTATGATGCTTTCAAGCAGTTGTATGCTGATGAAGAAGAAGAAAGTAATAGCTATGCTTCTAGACAATTGAAGAAATGGAAGCAGAATTATCCCACACATGATCTAGAACTGGCAACAGTAGTTTTTGTCCTAAGATTTTGGAGGTATTTCTTGTATAGGGTTCCTTGTAAAATTTTTACAGACCACAAGAACCTGCAGTACTTGTTCACCCAAAAAGAGCTAAATATGAGGCAGAGAAGATGGCTGGAGCTTATCAAGGATTATAAGTGCACACTTGAGTATCATCCTGAAAAAGCTAATATGGTAGCCGATGCTCTCAGCAATAAGCCTATCAGCTTAATAGCTCACCTGAAGGTCGCATATCTATCAATGCTAATAGAATTGAGGTATTTAGGTGTGAGATTGGAGTTGTTAGATTTGGGAGCACTATTAGCCATATTTCAGGTCCGTCCGATACTAGTTGATCGAATAAGATAATTACAGACTCAAGATCCATAGGTAGTTAAATTAAAGGGTGAAATCGAGTCTAGGCACGAAAGGACTTTTCAATGACCGGGGATGGTACAATAACCTTGGGTCAGAGATTATGTGTACCGAATGTGAATGAGTTAAGAAAAAAAAATATGGAAGAAGCTCATTCTTCTACATATGTTATGCATCCGGGGAGCATAAAAATATATCGTACCCTAAAAGAGCACTACTGGTAGAAGGGCATGAAAAAAGATATAGCTGAATTTGTCTCCAAATACCTGACTTGCCAGCAAGTAAAGGCTAAACACCAAAAACCTGCAAGGCTCTTACAACCCCTTCTGATCCCTGAGTGAAAATGAGAGAGGATAACAATAAATTTCGTGGTAGGACTTCCGCGTAGCCAAAGAGGCAATGATGCAATATGGGTAATTATTGATAGACTGGCGAAATCTGCCTATTTCCTACCCATCAGAAGTAATTATTCCTTGGATAAATTGGCCCAGTTGTACGTAGATGAGGTGGTACGACTTTATGGCACTCCAGTATCTATAGTGTCAGATTGAGATACGCAGTTCACTTTCCAATTTTGGCCCAGGTTATAGAAAGCTCTAGGCACTAAATTGAATTTTTGTACGGCCATTCATCCATATACGGATGGTTAGCCTAAGTGGATGATTTATATACTCGAGGATATACTTAGGGCATGTGGAGCTAGGATACTCACTTTTCATTGATGGAGTTCGCTTACAATAATAACTACCAGGCCAGCATTGGGATGGCACCATATGAAGCGTTGTATGGAAGAAAGTGCAGAACTCTAGTTTGCTGGAATGAGGTCAGTAAAAGAAAGCTTATTGGTCCAAAAAATTATCTAGATTACTTCAAAAAAGATTTAAATTATTAGACAAAGATTGAAAATAGCTAACGATAGACAGAAGAGTTATGCAGATCATCGAAGAATGACTTAGAGTTCCAGGTTGGTGATAAAGTCTTCTTGAAGTTATCACCATGGAAAAAAGTATTAAGATTCGGAAAGCGAGAAAAGTTGAGTCCGCAATACATTGGGCCATATGAAATAGTCGAAAGAGTTGAGGAGGTGGCATATCGTCTACGATTACCGATAGAGCTGGTCAGAATCCATGACGTGTTTCACGTTTTCATGCTTCGCAAGTATATAGCAGACCCTTCGCACATCCTAAGGGAACAGTTAGTGGACTTGAATGAGAATTTGACCTATGACAAGAAGCTTGTGCAAATTCTAGTTCGGAAAGAGCAAATGCTTCGTAATAAAAGCATTTTCTTGGTGAAGGTGTTATAGATGAACCATGGAGTAGAAGAAGCCACGTGAAAACGTGAAGATCAGATGCGAGTATAACATCCCCACCTCTTTGGAACAGGTATGGTTTAAATTTTGAGGACGAATGTTTTTTAGGAATGGTGAATTGTAAAATTCAGTTACTATTAATAGTGTGATACATAGATTTCGGTATAAAGCAATAAAGAAATTGCAAGGTTATCCGATTTCAATCCTATTAGAAATATTTTTTTATGGTGTGTGTGAGAGGTATTAGACCTAAATTGGTAATTTTATAGTCAATTGGAGAATCGGACAGTCATGGAATATTTTTAGAATTTTTTTATTAGCTTAGAAATGAAAAATTCAACTTGAGCATACATAAATTCTAAGTGAGCCTTATACATGGAATAAGCCTTTGTTAAGAAATAAAATCAATGCCTTTTTAAATGAACCAATGAGGAATAAGCTCATGGATTGCCAAGTTAAAAGTATAATTTGGTTAGTTTGACAAATTTAGTCAAATAGTTAGAAATGGACCAATCATATGCATTTATTTCTAACCAATGGTATCTTTGGTATTTAAAGTTTAGTTGAGGGGAAAATTAGACATTTTAGAGGGCACACTATAAAGTGAATAGGTACTGAAAAATTTGTCGTAAATGAAAAGCAAAATTTGAAACAAAAATGGGAGATTTTTGGCAAAATTTGGAGACAAAAGGGGGAGACCTACAGAACTTTTTCCAACAATAAATTCAAGGCTTTTTCATAATTTTTCATGTATGATCAAGCGAAATCAAGTTAAGCTCAAATTATTAAGGTTAAATAGATCCCGCACTAGTGAAAAATCTAAAGAAAAGAGGTAAGAAAAATATTATTTAGTGATGGTGGTACATGATTTTTCAAGATTACTTCAATTAATGTCTTTGTTTGAATTATTGACTTAGATTTGAGTTGAATTCAAGTTTGGAGCTCAATGAGACACCAAACTAAAGGAATTGGTAAGGTATGAATTAGGTTTGGTGTGATTTTGATGTAGAGACCTCAATTAAATGTTATTAGGGCATTAGAATTAAATTGACATGATTTGAATGTCATTGGAATAAGAAATTGAGAAAAAGAATGTGTTGGGTAGAAGATGGTGAATTCGGCCACTTTAGGAATTTTAGGGTTTGAGTGGTGTTTTGGTTCAATTATTGTACATGAATGATTCTTTGTGTCAATTGGATGTATATGGATGATGAAAAATCAAGAATAAAGTAAAAGGGACATAATTGTCCATTCTTGGTAAGATGAAGGGCAATTATATCCAACTGAATTATTAGAGTGTTAAGCAATTTTATAGCTTCGGATAGTGAATTAAACAAGATTGAATGTCTATGAAAATAAAAATAAAAAAAAGTGGAGTCCATTCGGGCTTTTTAAGCCAATTATGGCACTTACTAATTTATGTATAATTTTAGCATTGGTAAAAGTTTTAAATGTCATTTGTAGCATGTAGGTGAAAAAAATCGAGAGCGGTAAAAGAAGAAAAAATTTCAAAAAATTGAGCTTGGAGCATTTGGTGAGTGAAAATCTATATTTGTTTATCTTTCGTTTAATATGTTTCAGCATATTTTAATTTTATGTTATTTAAAATGCACAAGTATGATTTACAATTTTTGTATACTGTTATAATTATGAATTTCTGTGTTCAGTTTTGAAAAACAGTTTTAAGGTTATTATATTAGTTTTCAAAGGCCATTGCTACCCTCAAATTTACAATGTGGTGATAGTTTAAGACCTAGCCAGTATATCCTGTATACATGGGCAAGTATTAGGGGATGTGTCACTAACTCTTGGAAGTCAGGTTGTCAAGTTAAGTGAGTCGCTCTATGTGTACGGGATATTGTCTCGCGATATATAAGCGATGTAGAATTCCGCTGCATAGCCAATGAGATGTCTTTAGATGTTACAGTGGGTGTTGCTAGTTTAGACGCCCTGTGACCTATTCACGTCGTGCGGTGCTAATTTAGTCGTTGCGTGTGTATAGAGCTTTAGGGTTACCATTGGGTGCATTTTAGAAAGAAAATGACCGAGCGAGAGTTTTAACCATTTTTTAGTTATCGAACAGAGATAAGTGTATTTATATATATATACATATTAGTTATTATATTTTACAGATTCTGGTAATTATTTATAGAAATTATTAAAAAAAATGCTCGATAAGATTTTATAGCATATGATGTTTAGAAATAGTTTTATAATAGCTTGAGAAGCATGTTTTAGGCAGTATTGAGAATTTAATATGTATACAAAATCTTATTTTTACTGAAAATTTTAAAAGCACTCACTAAGCTTTTGGAGTGCACCCGTTTTGTGTTTTATATTTTCTAAAACTTTTTTCAAGTGCAGGCCTCGGTATGCAGGTTGCTGGCTCTCCTACATCAAATTAGTGGGTTAAGTTAGACGATCATTTTATAAATGTAAATGTACTGAGTACACCTTTTGATTTTCTGTATAGTAATATAGACTTTGTGCATCGTGTAAATATATTTTGAACAAACGAGAAATGATTTCTGTAATATAGTGATAGTTTTCACTTTTTATTAGTATATTAGTTTTCTTTTAATTTAATTTTTGTGAATTGGAATGAAATTATTGTGTTGAGTTTGGATTTGATTCTGAAATGACTGGAGGTTTTATTTCAAAATTGAGAAAATTGTTTGAAATAAAATTGTGGTTTATTTGCAAGTTTTGTGTTTTTGAGTTTTTAGAAAAATAGAGGAAACTCTATCCATTTTTTTTTAAATTGATAAAATTTCCTTATTGGTATTCCAAGATTTAGTTAGTGATAGAAAGAATTAAAAATGGTTCACCTTATGAAATTTTCTAATTTTGGTAGTTAAACTCTAAAGAACTTCCGTTGGGGTGTCAAGTGGGGCCTACTGACATCTACAGTAGAGGATTCTGGGACGGGTTCTATCATGATGAGCTACGAGAGGTCAATAACGATGTTTCCTTAGGTGTTAATTTGTTGAAAGCTGCAAATGTGTGAGCATCTAAGTTTGAGGTAGTAATAAGGGAGTTGAAGACTACTTTTGAAGGTTCCCAACAAGTTGTTGCTGTCGCCAAATCTAAAATGGAGGCTTGTGGTAGAAGAGGATTAAGGTTGCCAAGTATATATATATATATATGGGTAAGAGGTCCTAGTAATGCCTGCTTGAAGTTTCAGATGTAGCTTTCAATCTGGGAGTGATCTTACTATTTATCGAGAGTTGCCAAAAGACTTCGATGCAGAGTGTGGATGGTAACATAGTTAGTTTGCGAGTCATTTTAGTGATAAGTCTAGGCAGATTAACTATGATCCTGCTAGTGAGGGGTTTCGAAGGCAAATCTTAATGTTGTTGATCTTTCAAAGGAATCATTTAATGATGACACTTAATCTTCCCTTGTTATTTTGTTATTTAAAAACATTTATACAATTGCAAATGATAATGTAAGAAATTTATTTCAAGTATAGCTTCCCTATCAAATGTTATTTTCCAAGTATTACTTCTTATAATGAATTTTGGTTAAATACGAAATTTGAATAAGTCAAATAAGGCGAGTAGTACTCTTGGTATTGTTCTAATCATTTTGGTAGCATGGTTCTGGTATAAGTTCTATTAATCTTGGTTGTGGGATCTCCATTTTCTAAGAAGATGGTTGTGGTACTATCAATTTGTATTTCAGGAAGCACAACCCTTCTTAAAGAAATCATTAAGAGCTATACTTCCAAGAAGGGTGGTTATATGCACACGACCCTTTCTAGAAAGACCTTTTTTAATACCATTCTTTTGAGGAATGGCGTCTTATTGACATATGACCCTTTTCGATGAAGTCTTTTTGTACGACGCTTAAAGGAAGGGTACCTTATGAGCACACAACCCTTCGTAAGAAACCTTTTTAATATTGAACTTCTTAAGAATATTGGCTTCAGGGCATAAGACACTTCTAAAAGACATTTTTTTAATGTTATGCTTTTTCAAAGAAAAATGGTTTATGAGCACATAACCCTCCTAAAGAAATTTCATTTGAACTAAATACATGGTTCCAAACCTATATTAACTCAAAACATCATTGATAAGTATCAAGCCTTCAATAAACTAAAAATATAGAAAAACATATCTCACATTTATCATTCTATTAATTATAACAAGAATAAATAAATAAAGTACCCAAACAAAAATGTGTTACTTTATAACCCCAAAATAGAACTAAACCATTATAATTTTTATTGATATATGTTTTATAAATCTCAAACCTTTTTTTTTTCATTTTACAAAAACCGAAACTTTTTCTAGTTTCACATTTTCCCGTTGAATAAAAATGATGCCTTTATAATTAAATAAAAATAAAAAGTACTTTATTTCTTAAACCCTTCATTAACCCTCACTATATAAAACTAGCAATATTAAGGGATCATTAAGAAAGTGAAAGTTTGTCACAAACAAAAGTTTGTAGTGATACTTATATTTAAATACAATTAAAACAAGATTTTCATGTAAGAAATTATACTTCAATGGATCAAAGAGTCTCTCTTTGGAGAAAATGATGAGGAAGGAGATTGTTTATGTGGGGTTGCAATTTAAAAAGTAAACTTAATCTTGCAAAAAAATAATTATGCCCCAAAAAGATACATTTTATCCTTTGTCACAATGGAAAAGTAATGTGATAATACCAAAATAATAATAATAATAATTAAGAAGGTAAATAACAAATATTAGAAACAATAATGGGATAATTAGGGATGATAAAATATTCTACGAAAAAAAGTTAATTTTGAGAAAAGTGGGTGAGTATGACAAATTTATTTTTTGAATTATTAATAGGACGGAGATAGGTATAACACTCTCCACTCCGTTTATATGAATATATAAAATATATTTTTATTGTATTTTTATATAATTATGTATTATTTATAAAAATTTAAAATTTTTATTATTTAGTTTTAGCTAAGTAGTTTCTATATAATTTATTTTTATTATAGGTTTATATTTAAGTTCTTTTATAAAAAATTTAATGTGATACATTTATTTGAAGATACAAATGAAGTAAGCTTCGATATAATTTATTATAAGTTTAATTATGTTGTAAAACTATTTATAAAATATCTTATCAATGAAATTAATAAGAAGTTAAAAATAATTTATTTATTATATAAGAATAAAGTTTCAATTTCTTAAATTTTGATGAGAGAAGATGAATTTGAAAATCAATAATGCTAGATGGTATTAGAACATTAAAATTTTTATGCTTTATATTTTTATTATTTATTTGAAACTTTGCTTACTATTAACATTATTAAAAGAGATTGTCATATTATTCTAATTTATTAATTTGATACGTTTTTTTAATCATGATATAATTAGTACATTGGCTAATTTTTATATTGTTAAAATTTATAAATATAAATTAATATTTAATATTAATAAATAAAATATAGGAAAGTGAAGTGGAGAGATGACAAAGTTAATCATCGCACGGAGATTTTTCATCCTTGTCCCTTAAATTTTTTTAAGAATAGAGAAATGAATGAGGATTAAAATAAAAAATAGAGTGAGATACAATAAAAACCTCCTCACCTCCGCCCGTCCTCGCCCCAATTGTCTTCATAAGATAATCAGTAATTTTTCATGATATTTTTTTCAGAAACGTGTTTACTATTAAAAGCACAGTTTTTCTGCAAACAACATTTTAGACAAATATGTTTGTAAGATATTTCATGCATATTTCTTAATTTTAGAATATGATAAATTAGGGTCGGTAAAAAGAATACTCGAATTGAATTTAAATAGAATATGTCACAAATCTGAAATTCAAATTCGCATTTGCATTCGTTTTTAAGCGAATATTCACATTTGATTCATCTAATTTGCAATTTAAAATAAATAATGTGTTCTTCGAATTCGATCCGAATTGAACTGAATTTAAACAGAATTCAAAATAAATTTAATTTAATTGAAAATTCAATAACAAATTCGAATTTGTCTAACTCTTTATTATTTAATATAAACAGTAACGAATTATAAGCGAATTAACCAATTAAGATATTCAAATTCGCATTTGATTTGTATTTTCGTTCTCAAATTTGAATTTATATGCTTTTTATTTGAATTGATTTTTCGATATCTATATTCGCAAAATTCAAATTCGCATATGCATGTTAATAAGGAATCGTGATCATATTGCCATCTCTACAATAAATGGTGGGCTATCTCGTAATCGCAAATCTTCTAAACCCATTTCTCTGTATTCTGAACTTTTTTTCTTTTTTTTGATAAGTTAAAATAATCAACTGTTTTGCATATAGGGAAGGCAATAGTAGGAGTGAATATATATATATATATATATGAATTTAGACATTGAGTTAAATTCAAAAAGGGCATAATAATAATAATAATTGAAGTTATATAGTGATAATTTCCTCCGGAGAAAATTGTCCACAAAAAAAGGAAACCAAACATATTATCTTTTCAAAAGACTATATATAGGCCCCCTAAATTAACAACTATGACTTATTAGGACTGTCTAAGGATCGTCAGCAACACCACCACTGTGCAGAATCTGTTGATGATTCTGGGAAGACGCAGCAGCAGCTCCAAAAGAATTTAACATTGTTGCTTAGGTATTGCATTCAAATCATGAATTGATAGTTGAGCAGCAGAACTATTGACTACGAACGTCATCAAGCTGAAGCAGGAGCTGCCGAAATGCTGTTTTAATTAAGGTTACATTATTCTTCAGATGCTAAGTTGATCATCACTGCCACAACCCCCCACACCCCCCACCCCCCGCCCCCCCAAAACAGGATCATCTTCCTCATACTTCCAAATTTTGAAAAACTTAAAACTGTTAGCTTTACATACAACATTTTCTACACTCTGCAGGAGCTCGCTCTCTGTGTGTTTAGATCCAAGTCATATATGGGAATATCCTGATGCAATCAATTTGTCATCAACCATGCATACGAATATGAATCACTATTGAGTAAATTAGTCAACAAACTCTCTCTTCTGTCAGGAATATCATCAGTTTTGGACACAAACATGGGAACCAAATAATATTAGTGAATCCTATTCCTGCCAAATCCACACACGAAGAATAACACGAGCGAGTTCTAAACAATAATAGCTTCCTCAAGGACGAATTATGCCTAAACACACCATTTTTCTCTACGCCTCTCTTTCACAACTTCTCGAGGAAGAAAGGAGCCCTTATTAAAAAAATGGAGAGATTTGTAACTCCGATATTGCCAACTTTCAGTTACTCAAAAGCTTTCAACTTTTGATTTACCTGAGAGAAGCTTTATAACAAGTGAAATAAAACCAATGACATTGATCTCCAGCAAAATGCAGCTGAAAACATTACAAGGAATATTCAACCACCTTGAGGATATAGATGCAAAACTATATTAGAAAGCAGGTGAGCAACAAAGCATGGCTCACAAAGTCACCAACTTATCACTAATGAGCCAAAAACAAATAACATTCTCACTAAACAATCACTCGTTGAACCAAGGACCATATTAACGGCCAACTTCATAAGCTGGAAAGCACAGGATGATCTAATCTAGCATTCTTAATATCGAACCAACATAAACCAAGAAGAATATACAAAAAACAAGCAACACATAATACACGTGGATCAAAACAAGTTTTTTTTCATTGATATTGGAGATACCATAACACAATCACATTGAATGTGCTTAGCAAAATAGGAGACAAAAATTTGAATAAAAAATCAGTTAATAGAATTGAATCTTAATGGTATGTTCTCAACATAAAATTCACAGTTACCATACCAACTTAGGAACCAAAGCTTAAGATGCTCCCGCAACAAAAGAAACGGACTAGTTATGTTCCTCCGCCAGTGCTAGACCATTAAAATTTAAAAGCAACCAAACAAATACAAATAAATAAACCCATTTCAACTCTGCTCTTCCCCATCACCAACATCCTCAGCAGCAGCAGCCATCAGTTCATCAAAGTTTGCAGTCTTTTGGAGCCAGATTTCAATCTGGAAAGAAAAATTACAACCACATAATATCAGTTTCCAAGGGTGATATTAAAATGAAAACTCAGTATCAGGGATATTTGAATGACTTAAACAACTAGAAATGTAAACAGAATGAGAAGGAAGCCAACATAACCAACAGCAGAACTACCAAATATCATGTCTCTACATAGAATAATCCAGAAAGTACAAAATGCAATTCCTCGAAATCACTAATAAAAGTTGAAGTCTGCAAAGAGGAGAAAAAATAGAATTTTTTATTTTGAAGAAAATTAAGTATAGCCTGCTTGCAAGTTGTTAAAATGAAGAACATAAAGAGGACATTTCAGAGCAGATTCTCAGGTGGCATGTACATTATGTTGTAGACCGTGCAGTAAGCAGAAATGAGAAGGAAGGGCAACAGATACATCATTTACCTTGGCTTTCTGGACAGGCCGTCCTCTAGATTCATCCTTCATATCAACTGTTGAGGTCATGATCTCTGCAAAGAGTGAATACTAGTTATTACTGATATATAGAATTTATGATTGGGATAGAAGATGTATAATAAATGGGAAATGGAAGACTCACTCTTCTCAACAGCCAAACCATTGTTTTTCAGAATTTCAGCAACAGTGACAACAGTGGCAACAGCTGTAGATATAACCAGGAAACAAAACATTAATGAAGGATTTAGGTCAGAAGAATATAGACTACAAAATATGGACTACTTTACTCCCCCATCAATGGCATTGGCATGAACAAAACACAACTTATTCAACAAAATTTAGGCAAGAGTAAATATACATCAGCATAGTTTATTGAGAAATGTAAGTGACAAGACATCATATGAAATTGAAGAATGCAAGAAGGTTATAAAATCATAGTTGAAGCATAAAAGAGCAATGCACAAAGAGCAGACAAGAAAGATGGAGGAATTTCACTAAATAAAGAGATGAACAAAGTAGGTTTTAAAACGGAGGGAATACCCATTCCAAGGGCAGATAGCTCCACCTCATTGTACTGCTGCATATACCTCTGTAACCAAAAAATTGACGTAAGAAGAGAATTATGAACAAACTATAAAGTTGAAATATTTCAATAATACAACACAAAACCTGAACATATTAAAAACTAAAGTAGATGCACAACTCATCATCGACTTCATAAAATTAAAACCTAGATCCCCAAAAGGGAGTAAAACCCTAAACCATCGTAAGGTGTCAAAAGCAAAACTCTAGAAATACAGAGAAATTTTAATTTCAAAATCTTTCTCGTTAATGGCTCGTTTATACAAAATTTTTTTTAAAAAAAATGCATTTGCTAGTGCTTATAAAGTTAAAAAAAAAACGTGTAGAGAAATAAAAATCAAACCTTGGCGAGATTAACGTAGAAAAAGAGGGGTTTCTTGGTGTTAGAGACTTGAATCCGGTTCTTCTTGTATGAATCTGCAACCAAGTTCATGTTGTTAACTCCTTCTGTAATTTCTTCCATTTTGGGCTTTAAACCAAAACCCTAACTCTCAAATTTCTATCTTTTAGGTGAAGGTGATATATGTAAAGCACAGGAAGCAGGAGGTGTACAGAAGTTTGATTTTTGTTTTACACGGGAGATGGAGAATTTTGAGAATTGAATTTGAGATTGGATGATTTGTTTACGTTTACCGTTGCGTTGCTTTGCCCATTTTGTAAGTTGGCCGGCTCGGACTCGGACTCGGACTCGCTGGTCTGGGCCTAGGGTTTCTTTTTTGGTTGGATTGGGTAATTACTGATTAGGATTTAGGACGGACTTGAAACTCAAATCTCCTCCTCTATTTTTATATTTTAAAATATAAAAATTAATTAATAATAGATTAAATTGAATAAATACAAACTTTATAACAAAAAAGAGGAATTTCTTAGCAATGAATATTTGGTTGCACAATCAGTTTATCATCCCAGCCAGCAATCAATTCAAATGTAAAAACCTTGCTAATAGTCGCATCCGCAACTGTATAACTCATGATCATGCAAATCATTTGAGGGGCATCCAACATTCAAATTTTACTGAACTTTCAACCCACAGTGCCTAATACCACATATAGATAGTGCTGTAACAAAAACAAAACAATTATACAATTCATACTGCACAAAGTTTAAGACCTTCAATATGTTAAATGTTCAAGAGAGCTAGCTGGCAGAAGAATTAACAGTCTACAAAAACTATTCTCCTGCATTCCTCAGTGGTTAAACTCAGATGGCAAGAACAAAAACCAATTTTAGCCAGTTAGAGAAAAGAGATTTTTAAACATCCCCAGTAAACCTGAATGTATCCCAAAATTATGTCAAAGTTGCAAAATGTGAGCGCTGCAGTCGTCTATACTCTGCTTCCGAGCTGTCTATTTTTAACCCTTCTAAAATCATATATCTATGTACCCATTAGGATTTATAAAGGCACTGGTGGGGATTCATTACATGCCTAATCCCACCCAGAGGCAATGATAGATTTATGACCAGATCCATATTCATGAGACTCACCAGCATAAGAATCCAGATTAGCCAGACCACTATTATTGGCAATTGCAGAAACAGCATAATCAGCAGCAGCAATATGGTAATGATCAGAGTTGGCATGAGCAACATAACCAACTTCACTATAAGCAGCATCATGAGGATCAACAACAGAATTTGTGTTGCCATTACTGCCTGAATGGAGAGAATCATCCCCCTGAGTTTCCAAACTTCTTCGGAAGTCAGAGCCACAGAAGTTGCCACAACCATTCCGGCTGGCACGACGACGGCTACCAAAAGAATTCTCAGCATACTGGCTAAGCCAAGAAGGAACTTCCTGCTTTGCTTCCTTCATTAGTTCAACAAGTGGCTTTGCTAATTGAATGTTCTTGTCACTGAAGAATGCAGTTGCCAAACCACAATTGCCAGCACGGCCTGTGCGGCCTATCCTGTGAACATAGTCATCTATGTCGTTTGGCAAGTCAAAGTTGATGACATGGGCAACATTTGGAATGTCCAGGCCTCGTGAAGCAACGTCTGTTGCCACCAATATTGGACAGACACCACTTTTAAAAGATCTCAGCACATGCTCCCTCTCCTTCAGATTTAACAATTAAATTAACATTAACAAAAAGGCAACTACTAAGACACTAGCCCAAAAGAACAAGGAAAACTTCTAGTCAATCCAATAAATAAAAACTGTGTTTACCCACAATGTGGAATTTAAACATGGAAATATATCTGCTTCCCAAAAGCAAATATTCAAATTTATTGCAGTACCATACTATATATTAGCATAAAAGAATATTTAAACACAATGAAATCAAATAGCAAACCAAGAGAACCCTGATAGCAGGACAGTAAATTCACACACATGAACCTCATATTTAATTGAAAATGAAATGCCAAAAAGCAGATAAACATAGAAGCGCTAACCCTTTGCACTTTGTCACCATGTATTGCTACAGCTGGTAAACCATTCATGTACAACCAGCGTTCTAAGGCATCTGCTCCTCTCTTTGTTTCCACAAAAACTAGTGTTAAAGCAGGCTGCATTACACAATTAGTGGGTATTCAGCATTTCAGCAGATCATAAAATTAAGCTCTACTCGACTCAAAAAAATAAAACTAAGCACTACTTTATTATGAAAGAAATTTGAATATACTACCAACAAGAGGTTATGAGCCCAAACCACACCTATACAATTGTCGTACTAAAGGCCTGTCATTTGTACAAGCAGATGGGCAAAAATACCTTGCAATGAAATCCATTTGTCTTTTGGGCACAAAGAAGATTAATGAGATGACTTTTTTTATCCATGTCCTGAACTAATTCAACTCTTTGAGCAATCAAATCAGTGCTCGAACCAACTTTTCCAACAGTCAGAAATATGTAATTAGAAAGAAAATCAGAGGCAAGTCTCTGCAAAGCAAAAACAAAGGATTATGTGAGGATATCCAGTACAGAGCCATGCTAATGGGATGTAACTATTAATTTTCTGAACCATTAACTTTAGTTGTCAAACTAGAAATGCATTTTAACTCCACAAATTATAGTCTGAAAGGCATAGAGCTTCACTTAAGACAACTGTATCTCAAAGCTCAAGACAGAGCTTAAATAATTCAGTTTCACCAAATCTCACTATTTACCTCTATCGAAAAGACTTCAATTAATAAGATGGGAAACCAAGCAAGTAGCATGTGGTAATCACACAACATTCAAAAAGACTGTCAAAACATTTTTGCAGCAAAATTATTCTGAATTTATTTTATCTGTTAAGAAAACAGTGACTCCAAATTATACCAAACATGAAATTTATTTGATCAGCCGACCCATATATTTCAAATGTACTTATGCTCACATCAACAATACATGAAATGAATAAAATTCTATTAGTTAATGCAAACTATAAGCTATGTAATTTCCACCATCCTGGAGAAAATCAAATTAATATCCTGCTTATGTGCTTCAACATTTGTAAAGCGTGCTACATTTGAGTGCCCACATGGCATGGCACAACAAAAAAGGAGTGAATTAACCTGTATCTCATCCGGAAATGTAGCGCTGAAAAGCAGGGTCTGCCTTGATCCTGGGGGAGGCATGTCCATTTGCTCGACAATCTTCCTAATCTGCTGCTCAAATCCCATGTCCAACATTCTGTCAGCCTCATCTAAGGCCAGATATTTAATCATTTTAAGGGAAACTCTTGCTCTCTCAATCATATCCACCAAGCGTCCAGGTGTAGCAACTAAGATGTCAACACCTTTCTCCAAATTGCGGAACTGGATTACGAGGAGTTAAATTCAAAAGACATCGCAACAATTTTTTCAAACAAATTTTGTACTCCCAGAATTAATGAGTTCATTCAAGAAGATATAAAGGTATTAACTACACAGGGCAAATGCCGAAAGCAGCCAAAAAAAAAAAAATAGAAGAGTCACTAGTTTAACGAAGTGAAAAGGATTAGTCATAGCTTAAATAGAAGTGAAAGAGCCTACCCATGAATCCATAATAATGATAGCTTAAATGAAGGAGATTAATTTGATTAGTCATAGCTTAAATAGAAGTGAAAGAGCCTACTCATGAATCCTTAATATAAAGGTATTTGGTGTTCATCTCCCTACTTACATTTTATACTCAAAAATCAAGAAGATTTGCATGAAACTCCTTTTGAACAAATAGCAGTCAATATACCAAGAAAAAACTAAACCAGTGCATAACACAAGCTTAAACAAGTACCGTCACCTTGGCGAATTGACAATGATAACGTGACAAAAATAACAGCAAAATGTACAAAATAAGAAACCGTAAACCTGTTGAGCAATAGGTGCCCCTCCATATGCAACCACAATTTTGAGTTCAGTCTTGTAAGCAAACTTCGTCGCCTCTTCGTGTATCTAAACCCATAAAAAATCAATTAAAATAAATAAATAAAAAAAACCCAAAAAGAAACACAAAACTCATGAGTCAACCAAAAAGGTTAAAAACAACCTGACAAGACAACTCTCTAGTAGGAGACAAAATAAGAGCAGCCGGGTACGCAACCCTGATCCCTCCACGACTCTGTCCCCCCTGCTTAAACCCAGACCGGCCTCTCAAAATCCCACAGATTATCGGAAAACAAAACGCCGCCGTTTTTCCTGATCCCGTCTGTGCACAAGCCATCAAGTCTCGCCCAGCAACGGCTATCGGTATCGCGTGGCGCTGTACGGGCGTGGGTTTCACGTACTTGCACCTCTTAATGTTCTCGTTCAAAGCTTCACCCAAATCGATCTCGGCAAAACTAGACACCGGGTTCGGTATATCCGACCCGGTGGCCTCCACCGGAATATTGTCATATGCATCAAAGTTGATAGCGGTAACGTTACTGTTACTGTTATTATCAGCGATAATAATATCATCTTGTTTCAGCTCTAGTTGTTCGAACTTGTAAGTGTTGTTATATGGGGTCCAGTTTTGGTGTGAGTTGAAACGGTTGGTGAAACGGGGACGAGGTGGAGTTGGTTCAGTAGGGAAGTTGAATGAGGGAGTGTCATCGAGATTAGAAACGGCGGCATTGTTGTCGTAAGACTGTCTAAAGTGGGGTGTCAAGTAGGTTGAATGAGTTCGGCGAGTTGTGCGAGCGGGATTATGGGTTGACTCAGTTGGTTCGTCGTCGGGCAAAGACATGGCTAAACGTTAATGGATGCAACTGCAACACAAAGAGAGTAGCTTAAAAATGGAGTAAGACTAAGAAGTTTCAAAGAAAGCAAAGGGAAAAAGAAGTTTGTTGTACGGGCAGATAAGGCCTGCACTGCACGGGGGTCGGGGAAGGGAAGGTGTGGCCGTAGGGGTTTTGGTTTCTCAAAAGGATGTAGTTTCCATTGTGTGCTTGTAAGCTGTATATATACATACGCACAGACACATCAAAAAGTATTGCGCTCAAGTTTTTCTTTTCTTTTTATTTAAAATAAAAATAAAAATAAAATGGGCACGCACGACACGAGACAAGTTAATGTAATTATAATTTAGAATACGTAAAGGTAAAGGTAAAGGTAAAGGTGGCGAGGGGAGATAGGAAAATGAGCTCAGTAAGCTAGGAGGCTTTCTCTTTCTGTTTCTCCCTCCCCATGAAAGAATTGCTTTAAACAGAGAAAGAGAAACAGGCTTATTCTACAAATGAAAATTAATAATTTTTGCCTTGCACGTGTGAGGGGCGCTCTCTTTCTCTTAGTTTGATTTGGTATGTGTGTGAACTCCTGAATTTGGGTGACGTGAAGATTGAATACAATGGAACTGTTGAAAAGGGTAATAAAATGGTTACCACATAATTATTTTATTTAATTATTTAATACGATACATTTTAAATAAATATAAATAATATAATTAATAAATAAATCAAATTTATATTATTGATAATGTCGAATACATATTTAAATACTGTTGTTCATAAATTCATTTAACATTGTTTATATTATTGTTTAACTTTTTTTTTTGTTTTCTTAAAAAGAAAGTTAGCATCATTTTTTAAAGCATCTTTCCTTTCTTTTTCACTGATATTTTTTTTTTACGGAAAGTATTTTTTTTGTCTTTTCCCTTTTTTTATTCCTTTTCTTTCTTTTCTTTACTGCTAAGAAAGCTAGATAATCTCTCCTATTTCCTTCCATTTTCTTTTCACAGACACCATACGCCTCACTCCCTATGTAAGAAATGCAAGTTAAATTAGGAAAAGTTACATAGAAAAGTTAAGTTAGTAATCCTTATATTATTTAGAATATAGCTAGGAATTCGTATGTTCTTTAAATTTTATATTAATTTTATTTTTAAATAGAAATTAGATCCTAAGTTGAATTAGATTAATTTTTTTTCTTATTAGGATTAATATTCAATTTATTAATTATAAATAGGTTTGTCATACTTAGATTTCTCTCATTTAGTTATTAATAATATTTTCCTTTAAAATTTATCTTTATCATAAATACAATACTTTTCTTTTTATAAGAGTTATTTATTCTAGTATGCTAGAATAACATTTATTTAAAGTGAGTCAAATTTTCTTCCTCAATGGCCACCACCTGCATCTATCCTCTCCGATTATTTAAAGTTAAACAGTTAGAACAAAGCATCGGTAAAATTTGAGTTGATAATTGTGGCTACAAATTAGGTAGTTGTAAGAGCATATTTTCATAAAACCATAATCCGTATGCTAGCAAATTTTTCTTTAGTTGTGTTTGATGAATTTTATTTTCATAATTGAGTTTTTTAAAAAATTTATTATTAGTTACATTAAATAATTTATAATTGATATAATTTTAAATTTGATTTATCATGACTTAAATGTGTATTAAAAGAACTAAATATTTGTGCAAACGAATTAAATTTAGTGTTATTATTCATTTAAACAAATATAATTATAAACTAATTTAATTATGTAAATAAATCAAATTTAATCTATTTACTTAAATATTTAAATATGTAAATAAATTAAATTTATATTTAAATATTTGATTTATTTACGTAAATAAATCATATACAAATATGATAAAAAAATTAATACTTTATATTAATACGATACAAATACAATTCATGTAAATAATTTGTTTATACGAATTATTACCTTTACTGCTAAACCTAAACAGTTGGAAGAGGAATATTGTATTTAATTTTGATTTATTTTTAATATTTTTTATATAATGAAATTAAATTGGGATCATGCTAATTAGCTGCTACGTTGGCGCCTCCATATGCACAATCAAAACCAAGTAGTAAAGTTATGCTATGAAGGAGCCAAACGTTCAATTATGTGGCAAATCGATCATGGTTAATTAATTTGTTATATTTTTATTTTTATTTTTAAAAAATAAATTTACTGTACCTAAGAAAAAAAAATGAGTTTTAATCTATAATAATAAAAAATAGGATGCTTTAATTATTTTATCCTACCTTTTCCATTTTTCAGGTTATTTTAGTTAAAAGGATATTAGAAAAAAAAAATAAAGGAAGCAACGAGAAAAAAGTAAAGTAAGGAATTACTTTATTAAAAAAAAGCTCTAAGTCTCAACCACTTTGTTCAGAGACTAGAGGGTCTTTCCCCGTTCTCTCTGTAGCTACAATAAGAGTGAGTGAAAGTAGATTGAAGCTTTCGTGGCTTCTTATACTCACTTAACTTGAGTGTAGACTTATATATATTAGAGTTTGGTCGTTAGTTGCAGAATAGTCATGGACATGGAAAAGTAAGTTAAAATGTGTAACTCATTAATTATCTCAAAAGAGAAAAATAAGGTTATTGAGATTTCAAGGTAATTTAAGGAGAAAGAAGAAACAATGAATGCAAATTGTTTAGTAAGAAAAGTCCTATCAAATCAGGTTATTAACAGGGAAGCATTCAATGCCACAATGCAACAAATATGAAAACCTGTAGAGAAGTTATAAATTGAAAGCCTAGAGAGCAACAAATTTTTATGACACTTTGAAACTAAGAGGATAAAAGGAATGTGCTTATAGGAGAACTATGGCATTTCGATAGGTCTCTTGTAGTCCTAATTGAGGTAAAGGGAATGGGAGAAATCAACAAACTCTTCTTCCAGCCCACTTCCTTTTAGCTGCAAATACATAACATCCCTATTATGTGTATGAAAAAAAAAAATTGATACCATTCTTAGGTTGTAAAGTAAGAATGATGGAGGAAGTTGATTTGGATGTGCAAGGTGGATGCATGAAGAAGTTTATGCATGTTAGAATCAGGATTGATATAAAAAAAACCACTAAAGAGATTAGTAAAGGTAGCAATCCAAGGTTCGAATGAGGAGACCACTTTACTATTTTTGTTGAAAATCTCTTGGATTTTTGTTATGAATGTGGGAGAATTAAGACATATTTAGAGAATGTGAAGAGTTCATATTGAAAATGAAAATTGAATAAGAATAATGGATGAAGACAGAATAATGAAATAGGGGAGAACGGATTTGATTATGGATTATGGATGAAGGCAACTAACTTGGAGGTGAATCTCAAACAGGCTAAAGGGAAGGAGAATTTACAGAGAAGGAAAGAGAAAGCAAAAGGAAACATGAAAATTTTGGACAAAGGATAACTCCAAGGGAAATAATGCAAAGAACAAGCCGACAAAACACAGAACCTAAGAGGGATGCTAACACGGCCTAAGAGCTGAATCCAAACCTAATACACAAAGAATGAGTTTTCTCTAGGAATGAACTGACAAGCGAGGAGGAAATGTTAGAGTTGGTGATTACGCATCATCTCTACATGTACATATATTTGTGTATTTATATAAGTGTACATTCTCATTGAATCGTTAATACTCATTTATATGGTATTATGCATATAACGTTACAGACATTGTACGATCTGAAAGAGTTCAGATCATATCTAAAGGAGTTCAGATCATATCTAAAGGAGTTTAGATAAGTGCTCATAATTAGCTATGCTGAGACATATAATTGATGAATGTTAGCACAGTTAAGTGTTAGCTAGTTATAATATTCAGCAGATCTAAAAGTTGGAGCCTTGTCTGTAATAGGACATCGACCTAAAAATATATTAGTAACTGTATAATTGCCAGAGTTATAATCGAGTGTTAAGAAATGCTAGTTGCGCAAGTATATTCTCGAATAATTATCTCTGATCTATTTATATCAATGTGGGTCTGTCAGTGAATACCTTTATACAGATTAGCATATGTCGTACCTATAAGGTATAGATGGTTATTCCTAGCTGATCGTTAGCTTGGAACTCATATTGACATATGGGTATCCAGTTAAGACTGGATATAGGACAAACTCATGAGGGCCTTCGATAGACACCTAATGTAAGCTATTAACGGAGGGTCCTCTTGAGTTGAGTAGTATACGTGGTCCTTTGACCTGAGTGCCACAGTGGACTTGTAAGTGATCCACCATACTTTGATTCCACGCATGTCACAGACCTTTCATGGTGTGACTGCTAGGTATTACTGGGTATAGTTCGATGCTTATGGAGTCTAGTGTGTACAAATATGAGATCTGTCAGCTCCCATATAGAGTTAGATATCCAGATGCTTCGAGATTATATAGAAATCCAGATGCCTCAACACTGTATCTCAGAAAGTTATGTGGCCACAAGTAATTATCTCGAGAAAGAGTTCCGCCAGGGTGGAACAATATGGCAAAGGAGTTTGCGCATATTGTTTAGTGAGATACTAGTCTAGAGATAAGACATGGATGAGCACTAGGGGATTTGACGGTGATAATCTATATCCCCAGTATATTCAGGATATCATAACGGAAGGACTATACGTATGCATTGTAACCTCAACTTACATGGTTCAACGCGTTAATTTGTATATCTGTGACGTGTGCATGGGGTAGTGCTCACGGACTCATAGAATAGTTTCATTTGACGAATCGGGCGTAGGACTTGGGGAGTCCTGCGATATGAAGTGTACTCGTTGTGCACTGGGGCAGTGTGTCAAATTAAATTGTTTAATCTAACAATATTCAGCACAACTACGAGAATGCGTGCGTATCTGTATTTAAGTGTTAAGTACAATAATTAGTCAATAATTGTTACTTACTAATTGTATAATGACACGTAGTGTATTGTGAACCTTCGATTGAGTTTACCCAAGTGTGGAATATGGTGGAACCCACTAGAAGGTAAACTTTGTAACTATTTATGAGGGGCAAAATGATCATTTCATATAATAATTATTTAATATTTAAATAATCATTAATCTCTCTTATTATATATTATTATATAATATTATAATATTTTATTTTATATATATATATATAAAGAGAAAGAGAAAGAGAAAGAGAGAAGTGAGTTGTGTATATGGGTGGCCATTTGGCCGAGAAAGAGAAGGAAGAAATAGAGAGGAAGAAAAGAAAGAAGAAGAAAAATAAAAAAAATAATAATAGGAAAAATAAAATTGTTTCATTTTTCTTTATGCTTCCAATTGAAGTAATGATAGATTACTTCAAACTCTCAATTTCTTATCATTTTGGAGAAAATGATGAAAAATACACACCCGACCATTTTAGGGATTAAGAGTTAATCCCGTGCTGGATATGGGGCTGCTGTTCTAGCTTACCAAGCCCACCGTGTTGGTGACTATAACTGCCCAAGAGTTGGTCTTTATGCAGACTCCAGGGATAACGCGTATAACGTTACCCATTTTTGTGAGTTCTCTAACCTTATAATATATTAATGTGATCAATATATTGTATTTATTGTGTTTATTGTAAGTTTCAAGCTTCCGTCAGACTTAAATATGTATTTGATATGTATTTAGGCAATAGACACAATTGCACATGCATACACCCACATATCTTAGATCCCTGCCAACAAGAAATCCCAATAATCATTAATAAGGAGTGGGATGGGGCTATGATGGACCTAGACCTAGGGGACAACTATAAGCCTAAAGAGAAAAGGAAGTAAATAGTAAAGGGGGCTCGAAGGAAAAGGGAAAAGTCTAAAAAAAAGTTAAAAGTAAGGAAAACAAAAATATGAGTTTTGGCACCAAACTTATCCTTTTGAAAGGCCAAAAATAGAGCCAAACTCGGGAAGCCCAAACGAAATCCCAAGAGAGACAACTCTATAATTTTGAAAAAAAAAAGGAAAAATAAATGGAAATGTAGGGCAAGGGGGTCAAGCTTAGAGGAACAACATAAGTTGGAAGTTAACTTAGGAAAAAGAAAAAAGATGGGAGAAGAAGCTGAAGGCTCAAATGATAAAAAGGGAAATTTGAAATTCCTTAATAGCTAGTTGAGTTGGAAATAAAAGATGAAAATTGAAGGGTCATATCAGTGAAATGATGAAATTAGTGGTAGCTGGCCCCTAGCCCCGTTGAGAACAATGATAGCCCTAAGCTGGAATGTTCGGGTCTGAGTCCCAAAACATTCTGAACTTTTTGCAAAATTCTTAAAATGAATAAGCTAAAAATCATGTTCCTTTGCGAAACCAAAATGCAAGGAAGTCAGATAAGGCAAGTAAATAGAAATTTAAACTTTGGGAATTGTTTGACAGTGAACAGAAAAGGTTTAGCAGAGAGCGTTGCTTTCTTATGGAGTCGTAAGGTGGACCTCTAAATTCTATCATACAATAAATGTCATTTTAACTCAGTGATAAGGGGGGAGACTTAAGAGTATAACGGTTCACTGAATTTACAGAGTGCCAACTGTTGTTAGAAAAACATACATATAAGCTTTTAAAAATACTGGCACAACAAATGGATATCCCATGGATGTCTTGGGGAATTTCAATGAGAGCTTGGCAATGAAAGAGAAAATTAGGGGCAACCTAAGAAGCAAAAATGTTGTGGAAGGTTATCGGAAAGCTGCTTGAATTAGTAGGCTTAATGACATGAGATGAAGTTTTTCCCCTATACATGGTCAAATAAAAAGATTGGACCAAACCTAATTGAGGAAATATTAAATAAATTATTATGCAATAATAAGTGGATTGTGTTGAAATTTGTGCTTATGTGTCATCCCAATTTTGTATGAATATTATAATTTTATATTTATACAATAAATAAATATTTCATTAAATCGCTAATTACTTTATTAAGGTAAGATGCTTGTAACATTTCAGACATTGTATAGATCTGAAGGAGTTCAAATAAGGTCTAAGAAGTTAGAACCTTGTCTAAAATAGGATAAAGACCTGAGAATAATCTAACAATGATATAGTTGCAAAGAGTTGCAAGCGTTACTAAGAAATGTCATTGTGTAAGTATATTATCGAAATATTTGTTCTTGATCTATTTTCATCGACGTAGGTCTGTCGAGTATAACCACTTAATATAGATTAGTGTATATATATGTTTGAATTATCCAAATGGTTAATCTTAGCAGACCATAAGCTTAGTGGAAGCTCATATAGATATAAAGGTATTCAGTGAGGACTGGAAACTGAACAAGACTCAATGAAGACCTCCAATAAATATCCCAAAAATCCGTCAGTTGAGGGTCTTCTCAAGTTGAGTAGTATTCGTGATCTTTTGACCTGAGTACCATGGTGGGCTTATGAGTGATCCACAATACTTAGGTTCCACACATGTCAAAGACCTTTTATGGTCTGACCGCTGGGTGTTGCTGGGTATGATTCAATGCTTATAGAGTCTTATGTGTGTAGACATGAAATTCGTCAGCTCATATGGGTGAGTTAAATATCCAAATGCTCTACGGTGTATTCTAGGAAGTTTTATGGCCATAAGCATTAAACTCAGGAAAGAGTTTTCCATAGTATAAATAATATCGCAAAGACGTTTGCAGATATTATTTATTAGAATACGAATCGAAGAGATAAGTTTATGGTTGAGCAATAAGGGACTTGATGATGTTGATCTATGTCTCCACTCTTTTAGGATATATATGACAGAATGATTGTACGAATATGGATTAACCTCAACTTGTATGGTTCAACTCATCATTTTGTATTATCTATAACGAGTGTAGAGGGCATCAGTTAGGGATTTACGGTGATGTTTCGTGAGACAAAATGAGTATGAACCAAGGGAGTCTCACTATATGAATTGTATTCGTTGCACATAAGGTAGGGCACCAGATCGAATTGTTCGATCTGGGAAGTTTTCAAAAAATATGAATTTATTTCAGGGTCTCTCGGAGAGTAGCTAAGGCTTAAGTGTTAAACCTAAGATTGTCTCAAGTGAGTCTTGACACTTTAATCTACTTAGTATACACCTGAAATTGTGTCAATAATTTATATAGGTACTAAATTTGACATTGATAGATATAGCTACCATTTAAATAAAATAATTGTTGTTTTATTTAAATTTGTTCCTCCCAAAAAATCATTTTTGGGTTTAAAGCCTCTAAGCCCAAAAGAAGTTAGCCCCTAAGGGCTTAACTAGATGTTTTCCTATGAGATAGCCCTCCTCCGAGTCCACTATTCCTTGCAGAACAGCCTACTCTGAAGACAAACTCAAGGTAATAGCCATCGAGCCAGACCCTGGTAGAGCTAGAAAGCGGAGAATTAGCTCAAATTCAAAAGACCTGATCGGTAATCTGAAGCACCAACTCGGCGAGATAGGCTAGGATACAGCCAAAATCACCATTTACATACTAACTAGATTAGTTCATCTCAGTGCTTGCGTAATCAACGAAGAAATCGGGTTAGAACAAACACTAGATCGGTTGTCTATCGAATAGGTTAATTAGGTACAACTAGTAAAGTCACCAAAAGACCAGCTCTTTGAGAAGACCTTGGACCAGAACTCCCCCCTCCTGAATGAATCAAGCTTAACCTCACACCTAACCAAATCCACCAGCGAAGATAAGCATAAGGAATATACCAAGAATATGTTTAACATATATCAGAAAGATATATAGCGTGTAAGAAAAGCGAAATCAGAAGCATAACAAAAGAAGATCTATATAAGGATATTCGGCGTGTGTCAGATGCACAGCAAAAGGATATATTGGCGTGTGTCAAAAGCACAGTATGGATAGAATACCCAAAAGGTTCTCCGAAGATCAGTACTATAAAAAGGGGAAAAATACAATGAAGTAAGGGATGATGCCCCAACAAAAGATTAAAAAAAAACACAGAGAAAAAGAGGTTTTCTTCCTTGAACTTGAAATACACTTGTCACCTCTTTTTATCAAATTCCTCTCCCACATATAGATTTTCTGACTTAAGCATCAGAGATTCTTCATTGAAACTAACCCCAGTGAAACCATCATGATAAGCTCTACTTGTGATTTACAGGTTCTGTCGTAATTGCCAAAAGAGAGAAAACTCAAGCCCCCACAAACAAGCCCAACCAAGACGAGGCCCAAGCTCTAATTCTCACTAGCAAAATAAATTCAAAGCGTGTTGGCTTGAAGAATTACTTTTTTTATCAATAATTTTTGGCGCTATCTGTGAAAATTCAGACAAAAAGCTCTGTCCAAAAAGGTGGGAGGCTATGACAAAATAATTGTTTATTAGCTGAAACCGCATTACTGAGGAATAAGGCTCATACCAAAACAAAAATGGGGGCGATGGAAACAAGCTTCTCCCTCGGATAGAAGGCTTGTTGACCCCCGAAATATAGGCAAAGCTCATAACCTTAAGAAAGGAAATAGAAAATTTGAAACAGCTCATGGCTGAGTTGATCAGAAGTTAACGAAGAGAAGCAGAAAATGGCAGCATGAGGGAATCTCAGTAGGAGATTTAAGAATAGACAGAACAGAGGAACAGATCGGGGACTTTGCATGATTTAACCAGACCAACCAAGCTAAGTCACGCAATCCCTATAAGAGAAGAGACAGGGATTGAAGATTTTGAGCAGGCAGCGAGAAAAGAGCCGTCTGCCAGGCACCAACAACATTGACAGTGAGAGTCAGGCCTAGAGAGCAAAGTCCGTAATTTGAAGGAAAGTTGGAGAGCCTTTTGGTAGAGAAAGAGAAGAAAGATCAGCCCTCTGTAAAAAAGATGGAAAGGGAGAGAAGATCATCGCTGACAGACGAACTAAGAGACATGGGGCTCTCGAGCGGGTTTTGACTCTCGAACCTGCCCATATACAAAAAGGTTACCGACCTCAACCACTATACCGATCAAATTATCGACCCACTGTCAATTGTAGGACTAAGGCAGGACTAGATATACAGACTATTCCATATGAACCTAGAGGGGCCCGCTCTACTCTGCTATAAGCGTTTGAAGTAGTGCAATATCGCCTCATACAATGAGTTGATCGAGAAATTTGTGCAACACTTTCGAGGTTTATGTGAGGTAGTTAAAGATCCAGAGTAGCTGAAATGGATTAGACAGGGCAGGGGCGAGAGCCTTAGAAATTTCATCCAGAGGTTCCACAATGAGGTAATATCCTTAAGAGCTTTCGACTAGCCCATCGCCTTAAATGCCCTTACGACTGGATTGGAGCTGAATAGATTTTGGTATACTTGGTGGAAAGCAGCGTCACGAGTTACGCAACTGTGTATAACAAGGCGCCAAAGTATATATCAATAGAGGAGGGTGAAGAAGCTAAGAGATCCCTTACCGACCACCTAGAAGACGGGTCAGGCCCAAGGAAGAAGTTAAATACAGAGGGAAAGAAGGACCCCCACTCCCTCTACAGAAATACTAAAAGACAAATGATGAATACTGTCCTTCACAGATGGGAAATTTTGTAAACTGGTGTAATGTGCCCAATAATCGGAGGAATAGCACGTCAAACAATAGGCCTGAAAGTTGGAGATATGGGCCAAACAGCTTCCACCCAGGTAACCATCCCGAGCAGCCTTGGAACCCGTGATGAGCGTTCGGCATGAGAAAAAATGGTGGCTCGTGTTGAGAATTTTCTTCCCCCTAGTCGTGCCACTTGAAGACATCTATGGAGCAATTCAAAATCGGGGACTGCTATACAAGAATTTCAAAGGTAAGGGGTAGAGCGGCGAACAGACCCGAAGAAATGGTGCGATATGCACAAGGGGCTAGGATACGCGATAAGGGAATGTTCTGAGTTGAGGAAGCAAGTCGACGCTCTAATGAGGAATTGGTATTTGGAAAATTTTTGAGCAGACCGACAGCTTGTAACCACTGAGCAGCACAGCAGATCTAACCCTAACTGCGTCGCGATCATTTCTAGTGGACCCACATTGGTAGGAGAATCAAACAAATAGCGAAAAAACTACTCCAAGTACTTAATGATGGCACACCAAGTTATGTGCAATGCTCCTCTATCCAAGAGGCCCAGGTTACAGCAGGAGGTACCAATCATGTTCGTAGAGGAAGACGTGCAAGGATTCAATTACCCTCATGATGATGCACTCGTGATAGAAGTGCTGGTAGCAGGGAAAAAGGTAAGCAATGTATTCATCGACCTGGGTAGCTCAGTTGACATAATCTTTAAGGAAACCGTGAATAAGCTGAAAATTAAGAACTTGCTCATGGAAGGAACCTAGACACTGCTGCAGGGGTTCAATGACGATTATGTGATGCCGACCGAGGTAATGACCTTACCTCTCACTATAGGACTAGGACAGAAGCCCTACAAGAAAACCTTGATGACCAAATTCGTGGTTGTCAACCAGCCCTTTCTATACAAGATCCTCCTCGGGCGGCCATTCATGGTGGACACGAACACTGCCCTGTCCATTCATTACTTAAAACTAAAATTCCTAGTAGGAGATAGGATCGGAGTGGTATCAAGATACTAGAAGGCAGCTAAGAGTTATTATGCAGTAATGGCGAAGAGGGCGTTCTGTATTTCTGCTATCAAAACAATGGAGGATTTTAACAAATTCTCAGAGCCAGCAGAAGAATTGCAGGATATACGGGTCAGAGTTGAGGAACCTGAGAAAGTGGTCAAGATGGGAGCCCAGTTGAATCCAAAAGTCAGGGAAGGGCTGACCCAACTGGTTTGAGAATTTTTAGACATCTTTGCTTGGTCCTACCAAGACATGTCGGGGATCGATCTGAGACTGGCCTCCCATAGGCTGGCCATTAACCCTACATCCTAACCAATTAAGTAGAAAATGAGAATCTTTAACTAAAAGCAGAATGAGGCTGTGGAAACAAAGGTGGAGAAACTGTGAGCAGCAGGTTTTGTTAAGGAGGTCCATTACCCTGACTGGTTGGCCAATGTGGTAATGGTGAAAAAGGCCAGTGGAAAATGAAGGATTTGCGTAGATTTCACCGATCTAAATAAGGCGTGTCTAAAGAATAGTTTCCCCCTCCCGAAAATCGACCAGCTCGTAAAGGCCACAGCTGAACACAAGCTGCTGAACTTCATATGGCAGCCAACCCTTTTTTTTTCCAATGATTCCTCAGTGATCACAAGCTACTCATTCAACGTCATCACACTAGGCAAACTATCATACCCCGCCTTTATTGTCTTTGCAGGATAATTTTCATTACAATGACGGACTGGTTATCATCTTGATTTTCACCGACTACTATCATATTTCCATGCCGAGCTGACTATTATCTGATAACTCCCAAAGACATGGATGTATATTTCTATCCATGCACCATTCCAGTTATTATATGGCATTTGTTATTAACGACTATTTAGTCACATCTGTTCGCCAAAGCGGCTATTACCATAAGGCATGCTGAGCGAGCCCTTATTTCAATTTATTATGGGGGGATCAAGTTTGCTTGGTTATCATTAGCCCTCAAACGACTGAGCTTGATACCCTATGGCCGTGGAGGAACTGCTCATTTACAACAAAAGCTTACCAAATTATTCATGAAGCAATGCTATTATTTGATTATTGTAAGCGGTTCGACAATTCAGTTAGGTTTTCTTATTATAAATTTTATTATCATGAACAACTCGACTATGCTAAAATGCTTTTATTGTAAGTTACAGTTATTATGAGCAGTTCAGTTATATTAACATACTTCTCTTATTGCAAATTTAATATTATAAATAGTCCGGTTATTTTATTGTGCTTTTACCCATACGAGAAAATAGATTCACTGCAAATAGTTATAAGAAGAATAGATCAACACAAGAACTGAAAGAATAAAATATACTTGCATTCATTAGCAAAAGGTATTACAAGAAGTTTCAAACGTTACAAGAATTTTAAGCTTTACAAAAAGGAGAAGAAAATAGAGAAGAAAAAAAAGGTCAAAGAGAAGCTCGTTGGCTCAGGCAGCAGGGGCCATGTCAGGGATCTCCAAATTTATGATGGGAACTGCCTTGAGATTAGCATCGACCGGAGGAGCGGGAGGACCAGTTGGAGCTTCAGCTGGCCCAAAGAGCTGGGTGATAGTAGCCGCAATATCTTGGCTCTAGTAGGCAGTAGGGGCCGCCATAGTAAAGCCAGTAATAGTAAAACCACCAACGGTAGCAATGGTTGCCTCGGCCGGAGTAACTTCACCAGCACCAGAAGTGATAGTCTAGGGTATAGATTCATCCACTTCTTTACTTTCACTCTTGATTCATCCTTTTGATAATCTAGGGTACAAATTCATCCCTTTGATAAGAATTGGGTTGAACTTATTATGAGGTGCACATCCACTTCTTTACTTTCACTCTTGATAAATGAGGGAGTTAGTGATAATTTTAGGGTAAATAAAGGATTAAAATAAGGTTGCTGATTAGTGTTATAGTAGTTAAGTGTAAGCGCACACTATCATATAAGGTAATATAGAATTTAAAGTCCAGATATCGTTTCCACAATGACTATGGGATCTAATTCTTTCAATCAATTACTAAAATTATAACTACTTAACTTTTATTTAGAAAATTTAAAATCTCAAATTTATTTAACTAATCTAATTCTATCAATTAAATCATCATAAATGGCAACAAACATGAGATAAATTCACTAAAAGATAATAATCTAGGATAGAGATTCATCCTCTAGTATTTTATTAGATTTATTAGCCACTTAGTTAATCTCTTAATATAAATTATTGACTTAGAAACTAATCTCATCACAAGCCTCTGTCGATGGTTGAGTGATTATATTACGCATTCTAATAATTACCTATGTGTCTATGGTAATCAAATCAGAATGCAATTCATTAAGGTCAAGTCTAAATAATACCAGATATGTCATCTAGGTATATGTCTATCCTAAATGGAACTCATAGTTGTTATCCTATGATCATGCATCAAACTATATTAGACTAAACACATAAATCCATTTGTCAAGTTCATCATGGTTCCTCAATCATTCAAAATATTGGCTAGATATAATACAAGCATTAAGATCAACATAGAATGAATCAATTATATATATTAAGTTCATAAACTAAGAATTAATAAAATCTAACTACATATTAGGTTCATATAATCTAACCCTAGAATAACATGTTAAGCTTATAAGAAAATCAAGAGTATCAAACCAATCCATGAATAACAATAAGAGCAAAAACATAATAATAAAAAAAAAGAAGAAAAATTAATCAACAAGACGTCTTGGGTTGCTTATCTCTCAATCTTGACATGAAGCTTAAATCTTGATTTTTTTGCTTTGATTTTTTATTTTGTGTTGTGAATTCTCTCTCTAAGTTTTTGTCTCTCTAAAGCCTGCATTTTAGCCCTCCAAAGAGTGTTTTTATAAATATTAGATACCCTAGGGGTAAGGGGATCCAAAGCCAAGTCAAAATAAGAGTAAAAATAGAGTAGTTTTAGCTGTCATCGTGTAGGCGCTACAGCGCTGGGAAAAGGGCGCTGCAGTGCCCCATGTTCTACCACCGAGCATTGTATCGTCCAGTCCTAGGTTAGCTCTGGGTTCATGCGGTGGCATAAATTGAGCGCACCTCGCTCGTTTCTCGTTCAAATCACCTCCTATTTATTCTTATACGTCACATTTTTCGTCATGCACCTATTTATGAAAAAAATAATTAAATAAAAAAAATCATGATTTGGAGTAAAATATGAAAGTTAGGTACTAATCATACTAATACATATATGCCTTTAATAGTTACCTACTATCACTTTATCTTTTCATCATATGTGCTGAAGCATTATCAACCTTGTTGAATAAAGTAGAATAAGAAAGAATGATTGAAGGAGTAAAGGTTAACAACACTCAGTCAATCTCTTACATATTATTTGCAGATGACAACCTAGTATTTGTAAGGGCAACATATAGAGAGTGTAACCATCTTAAGATCATATTTGACTATTATAGCAAAGCTTTTGGTTTTTTAACTATTACAAATCATTAATATTTTTTAGACCAAATTTCTTTAGAGATCAAGCACTAGCTGCCATCTATGGTTAGGAAGAATAAGAAAATGTTTTTTTTAATGATATCAAGTTAAAACTCTTAGACAAAGTGAATGTCTAGATGTGGAAATTCTTTTCAAATGAGGGCAAAAAGGTTTTGATCATGGCAGTGGCACAAGCAGTGTCTACTTATGCTATGAGTGTGTTTAGGTTCCTAGAACAGCTATGTGTGGACTTCCAAAGAATGTTAGCTAGATTTTTGTAAGGATTAAAAGAGCCAAGAGAAAATAAAGATCCATTGAGATGGCTAAAGAAAGTTGTGCAGAAGCAAGAGCAGTGGAGGGCTGAGTTTTAAGTAATTCAACTATTTCAATCAAGCCCTCTTAACAAGGCAAGGTTAGAGAGTTATGAAAATGCTTGAATCTTTAGCAGCAAGGGCACTTAAAGCCAGATACTTCCCACATGAATAGTTTCTAAAGGCTAAAGTAGGGAGCAATTTCTCATATATATGGAGGAGTAATTTATAAGGTAGACAAATCTTGATAAAAAGAATAAGATAGTTGATAAAGAAAGGTGATAAAGTTGAAATATATAATAGCAAATGAATACCGAGAAATTCCACCTTGAGACCAATTTCCCCCTACTACTCCCTAGGGATAATAAGGTTGAACTATTGATTAATGATAGTAACAAATTGAGAAGAGGAATAATTCAACAATACTTCACAAAAGATTATCTAAAATAGATCTTAAAGATCCCTCTATCAATAGAAAAACAAATAAAGGGTTCTATATGTTGGCATTATGATAAGAGAATAAAATACACAATGAAAAGTAGGTACTTTATTGCTTTGGAAGAAAAACTCTCCATGGAACCAATAACCTCACCAAATAGAGAAGTGGAGGAAGCTTGTGTGGACCATCTCAATCCCCTAAAAGGTTAAAATCTTCATATTGAAAGTACTCTCAAACCTACTACCAACTGGTACAGCCTTATTAACCAAAAGGACCATCAATCAACCAAACTACCAATGATGCCCAAAAGAGGAAGAAACTTGTTTCTATGCCTTAGTGAAGTGTAAAGTTACTAAAAATTTATAACAATGCACTCAATTTTTAGATCTCTTAAATGGTATACCGAATATGAAATTATGGTAATTCATTCAGCAGGTCATTGTAGCGGTAGCACAAGAAGAATTTAAAAGAGTGGTAATGATCTTCTAAGTAAACTAGTAATCCAGGAACAATTATATCATCAACAAGTAGCAGAATGACCTAAAAAAAATTGATTACAAGAGTGAAAGCTTATCTAGAATCCAATTGTTCAGAAAATATGGGAAAAGCAACCCAAATTGCATCAAAATCCATTCCAAATAATGTAGAGAACCAAGAAAAGAAAGCTTGCCACAGTTCCAAGTTTAAATTAAATGTGGATCCAACCATTGGTGCCAAAGAAAAGAAATTTAGGTAGTTGTGGTTATCAAGCATAACAATGGGCTTCCAATAGTGATGGCAATGACTACAAGCAAATTATAATGGGGTGTTAAGATTGCAAAGGTCGAGGCCATCAGGTTTAGGCTACATTTGGCAACTAAACTTAACCTAAAACCCTTGCTGGTGGAATCAGATACAAAAATCATGGCAGAGTCGGTGAAGGGATCATTACACTCTCTTCAAAAAGTCATATGGGTGATGTAAGAGATTCAAAAGCACCTCCAAGATAAAGACTATTATTTTATTTCTAAGCACAAAATTAAGCCCAAGTATATGCTATTGTAAAAAGTAATAAAGAGATTATAAAGTCGAATGTCGAAACCACAGGGAATTATACATTTTCAACCAAGTATTAAAATTAGTCTTCTTAATTTTATTCAGAAAATTAATACTTTAATGGACATCAAAATAAACCTAAATTTATGAATGCAAATAAACTAAAATATTAAAACTAAGAAAATTCTAAATATCACAATATAGAAAAACCTTAGAATCATAACTATCCCTCTATATGCTTATTCTAATGATAACTACCATTTTATATTAAAATCCATCAATTCCTATTATTGGTCAAGATACTAATGTATTCACAAGTCTCTCTCATCTTAATTCGCCAAATACCTAATCTCTATGGTAATTGCAATAAATCAAGATTCATTCAGAACAAGTCGTATTGACCATGTATGCCAATTAGGTATTTCTATCCTAAATTGGAACTTGTAAATTTCTCAATAATTATGCATTTTATCAAGGTCTAAATACAATGATGCTTCTCTCAAGTTTATCAAAGTATTCTCAATTCAATCACAATATTGATCAGATATAATGAAGCATTATGTACAAATAATTTAAATAATAAATAATTGAGTTCAAATAAATATTAAAAAAATTCAACAATTAAGTACATATATTGAGTTCAAGTAATAATCCTACAAAATATATTAGTTCATTATTACAAGAGAATTGTAGTTTAAAAATAAAATAAACATGATACAATCAAAAGTAAACCAATATAGACGTCAAATTGCAATTAGTTGATACGCCAAAGATTCGTCAACAATCTCTTACTTCTCTTGATATTCTCTCTCTAAATTGTTCTAAATATCTTCTAATTGTTCTACAGCTTTAAAGAGCCCTAAGTTATGTCTCTCTTATCCTCTTTAGAGGCTTGAACGAGTGGCTTTTATATAGGGGTTGATTGAAGTCTGAGAGTGGTATGTCTTCTTATTTATGGAAAAGTCACACCATTGGGGCAAAAATTCTCTACCACTACAATGCCCATTCAATTGTTGCAACATTACCCTTTATCATTATGGCACTTTTGCGACTAAATTAAGGCTTCTTGAGTACTCGTATCGCTAGAGTGATACCTACTTTCACTGTAGCATATTTGGCTCGAGAATTGCTACTGGGGCAACAGGTACTTCACCGCTGGGGTAGTGGATCCGCAACTTTGAATTCTTTGCATTTTGGTCCCTATTTTTTCTATTGTTCCCAAATCTTGCATTTTGCTCCAATTTCTTCAACTTTCATCTTTTAAGTCAAATCCTTACAAAATAAACATTTAAGTACATAAATAGCCATTTTATCTCATAAAAATAAATAATCTTTAAGTAAAATAGGAATAAAATATATGACAATTATATCCTTATTACTGATTGAAATATAATTAAGCTTTATTAACTTGTACACTAAATTCACTCTAAAACAAAGGAACTAGCCAAAAGCTTTGCAAACTTCAAATGTATAAGTGTGGTTGGATAGCTTTCCAGCAATTATAACGTAATGAAAGTATTTATTTATTTCAAAAAAAAAGTTCTTTTAGTAAAAAAAAATTAAAGGATTATAAAGACAAAAATAAAATGCATTATAACCACACTTATAAAGACAAAAAAAAAACTTTATAATCCCGATAACCCCATTTATACATGAGAACTAAAAGAACTTTTTTTTTTAACCTATAAAAAAAAAGTGTGGTTGGATACTAAATTACATTAATTTTAGGTGAAATGAAACAAGTAATGTGTTTACTTTTATTTTAGAGAAAAATGGGAGAGTTCGTGCAGAAAAGAACAAAAGCAAATTAATTACATTAATAACCATATTTTTAAAATAAAGTCTAAAAATAAATTTTCAATAGTTAAATGAAAATGAATTAATAAAATAATTTTAAAAAAAATTATCACTTGGCAAGGGCTCAATATGCCTATGTATGGGCATTGTCGAGTGCTTTCAGCACCTTACCCATAGGCGCTAGACAGTTACAAGCTCGACAATTTTGTTGAGCCCAATCACCTCGATATTTTCTCAAATTGTTCTTTCAAGTTTTGCCAAACCACTCTTGGATTTTTGTTTTCATATTTCAAACATATGATAAAATAAATCCAACAACAATTGTTACCTATTATAATTGCATATTTAGTATTAAAAAACAAAAATACAAATTATAGGTACAATTAAAGTATTTCGATCTAATTTCAACATAAAATCATAGGCACTATTAATTGTTACATATTGTTGAATTATGTAGTTTGAGTTTAATGAAATTTCAGTTTCTTATTGATTTTTAATTAATTATTAATGTAACTTTTAATTAATTATGAATGTGTTGGTAGAGTTAAGAGGACTGAAGAATAATTGTTTTGTTTGTATTACATGAAGTCATTGGAAGCGCGAGTTAAAATCCAAGAGAAATTTGAGTAATGCTAAAATATCATCATTTTAATAGAGAAGGTTGTTAATATTGTTTACTATATAAGATGAAAGGGGTTTATAGTTATTTGGTTAACGATTCTACTTAAGAGTGCATGTCAATACTTAAAACTACCACGAAGACTCACCTACCAGACCAGCACTCTCCAAAAGACGTCCTTGGCGCCCATTGTGCAAAAGGAGCGGGAAGCCTAAGTACCTGAGTCATCACTTTGATACACACATTTCATACACATAGCATAAAGGATTATCTCTTTCTAAATGCCAATTTTACTTTTGGGCACGGCATGAAGCTATGCTGGCACCGTTGGCCCATTAGACTGTCCCCATGGGTCATTTTCTATTTTTTAAAATTTTTTTTAAAAAAAATTTAAAAAAATAGAAAACATTGTTGCGTGTAGCAACCTTGGTTGGCTAAGTAAGGAAGAGCCTAAACCATGTTTCAGAGGTTGAGGAGACTTAGGGTTCATAGAATGGTCAATAGATGGTCTAAATCTTCTAAGGTTAGAAAGTTATCCAGGGGTGATTATAACAAGTAGGATTTAGTAGAGGTCATCTCGATTAAGCTCATAATTTAATATTACTACAACTAATAAGAAACTGCAATAAAAAGAGAATCAACTTACAAATATGCATGGTTCAACCTAAAGGCTTACATCCACAAGTTAATCTCATCATCAAAATCATTATATAAAGGAAATGTTACAAGACATAAGTTACAATAAGAGTAATGCCATTCATGAGTTAGGATATCCTATATTCTTCCTCTATTTAGACTTATGGAGGCTATTTCTTGTGCTTTGATAGATGTTTCTTTAGTAAGGTTAATGATTTATCAAATGATTAGAGGTTGTCAAGTAGGGCTGTTGAGAAAAACCCTAATATGAAAATGAAAAGGAAGAGAGAAGAATGAGTGAATATAGAAAAGTAGAGTAATGAATCTTCTTTTAACTTATGACCTCATCCTCTTAGAGAAAGTGAGGTTTTTATAATGAGGGTGAGTCCCAGAGTATGGAGGGAGCTAGCATGGAGATTACCACTCAAGGATGACACGTGGTGACATTCAATTAGAGATTCATTAATTTTTAAAGAGGCATTTAAAGAGTAGGCTAGGATTAGAGCATGTGAGTAATTGTGCCCTCTGATGTTTGGAGTGCTAGGTATCTTCTAATTGGATGCTTTTTAGAGTGACCAGCTTTGTTAGATGTATTGATAAGAGTACTGAGTAGGTTGGAGACTTTGTCCTCCTAAGTTCAACGGATTTAATACTAAATTATCCCAATAACTCCATAAAGTTCTGATCTTTATGTCAGTAGGGGACAAGTGACTGGTACTTGCTAACATAGAGATTGTCTATTGGCTCTTTAGAGATTTCCCTTTTTACACCTTATCCTCTGGTCCAATAATCAACTAATGTGGCTCTAACTTGACCACCGATGGGACTCGATGATGATGTGGTAGAGCCTAAACTCTACTGATGTATGTACCTATTAGTGGGCCTAATGATGACGTGGTAAGGGCTTGTCCATAATGATGTATCTTCTAACAGCAGTACTAAGTGGTGCCATGTATCTTTGCACAGGTCCCACTCAATGGCCTTTCTGGGCCCATTATGGAGACCTAAGTATCTGAACTTGTATTCAATCTATTGGGATTGTATATTTTCCTATAACCTTGGGTGAAAGGCCTTATGTGAAAACTGTAATAACTAGTTTTATGGTAGTTAACCAGCCATTTTCGTACAACATTATGTCGGGTGGCCCTCTAAGTGAAATACCAATGCCACTTGTCCATACATTATCTAAAGCTTAAATTCTCTGCGGGGGAAGAGATCGGGGTTGCATCAAGAGACCAGAAGATGACAAGGAGTTGTTATACTATATCAGCCAAGAACATATTGCAACTTGGTTGTGGACCATAGGAAGACTAATAAACTTAAATTGTATCTATTATTTTCACTCCCTTAACTTGATTAATTGTTCATCCTCATAATAATATTATGATTTTTTATATGTTTTGTTGTTATTTTATAGGTTTTGAATCAATAGAGCAAACGAGGATAAAAATTTAAAGAAAAATAGGCCAAACATTAAATCACTACAGTAACCTGTTACAATAAATCGCTACAGTAGTCTGCTACAGTAAAATCACTGCAACTGTGAACAGTATTTCGCCCTAACAAAAATTTCAACGCCCAAGACATTTCGTTGTAGCGCAAATGAACAGTGCTCAAAATAGTATCTCGTGAATAGGGATTTGTGAGCAGTAATCATGCTATAGTACTCGCCCCATCGATGAACAGTATATTGTTGCAGCAAAAATACGATTCTTGAAGCAAAAAGAAATAAAACTTCAATGCTTCAATTAATCCCTATATAAAAAGCCATTCATTTCAGATCTCAAAGAATATACCACTTAAGACTTTCTTAAGCCAAGAGAGCAATTGAAGCATAATTTTTTTGTTACCATGTGTTAAATTTATTTTCTAGGATTATTACTTGAACTCAATATATGTACTTAATTGTTGGGTCTTTTTAATATTTATTTGAATTCAATTCTCTATTATTTAAATTATTTATTCTTAATGCTTTATAATATCTTATCAATATTGTGATTGATTTGGTAATACTTTGATACTCGAGAGAGACATCATTATATTTAAACCTAGATAATTTGATACATGATTGTAGAGAGATTTACATGTTCTAATTTAGGATAGAGATATATGTAATTAGCATGTATGGTTAATAAGACTGGTTCTTAATTAATCTTGATTTATTGTAATTACCATAGAGATATAGGTATTTGGTAAATTGAGATATACTTACTTGACCTTAAGAGATGTTTGTGAATACATTAGTGTCTTAACTAATAATAAAAATTGAATGACATTAATATTAAAATGATTAATCTTTAGAAAACATATTGAATGATAGAGCTCTCTCTATCTTGCTATGTTCTTGATTTATTTGAGTTGTGTCATTTATTTTTTACACTTTATTTTACTTAAATTAATCGTAATTTAAGATTTGATTTTTCTAAATAATTATAAAAAAGATATAATTTTAGTACTTGATAAAAAATTATCTCTATGGATTTGACATTCGACTTAAAAGTCCCTTTATTACTTGCTATGATAATGTATACTTGCACATAATTTTAAGTTATAAAAATATTGCATCAAAGATAAAACAATGTCCCCATACCTATGGGAGGAGTTGCACTCAGCCAGGTTAGGCCTAATGTGTTCGATAATGTAGTCAAGATCGGGTCATAGCTAGAGCCCGAGGTAAGAGAATGATTGTTCACACTAATAAAGGAGTTCTCTAACATATCTTTATGGTCCCATGAAGATATGCTGGGAATTGATCCATCATTGGCATCTCACGCTCTAGTCATTAACCCTATGTCCAAACTAATCAAACAAAATAAGAGAATTTTTTTATCAAGAGAAGAATGAGGCAGTAGTGATGGAAGTAGAGAAATTATTAGTTACAAGTTTCATAAGGGAAGTCTAGTATCCCGATTGGTTAGCCATTGTGGTTATAGTTAAAAAGGCCAATGGAACATATAGAATGTGCATTGATTTCATGACCCTGAATAAAGCATGTCCCAAGAACAGTTTTCCACTTTCAAAAATTGATCAACTGGTAAACTCAATAGCGGGACACGAGTTGCTCAACTTTATAGATGCCTTCTCGGGATGCAATCAGATTCGAATGTTTTCCCCTGACTAGAAGAAAAAACATTTTGTGACACATCAGGGGACCTGTTTCTACAAGGTGGCCTTAAAAATGCATGAGATACCTATCATAGGTTAGTGGATAAGTTGTTCAAGCCTTTGATATAGAGAAATATAAAGGTGTATTTAGATGATATGATAGAGAAGCCGATTAGGTTCGAGGATCATATAGAGGACTTAAGGAAGATCTTCAAAATGTTGAGGGAGCATAAAATGAAGTTAAGCCTTTATAAGTATGCTTTTGGGGTAAAGTCAAGAAAATGCTTGAGTTTTATGGTTAGCAAAACAGGGTTAGAAGCAAAACCCAATAAAATCAAGGCCATCTTGGAGATGAAATCCCAAAGTACTATCAAAGAAATCCAACAACTCACGGGTAAAGTGGCAACCCTGAGCTGGTTCATCTCTAAGGCAACAAATAGATGTTTTGAATTCTTTTAGTCCATCAAGAGGAGAAAGAAGAATATATGGACCTAAGATTGCGAAGACGCATTCTAATAACTTAAACTTATCTTTCATAACTTATCCACCCTGTTGTCCCTGCCTAGGGGATGAATTGATCTTGCACCTCGGCGTATTGACTTAGGCTATAAGCTTAGCACTGATAAAAGGGAAGATAGGGGTTCAAAAGCCTGTGTACTTTGCTAATCTTTCACCAACCCGGAAAGTCAGTACCCATTCCAAAAAAAATTGGTATTGGCATTAGTTATGTCGGGAAGGAAGCTATTGTTAAGGTTATGCTTACGTGTCATCCCTATTTGTATGAATATTTGATATTTATACGATGTATATTTTATTAAATTGCTAATTTGTTTTAATTATATGGTACTATGCTTGTAATGCTATAGATATTGTATAATTTAAAGGAGTTCAGATCTGATCTAAAGAATTTTAGATAAAGGTTAAGAGTTAACAACATTAAGAATTATGACTGCTAAGAGTTAACAGGCTATAAGGATTAGTGAACTCTAAAGAGTTAGAGCCTTGTCTGTAACGAGACAAAGACCTAAGGGTATACTAGTAATAACGTAGTTGTAAGAGTTGCAATTGAGTACTAAAAAATGTCTTTATGCAAGTATATTTTTAAACATTATATTCATAATCTAGTTTTACTAATGTAGGTCTATCAGTAGATCCTTTTTATATAGATTAGCGTGTGTCATTCCTGTAGGGTACAGATGGTTATTCCTAATTGACCATGAGCTTAAAGCTCGTATAAACATATGGGTATCCAGTTAGGACTAGATATCAAACAGACTCACGAGAACCCCAATAGACATCCTATGTAGTTGTTAATGGAAGGTCTTCTCGAGTTGAGTAGTATACGTGGTCCTCGGACTTGAGCGCCACGGTAGGCTTGTAAGTGATTCACTATACTTTGGTTCCACGCATGTCAGAGATCTTTCATAGTCTGACCGCTGGGTGTCACTGGGTATGGTCTAATGCTTATGAAGTCTAGTGTACATAGATATAGAATTCGTAAGCTCTCACAAAGAGTTGTATATCCAGATGTTTCAAGATTATATCTCAAAAAGTCTTATAGCTATAAGCAATAAACTCAGGAAATGAGTTTTCACAAGGTTGAACAATACAACAAAGAGTTTGCATATATTGAATAATACAACAAAGAGTGAGATATATTGTTCAGTGAGATATCACTATTGGGGTCCTCGTGAGTTTGTCCAGTATTCAGTCCTAACTGAATACTCGTATGCATATACAAGCTCTAAGCTCATGGTCAGCTAAGAACAACCATATGTACCTTATAGATATAAATATACACTGATCTATATGAAAGGGATTCACCGAATCTGTATTGGTAAAAATAAACCAGGAACATAGTGTTTGAGAACACACTTGCATTATGACATTTCCTAACTCCTATTGTAAGTCTTTGCAATTATGTCATTACTAGTATACCTTCATGTCTTTCTCCCATTATAGACAATGTTTTAACTCTTTAGATCTTGCTAACTCTTAGCAGTGCTAACTGTTAGTAATTATAACCCTCAGTTTTGCTAACTCTTAGCATAGGTCTAAACCTTTTTAAACCAAATTTAAACTCTTTCAAATCATACGGTGTTTGTGATGTGACAAGCATCATTACCATTTAATAAAATGTATTAGCAATTTTAATAAAATATATATTATATAAATATTATCCAATAAGTATTCATACAAACGGGGATAGCACGTAAGCATATATCCTAACATAAATATATAGGAGATTTGCATTTTTGAACAATGAACACAAATTGACATGCATACACCTTAGTTTAATCGATCCAACAGCTACGCCCCTATTTTCAGACTCACACCATCGTGGTACTAACTGACCAACCTTTAAGATAAATCTTGCACAAGCTCGACATGTCGGGATGTTTGGTCAAATGAGCAATAGAGCTGAACGAGTTTGACATACAATACAAGTTCTGAGCAGCCATTAAGGGACAAGCTTTAGTCGACTTCGTGGTGAAATGCACCCTAAAAGAATCAAAAACTAAGACCACCTCAAAAGAGACTTTAAGAGAACAACGTATAGAAGCCCAGGCCTAGGTAATGTATATTGATAAAGCCTCAAACTCCCAAAGTTGTAATGGTGGTATAATTTTCACTAGCTCGGAATGGGATGTAGTTTTCTATGTAATTAAATTCGAGTTTTCAACCTCAAATAACGAAGCTGAATATAAAGCCCTCTTAACGAGATTAGCAAAAAGGATCTTGGTTAAAAGTGACTCCCACTTAGTTGTAAACCAAGTGAACCGAGAATTCAAAGTAGGGGAAGAAATATGTAAACAAACCTATAGAAGGGTCAAACCTTAATGAGCCAGTTTAAAGAAGTTCAAATTGATCTGATTCTGAGAAGTAAAAATCATCAAACAAATGTGATAGCATGACTCGCTTCCTCAAAAGAAGCCCAAATACTTATGCCAGTCCTTTTAGAATTCACCTCGAAGCCTAGCACATAATAAGAACCCGATGTACAAGTAATGCAGGTTGACACCCAACCCAACTAGATGAACCCCCCCTTCGAGAATACATCATGAACAAGACCCTCATAGTAAATAAGCGAGAAGCTTAACAGCTCTAATATCGTGCTGCCCAATATACAGTGATTAACAGGATATTATATAGAAGAAGGCTCTCCCACCCATAAATGAGGTGTCTTGGACCATAAAAAGCTGAGTAGATCCTTAAAGAGATCTGTGGAAACCACTCGAAAGTCAAAGCTTTGGCCTACAAGGCCTTTAGGACAATATTACTGGCACACTACCTTTCAAGATGCAAAAAACCTGGTCAAAAGATGCGATGCGTGCTAATGGTTCACCAATAGAATCCAAGCTCTATCCAAGAAGCTTAGCACAATATCTAGGCTGGCTCGATTTAATAGGGCCTCTACCTTAAAGAAAAGGTTATTACAAGTACTCAATTGTCACTGTGGATTACTTCACCAAGTGGGTTGAAGTAGAATCATTATCGAAGATCACTGAGAAAAGTGTATGGGACTTTGTATGGAGAAATCTGTTGTGCTCGTTTTGGATACCACACACAATAGTAACTGACTATAGGAAACAGTTTGACAACAACAGCTTCAAAGAGTTTTGTGAGCAACTAATAATCCAACCTTTAATTGTTTCCCAGTACATCCTAAGACTATTGCCCAAGTTAAGTAGTTCAATAAAATCATTAAGAAGCTGCTGAAAAGGAAGTTGACTGAGAAGAAAGATGGGTGGGTCGAAGAACTATTCGAAGTGCTTTGGGCTTTGAGAACCACTAATAAGATTACTACGGGTGAGCACAATTTTCACTCGTCGGGGGTAAAGCAGATGTCTTGTAGAAGGGTTTAACTCTCATAAAAGTCTCCCCTACGAGGGGTCCACCAACTCAAAAATCTCACATCATCAAATTCAAGGTCCTTGTGAAAGAGTTCGACTTTCACATAAGATGCCCCTACGAGGGACCGATGGGTCATGGGTAAAGAAAACGTTCTGTGGGAAGGTTCGACTCTCACAAAAGTCTCTCCCATGAGGGGTCCCTTGGATCAAAAATCTCATATCATCATAATCAAGGTCCTTGTGAGAGGGTTCGACTCTCAAATAGAATGCCCCTATAAGGAGGTCGAGCAAGCCGGGGTAAAGCGGATGTCTTGTAGGAGGGTTCGACTCTCACAGAAGTCTCTTTTATGGAGGGTCGCGTAGGCCAAAAATCTCACATCATCAGAATCAATGTCCTTATTAAAAGGTTCGACTCTCACATGGGATAACCCTAGAGGGGGATGAGTGAGCCAGAGGTGAAGCAGATGTCCTGCATGAGGTTTCAACTCTACAAAGGTCTCCCCCATGAGGGGTCCCCCAGGCCAGAAATCTTACATCATCAGAATTAAGATCTTTGTAAGAGGGTTTAACTCTCATGTAGGATTCCCCTACAGGGGGGACCAAGCAAGTCGAGGCTAAAGCAGATGTCTTGTGGGAGGGTTTGATTCTCACAAATGTCTCCCCCACGAGGGGTACCCCAAATAAAAAATCTCACATCATCATCATAATCAAGATCCTTATTGAACAGTTCGACTCTCACATAGGATGCCCCTATAGAGGGTTGAGCGGATTGGGGATAAAATAGATGTCCTATAGGAGGATTCGACTCTCATAAATGTCTCCTCTACGAAGGGTCCGTAAGGTCAGAATCAATCCCATATCAGAATTAACCTCAAGTAGGAATTAATCTTAAGTCTTTGTTAAAGGGTTCGATCCTCATAAAGGATACCCCCACGAGGAGGGAAATCTGCACAGGTCTTTCAAAAAAAGCACAAGTCTACTCGGGATCAATAAAAAATAGACGAGGAGAGATTGAAGGAATAAAAATAGCAAACCATTGTATTATAAAGCCAAAGTTCTAGGGCTCATTCACCTAATAAAGCAAAAGAAATATCACGGTTCAAACGACACAACCACCTAAAAAATGCATTCAAAAAGCACACATTCGCCCAAGAATTCAAGCTGCTAGGGCAACATTTTCTATTTCCCTTGTATCAATAGTCTCGCTAATAGGAGGCAGGTTAGGCTTATCCTCCACTGTGGCAATAGGAGAACCTCCACCATAACAAATGATGTCTTGAACAATGGTAAGGACAATTTCAGTAATAACCGAGACCTCGGAGGCCAAGGCGACTTAGCCAGCATCCGTGGTCCTCCTCAATGAGAGCGGCTAAAGAAAAATTAAAGTCTTGAGCAACATGACCCGAAGAAAGATCACGGATAGAATCAACAAAAGGGAGGTCCACTTGGATATCTTGAGGCTCAAAAGCAGCAATACCTCGAGCATCTGAATTGTCGACTCCAAACCCCTCGGGACGTCGAGAAGTTAACCTCAGTAGCTCAGAAACCCTACTTTTAGCCTCTGCATGCCCCACCTCCGAGGATTTAACCTGAGCTGCTATCTTTATGGTCTTCTCGCATGTCTAATCAATTTCGTGCCTAGCTTGCTGGGTCTCACATTTGGCTTGGTAGAGACTTTTCTTGAGCTATCGAGCGTTTAGCAACATGCAAATGACATCGGTCCAACATCAAGAAAAAGCATAGGCCGCCTAAAAAATTATGAAATTAACGAGATATTGAGAAGTTAAAAGAAAGTAGGTACACATTAACACTTACATTCATAACGATTTTGACTGCAACATTGAACCTAGTGATCTAGTCCAACTCAGCTATTTGCTTAGCCCAAGCAGGATCTATATATCTTTCCACCTGGCATATCAAAGGGATCATAAAATCTATATCCTCACACTTCTCCAAGACCAAAACATTAGGTGTTACTGTCAAAAAGGTTCCGTCACTCATTCCCGAACCTCTTCTAGAGTCAGAACCCTCAAACTAAAAGCCCCAGCTGATAGAGCAGGCCTTTAGAGAAAGCAAGGGGGAATCGAAGATTAAGTGATTCTTTCCACGAATGTTATAGGATCATCAGCTCCTGTCCTCAGGGTTTACACCTGCATAGGGGTTTAGATTTGCTCACATGTCAGCCCCTTTGAGCTCGCACTCCTATCCCTTCTAGGGTAATATTGGCCTCTACCTCTTCTGGGGCTATCATGACCTATACCCTCTCTTGGGCTATGTCGGCCCCCATTACCCCTAAGGCTACCTCGAGCCCTACCACCTTGTCAGGGGGCTCTACCTTTGATCTGAACCCTAGTAAGGGCCTTCAAAAAAACCATGTTATAGACCTCATCAAACTCTAAATTGTTGCCGAAGCCCCTAAGCTTGAGCTTAAGCTGTCAAAGCGACCCTTTTTCCTCTTCTGACCATCTCATTGGTCTGGTATCCCTGCATAAGAGAAATCACCAAGTAAGCACCCGAGACATCATAATAAGGAAAACCAACCAAGCACCTACTTCTTTAACGAGAGAAACTCTAAAGCAATTCAGGTATTAAACCAGCCTGCCTTAGACTAACTGCAGAAAAGAGATCCTTAACCCTGGTAATATTTTTTAAGGCAGCCTTTATCCGAGCCAGGTGAGCATCGGACACTTTTTGACTGGTCGCTTAAGTTATGAAAAAATCATATGAACATGTAAGCATGAGCAAAAGACTAGTAAAAAGAAAGAACATGATGACAAAAGAGTAACCTGCATCTAAAGAAAAAGCTGTGGGGATGACCCAATTCCCCTTTGTCCATGGTCAGGGGACTTCCTGACCCTACTCACCACCAACAAAAAGCCAGTTCTCTTTCTAACCTTTATAGTAAAAGGACAACCCAGGATGAGGTTGAGATCCTCGTGGAAAAAGAAATAATAAAAACTTTTGTGCTTCGCAACACTATGTCTAAAATGATAAAGGTACTGAAGCTCTTGGAAGTAAGGTGAGGACAGTTCTGCCCTTGCCCACAAAATAAAAAAACTGACCCTAACCCGTTAAGAGTTAGGACCGAGCTGAGAAAAGGCAATCCCTAGACGGGCTAACATCCTAGCGAAATAAGGTTGTATGGGGAGCCTAAATCTTAATCTAAGGAATTCAGCATGAATAACTACCACCTTGGGGTTAGGACGGCTCAAGAAATCATCAAGGTTTGATTGCCTCACTATTACCGACTTAGGAATGCTATACTTAATTCTAAGGTTATCAAGGTCCTCTTGAGTCATGTGGGATATTTGGTACCTAAGGTTTAACTCAAATTTAGGCTCATCGGGGTCAATGCCCTCTAAACCCTCATTCACAGGATGAAATATGGCGTCATTCTCCATTCCCTTTAACTCATGTTCCCAATCCCTAGGGAGATCTTCTCCCACTCCATACACTATCATAGCCAGAATTGACTCGAGAGATTGGAGAGCCTTGGTATTTCTCAAGGTGGAGGCCTTACTACCTTCCCATTCAGCCCCATGTGTCCTCCTGTAAAATGGGACCTCATCTACCTCTATTTCTTCTTCGTCAATCATATTTATTGGAGGCAAATCCGCATTTAAAATCTCTAGTGGCCTAAAACTCTTTTATAGGCCAAAGACATCCACACCCAGAAAGAAAAGATGCAATCCTTAGCAAAAATAAAAAGGCAAATCACAGGTCCTCGAGAAAAGGCATATAGATTAACACACCAATGAAAGTGAATGGAACCATCATGCCAAGAACATATATATAGGATCAACAAAAAAATGAAGATACTAACCTAAAAAGGCGCAGAACCAAGAATCCACCAAAATCGTGTTACCTTCACAAAGACTCTCACTTACTTGCAAAAAACAAATGGCTATAAATAAAAGGTTGAAGAAGCCCCAATGTGTACTTTTATAGCCTCAGGTAAGGTTTAATCCTCACCGTTTGTTTAAAATGAACGAACCATATCACCTTACTCCTAAACAAGTGTCCCTTCGACTGGACTGACGCAACGGTACAAGTCTTGTTAATATAATAAATGCTTTACCCTTATAACAAATCAAACTCTAACTGTCTGATCAAAATTAGTGCACCGGATTAACTCATAAAGGGCTTTTCAACTAAGCAAATGAACCCTTTGCATCACCCACACTTTAATAGTTTAGGAATATGGGAAGATTTTAGCGCCGCGCAAGATCTCTAAAAAGACATGTAATAAATACCTGTCCCTTGACATCCCAGGATACCTAAACATGAGTTATTCAAATCTTTCACAAATAGCTCTTTACCCGAGCAAACTCTACTCAGCCATAGCACCAATATAAGAACTGGAACAAACGAACCAGAATTAGTTTCCATTCTTGACAAGTTAAAACTAGAAACTAGTGAACCCCTGTTCCCCCTGAAAATCAGACAGACCATAGGCCTGGGCCTATCTCAAATTTTTTCCTAAGGATGTCAGCCCAAACTCTCCGTTTGGATCCAACCTAAAGGAATTACACTCCAGACCCCCCAAAGTTACTCGAGGTATCAACTGAACGAATGCCAAGCTAAATCAAACACCCTTGAGTAGCAATCCTAAGCTTATCCAAAACAGCTTGTTAGCTCACTAATCCGCTCAAAGCCTCATTAATCACAAACCCCCAAAATGGTTTTAAACCTCAAGCAACAAAATTAACCTAAAACTACCATTCATTATTTAAAAAATAAATTCCAATGATCATGGGAAAAGTTAATGCACGTCCTCCATAAGGTAAGTGACTACGATCTTCAGAGCTGGCCATTTGCAAAGGCTAATGGCACTAATTTTGGGATTCTAAATCACCACAAGCATGCCTAAAATCAAGAAAAAAAATGGTTCGATCCTCCACTTACCTTGTTCAAAGTCTACTTAAATGAGAATCAACTATAAAAAGAGCACTAAGACGACAGTAACAGGTAATGCCATTTTTCTGAACTTAAACAATTTCCACCAAAAATCTATCAACAGATCATTGACTTAAGTATCGTAGTCATTGCTGGAACCACCACCGACGATACCATAACAAGCTCTCTCTTTGCAGGAAATGACCCGAGTAGCCAGATTTAGAATCCACTCAATGAAGTCTAATTTGATAGGCTTATGATCATTCCCTCAACAAAAAAATTTAAAACTTATTAGCCTAGAAAACCAGATTTTTTTATCAATAGTAAAAGCTTGGCTTGGGTTAGAAACTACTTTCTAATCTTAATTGGTGTTCCATAGTTTGTACAAAGTATTTTTACTATTATTATTTTAGATACATCATCGTATAAGATTATTTGGAGTATACAATTCAACCAAATTATAGAACAAGATTTGATAAGTAATAGTCAATGAATTAAAATTTATTTATCAATGTATGTTTTTATTTATTTGAACTCGTTTCAATAATAATTCTTCTAGTTGCTTTCATAAGTGCAATTGTAGTGGCTTATCGGTAAAAACTTTTTATAACTAACAAATAACAACTCTAATTCATTTTTTGTGTTATGTTGTATAATAAAATCCAAATGTAGAAATTAAAGTGATGAAATATCAAACCACAACAGTTAAGGTGTGCTAGGCATTGTTCTTAAGACTATGTTTTGCCCTCGAGAAGTCATTGGCCCTTGCACGCGATTTATACGATCACATATCCCTACTAACAGACACTAGGATAGTTGTATGACAATATAGCCTCCAGGATTCAAGGTTGTGAGAAAGTATAGCCTCCAAGATTCAGTGTAAGCACAAACCCTTGCCAACAGTCACCAAGAAGATTGTGTGACAATATAGCCTCCAAAATTTAGTACGAGCAAACCCTTGCCAATAGTCACCAAGAAGGTTGTATGATAGTATAGCCTCCAAAATTTAGTGTGAGCACACTTGCCAACAGTTAATAATCACCAAGAAGGTAGTGTAATAGTATAGCCTCCAGGATTCAGTGTAAGCATAAACCCTTGCCATCAGTTACGGTCACTAATAATATTATGTGACAGTATAACCTTCGTGTATAGCCTTTACGATTCAGTGTTATGATAGTATAGCCTCTAAGATTCAAAGTTGTGTGACAGTATAGCCTCAATGCAAGCACAAACCCCTGCCAACAATCACCAAGAAGGTTGTGTAATAGTATTGCCTCTAGGATTCAGTGCAAGCACAAACCCTTGCCAACAGTCACAATCAGCAAGAAGGTTGTGTAATAGTATAATCTCCAAGATTTAATGTGAGCGCAAACCCTTACTAATTGCCACCAAGAAATTTATGTGACAATATAGATAGTATAGCCTCTAAAATTTAGTGCGAACACAAACCCTTGCTAACAATCACTGTCATCAAAAAGGTTATATGACAATATAGCCTCCAAGATTCAATGCGAGCACAAACCCTTGCCAACAATCACAATCACTAAGAAGGTTGCGTGATAGTATAGCCTCCAAAATTCAATGCAACCACAAACCCTTACCAGCCGTTATTCAGAAGGTTATGTGGCAATATAGCACAAGATTATGTAACAGTATAACCTCCAGAATTCAGTATGAGCGCACACCGTTACCAATTGTCACTAATAAGATTTTGTGATAATTATAGTCACCATGAAAGTTGTGTAATAGTATAGCCTCTAAGATTTAGTGCGAGCACAAACCTTTGTCAGCCATCACCAAGAAAGTTATGTGACAATATGGCCTCTGAGATTCAGGGCAAGTACAAATCCTTGCTAACAGTCACCAAAAAGGTTATGTGCCAGTACAACCTTCAGGATTTAGTGATTCTTACCCTTATATATTATCATTTAACTGAACCCTACAAGCGATACGCATGAGTGCACACTCAATTAATTGATTTTTAGAACGATTTTTTAAATTAGATTTGCTCTAGCATGTTTTAGAATTATTTGAACTTTCTTTATTACCACACCAAAGTAAGGAAATCATATATAAACCTTTAAGATGGGCTATTTCTCTCTCATGTAGAATATGATATTTTGAAATACCTTACATTATCACGTCTATTTCCCTTCAATTATAGTTAAATATTCTTCAGGTATATATATAAAATCAAAATGATTTTTTTTTTCATTCACTCTTAAGTTTTTGTTAGTTCAATCAAACAGCCACCATTCATAACTCTTTATTCTCATTATATTGCATTTTTTTAGAGCACTCGTATTCATTACATCATGGAGGATCCAAAACTAAACCGTTTGTTGTTATGCAAGTACACTTATACTCAATTGTAGTATACAAGATCTAAAACCAAAAGGTCTGTCATTATGGTATTATACATTCACAGAAGAGTTCAAAGGAGAAATTTGTCTTTTCAATGACCTTACTATTTTGTCTTTTATTTCCATTCATTCTCATCAGTCTTGTAGTATGGATATGCTCGTATTTTCTCAGTTTCATTAAGCTTTTGGAATTGCAAAGTTAATTATAATATAGGAGTGTAAGCTAGTTCTAGTATTTAAGTGGTAAGTTCATCTTGAAACAGATTTCATATTAGGTTGGAACATTGGCTTGCTCATTAATTTTCCTTGAAAATTTGAGGACTTCAATTTATATGGAATGCATAATAAATCTCACATGGATACGTTTTAGGTTCCAAGATAACAAACCCGTGAATGTAACCAACAACTCGTACAGGTTTACAACAGGGATCACTATCTAATCGCTTTATTTAGCCTTTCCTTTCTTGGAAGTCTCTTCTTGTTAGGTTTCTTCTTTGGTTTCAACTTGCTTTACGTTGATGAAAACCTCTCAAATTCATTTTTCCTGTCTTGTTTCTTCTCTCTCGCCGCGTTGTACATGGTAACAGCCTGTTTTCAAGTGAACATAGCATCTAAATGGTGAGCACATTCCATTTTACGTCCAAAACTAAAGGGTCAATTAAACATCAGAGAAACATTGCATCAACATACCTTATCAACATTAAGAATCTCATGCAAATGCTAAGAAATTAGCTTTTTCAGAACTTTACCAGTCTGCTACTTCTCTCTCAAGCCTATCTCTGTCCCTTCCACCACGGGCCGGAACTGAATGAAAACAAAGAGAAAAATAGATTAATTCAAGCAAATTTTTGTGGCATTTCAGAAATGACGAAATGGCATTTGCATGACAAAGGGTAAGTGTACAAACCTTCCAATGCTTTCCTTGGCTCTTGGAAGGCTTTTCTCCAGACAACTTCTTGTCTAATTTACCACTCGCTGTTGAAGTAGCAACTATATTCCAGCTACATCCCCATTTCATGTTTGGTCCTTTCTTTAGGTGCAACTTGTGTTCCTATTATGGCCAAAGCCATGGGAGCTAGTTGAACATGGCTGCAGAGAAGAGTTTATTCAGATTTTGTTCAAAATACTAGTGGAAAGGTAACAATTTTTCTCGATGTTCAATGACCTCAAAAAAATAAATAAAAGCACCATTGAAGTCCAAGGACATGAATCAGGACTGTTGAGGAGAATCTAAACCGAATCTAAACCATCCCCAACTCTAGACCTTCTACAAGATCCAAGAACAGTAAAAAGATGTTGCCCATAGAAATATTATTGGAATACCAAGTGACTGTGATTCAAGGAAATCAGCAAATAATGATTATCTACCAGATTTAACTAGAAAGTTAAGCAGCTACAGATAAAACATGTCTTATAATACAGAAATGCAATAAAACAATTATTGATATGTGAAAGCTAAGATAAATGAGAATTAAGTGAGATAGGCCATAACTAAAAGTAAATATCAAGAAGCCACTGGAAGAAAATGTGTAAGCCCTTATTAACATAAAATAAGCATGAATTTTTTAAGTCGTTTGTCTTCGTGTTAACTCGCTTAGTCACTAACTGCTATGAGTACCTGTAGGTTCACACTTAAATAAGCAATGTGAAATCAATTACAGATGCAACAGAGTTGATACATTGCAACTCAGAAAAATGTGTACGAATTTGTATGCCATAGGAAACTTCAACAAGAAATGAAATATCAAAACCTTGCAAAGCACCAACTTTAGCCACTCGTTTTGAGTTCTGTAACCGATTCTTCTCTTGCTTGTCAACTCATTTTTTCTTTCTTCGAAACAGTCCTATCTCATATAAGACATTTCACTCTTGAGCTGGTTTATAGAGTTGGATATACAGTTTATTTCACCATACACATATTCTCCTGTATAAAATTTATGTTTGCCATTCCAATTTTTGAAACTGATCAGACAGAACTAAGAAAATAATTGTAAGGAAACTAGTAAAATTGAAACAATCATCTTAAATTTATTCAAACAGAACGCGGAATAAACTGCTTGAAAAAACAATGAAGAACCAATATTACCTTAAACCATTATCACCAAGGCCATGAAGCCAAAACACAGTTGCTAGGTGTTTACCTTTGGGCCTGATCATAGAGGTTCTTTCAAACTCAAGTGCTCTTCTGATGGTTTTGCCCCCTGAAATGGAGTTATATAACAGTTCAGTAATAAAGAATGGTGGATAAATTTAGCCAACAGAGCAAATATTTATACCAATTCTTCATGCAAAGAAGATCCCAAAAAAAAAAGGCAAAGTTTATTAAGGAACAAATGGAATTATAAAAGAGCTGTCACTATGAACATCAATTCTAACAAACTGTAATCAAGACCCAGATTAACTACCATCTAAAATTTATAATGTGATTTCATGCAATATTCATACGCAATTCACAATGTTATTTGACAAACAGCATTATCATAAATGAAATTTAAAAGAATAACAAAAAAAAAATTATAACAATAGTATATGAATTTTACAAGACTATTGATGAAACCTTGGTCTAATATTAAAATGAAACCCAAAACTAGACAATTACACTACTACATAAATTAATAGAAAAAAAAATTCAACGAATCCTCTAATATACCGCTATGTGTATACGTCAATAACGCAATACCGTTATCACAATGACATCAAATAAAAACCCAAATAAACTAACCGGTGCCCTTATTCAAAAACCTAAAAATTCAACAACTAGAATCCCCATTCTGAGAACGCGAGTTATCTTTCCAAATGAAGCATATAATATTTGTATGATGCAAAATGGAAATATTAATGATGAAATATAAATTAATTGAGAAGTGGGTTTTAGGTTTCAGAGATATACCAGAAGCCGGAACTCAATGTGATAAACTCCAAAGTCCAAAGGAGGCAGGAGCTCTATTGCTGAATCTCATTGCGGTCCCTAAATTTTTATCTATTTACGAAAATTTCCCTAATTCTTTGCTTTCCTTGCTTTTATTTTCGTCGTTTTCGGACTGTTTATTAATATTTTCGTTGACCGATGATCATTAAAAAACAAAAAGGCAAAGAAAAAAATAAATGCTTTCAAAAAATGATGCAATAACTTCTAACTTTTTCCTACCCAAAAATTCAAATAGTGTATTATTCATGATTTAGATGTCATGTCTTTAAAAAACGAAATCTCACTAATTTATTTTTCTTTTTTCTTTTATTTGGAAGGGAGAAAATTGAACTTGTGAACTTTACAAAAATTTACTGTAAATTTTTTATTATTGAACTATTTAAATAAGTGCAAAATCTTACTAATTTGTTATGCATATATGATACATTAAAAATAAATTATAAATAGAGAATAACCAATTTAAATATTTATTAGTGCTAAAAGAATTTTGTATATTTATTATATAATATTATATAATTCATTATCAACTATTTAATTACAGAATAAATAAAAAGGAGAATGCAAGATAAACATAATTACATTTCTTTTTTTTTTCATCTGTTTTTTTTTTTTTTTTGTTTCAATTTCCGTGAGAGTTAGAACAATGAAGTGCAGATTATCATTCACAACGCCCATTTTTCTCATGCTGTGAACTTTACTTAGTTGTCCTAAAAAAAGGATGAATTTGTTTGTTGCACTAAGCAATTGATTATTAACCTGATATTACCACTTACTGCTTTGCTTTCTATTCAATAGGTCATGTCCATTAAGAATAAGCTTAAATGGCTAATGTCACTGTGCAACTGGATTCAGCTTTTGTATTGAGTTTAATAGCTAAGCTGAGCGTGCATTTTGAGAATCAAACTTTTATGTCATTCTGATATCTCGTGTGGGCAGAAAACAAACCCTAAACCTCTTGTTTTAATTCAAGAGATTTTACCATTTTAACCAAGTGACACCCATAATATGTTCTGAATTTTCTAATTTCCCTGCTTGGTTCCCGATACTATCAGAAACAGAGGTTATTTATTCCTAGTTCTCATTATTATGTTTGGGTTGATATGAAAGTTCCAATGTCTCATTATTTCACTCTCCACAATAGTTTTTTCTTATATTTTGATGCTTTAAACTTCTTCGAGTTGGGCCAAAAATACGTGAGATTCTGACACTACATTTGCTGAAGATCTTACGAAAGGGCACTGCATTGTGCAATCAGCATTAAACCCTTTGTGTTCAGATTTCAATTATCATTAATTCGTCATCCCATTTTCTGGAGGCCCTTCAAATTTCCATACGGAATTCCATTGTGGATATCGAAGATGACACTCTTTTGGATTTCCATATGGAAAAAAGAAAAGCACTTGTAAAAGAAAGAATTAGTGGCAACAGTTATCAACACGGTACAATGGAGTATCTATCCATTTCAAAGGGAAAAACAATGCTGGTTAGCTTTTTCATCACATGAAGGATTAATATATTCTTGCAAATAAATCTGACAAACAGTTCTTTTTTCTAAAATCTTGACATGTGCACAAGCATTCGCAAAACAAAAAATAAAAAGCTATTGATTGCCATGAAACTGAACCAGGTCAAGCCTTAAGAAGCAGCTTGTAAATTCTCAAAAACTTGCGTAAATTAAAATACTACTACCTTCCTGAGAGAACTGACATGGTCAGGGTACTAGTTGATGAAGCAGGAAGATTTCTATCTAATTCTGATACCAATGCTGCAATTCTTTTCCTGTCATGGCCACCATCTGCTTCATCTTCATCAATTGATAACAAATCAACAATCACCATTTCAGTATCAGGCGGCTCTTCCACTGTCACACGACCTTCAAGCATCTCAACCACACGACCCATGCTAGGCCTGAGCCTAGACCTTTCTTGTATGCACCAAAATGCTACATTAACCAATCGCCTTACCTGCCTTTCATCAATGCCTCCACTTTCTACGAGTCTTTGATCAACAATTTCCAAGAGCTTCCCTTCTTTCATTTTCTCATTCACAGTTTTCGGGAAGTAATGCCATTTACTTTTAGACCTATCATTGCCATGTTCATTCAAGCTAACATTTCTTCGTCCCCCAATTATCTCCAAAAGAACCATACCGTAACTATAGATGTCACATTTCTCAGAAACTCCGCGTTCCAATAGCCACTCAGGAGCCAAGTAACCTCTAGTGCCCCGGATTGTTGTTATACATCTGCTTTCATCTCTTCCCATTAACTTTGATAGACCAAAGTCTGACACAATTGCTCGATAATTCTCATCGAGAAGAATGTTTTCTGGCTTGACATCAAGGTGTAATACCCTTGACCGGCAATCATGATGAAGATAAGAAAGTGCCTTGGCCACATCAATCGCAACTCTATACCTCAAGTCCCATGACAAGCACCCACCAGGCGGGTTTCCATTTCTCCTACTTCTGGGAAAAATCCAACGATCCAATGAACCATTTGGAATGAACTCATAAACAAGATACCGAGGCCCTCCGGGGACAGTACGGTATCCAAGCAGGCGTACAAGATTGACATGTTGCACGCTGGCAATGGCTGCAACTTCTGATCTGAACTCTCTCTCCCCATGTTCTTCCCCGTCAATTCGCTTCACAGCAACAGAAGTTCCATCACTTAGGATGCCTTTGAAGACTGAAGCTGATGATCCTTGGCCTAGCAGTGCCTGGAAATTGTCTGTTGCTTCTTCAATTTCTTTGGATCTGAACTTTATGGGAACTCCGGCTACTTTTCTAAGGAAACTGTACTCTATCCGAAGCTCTCGACCTTCCCTCACCAGCTTTGACTCTAATAGCTCTCTTCTATTATTGTAACGCCTTCTAATTATTACAGAGGCAAAAACAGCAAGGATCACTGTGACATCTGCCCCTACAATAAGGTAAAAAGGCTTGGAAAGTTTGAGTAAGACGCGGGCGATGATGATAAAAATGATAAGGGCAGTGACTGTTACGGCAGCAATAATATTTGCTTTCTTGTTCTCCATTGGAGCTTCATTCTTGTTCTAAGTAAACACGGAGGCTAAAACCCCATCTTTTTTCTCATGTACATTTTTCATATCCACTGTGAAGAGGAACCAAATGTTGACTATTCACTTTCCTGGATAGGTGAGGGTGTAATGATAATAAAATTAATGATGATATTTAATTTGACATATTAGATTTCTTTAAATTTTGAGAGCAACCCAATATTGAAGTATTGGGTTAGTGTTGAATCTTATAATTTATATACGGATAAAAAGAAACAACCAAGAAGTTCACCTAATTCTTTTTTATGCTTTATTCTTAAAGATGAGCACTTTTCACATAAATTTCTCATTATAAACACTACTTTATTATGTATATTTTAAGCTAGTCTTCAGTCAATGCTAATATTCATATTTTCTAAATAAAAGTCTTCCGTAAAGTGTAAAGACCCAGCAATGTCTCAGAAATAAGAAATTACATGTGAATGTTATGCACAAATACTCTTTTTCCCTTTAGTTTTCGCGTCAAAACTTAATCCTAAAAGAAAATTCTAATCCTAAAAAGAATTATATCCAAATAAAACAAATACTGTTTTTGTTGTGGATCGACAACTACTTTTGCCTTCACCTTTAAACCTATTGAAAGAACATATTCTGACCGTTTTTGTTTTTATGTTTGATTACTAATGTGATGTGCTTGCCTTGTTTAAACCAAACCGATGAGATCTTTCTTTTAGACCCGTGATTCGCTACAGGTAGCTAGTTTCTGAATTGGATCGCATAAATTTTTCTCTTTAAATTTGAACCTGACCAAGTCATTTACCCATTGAAAAGATTTACCACCCGCTAAGAAGTGACAATTGTAATGCATCGACTCATTCAATCTCTTTGATTAATAAAAATGAAGTCAAGGCAAAACTTATTGATAATGAAAACCAAGTGGATGTCACCTTCACAAGACTTCAACTTGGTTTTGTTAAAATAATGATGATGTTACATCATAACCCATAAGCATTTTTTCGCTTAACAATAATTTCCCTAGTATCAAAGGAACCCATTATACAAGTAACCCTGCATCTACATGGTAGATAATGTTGGTGTTATGACATTCTTAGTAAAAAAGATTAAAAAGTAAAATAAAATATTTTTTATTTTTATTAAATAAAAATATTTTTTATATTAGAATCTGATGAATATATAAATTTGATGTTTAAAATAAATAAGAATCAATAAGAAACAAAAATATACTTTAAATTTATGCTTTTTTTTTCATATCAAAAGATTCAAAATTAAGTCTCTTATTTTATAATTAAAAAAAAAGTGGGCTTTCAACTTTTTTTTTAAAAAAAAATATGTATTCTATAAGAAAGTATTTTTTTTACATATATGTGTCTCCTTTTTAGACTAATCTTCTCCTTTTAAAATATCTTTAAATTAATAAATTATTATCATTTTAATTTAATAATTTAATTAATTAAATTATTATCTTTTAAAAAGATACTTAATACATGTAAATCATATAGAGTCTCATTTTTTGTGGTTAACGTATAATACCCAACAATTAAGTATTATAAGACTTCCAAAATAAATGGATTAACAGTCTTTTAATAAAAAAAAATTACTAAAATTAAAATAAAATCTTTTTGATAATTTCAAAAATTATCCTTAAGATTTTATTTATTTAATTATATTTAGATAAGATATTATCTATATTAATTAATTAATTTTATCCAAATATAAAACATGCGTATTTTGAAATTATTTTCTGAATACAAAAAAATTGTATAATAACACAATCATCTTTTTAATTGTTCACTTTAATAACTAAAGAGGTGGTATTGGACATATGGACCTATAATTTTAAATTTCAATAAATTTTGAATTAATTAATCTAATATATTACTTCCAGTGTTAGTTCATTAAAAATCTGAAATTATACTCTTAAAATTGTAAATATAATTTACTTAGAAAACTTAGAGCAGTTTATCTATTCAATCACTACATGCAATTCAACCCTTCATAGATTGTTCATAATTAAAGTTAGGTCAATTATCATTTTACCCCCTCTAATTATTTCTTTATCATTAAGTATCATTAATTCACCAGTGAATAATTAATTTGTAATCATATTATAAATTGAGCGCTCTAACTATTCAGTTCCAAAATTAATCCTTAAGTGAAGAATGAATGGATTTTATATCTGTAAATCATATTTTCAACCATTTATCTCACTATATGATCAAAATACAAGATTTTAACCTGTTCTTTTAGACAAACCGTAACGAATATTTCAAATGACACAAATAGGAGTTTATGATTACTCAAGATTAAGGTTTATCTATATATGATCATCAGTTGACGTTATTTCAATTCTTTATTAACAACGGTATTTTACATAAGAATTCAAACTACTGTTTAATATGTAGTTGTGAGGATTGTTAGATGGATACTAATAGATTATGTAGTTAAGGCGGGTAAGGCACTGTTCTTAAACTATTTTTACCCCTACAATGATGGTGATCAAGGTACATATGGATTGTGTGATAGTATAGTTATAGGATTCAATGATTACTAAATTTGTAATTGTGCACACCAATTACAAATTCTGTAGGACTATAAAATAACTTTGATGAGAGTTGATAGATGGAGAAAATAAAGAACAGAATGATAGATTGTTCATGTATATGTTAAGAGTGAGGTGTGCTTCTCTATTTATAGAGGTATCTGTGCCTTCTTAGAATAACACAATACCTTTTTATATCAACACATCCTTTGGAGTAGACACATGTCTTTCCAAAAAGTCATGACCTTAGGAAGAATTGTGCATCTTTCCATAAGGTCATAACCTTTTATTCAAATTAGTGTCCTTCCCAAAGAAACAACTTCTTGAAGAGTTATATGACTCTTTAATAAGTCACACATTTAACTTTAATATTATAGCTCGTATAATAGGTGCAGTTGGTATCAACAAACGAAGGGGTGGCAACCTGTCTGGCCGCTGCGACGCCCAGCCATGAAAGTTGTGGCTCTCATATTCTGTCTGGGTGCCGCGACGCCAGTCCTGGGCTATTTTGGTTTCTTCTTTTCTCCATTTTTCACTTTGTCTTCTCACTTCATTAAGTCTTCAATATATATGATTAATTTGAAATATGCTTATAATATACAACAATCCTTTACATATTTTAAATAAACCATATTATTATATCAACTCTACATCAAAGTAGAATTTAACTTATTTGAATTGATGCTCTTCCAAACTATGAATCAACCATTGATCAAGTAATCATAACTTACAGGAATTAGGTGAAACCAAGTTTTTATAAACCTATATTTCTTTGTTGTAAGATAGAGGATTAAGTGATCAAGTTAAATTCTCAATCTTGTTTATGTCCTGTGGTTTGGCACTTTATCGGCCATGTGCCTTTTTGGCTTCATGAGTGTTCTAGAGATACCTGCCTAACTTTTATAAAAACTGACCCAATTTCACACTCACATAGGTGATACTCCATCAAGTGTGTTCTGCAGGTAGACACACCACTGATCTATAAAGGGTTAGAGACTAACTCAACCTTTTACCACTGCAGATATACTATCTCGCCATAGAGAGTGACTCACAAGTATAATCGATAATACAACTAGATAGCAAGTGACTTATTCTTACCCTTATAAACCTACTTCATGGGATCTCCAATCACATAGATAGAGTTACCATCACTCTTGTCTATTACTCTAGGCAGAAGTCTCATCCCTCTCGACATGTGTTCTACTAATTTCCTATTTAATGATTTTGTCAGAGGATCACCCAAATTCATCTCTGACTTTACAAAATTTAGGTTCACCACCCCAGATTCTAACAGCTGTTTAACAATTTTATGTCGTAGACGAATATGTTTACTCTTTCCATTGTATATTTTACTCTTTGCTCTAATTATAGCAGCTAGACAATCACAATTGATTGCAATAGAGTTAGGAGAGTGAGAATTAAAGGAAATATCATATATAAATGTCCTTAGCCAGTCAGCATCAAAACAAGCATTTTCCAAAGCTATTAATTCTGATTCCATGATAGATCGTGCAATGCAAGTCTGCTTAATGGATTTTCAATATGTAGCACCTCCACCTAATGTAAACACATATCCACTAATTGACTTCTACTCAGTCTCTTTGTAGCATATGCTATATCAAGCCTTGTACAATTTATTAAATACATGTGACTACCAATAATTTGAACGTAAAGGGCTTGATTTTTACTACGTTCATTATTCTTGCAAAGTTTGGTACTAACATCATAAGGTGTTGCCACCGATTTATATTCCAAGTATCCAAACTTCTCAAAGAATTTCTCAACATAGTGTTCTTGAGATAAAGATAAACCACTAAGGAATCTTATTATCTTAATCCCAAGAATAACATTAGTCTCTCTCATATCTTTCATATCAAACTTAGTTAATAGAAATTTCTTAGTCTTATTGATTATTTTCATACTATAATAGAATATTAGTATATCATCTACATAAAGACATATTATGACATAACTTTTAGTATCTAAGGTTTTATAATACACACATTTATCATAATCATTAATTATAAAACCATTTGATAACAGAGGTTTGTCAAATTTCTCATGCCACTATTTAGGTGCTTGTTTCAAACTGTATAATGATTTTACTAACTTATATACTTTATACTCTGAACCAATACGAATATAACCTTTCGGTTGTTCCATATAAATCTCTTCTTCTAAATCACCATTTAGAAAGGCAGTCTTTACATCTATTTGATGTATATACCAACCATGGATTGCAGCTAAGGCAACTAAAACTCTAATGGATGTGATTTTAGTTATAGGAGCATAAGTATCAAAGTAATCTAAATCTTTCTTTTGAGTAAACTCTTTGGCAACTAATCTTGTCTTAAACTTTTCAATTGTTCCATCAGCTCTCATATTCTTTTTAAAAATCCTTTTACAACCGATGGACTTAGAATCAGGAGGAAAATCAATTATTTTTCATATATGATTACTCATGATGAAGTTAATTTCATTATTAATGACCTCTCTTTATAAAATAGCATCAAGAGAAGACATTGTCTCGCTATATGTCTTGGGGTTTTCTTCTATAAAAAAGATATAGAAGTCATCACCAAAGTTAATGGTTGTTATCATTCTCTTACTTCTTCTAAATTCATTGTTAGAGCTCTTATGAGGATCGTTGTTTATATTCTTATGAGTCAACAATTTTTCTGGTTTAGCTTTCTTAGAAAAAATAGTTTCAAATAACTCTGCATTTTTATATTCTATGATATTATTTGCATCAATAAATTAATAGTATCTACTAATATCAAAAATCTATATGCAACATTGTGCTGAGCATATCCTATGAACATACAATCAACCATCTTAGGTCACATTCTTTTCCTTTTAAGATCCGAAATTAAAACCTTAACAAGATACCCTTATACTTTGAGATATGAAAGATTAGGTGTATAACCTTTCCATAACTCATACGGTATTATTCTAATTTTCTTATATGGAATATAGTTTTGTATATGGCAAGTAGTCAAAATTGTTTTCCCCCATAAGTTCATAGGTGCGCTAAAATTTAAAAACATACAATTCATCATATCTTTTAAGGTTCTATTTTTTCTTTCAGCCACCCTATTAAATTCAGGAGAATATAGAGGCGTCACTTCATGTATAGTTTCATTGTCCTCACAATAGGAACTAAATATCTTTGACATATATTTTCCACCCTATTAAATTCAGGAGAATATAGAGGCGTCACTTCATGTATAGTTTCATTGTCCTCACAATAGGAACTAAATATCTTTGACATATATTTTCCACCTCTATGTGTTTTTAATCTTTTGATTTTCTTTCCAAGTTGATTCTCAACTTTTTGCTTATAGATTAAGAACCTGTTATATGACTCATCTTTATTTTTCAAAAGATATAATTTAGTATACCTTAAAAAATCATCTATAAATGTAATTTAGTACCTTTTTTCTCCTCTAGTCATGACATCTTTTATTTTACCTAAGTCATTATGAATTAAACTAAGTAATATATTTTCTCTAAAAGTAATTGGTTTACAACTCTTCTTTATGGACTTTCCTTCCACACACATATCACATCTATATATGTATTTTAAGCCAAGATTTGAGAGCAAACTAATTCTTTTCATTTTTCTTATATACAAAAAAATTCAAATGACCTAATTTATCATGTCATAGATTATAGGGCTCAACAATATAAATAGAAGTAGAACCTTCATTCATAAAGGCTTCTATTACGTTGAACTTGAACAAATTGTTGGATGAATATCCTTTCTCAATTAATGTTCCATTTTTTATCAATACAACTTTATCTCCTTCAAATGAGATTTTTACATTAGCTTTATCAAGTATAAATACATAAATTAAATTATATATAATGTTTGAAACATGTAAAATATTATTCAGTTCATGAGATCTTCGTAAAATTAATTTGAGAAGAACCTTTCCTTTACCCATCACAGGTGCAAGATGAGAATCCCTAAAATATACATGTTCTTCCCTTTCTCTTGTCTGAACATAGTCGTGAAAGGCATTCTTGTCACTACAAATGTGTCTTATGGCTCTAGAGTCTATAACTCACTTTTTGTTGCTATTTGTAACTATGTTTACTTGGGAAACAATCATTACAGCAATAACATCTTCTCTTTTAACCAAGTTGGTTTTGAGAGTTTTATTATTTCCTTTTTTATCTTTCGTATATTTGCATTGGTAGGATAAGTGACCACCCTTGCCACAAACATAACACTTACATTTCTTCTTCTTAAATGATGGCTTTAAGTTCTTAAAGTAAGTGTTGTTTGTAGTTTTACCATTCTTTTTATTATCATAATTTTTATTTTTCACCAAATTGGCCCTAGACATAAATTCCTTGGTCTTCTCATTGTTCTTTCATTGGCCATTCGTTTCCTCAATTCTAATATGAACAATAGAATCTTCCAATTTTAAATGTTTCATTTTGTGCTTGTTATTTTTCTTGTAATCATTCTAAGAATTTGATAATTTCTCAACCAAACAACCAGCCACGAAAAGCTTAGAACAATGCTCTCATTTTTCAAATCATTAATTAACAAATAAAAATCATGAATTTGAGAAGTATGTAATTGCATCTTCTATAAGATATTTCTTTTTGAGTTATGCTCAAATTTCATATGTATTTTTGTAGAAAGAATAGACATCATATAACTCATTTGATAATATGTGTAAGATTGTGTTACGACATACTTATTTGTCATATTCTGTTTAGAGATCTCTTTATTCTAGTTGTTAGTATTTGCATCCGAATGAGGTTTAGTGAGATAATCTGGTATACCCATCATATTCAGAATGTCATACACCCAATCTTGCCACCACTTGAAGTGTTTGCCATCAAATGGTGAAATTTTTATAGCCTTTGAGAGAGACTTGGCTACTGCAAGAAGAGATGAATCACTGCTAGTACTCATTAGAAAATTGTTTTAAATTGTTGGATATGTAGTTGTGTTATTGTATAGATGGATACTAATAGATTATGTAGTCAATGTGTGCAAGGCAATATCCTTAAACTATTTCTATCCCACAATGATGGTGATCAAGGTACAAATGGGCTGTGTGGTAGTATAGTTTCAGGATTCAACGACTATTAAATTTGTAATAATGCACACTAATTACAAATTCTGTAGGACTATAAGATAATTTTTATGAGAGTTGATAGATGGAGAGAATAAATAGGAGAATGATAAATTGTTGATGTATATGTTAAGAATGAGGTGTACTTCTCTATTTATAGAGGTATTTGTGCTTCATTGAAAGGACATAATACTTTTTCAGATTAATACATATTTTAGAGTAGACACGTTCCTTTTCAAAGAATTATGACCATAGTAAGAGTTGTGTATCTTTCTATAAGGTCATAACCTTTAATTCAAATTGGTGTCTTTTCAAAAGAACACAACTTATTGAAGAGTTAAATAACTCTTCAATAAGTCATATCTTCAACCCTAATACCATAGCCCATATAATAGGTGCAATGGGTATCAACAAAATGAGGGGTAATAGCCTATCAAGACGCCGTGGTGCCCAGCTATGGGTGCAGCAGCGCCTACGTTTTGTCTGGGGCGCTGCGGTGCCTAGCCATAGGTGCTGCAGCACCCACACATATTGTATTGGGCGCTGTAGCACCCAGTTCTGGGCCATTTTGGTTTCTTCTCTCCTCTCTTTTTCATTTTGTCATCTCTCCATCAAGTCTTCAACATATATGGTTAATTTGAAATATTCTTACAATATACAATAATTACGTTTGGTCTAGTCTTAAATAATCATATTATATAAAATATCTCTACCATAATGTCACTACATTAGTGATTTAGATAAAATTATTACATTCTAAATATTTATAGACGACATTAATAATATTTAATTAAAGATTCTAAACTTTAATTAATTTATTATAAATTTTTTTTGTTTATTATTTATAACTTTAATCCTTTTATATATAATAATTATATACTAAGGCTATGATGACATAAATAAATAAATTTTTTTATATTTATGTTATAAAATTATAAATACTTTTTAAATATAAAATATAATTTTATTAATTTTATAAAAATAATATAAATATGTGCTTTTAAAATACTATTCCTGGCCGATTGAAGTGATTAATAAAAACCCAACATTAGAGCATAGAGTTTTGATGAATCTACATCCAAGGACGAACGAAGAGGGCACATACTTGTAAAATGAATGCTTAGTTTCAACATGTATATTGACTTATGATTAACGTTGAGTTAAATTAATAAATTTGTGGTGAAGAAATAGGTCAATATCTATCAAAGAGATGGGCTAAAAAATTTACCTAACACTTATGGAAAAAGTTTTGCACAAAATTGCAGTGGGATTATGGCTTCCATCATCTTTATTTCGCAGAAGTACAAACCCATTTTGCAACTTGATATATCTCCTCTAATAAAATGCCATAATTTATATCATTGACCTCATATTTTGGCAAAGTTTCAAAGCCTTCTCTTTCATGACGTCGACAAATGTTGTTGTTATCCCCTGTTTGAATATTCTATAAACGACTCTTTCTTTCGTGAATATAAACTAAAGAAAAAGAAAAACATTGTGCAAATTAAATATATAATTATTGATAAGCCTGAGTGAAGGATATGTAAATAGTATACAGTTTTTGTAATAATAATAATAATAAATTTAAGCATAATGCTTTTCTTTTGTTTTTTTATTTTATTCCTTTTCTTTTTTTTTCCTTTTTCAATTCTTTAAATTAAATATCACCTAAAAATAATGTATATTTATATTTTTAAAAAAACTTGTGTTATATTTATATAATTAGGATATAATTTTTATACATTGCGACTCTTATATAATTCACTGTATAATTTTTTATTTAATGTAATTTATTTTTAAAATTATTTATTAAAATTATAAATTAATTACATTATGATACGTGTTATTTATAATTAATTATTATTTGACACGTATTATTTTATTAAAAATATATTTATTAATTTATTTTAATTTTTTTATTAAAAATATAAACCAATTATATGATGATACGCATCGTTTATAATTAATCATATTATCACACGTCTTATTTTATTAAAATTTATTTATTTTAATTATATTAAATTAAATAAATGAATGAGATTGTGTCACGTGTTTAAAAACAATAAATGAGTGAGTTTGTTCTACGTGTCTAAAGTTAAATAATAGATAATGAGTGTAAACTGATAATTGTATATTAAAACTAATATTTTTGTTCAAATTAACAGCAAAAATTAATGGATTAAGGTAAAATTTGGTATTTCAGATCTAATTAAGGTAAAATTGTCAATTAGTATTTGGATAAAATTATCTTTATCCTTACTTTTTAATATATTATTTAATGGTCAAATAATATCTCATCTTTCTCCATTTAAAAATTTTCTCTAATAAAAATTAATTTTTAACTTACAAGTAGACCCTATTTTTCTTTCCTAACTTTATTATCTTATCTCAATAAAAATAAATTTATATTTATAAATAGTTCTTAATATAAAAGAATGTTATATTTTTATTTCCTTTTCTTATACGGAAAATAGAATACATCTTTAACTTATGTAAATAGACTCACAATTATAGAACTTCATATATTAGTGTCTTTATATTTTTTTTAAATTTGTGTTAAACTCTTCTTTCTAACTCAAAGGTTAGGAAAAAAAAATTTCAAAAAATAAATAAGTTATAATATTTTAAATTTTAATAATTTTATTTATATATTAGTTAATTTTTTTAATATCTTACTATTATAACTTTATATGTATTTTTATGGATCTTGATTTTTATTCTTTTACTTTAAATTTATTAATTTTAAGATATAAAATTTATTTTCATGAATAATATAATACATATTTATTATTTAATATTTTATTTTTCTATAAGAAAAGTCATCTACAATTAATTAATTTTAAACATAAAATACTAAAAATTTATACCTCATCATCAGATATTAAGATTATGCTACAGTTTCTAAAATTTTTAGTTAATCTATTATTGACGTGGACTAAAATATATTATTTTATTAAATTTATAAATTTATTATTTTATAAAATATGTTAAGATTATGCTAAAGCATCAAAGAGAGGAATTTTCTCAAAATTTGAAAATATTGTTTACCGACAACTGAGAACTACCAACAAATCTACCTTAACACACATAATACAATCTGAGCACCACAAAGTGTTTAGGCCCATCTCAGAAGTTATAATTATTATTAGTTATTAATTTTAAACAAATCAGGGTTTGAGAATTTAATTTTTCTTTTTCCTTTTTTTTTTTGGGGGGTCCGGGAGCTCCAGTTATTGAATAAATCAATAAATGGAAGAGTGTGTCGACATGTCACGCTTTGATTGCAGATGGTACAAGTACAACATTTGCCATTTGCCAAGTTGCTAAACCCTACATTACTACAGCGACGTTGCCCTAAAAACCCTCTTTCTCTCCTCCTTCTCAATACGGAGCGGGTGCGTAGCGAGCGAGTGGAGGAGGCATGGGGAGCCGCACTAACACAAACGGCGGCAATGGCGGCGCCGGTGCACCGGTTGACAAAGGAGTGGATTTCGCTAATTATTTCTGCACTTACTCATTCCTCTACCACCAAAAAGAGATGCTCTCCGATCGAGTCCGTATGGACGCTTACTTCAACGCCGTTTTCCAAAACAAACACCACTTCCAAGGAAAAGTACGTCTCCGTATTTGTCCATTTTAACTAATACATACATAAATACGTATTTTCCATGTTTATACATACATGCTTATGCTTTTGGTTTCTTAGAATTAGCATGGGAGTGAAACTTCACATTATAAATTAGACTATTGTAGGCTTTGCTCTAAACATTTGAGTTTGTTTTCTTATCTCATTTCCTATAATTGTTCAATTTTGGATTTAATTATTGTAAATAACTATATGTTTGGTAGTGAATTTTGGGATTAATTTGGTGTTTTTGTGGTGAAGACCGTCTTGGATGTAGGCACTGGCAGTGGCATACTTGCAATTTGGTCCGCACAAGCTGGTGCAAGGAAGGTCTATGCCGTGGAAGCTACTAAGATGTCAGAGCATGCCCGCTCACTTGTCAAAGCAAATAACCTTCAACACGTGGTTGAAGTGATCGAGGGCTCTATGGAGGATGTTGTCCTCCCAGAGAAGGGTTAGTTTCATTTGTTTATAGTTTTGCCAGTTAATTTTTTTTTTAAAAATGTCTTCTCACCATCATAGTTTACTCTGAGGCGTATTGTGTTTTGTTGTTCTCCTTCTAATATTAGAATTTCTATTAATGGGCAGTTGATGTAATTATCTCGGAGTGGATGGGATACTTTCTTCTGCGTGAATCTATGTTTGATTCAGTGATATGTGCTCGTGACCGCTGGCTTAAGCCCACTGGAGTCATGTAAGTAATTTTAGATGCTGTTTTACAACCTTAGCTGTGTGTGTACTACTACACCTGCTTGGTTTCTCTTGTTTTTTTTTGTAACTTCTGTCAATGATGCTATTGTACCTTCTACGCACTTGAGAACTAAGATTAGTAATTTTTTTTTTCTCCTGCATTTAAGAATTACTCATAATTCATAATCCCCATTTTCAAGGGTGAAGAGCACAATATAAACACAAGTGACCTGCTGCCGTTTAATATGCCCACATACCTAATACAAAATTGAGTAGAAGCTTTCTGAATAATAGCTAATCCATTCTTGGGGATTAAATTATAAATAGATATAAATATTTACATCTATGCTGATGATATAAAGGATATTTTTAGTATATGTTGTTTGCCAACTGGATAGAATTGATCGCTAAAACTAGGAAGGGGTGAATGCAATGCTAAGATTGAGTGATGGCCCACTGTAGAAGAAGAATTTCTCATGATAGTGGAGACTGAGTGCTCATATGATTCAATTTGAATATAATTAACTGTAGCATGAGAATGGTAAACAGGGCATTTAGAGAACGTCTTTGAATACCTTTGAGGATTAGGATAATCAATTTTTACGAGTTAATTGAATTCCCACAACTAGTGAGAGAATGATGATAATGCCAATCACATATTAGAAGGGGTAAATCCATATATTTGTCTAATTTTAATAATGTTTGTCTTCAAATTGCACAATTAACGTTCTTCACTTACTTTTTGTTACTCTCTTGTCATTATTTTCATTTGCATTGCAGATCAAATCCTTCTTCTGTGTTTTGATTTGAGCTTGGTTGATTGCTTTAGTTTTTTATTTATACTTTGGTAAATGATATGTCAATGGTTGACCGGACAATTAATTTTCTCCCAGGTATCCTAGTCATGCGCGCATGTGGATGGCCCCAATAAGGTCTGGCTTGGGGGATCAGAAAACAAACGATTATGAAGGAGCAATGGATGATTGGTATAGTTTTTTGAAAGAGACTAAAAACTACTACGGTGTTGATATGAGTGTTTTCACAAAGCCTTTCTCCGAAGAGCAGAAGAAATATTATCTACAGGTGAGTTTAGAATTTGTTGGTCCTTTTGAGTATTACATGTGAATCTATTAATGTCAATGTCACTAAATTTTTTCTTTGGTGCTGCTTAAATCGTAATTTGGGTTAAAGTTTATGTATGATATGATATGTAGTCCAAAGACATTATTTATTTAATGTAGTTCAGAAGTTATACACTGGGCTAACATACCTATATTATGCCCTTCCCCACAACCCACCCCACCCACCCAACCACACACACACACCATTTTCTAATCCCTTTGAAGTGTTGAATTTTTTATCAACGATGCTTTATGTGAGGATTAGCTGACCAGTGTGTCTTTAGACAGCTCATATGGTATCATTTCATTATAATTTGTTAAGGAGAATTTATCTTTGGAATTTCTGCCTGTTTGCAAGGGATTTAGGTTAGATTTTATTGACTCTGTATCTAATTGATGGTGTTTCTTGTGGAACATCTAATGTTAAAGAACAAAAAAGCTTGGCTATCAACTTCATCTTTAATGTATGAAACATTGCTCTTTTGTTCTGTCCATTTAATAAGAGCATACTGTTAACTTTGCAGACATCACTGTGGAGCAGCTTTCATCCACATCAGGTTATAGGTGCAGCTGGTATTGTCAAGGAGATTGATTGTTCTACTGCCACTGTGGATGACATCCGTAAAGTTGAATCAAAATTTTTGTCAGCAATCAAAGGAGAGAACACAAGGCTTTGTGGGTTTGGTGGATGGTTTGATGTCCATTTTAGAGTAAGTTGAGCTTCAGTGCACCTTATTGTGGTGGCATGCTATTACTCTCAAGCATCCACGTATTGAGTAGAGTACGACTAACTAATTGTTTTGGTGCACCAGGGAAGCAGGGAGGATCCAGCTCAGCAAGAGATTGAGCTGACAACTGCCCCAAGTATAGATAATGGCACACATTGGGGCCAGCAGGTGGGTATCACCCAAATAGAATCTGTATTGGCTTTTCTCTAAATTTAAAAGCTGAAGTGATTGATGGATGCCCTAGTTTAACTCCTTCAGTATAGCTTTTTGGTCTCAATACCATAACAAGAGTTATGCATGGCACAATTATATGTCACTGTGGCATGAGTTTCTTCCTCCAGGAAAATATAGGCCGAGTCATTCACATGTTTGTTGGGTAGTTGTGAGGTGTGCATTTTCCTGGTGTGTAAATGGATCCAGTTTGCACATTTAGTCAATTACTTTTTCTTGATTGGATTTGTCATAATATTATTTTCTTTGTTGGACTCTAGGTCTCAGCCTATATTTCTTGCATACATTATGTTATTCCTATACGATGTTTTGAAATGCTGATTTTTTTTGTTTATTTAATGATCATTTGCTTCTTCAGATATACCATCTGTATTGCATTCTAATTTTATTGTACTGTCTATTCAACAGGTTTTCCTCTTGCATCCTCCCATATGTGTTTGTGAAGGTGATAATCTGAATGTTTCTTTCTCAATGACTCGTTCAAGAGAGAATCATCGATCGATGGAAGTCGAGCTTGGCTGTGAGATTAAACAGTCATCCGGCCAGATGCTTCCGCCATTCAGAAGCAAGTTCTACATAGAATGAGGAAGGAAAAGAGTCACATATTTTGGTCACATTAGCATTCACCAAGGTACATACTGTAGCTCCTTTATTTTATATAGCAAGCACAAAACACCTACTATGCTGTCAAGGCTGTTGATTAAGATATTGGTACTCTTTGCTGAATTTCAGCTTTGTGGACCTAATCTTGCCAGTTGTTCTTCAAGCGTCTTCTTGCCTTTAAAATTTAAAATCTCCTCGTGCATGCAAGAACTTTAGCACACACATTTGACTAGGGTTGGCAACAGAATGTAGTTTGTTATCCAAACTTAATCTGAACTGGGGTAAAATTAAATGCAATTTTTTTGTATTATTGTTTGCCTAGATCTGGCTAGTTTAAGAAGGCCTTACTTCATCAATTCTAAATGACAATTTTTTTTTTTTAAAAAAAAAAAAACTTTTGGTTGAATCTGGACCAAATGATTAAATAAACTTAAAAAAAAAAAACTTTTGGTTGAATCTGGACCAAATGATTAAATAAACTTACCTCTCTCTTTCCTGAAAGTTTTAGTTTTTCTGAGATTGGGTCTCCTGGTTTCTGAAACTGATTGTATGAACTGAACTTATTGCTATGAGTAATCTCAAATAGGCTGGAAAATCAAAGATGTAGAACTGGATGGTTTATGCATATATATTTGTTTATGTGCATCTGTAATTCTATATGCATTCACTAATGGTTGCAAATCAATTTATACCTTAGTCAGGTGGTATGCGTGTTTCACCTCTACACTACAGTGAAGATATGATCGGTGTGCATATCTTTGGAGACATCTTCTCTTTTTACATTCTCGTAACTATGTTTTCTTTCCCTTTTGCCAGACTCTGACTGCAAGACATGTAACCGGTATGTTTTGGTGCTGATTGTGTTCTTGGAGCTGTTTCCAGAAATCCTATTAAAATGCCTTATTTCGCCAGCATGAATGTTCAAATCATCCTGTTGTGTTTGAAATGATAAATTTTTGTTAACTTTACTTGAGTTGTCTCTGTAGTCTTTCTTTTCTTGCTTTCTTCCATAATTTTTCTTTTGGCTGGTGTTTTAACTCTGTCCCTCTCTCCATTTCTTTTTTGGGTGTGGTGCGGAGCCCATTTGCTTACACATTATTTGAAGTGTTTATTTATTATTAAACTAAAAAAAACAATAAAATTTACATGTATATTTTAAATAATTTAATTCTTGTTATATATAAATTTAAATTTACCTTATTTTTCTCAAATCAAATCTCTTATAATAATAATAAAAAAAAGTAATACATAACAATTAATAAATCAAATAAATTATTATGTTCGGTATAAAAATTAAAAATAAAATAAAATAATGCTTATTGATAACAACAAAAAAATTTTAAAGAGATAAACATATGATAATTATAGAGATAGAAATAAGATTTTTAAAATATATTAGTTAAATATAATTTATTTTTATTAAGGGTATACTATAAAATTAATAAAATATTATTTAAAATTTATGTAACATTGTACAAATGTTAAAAAAAAAATTCATAATTTAAAAAATAAAAAATTTAAAATTTTACAAGTGAAAGTAATATTTTATTTTTAAAACTCTTTTTTAATTATAATTAAATATTATAAAAAAATTGAAAAAAAAAATTCGTTACTAAAGCTCTTTTGAGTAATTGAAAAACTCAACTAAGGATTCGTTTGATTAGATTTTTTAAATAATTTTTTTTGATCATTTGATTGACAAATAGAAAAGTTTTTTAAAATAATAAATCATTTGATTTGTATTTATTAAAAGTGCTTAGTTGTTATTAGATTACTATAATTGAAACTTAATAAAACTTGCCTTCAAATTTTAATATTTATCTTTTTATGTAAAATAAAATTTTTAATTTATTCTTTAATTTAAATTCATTTTTTTATATAACTTAAATTCTACATATAATAAATTTACAATATAATTTTTAAATCAATTAATTTTTCTACTATATTTCAAACACTAGACAAAATGAACTTAAAAATCTCAAATTAATAATAATATCCAATATCATATGATATACAATTAGTAGCATTTAAAAATTAAAATAATAGCAAATTAGAACTTCTTAAATAAAAAATATCACATCAATGGCACATAAGAAGAATTACAATTTTATAACACTCATTCATTTCACGTATATTAGACAAATTTGAAAATTGATCTTTATTGATTCCTTCTTTATCATTGTCCCCATTAATCATATAGATTTCTTTAGTACCTTTAGTGGTTCTTATACTTGTCATGTTCTTTGGATTATTTACAAGCGGTATTCAAATTTTTATTTTTTAATTTTAGCTACGACTTATATAGGCGAATCTATAAAGGGTCATTATTGACATTCTCTTCTTTATTTGTTAGAAGTAGTTTTTTATCATCATTGTATGATTTGAATTCTTGATTATTTTCAGCATGCTTTCTTATAAAATTATGAAGAATCATTGAAAAAATAACAATTTTGACTTAGCTACTAAATAAAAGGGTAGGCATATGGTATAAAATTTTCCATTTATTTTTTCAGACACCAAATGTTCTCTCTATATTACATTTCAAAGAAGAATGTACATAGTTAAAAAAAAAAATTTGGGCTAACTTCCACGTCGAAAATTTAAAAGATGATACCATACACTTTTATATGGACCTAAATAAACTTTCATGTGAGAATATTCAACATCTACCAAATAATATTTACCTACAATAAAGAGTCATTTTATAATTACAAATTAAAAAAAAACTTATACAATGTAATATACATGATAAATTACAATTATACATTATTACTTACTTGTAGGTGGATGAGAAAAATGCAAATTTTATCTATGCAAAGCTTCCAAAAAAAATACACCTATCATGAGCACTACTTTTTCATTCAGCCCATGCAAATGTAAAACACATATCAAAATCACACACAACCATTGCGTTTTGAATAAGAATGCCTTTTTTTTTTACTAATATATGGTATTTGTTTTAATGTAGGCATCATAACTGGTATATGTGTTCTATCAATAACCCCTATACGATTCTTAAAACATAGCTAATATCAATCATTATTTCAAATTTTTTGGGAACTTTCTTAAATTCTAGATCGGAAGGTTTCAACAAATTAACGCTACGACAAATTACATCTAACACTTTTTCAAACCATTTAGATATAGTTTAATTGAATGTTGAAATATTTGTTGTAACATTCTATTTACAAATGCATGACCCAATATGATTAGAAACATAGCAAGTGACTCAACAAGAGATACATCTTTTCCATTTTCAAAACCATATGATTGAGTCACATTATCATGTAATTTGTAAAATACTTTTTTCTCCATCGTAAATTGTTGGAGACATATATCATCATGACCATATAATACCTCAATTACAAATTGATCTCCTGTTTGAAATGAAGTTCTAAATGGTACTTATAAATTATATTTAATAAAATGATTCACATACAATATTACCCCAATTTATGCCATTTATAATAATTTCTATTCATCATCACTTTCACCGGCGAAACTATACTCATTATCATCGTCACTTTTAGAATATTTCATATCTGTGAAAATTAAAAATATAATACATATTATCAATATTTAAAAAATGAATATAGAAAATAATGTATATAATTACCTTAACATAACTAAAAACTAAATAAAATAAACATATTCCATTTAGATTTGAACAATTGTCTTGATATAACCATAAAACAAACATAAACATAAACATAAAGAAACTATTTCATTTATTTTAACTACTTAATTTGAAGATCATGATCTTTCAATGCAATAAACATCTCTCTATTTTCTTTCTTAAAAAAAACTATAGTGGCTAGCATGAAAAGTTCACTTTCTCTTTCATTTTCACATATGTTACGTAACATCTCCATTACTTCTGCAATGCTATAATCGTCGTCATCTTGTCTTGTAGATATAGTTGGCTTATTCTCTACTACTTCACATAAGTGATCTAATTGTTTAGAGAATTTAGTTACAACTATGCCTCTCGATTGATTTACTTTTTTCTTTTCCTCTCATTATCTTGTGTTGGTGCTAAAGGAGTTGAGTTATCTATGTTAACATCAATATGCTCAAGGTCATAAATATTTTCGAAGTCATTATTAAAGGTCTTCTCTTAACTAAAATTATATTTAGCATAAAAAATATGTTCTTTTGATGATCCACTTTCCCCGTCATTTGATAAAAAACCCATTAATGGTGCCCATGACCCTTCTTTATAGCAGCAACATTTTTAAATAACATATTTAGCTGCTCAATATTTTTAAGCCTTTTGAATGAAATTTACATGCATCTAGATTCTCCTGTAAAAAATATATATGTTAAAAAATTATCTAAATTAAGAATGTAATATTTTTCTATAAAACTACAAAATAGAAGTTTGAAATTGAACCTTTAATTTTTTGTTCCACAATTTATTGTTAGTATTAATTGTTTGCTTCACAGGATTTCATTCTATATCAATTTTATTTCTCACAAGATTTGTTCAAATTTATCATTTTTTTTTAAGAGTCCCACTTCTTTTTTAATTGCATTGATTATAATTTTTACCTATCGTAACAGCAAATTTAGATATAAGATTTTTCTAATCCAATCTTATTGAAGTGAATATTTGGTCCATTGCTAGCCAATATTTTATGGATAAAAATCTTGACAAAAGCATCAAAGGTTACATCATTCTATTTTTTTTTTTTCATCTACAATTGTTTCCATTCAAAACAAAAGATAAAACATATTAAAGAGAGTAAAAAATAGTAGTGTGTATATTTTATAAAAAATAAAATAAAGAGAGTAACAAATTTATTAATTAACAAAAAAAACAAAAACATCGTTAACAACAATTGGTGCGGGTGAAGAAAAGATAATTCATATATGTATTTTAAAGGCAACCAAAAGTATCATTTTAAAAGTAAAACAAAATTATCATTTTTACGGTGGAAACGAAAATCAATTCATATATACATATATTTTAAATGTAAACAACTCATCATGCAAGGAGAAAAGGTTGACTTTTCTTTAAAAACAACTTGTCACGTAAGCAAAGTGCCGAAATAGGACAAAAATAAATAAAATTTAGGAGAATGCATGAAAGAAAATTTCGAAACTTAGAAATTGACGAGACGGTTTCTACGACTTCTTTTATTGCAACGTTTCGCTTGATGATGACGACGAAATGTGATAAAAAAAATGATTGCAGGATTTATTTTTGTTGATTCGAAGAAGTGAATTTTTAGATTAATAAATTTTAAATTTGTTAAGGAAAAATTAAATTTTAAGTCTCGTCTGAATTAATTTGTATAGATTTAAGTTTTTTTGTTTTTTTATGAATTGTAAAAAGAGGCTTATAATAATAATAATATGTACACAAATTTAAAGGTGGTCTTGTCGAAGTAGATTACGGTAAAAACGCTCTGATGTTTAAGTTAGAAAATGAAATTTTTTTCTCTAACAAATATGACAAATTAAGAATAAAATATTCTATGAAGATTTTTTTATCATCCTCTGTTATATCTCTCTTTTTTTCTTTTATAGTGATGGCTTTTCAGTGATATTTTTTGGCTTTACTTTACAGTATTTTTGTCTCGCGTTGGATATTTTATGTTGTACTTCTGACACACGTCAGGTATTTTCATACTGCTCTCTCTGACATACGTCGAATATCTTTTCATAGATTTTCTATCTTCGTTCTTACCCCATGTCAGATGTCACTTCTGATGTGCTAAGCATATTCCTCAGGTTTATCTTCACCGGTGTTTTTGGTTCAAGCGATGCTTATTTTGATCAGCTCATGTCAGATTTTGAATGGCTCTTCCTTACTAGTTTGATGTTGACGCGGAACTCCCATAACAAAGCTGCGGAATGTAGTCAGTACCTGCTCGATCGTAGTCGCATTAAGGTCAGCATATACCGAACAGGTTTCATCATTAGCCGATCAGATTCCTCACATCCGATCCGGTTCTGTTGTTTTGTCGGGTTTAGGCCCATTAGCCATTGCTCTTAGGCTGTCTTGGTTGAATTTTAGACATTTGAGTAGGAGGGCAGGAAGAGGGGGATTTTTAGGGGAAAATAGGCGTTCGCCAGTTTTTAGTTTTGATTTATCATAACTGGCAACTTTTTCCTGGTCTGGTCGGTCTGTATTGCTCCTCGGGTCTCTGACTTTATCTGTTGTTGTCTTTTTCATTTGAGCCGACCAACTTTGTTTGCTTTGAGCAGCTTCGCGATCAAGTCCGAATTTTGACAAAGTTAAAGTAAGTGAGATTGTTGTGGTGTCATCATGGCGACCTAAAAAGTCGTTGCCACATGGTGGCGGTTTCTCCTAAGATTTTTGAATTTAAATGGTAGGTGTCTTTAAACGTCGTGTCCTTCTCTTTTCCCGAGTGACGTTATTTGACTGGAGTCCCTCGGACCGTCCAATCTGTTTGAATCCAACGGCTTGGGTTGCAACCATCTGAAGAGACACGCCTTTATTGCATCTGGGGACCCAAGGCATTGCGTCTCTGGTACCAGATGCCTTTTCGCATTTTCCATCGATCTCGTTCGTTCGTTTTCTTTTATTTTGAACGGTCTAGATCACTTCACTACTGTTTATAAATAGTCACCTTCTTCTCCATTTTGTACCTCTTCTTACGCATTTTTTATTTCTTGCTACATGTTTGTCGTGTTACCGTTGCTTCTTTGTTGAACATGCGTTCTTAATCCGACGACTTCGTTCCCCATCGTTCTTTATTCCAGCTTCTCTGAATTTTTCTGGTACGGCATCATATTTTTTTTTAGACTCTTTTCTTTTGTTTTACTCCGGGACTCATTTCAGGCTCTACTTCTAGCCTGTTTGACTGTATTTTTTTCTATCTCGACTTTCTTTCTTTTTTTGCATTTTTTGATCCTGACGGCCGTCGCCTATCTTATCATTTCTGAGCGTGGTCAATTTGTTGCTGTCCTTGCCCAGTAATTTGTAGCCTCATTTAAGCAGTGTCTTTTATTAGTTGATGACCTTTAGTGTTAATCAAGACTTCTTAGTTGTAGACATGGCAGTTGAGGAGGGGAAACAGTCCCCAGAACTCCTCTTGGTTAGAAAGGGCAGAGGGGTTGGAGCGAATGAGGGAGCATTCACCTCTGTGGGTAGAGTTCCCTCATTCGAGGTATCCCTACACGAGGCCTAACCGGTCCTGAGCTCCAGAGATGACGAAGGTAGCGACCCAGAGGACACAGTGGCAGAGGAGGGTGTGGAGGTAGTGGAGTACGAAATGAATACTCAATATCGCACCTCTTGCCTTAGTGAGGATGACCTAACCCTTATCAGGCATTCCCACGACATTCTTGAGACGGTCACCCTCAGGCTGCCCTTCGAGGAGGATTATCCGAGAAGCCTTCCTATTGGCGAGGTGGCTATTCATATTGAGTTCCTGAGGCTGGGACTCAGGCTTCCCATGCAGTGATATTTTACCAAGATGTTGGCCTGCCTCGGGATAGTTCCTTCTCAACTAGGTCCAAACTCATAGAGAGTGCTTGCAGGCTTGTTTGTTTTATAGTCAAAGGCAGGGTAGTCCATTTTCCCCAATTTTCAAGAGTTATGTTACTTGTACCATTTCAGGAGCAATGCCAGAAGCCAAAGAGGTTTCTATTACCTCTCGTTTCATGGCCTTCAGAACCCGCTTTTTAGTCGGCCGATCTTTGTAAAGGACTGGAAAGGGGAATGGTTTTTTACTGGGGGAGAGTGGAGTCAAAGGGTCCTCAAGAGGGATGGGGGAGAGTGGGTCATCCCTACTGTCTTTTCTGCGGATGCATGTCCTGATTCTTTTGTAATGTGTTAGGCTTAAGTGATTAGCTCAGCTCGGCTGACTTTTTTTTGTTTGCCATTTCTTTGTAGTTACCTGGGCGACTGGCGTGAAAGTTTTCGAGCAGACCCTTACTCGGAATGAGGCTGCGCTCTAACACATCTGCCCGGTTCAAAAGTTGTTATCCTCGTCCAGCCTTGTCGAATCAGGACTTGTTCAATCTGTTCCATCTCTGCCTTGAACCCAAAGTACATTTTCATCTTTTTTGCTCTAAACGTTCCCCTCCCATTCCCTTTTTTTCGGTTCTCATGTTTGTGTAAAATGCAAGAATGTCTGAGTAAGAATGTGATGAAATGAGGAAGAGAAGCCAAACAGAAGGTTCTTCCTCTGGTGGTCGGGGGCCTTTAAACCTTGACAATATTATGGGGATGTTGTTTGGTTCCGGGAGGAGCCGATGGAGGTTGTCTTCACCATTTGCTGGTGATCAGGCCCGTGAGGATAGGGCTTCCTAGGGCCTAACCATCTGGGAAAAGGGTTCCACTGAAACTCGGCCACAGAACACTTCTTCTGTCCAAACGCCGAACAAGGGGCAGAGCCCCTCCAGCTCGTGCCTCAACCCAGGCTGCATAAGCCGGATCGGTCACATCTTTGTCGAGCTCCCCGAGGCGGGAGGGGCGGTATTCCCACGATGGGCCCTCTCGAGTGTCCTTGTCCATACTGGTCCTAGAGGCCAATGAGGGCTTCGGCTTCTTGCTCTAAGTTATGAGGGACCTGGAGAGGTATATGACCCCTACCTGGGTGGGTTAAATGTCTTCCCTGGACCTCGCTACAAGTTTCAACGTCGCACTGGGATCTGCCCTTGATGTAAGTTATCTAACATTTAGATTGTTCCCCCTTTATGCATTTGCTTGCTTTGACTTCGCGTTTTTCTGCAGTCCATTTTCCTCCTTTCTCAATTCGGAGTCAAGATCCTTTGTTTCGCGACCCGCGCTCAGAAAGCAGAGGATAACCTTGTTCAGTCTCGGGCTGAGACTCAGCGTGCGAGGAGGATTGCTAAGTAGAAGAGGAAGATGGCATATGAGGCAGGGACCAAACTTGAGGAGATGATGACCGCAAAGGACGAGGCAGAGAGCAGGTTGTCTAAGCTTGAGCACTAGAAATAGTTGGTCGAGCAGATGATGACAAATAATCTGGCGGTGGTAGGGGTTTAAATTGATGAGCTGACGCGCCAAAACGAAGAACTTAAGACGCAGCTCAATGCCGCTTAAAGGGAGAGGGAGTTGGTTGAGCAGAGCTTGTCACGCCCCAAACCCAAAAGATCTGACACACGACATAACTTACATTCATTCAATAATAAGCACACATACAATCTTGGCTAGGGTGAGGGTATGATAAAATGGATCGATTTTGGCTCAACTTACACCATAAACACACATTCCTCTTGAGGTTACTCAAACCCAACCATTGTTTTCCACCCAATTTCCCCCAAACTTATTTCTTTGATTCCCTAGCTATTTTGTTGCTCTTCTTTTCTTTCATTTAAGCTAGGGGTATAGTAAACTCAATTTTTCTTTTCGTTTCTTTCCTTTTTTTTTTCTTTAAATTTTTTTTTTTTAACATATAAGTCACTATACCCCCAAACTTAAGCTTTTCATATTTGAACAACCAACATTTATAACCAAACCCATAACTCTTCTTTAATTCACCCCTTTATTTATAAAAGTTCACACAACTCTTTAAAAAAAAGTGCTATACTTATGGCGTGATGGGTACTATGAAGGATAATAAAAGTAAATGCTAAGGTAATGATATAGTTAGCAAGGAAAAATGATAATTAGGCTCAACGGGGGTGACTACGGTCAAAATTATACATAGGTTGGCTTGAAAGGCTCAATCGGTCCAAAGATGGCCTAAAATCATATCCTTAATTATGTATGCCCTAGGATTTCGCCTTAAGTGATGCTCAAACAAGTTCTAGAGTGTTCTTGAGACCATATTTATTCTTGTAGTGCATAAAAGTCTTCTAAGTAAGCATAAAACTAAATAATTCTAACTATGTGCTCGAAATATCAAGTGGTCACAAAGTGAAGCTGAACTTGTCCTAGATTACCAAGTAAACAATCACAACATTCATTGTTTCCAAAAGAACATAGCCTTTGAAATCATGTTTCTATTTCATATCATTGACTACTAATCATTCAACCAACCCACAACTGAACACTAAAATGAAAGAAAACAAACAAAAATAAAAAAAATTATGCAAAACAAACAACTAAAAACAGAATTAAAACAAAACAAATAAATAAACACAACTAAAAACAGAACAAATGGGAAAGTGTTTCCCTGTCCCCCAAACTTAATATCCGACATGTCCTCATGGCAAAATAAAAAGAAACATAAGACAAAAAGCATAGAAAGACTCCCCTGAAATAGATTCCGGGCTGTAGTCATCATTTGTTGCTGTTGCATCCACATCTTCACTGACAAAGCCATGTTGCTAAGAACACTAATTTGTCAACTAAAACCTCTCCACCAATCTCCTTAATTGTCACAAGTCCACACTCCAATCAAATTGGCTAAAAATTTCTACACTAATGGAATAACGAATTAAGTTTTCACAATTCCAATATAATGCCAACATAATTCCAATTCAATGCCAACACAATTCCAACACAATTCAATGCAAGAATTCAAGGTTAAACACAAAGCTTTCATTTTACTACTCACAAATTGATCCAAAAATTGCATAATGGAAGTAGAATAAAGAAAGAATCAATGTGAAATAAAAGATTAGAGACATGATTGTTTACCTTGTGAGATTAATCCACCGAAATTTGAGATTGGGGTAACTTTGTCAATTTGTGTGGAAGATGCAATTTAATAGAATTTATGATGATGAAGTGTGTGAAATGATGTTTGGAGTGTGTTTTGATGTTGTTTTTAAGCTGAAAATTTAATGGGTAAGGTGGGATTTGAGAGTGTGAATTGGGGTAGGTTGAGAGAGTCTAGGGTTAGCAAGAGAGAGAGAGCATGAGAAAAGGGGGGAAAATTTGGGCAAATGCCCTTTTTGTTGCTATCCCCGCTGCAGTGCCGCGGCGCTAGTGCCTGGGAAATTCCCAGGTACCAGCGCTGCAGCACTGGATTCCAGTGCTGCGGTGCTGAGTCTTTGGAAGTGGCGCTGCGGCGCTCAATTTGAGCGCCACCGCGCTCGTTCCTTGCTAAATTTTTTTTTTTTTTAGAAACTGAAAATAATAAATGCCAATACTAATGCAACACATATTTACCTTGGGTTGCCTCCCAAACAGCGCCTGTTTTTTTCGTCTCTGGCTAAACGTTATCCTTTTTGGCTCAATGAGGATCAAACTGCATATTTGAGGCATCTCTCTTATGGAACTTAAGTCGATGTCTTCGGGTGTTAACATTCTTTTTCTTCGACTTCCACAACTCCATAAGAAAATCTTGAAGTGGCATCCCTGACCTTTTTGCTTTGAGCCTTCCCAGAAAGACTTTAATCTTAGACTGGAAGATTGAACTCCAATAGCCTATTTTCGTTGTTTTCTTTGTGAAAGTACTTTGCCTCTTCTTGGTTATCAATCTGTACCATGATGCCTTTTTATGACCTTGATGTTGAATGGCTTTTATCACTTTTAGCCTCTGAGGTAATTGCGTTTCATCCGGAATTACCATGTCCATTTGGAAACAATGGGAATAATCTTTGGAAATCTGTAGATTAAGGTAACCATTGACTGCATTTTCTAGAGAGTCTTGGCTATAATGGCTGTTGAATATCCTTTGAATATCTCTGTCAATAATGCTAATGCAGTAACATTCATCTGCTTCTTTGGGAAATTCCATGGCTTTGAACACATTAAACGTCACCTCTTCATCTTGCACTCTCATAGTAAGTTCTCCTTTTTGGACATCAATCAAGGTTCTACCGGTAGCTAAGAAAGGTCTTCCCAAAATGATTGGAATTTCAAGATCCTTTTCCATATCCAACACAATGAAGTCGGCTGGGAATATAAATCTATCTACCTTAACTAACACATCTTCAATCACACCTTTAGGATATGTGAGTGAACGATCTGCAAGTTGTAAAGTGACATTCGTAGGCTTGGCTTCCCCCAATCCTAACTGGTTATAGATAGACAAAGGCATCAAATTTATGCTGACCCCTAGATCACATAAAGCTTTACCAAAATACCGGTTTCCAATTGTGCATGGAATGGTAAAACTTCCTGGATCCTTGAGCTTTGGAGGCAATTTTTTCTGCAATATTGCACTGCATTCTTCTGTCAACGCTACAGTTTCATACTCGTCCAGCTTCTTTTTCCTTGAAAGAATGTCCTTCATGAATTTAACATAGCTAGGCATTTGCTCTAATGCATCTGCAAAAGGTATATTAATGTGCAGTTTCTTAAAAATTTCCAGAAACTTTGTAAACTGCTTCTCTTGCTTTTGCTTCTGTAGTCGCTGAGGAAATGGTGGTGGTCTGTAAGGCTGCACCTTCTCTTTCTATATAACCTTTTCTTTTATTGCACTATCTTCTTGTTTTTCATTCCTCTTTGCAGAATTTTCTGCACTTTCTGCATCTGCAGAATTTTCTGCAGCATTTTCTGCATTTGGAGAATTTTCTGCATTTTCTGTATCTGTAGAATTTTCTGCATTTGCTGATGGTTTAGGTCTTCCCACAATGTTTTGCATTTCTTTACCGCTTCTTAATGTTACTGTTTTGCATTGCTCTTTATCACCTTTTGGATTAACTTCTGTGTTACTCGGTAGCGACCATTGAGGACGGTTGTTCATTGCAGAAGCTAATTGACCAACTTGGTTTTCTAAGGTGCGAAGAGATGCTGATTGGCTTTGCAAAAGTTGGTCAGTTTGCCTTATGTATTGAATTAACAATTCCTCAACACCAAGTTTCTTTTCTTGCTGAAATTGTTGCTGCTACCGCTGCATTTGAAATTCGGGTGGACTCATGGATTTTGAGGATTGCCCTTGGTTATTATTATTCCAAGAAAAATTTGGATGATTCCTCCACCCTGGATTGTAAAAATTCAAGTTGGGATTATGGTGCTGCCGATTGTAACTCCCTACATATTGTGTTGTCTCCATGCATAGACCATTTTGGTGATTATCTCCACAAAAATCACAAGTTGGTGGTTGGCTTTTTACTGCATTGACTCCAAGTGTATCCATCTTCTTAGCCAACAAACTGACTTGTACTGTCAAGGAAGTGAGTGCATCAATTTCATGCACACCAGCAACTTTTCTTGGATTCACTCTTTCTGATGGCCATTGGTAGCTGTTGGAGGCCATTTCTTCCAACAAGTCATATGCCACATCTGTGGACTTGCTCATTAACGCCCCTCCAGCTGCTGCATCTGCAATCATTCTTAAATGTCCCACCAATCCATTATAAAATGTTTGCACCAACAACCATTTGGGAACTCCATGATGTGGACACTTTCTTAGCATATCCTTAAATCTCTCCCATGATTCATACAATGATTCTGACTCATGTTGTACAAAAGAGGTAATATCATTACGCATCTTTGCAGTTTTGGCTGGTAGGAAGAACTTGGCTAAGAACTTTTGTGCCAAATCATCCCATGTTGTTATTGAACCGGATGGTGATGATATTAACTAACTTTTTGCTTTGTCCCTCAAGGAGAATGGAAACAACCTGAGTCTTATGGCATCATCTGACACGCCATTGTATTTGAATGTGTCACAAATTTCTAAGAAATTTGTGATATGCTCGTTGGGATCATCATTCGGGAAGTCGCTGAATTGCACTGATTCTTTAAGCATTTGAATAGTCCCCCGCTTGATTTCAAAATTATTAGCATTGATATTTGGCCTGCGAATGCTTGAGTGTATGCCATTCACCCAAGGAACTGCATAGTCTCTTAAGGCTCTTGGCTCTGCACAAACATTCTGGTTTTGCTCTTCCATGCTAGTCACTTGGTTCTGGTATCGTCGTAATCTTCTTAGTGTCTTCTCAATTTCAGGATCAAAGTATGCTAGATCAACGGTCTTGGAACGTCTCATACACACCTGAAATTTCTACAAACAAAAACAGAAATCTGAATTAACAGGAGAAAAGACTTGTATCAGTATTAAAATAAAAAAAAATCTCAATTCCCCGGCAACGGCGCCAAAAACTTGTTGTGTGTTTTCTATAACACAAATTAGCGCAAGTGCACGTTGTCGCAACAAGTAATATATGATGAGAAAAGTGTCGATCCCACAGAGAATGATTTGTCTTTTCTAGTTTAAGTACTGAAATGGTGTCTTTCTACTATTATCCAGAAAATAATTTAATGTATGATATTAAACTACTCAAGTAAAAGAACAACTTAATTATGCTAAGTGATAAACTAAATTGCCAACAAGTTAAGTTCAATATGAGAAATCCTAGGATTACAAACTATCCCCCATTATGCAAATAAATTCAGCAAAATCTCTTTGATGTCTATTGGTTCTCAACTTGATATATTGACCAAAACACTCAACACATCACAAGCCTCTTTTGCAGGTCAAGCAAATATATTCTATCCAATCAAATATCTATATGTCTATGATAAATAAATTGAACAAAATTCATTAAACACAAGTTTTATGAGCCATACATGCCTTATGAGTATATGTCTATCTCATATGAAACTCAAGTGTACTACACTATGATCATGCATCAATATGCTTAAGACTGAATACCTAGATGCCTTTGTCAAGTTTATTTAAGCATTTCTAGATCAATTTAACTACTGGCCAAGTAATCAAATAGCATTAAGCACAAGCACAATGAATATATCAAAAGCTGAATTAATACCATAAAAGAGAGAGCTAAAATCAATCACATAATGAGTTCAAGGATGTAATCCTAGATTAATGAAATTAGCTCATCATTAAACTACACAATCTTGAAGCTAATTCCATAAATACATGTAAACTAAACATCTTACAACAAGTAAAGAATCAAAGCAAAGAAGACATCCCTGTCAAATGTCTTTGAAGTTGAAGCTTGCTTTCCTCCTCTTTGATTTCTCCAAACTTAGAAGTTAGGCGTTTCTTTGTGTTTCCAGCTGCTGTCCCAGCCGGAGTCTCCTCTCAAAATGTAAGTTTTGAGCAAATATATAGGTAAGAGCACGGAATTAGGGCATACTTAAGGTTGCTTTTGGGTTTCCTGATTTTCAGCATCCTGTCAACTTTTGCTGTCCAGGTCCCGGCGCCGCAGCATTGAGATTCAATGCCGCGGCGCTCACTTTCTGCAATTGGCGCCACGGCGCTGAAATCCAATGCTACGGCGCTGCACTGTAGCAAACAGTGGCATTGTAGCAAACAGTGGCATTGTAGCAAACAGTACCTCCATTTGTATTTTTATCTTTAATGCTCCCAATTGCGTCCGTTTTCCGGTATTTTTGCTCCGATAATGCTTAAACCTATAAAACAACATTAATATGCATAAATAGCTAAATTATTGAGATAAATTGAACAAATATCAAGTTAGGAAGATAAAATAGTTTATACAATTACGCCTTATCAGTAGGGGTTTAAATTGATGAGCTGACGCGCCAAAACGAAGAACTTAAGACGCAGCTCAGTGCCGCTTAAAGGGAGAGGGAGTTGGTTGAGCAGAGCCTGTCACGCCCCAAACCCAAAAGATCTGACACACGACATAACTTACATTCATTCAATAATAAGCACACATACAATCTTAATGTTTCTAATATATTCCTAAATTCTTATTTACGGGTTGGTCTCATATTTAAACTATAAATATAAACATTTATTGACAATATTTAAACATTCATTTCAATTTTTGCTTTCAGAATTATAACAATTGAGTTATGACTTGGGCAATTAGTAAACTGGAAATACATAGAGTTTTCTCAGAGATTAACACTCTACTACGTCACCAGTAGCAACTTTGTTACCGAAAGCCCAGAATATATTCATTGTAAATTCTTACTTAAAATCAACTCATAACCACACTTGGTGAAACTTAAATCAAATACAACCACACTCAATAAAAATAATACATAAGTATTTATTCAATAGGGACAAATCAAATATCTTAAACCACGTGTCCCTAAATAAAACACTCAGCAACCTAGCAACTTAGGGAACCTAAGGGATAACAGAAGCCTTGCCAAATCTGCTAAGTACACATGTACTTTATTTACCTGAAATCACTATAAACTATAATGAGTATAAAACTCAGTAAGCATACTAGTTTTTCATATATCAAATTACAAATACATATATGTACACAATGCATGTGTATGATATGCTGTGATAAATCAAAATCATAATCTTATCAAATCACATGTCAGGTAAGCGCTTACACATTCTTGCAAAATATATAACAGGAATACCATCACTCAACTACTACTTAATAGGACTTTCATATCACATATCACATAATGAGCCAAATGTCACTCGTAGGTGACATACCATATGAGAGGAATAGGACAAGTGAGGTTTTAAATTACACATATACACATATTGCTCTTATCACATCGAATTGGTCTAATTACTTGGTTTCTCAAAACCTGTCATTCTGATTACTTACACTTAACAAACTTTTCTTATATATCAAATGATGTCCAATTACTCCAAAATCAGAATATAACATTCTTGACTCATATATCCTTTTTATGTATGAATATTATATCATAATTCTTACACAATCCATTCCATAAATATAATCAAATCCAAACTATTATCCTGATAGGATCAAAATATTTACTGAACAGTATTCAATCTCCCAATTTTATAAAATCATATACTAACTCAAAAATTATAAAACTATCACAGAATTACTCTTGACACATATCAATCCACGATAAATATTTCACTTCAAAATCACTGCCAAAAGTATTTTAAAACTATTTTATTCTATAGCTTTAAAAATCTGTTAATCAAATACTGTAATGAGCTGACACTATTTAGAAAATTATAAAAATTTAACCACATTGATCTAAATTCTCAATTCTAAGTATATCATATTAGACATATAAACTTATCATACCATAAATTTCTAATTTTTGAAGATCATTCAGCAGATCAAAAATTGTTTGTCACTGTATCATACTGTTAACACAGGAAATTTCTAGAATTTCAGGGTCATTTTAGTAAATTCACTACAAATTCAATTTGTGGAATTTTCAATCGATTAAAAGTCTCAAATGATTTCAGCATGTCTAATTTCATATACTCAAAATCCAAAACCAGAATCAAAGCACAACAATTTATAAAAATTTTGGATCAAGAGACTATCAAGAAGAAATTCTGCAATTCATCATGATTTATCAAGTTATCTATATAATCATCATCAATTCTCACAATATCTTACGAAATCAACATCAAGTCCTTAATTGTACATATTTTCAGAAATCAAAACTTAAAAAAATTAACTTAATTAACACTAATAAATTGAGAAATAGTTATGATATACCTCTTAAAACTTCAAATTCTAATTTCTTCTTCTTCTTCTCTTTCTCTCCCCTCTATTTCTCTATTTCTCTATTTTCTCTCTCTAAAGGGGTGGCTCGACCTAAAAATGAGTAAATTAGGATTTAAAATGTGTATTTTTATACTAAGAGATTAACTTTTAGTATTTACCAATTAGCCCCCAAAACTTTTAAAGTATTACAATACTAATAACAATATATAAATTAAGTATCATCCACATACAAATAAAATATGAATATTATACATATATATAAGTATTTATTCTTTTCGGTGTTAGATAAGTGGTTACTACAGAGCCGGTCCTCTCTAATGGCCTAGCTTAAGCAGCAGCGTAACCAGTGGTCGGCTGGTCATGAGGAGGGCTTTCGTCAAGGTGCAATGGAAGGATTTCAGAGGTCCGTCGTCCTTTTTGAAAAGTATTTCCCAGAGATTGACCTCCAATAGCTGTGGTCCTTGGCCACTAGAGGCTCTTTCCATGAATGAGAGACTTCTGGGGCCCATGATGACGACATACCAGTGCCTGCTAATGCTAGTGGCGACAAACCCCCTTTGGCCGATGTGTCTGCCCTTTCTGGTAGTGCTGCTATTGCGAGCAATGGTGAGGTTACCCCTCTTGCCGACTAGGGGTAAACTAGCAGCATTGCCCTTGTTGAGCCATAAGGAATTATAAATGTTCCAGCCGACCCACCCGCTGTTATAGCTTCTCCGATCAGCAACGTTCCTGAGGCAGCTCCCGTCATTGACTTGGACATGCATGATTCCGCTCCTACTACCTAAGTGAATTCGTTTCTCCATAACCGTTTCTTCACAGCGCAAATTTTTTTTTTGTCTTGTTTTTTGCCTTGTAATTGACCGATGTAATTATCTTCAATGAATAAACTATTTGCTCTTTTTCAATGTGTGCTCGTTCTCTTTTACTTACTCACAGTAAATTTGTTTCTCCACAGTGTAGTTCATTAAGATAGCCAAATCATTTATAAAACATAGACTTTCAAAACCAAACCGTTAGTGATAATTTTCATTCTAATTGACATTTCATGAATGAGAATAGACTTATAATAAAATAGGCTGACCGATTTTCCGAATAACTTTAGTCAGGATCGACTAGCAGTCAATCGTTTTCAACTCATGGGCCGAACAGCTTTCAGTAATCGGCACAGTTGAGTGGATGCTTTTACTTGAACTGCAATTATAAGTAATTTAAAGTAAAAGCTACTTGGGGTGTCTTGTAGTGGTGCCCTATTCAATTGAGTAGCTGAGTCGCCCCTGGTGTACATCGGTCGTTAATACAGTCCAAAGCGAGTAGCTCAAATTGTGTCGGATGGGGGACCATTCAATACTCTCGAGGGATTGTCTCAGAGTAATAACACTGAACAACATGTCATGGGTGTTGTGGAAAGGCCACAGTAATACCGTGGAAAAGCCACGGTCCAACCCTCTTTAATAGGTGCCACGGTGTAACCCGTGGTAATGCTATGGAAGAGCCACAGCCTTCGCCCCACCAAGCCATCCAGATGCAATGCTACAGAATGAGGGTCAAACTGATCATGGCGAATTACTCCGCGAGCTTCGAGCCCGTGAAGGTGAAAACAGAATGAAAGTTGAACCGATCACGGTGGAATGAAAGTTGAACCGATCACGGCGGAACAAAAGTTGAACTGATCACGGCGGAACAAAAGTCTAATCGATCACAACAAATTGCTCTGCGAGCGTTGAGCCGGTGATGGTCAAAATAGAATGAAAGTCGAACCGATCACGATAAATTACTCCGTGAGCGTTGAGCCGGGGATGGTAAAAATAGAACAAAAGTAGTTACGATCACGGCTAATTGCTCCGCGAGCATCGAACCGGTAATGGTAAAAATAGAACGAAAATTGAACCGATCACGATGAATTGCTCCCCAAGCGTCGAGCCGGTGATGGTGAAGTGTTCCTCGAGACACGGTGATGCCTTGTCAAAAAATGAGGATGTCTTTGTGATGATGACGTCGTGAGGATCCTAAGATGGGGCGCGGTATGTGATGTCTAATTTTATGACCTAGCGTAAGTGCACGCTTTTTGTATCAAGCAATATAGGACTAAGTTCAGATTATCGATCCCACAGAGACTATTGCTTCTATTTTCTTCAATCGAATACTAAAATTACTCTACTTTACCTTTATCGAGACTAGCTTCAAGGATGAAGTTTAACTAACTAAATTACTGCTATCGAATTAAACTTAATTAAGATATCACAAGTAATCAGAGATAGAATTCACTAATTTGATAAGTAATCTAGGGTATTGACTTATCCCTTAGTAGTTTATTGACTCCATTAACCCCTTAGTTATTCCCTTATTATCAATTGATCGACTAGACACTGATTTCATCATAAGCTTCTGTCGACAGTCGAATGATAATATCACACCCTAACAATTACCTATATGTCTATGGTAATCCGAATAAGGTGCAACTCATTAAGAATAAGTCTAATCAAACTATACGTGCCACCTAAGTATATGCTATCCTAGATGAAACTCATAGATATTACTCTATGATCATATATCAATCTATCATAGGCTAAACACATGTATCCTCTTGTTAAAGTTATCATGGTTCCTAAATAATGAAAATAGTGATAAAGTATAATGAAGACATTAAGCATAGATAGACTGAATCAATTAAGGGATAAAAGTTCATAACTAAGAGTTTAAAAGAATTAATTACATACTAGGTTCAATAACGTCTAACCCTAGATCAAAAGAATTTAGCTTATGTTCAAAACAAGATTATCAAAGCAAAAGTATAAAAATATCATGATCAAAATCATCTCTTAAAACTAAGGAAGAAAATAACACAAAAGATGCCCTGAGTTATTCTTCTTCCTCTTGTCTTGATTGCCCAAGAGTTAATTCTTCAATCTTCAATTTTCAACGAACTTCACCTTGATCTCTTGGTTTGAATGTGTATTCGTTGCTTGCATTTTTCTCCTTGCCAAATCCCTCTATTTTTACCTCAAAATAGTATTTTTTTGTTGCTAAGAGAAACCCTAGACGCGAGGAGCTTCGAATCCACCCTTGAATAGGCTAGTTGAGAAGGGTATTTAAACATCCGCATGGGCGCCGCGGCACTGGGCATGAGCATAAGTCTGTTAAGACGTCGACGAGTGCCGTGGCGCTGGGTGATGAGCGCCGCAGCGCTCACTTGCTGATCTGGGCGCTGCTGCGCTACTTTCGTATTTTGAGCGTAACGTCTTTGTTTAACGTCTGATTTGCCTCCTGTTTGTTCCTATACATCACATTTTTCATTGTGCATCTGTTTATGGTCAGAAAATACAAATAAATAGTCAAATACTTATGATTTGGAGAAAAATACAAAAGTTAGGTATAAATCCTACTAGTGTTTTATGCCCTTATCAAATACCCCCAAACTTAAGACTTTGCTCGTCCTCGAGCAAAACGAAGTAAAAACATTCACAATTTATTCATGACTCAAAAAATAAAAACTAAAAACTAAAAACAAGCTCAGGTTGATTAGATGATCAATATCTTATTCTCAAGAGCTGCGAAAAATAGCACAAGACTCTTTAGAAATCAATAAACAACTTTCAACAATCCTCATACCATTAATCAAGTACTTCATTCTCCCTTGTAAATGATCACTTGTGTGTGTGTATAATAAGCAAGTAATTAGCTAAATAGAACATAAATTTACTCAATACTTAAGAAAATACATAAATATAATATCTCGGCATAGTTTCAATTGCAACACTACCGTAAGCTTGCTTTTTATACTACTCTCCACTAATGTAGAAATACACATGTCTAGGGATCTATTTAGGACTTTATTAGCTTGTAATGTGAGGCTAAGGTAAAGGTGGGTTATAAATATATATATATATATATATATATATATATAAAGTGTAAATCACACCATTAACACTTAGACTTTACTCAAAAGCCTCTTGATTCCTTCTCCTCCTTGATTTTTCATCTCCTCCCCCAAACTTATGCTATTTATATCTTTCTTTTAATCACATTTTTGAAAGGAATTTCTTATTTTTCTTAAACTTGTAGGCATTATGCATTTAAACATTTTTTTTTCTCTTTTTTTTTTGTACCCCTAAACTTACATTGATATTTACCTTCAAGACTTATTGTTTTTCATTACAGTACCCTTCTTTCATACATCCACAACCTTTTTTATTTTAAGAATATTTCTAAGTAAACTCAAGGTTTATGGTGCTACTGGTAGATTTTAGAATAAGTAAACTCAAAGTCTTTAGGCTTATAATGTGGTTAAATAGAAGGAAAAAAAAGGATAATTAAGCTCAAACAGGGTAACTAGGGATAAATGTACATATAAAATAGGCTCGAAAAGGCTCAAACGGTCCAAAGATGGTCTAATGTCATTTCCCTGAGCATATGAATTCTAAGATTTTACCTCAAGTAGTAATCAAGCAAGTTCTAAAGTATTGGTCTTCGAGACTGTGGTGTACTACTTAAGCATGAATAATTTTAAGCAAAAAATTCAACTAATACAAGCTTCTTTCAATGTGCTCAAGAATAAGTGATAAAAAATAAGCTTGAAATTAGTTCAAGAATCATGATATAAGAGTTATCTTAAGCATCTATTATTTCCTAAAGACTTGTGAAAATAAATTCAGCAAATATTTTATTTCTTATCATGGACTAATGATCATCATCTCAATCAAAACTTAACAACCTAAAAAAAAAAATTTACTTCACAAGACAACCAACAAATATAAGCAGCAAAATAAACACAAGAAAGTGTGTTTCCCATCCCCAAAATTAAATTAGACATTGTCCTCAATGTCTAAAAATAAATTTTAAAGTAAGAGAAACTCCCCTGGTAACTGAAGTTGAAGCAGTGCAGTGTTGTGTTCTGTTGAATGTGAATGCGGTTCTCTTTACTTCCAACGCTTACACTTGCTCATGCTGCTTCATTGAATGCTTGAATTACTGATTTATTCCTACAAAGAAAATAAATTGGGTTGCCTCCTAATAAGCGCTTGATTTAACGTCGTCGGCTTAATGGGGCTCTTTCTACTCTTTATAGAGGATAATCATTAATAGTAGAAGCATCTTTGTATGTAAGCTTGCTGGGCTTCTGCTCATTTAGCTTCCACATTCTTGCACTTAGTCCTTGGGCAGCAACTTGTTATTCTTTCTTGTGCTTATCTGAAAAGACTTGAATCTTAGATCGGTAAAGTGTTTCTCTTATGGCATTTTCTTCTATCCTCTCATCGAACTGCTGCTGCTTCTTCTTCTTCTTTCTTCTCCTTCTATGCCTTAACACTTTTTTTTTAATGTGAGAGTTGAATATCTCCATGCCTTTGAGTTCTTTAGTGTTTAGGTGCACCACATCAATGTTACAACAGTCTTCACTTTCAGCTGACAACTTAATTTCCTTGAAGACTTTAAATGTTGCAGTTTCATCTTGTATCCTTATGGTCATCTCCCTTTTTTGAACATCAATGATCATGTGTCCTGTGGCTAAAAAGGGTCTTCCAAAGATGATAGGGATCTCTTTATCTTCTTCATGTCTAGAACAACGAAATCAATGGGGAAGATGAATTTATCCACATTTACTAGCACATCCTCAATAATTCTATTCGGGTAGGTGAGAGAGCGATCAGCAAGTTGAAGTGTGATATTGACCAGCTTTGCTTCTCTCAAACCTAGCTTGTTATAGACGGAAAAAGGCATGAGATTAATGCTCGCTCCTAGATCACATAGAGCTCTACCAAGATCATGATTGCCAATGGAACATGGTATGGTAAATCTCCCGGGATCTTTGAGCTTAGGAGGTAGCTTTTTCTGAAGAATAGCGCTACACTCTTCTGTCAATGCCACTGTCTCATAATCCTCCAGTTTCGTCTTCTTGGCAAGGATGTTCTTTATGAACTTGGCGTAGCTAGGCATTTGTTCAAGTGCATTTACAAAGGGAGATTAATATATAATTTCTTAAAAATATCAAGAAATTTAGAGAATTGCTTATCTAATCTCTTATTTTGTAGCCTCTGTGAAAATGGTGGAGGAGGTGTGAATGACTGCGAGGGCTATTTTTGCACATTTTCTGCACTTGTATGCTGTCCATCTTTCTTTTCTACACTTCCAGGATTTCCTTGCTGTAATTTTTCAGTTTCAGCACTTGTATTGCACCTCTGTAACCTTTGAGGAAAAGGAATAAGTGGTCTATATGGTTGTACATTTTCTTGTTGACCAACCCTCTCATTTTCCTTCATCTTTAGAAGTGGTGTTGGTAGTGTGTCATTATGTAAGATCTTGCCACTTTGTAAGTTGACGACTTGGCATTGTTCTACACTTCTTCTTGGATTAGCTTCGGTGTTGCTTGGTAAAATCCCTTAAGGTTGATTATTTAGTGCTGCAGCAAGTTGCCCAATTTGAGTCTCTAGAGTTTTCAAAGATGCAGAATGGTTTTGTAAAATAGCATCGTTCGACTTCATGTACTACATAAACATATCTTCCGATGATGCTTTTTTTTTCTATAGAGGATGAAATCCGAGTAGGTTAGGTTTTAGTTACTGCCCTTGGTTGCCACCTCAAGAAAAATGAAGATGATTTCTCCACCCCGAATTATAATAATTTGAATGTGGATTATTCTGCTGTCTATTATGGTTCCCCACATAGTTTGCTAACTCAATGCATTGCCAATTCAAGTGATTATCACCACAAAAGTCACAAGTCATATTTTGGGTCTTGATAGCATTTATAGAATCAAACCTCTTGATTAAAATGTTAATCTGCTCAACCAATGCATTAAAAGCATCAATCTCATGAACTCCAGCAACCTTTCTTGGTGTAACTCTTTTAGTAAGCCATTGATAGCTATTAGATGTCATCTCTTTTAATAACTTATATGCTTCATTTGTGGACTTATTCATCAGAGCTCCTCTAGCAACAGCATCGATAATTGTCTTTAAATGACCCACTAGCCCATTGTAGAACTTTTGGACTAATAACCATTTTGAAACTCCATGATGGGGACACTTCATCAACATGTCCTTGAATCATTCTCATGCTTCGTATAATGACTCACCTTCAATCTGCACAAATGAGGTGATGTCATTCCTCATCTTAGCTGTCTTCACTGGTGGGAAAAACTTAGCTAAGAACTTTTGTGTTAGGTCATCCCACGTTGATATAGATCCCAATGGTAATGACATCAACCAGCTCTTGGCCTTATCCCTCAATGAGAAAGGGAATAGTCGCAACCTAATGGCATCATCTGAAATCCCAATGAACTTGAATGTATCGCAAATCTCCAAAAAGTTCACGATATGCATGTTGGGATCATCATTGTATTGCACAGACTCTTTAAACGTTTAAATAGTACTTAGCTTGATTTCAAAGTTGTTTGCATTAATAATGAGGCATCTAATACTAGACTGAATGCCTTCTGTTGTAGGAACAGCATAATCCCTCAACGATCTCTGCGGATTCATAGGCTCAAATACTGAATTATCGATGTTGTCGTGATTCTCTGCCATATTTTTGTTTTAATGTTGTTCTTGACGAAGTCTCCAGAATGTCCTTTCAATCTCAGGATCAAAAGACGTTAAATTTTCACTCTTGGTTCTTCGCATGAACTGTCAAAACAAAAATATACAAATGGTGACTAGAACGGAAAAAGAACTATAATAATAATGCAATAAAATAAATCTAAAGTAAAAGTAAGATAGTATGATATTAGTATCAATCTAAGATTAGATAAAATAGTCCCCGGCAACGGTGCCAAAAACTTGATGTCTAATTTTATGACCTAGCGTAAGTGCACGCTTTTTATATCAAGTAATATAGGACTAAGTCCAGATTATCGATCCTACAGAGACTATTCCTTCTATTTTTTTCAATCGAATACTAAAATTACTCTACTTTACCTTTATCCAAACTAACTTCAAAGATGAAGTTTAACTAATTAAATTATTGCTATCGAATTGAACCTAATTAAAATATTGCAAATACTTGAAGATAGAATTCACTAAATTGATAGGTAATCTAGGGTATCGACGTATCCCTTAGTAGTTCACTGAACCCTTTAGCCTCTTAGTTATTCCTTTTTTATCAATTGATTGGCTAGACACTGATTTCATCATAAGCTTCTATCGACAGTTGAATGATAATATCACACCCTAACAATTACCTATATGTCTATGGCAATCCGAATAAGATGCAACTCATTAAGATTAAGTCTAATCAAACCATACATGCCACCTAAGTATATGTCTATCCTAGATGGAACTCATAGATATTACCCTATGATCATGTATCAATCTACAATAGGCTAAATACATGATTCTTTTTGTCAAAGTTATTATGGTTCCTAAACAATCAAAATAGTGATCAAGTATAATGAAAGCATTAAGCATAGATAGATTGAATCAATTAAGGGATAAAAGTTCATAACTAAGAGTTTAAAAGAATCAATTACATACTAGGTTCAATAACGTCTAACCTTAAATCAAAAGAATTTAGCTCATGTTCAAAACAAGATTATCAAAGCAAAAGTATAAAAATATCATGATCAAAATAATCTCTTAAAACTAAGGAAGAAAATAACACAAGAGATGCCCTAAGTTGTTCTTCTTCCTCTTATCTTGATTGCCCAAGAGTTGATTCTTCAATCTTCAATTTTCAATGAACTTCACCTTGATCTCTTAGTTTGAATGTGTATTCATTGCTTGCGTTTTTCTCCTTGCTAAATCTCTCTATTTTTTCCTTAAAATAGTGTTTTTGTTGCTAAGAGAAACCCTAAGCGCGAGGAGCTTCGAATTCACCCTTGAATAGGCGAGTTGAGAAAGGTATTTAAACATCCGCACGGGCACCGCAGTGCTGGGCACGAGCATAGGCCTGTCAAGACATCGACGAGTGCTGCGGCACTGGGTGATGAGTGCCGCGGTGCTCACTTGCTGATCTGGGCGTTGCAGCGCCCAGCCATCTGCTGCTGTGCTACTTTTGTATTTTGAGCATAACTTCTTTGTTTGACGTTTGATTTGCCTCCCGTTTATTCCTATACATCACATTTTCTGTCGTGCATCTGTTTATGATCTGAAAATACAATTAAATAGTCAAATACTCATGATTTGGAGCAAAATACGAAAGTTAAGTACAAATCCTACTAGTGTTTTTATGCCCCTATCAGTATGCTACTTCAGGCAGGTTGATGCAAGACCTTTTGTCAAATAGTCTGAGAGCGCTTGCTTTAGCGGCGTATTCCATATTTCGGTCAATTTGTTCCTTGCGAATGTCCATGTAACAAGAAGAAAAGAAACGAGACTTTTCATTTAAGCACGATGTTCATACAGGGAAGGGTTACAAACAAAAGCTTAGAGATAGTATTTTCTTAACATTTCAACGTTCCATGGTTTCCTAACGGCTAGTCCTTCTATTCCTTCGAATTCGTATGCCCCTCCTATGCGCTTGAGTATCTTGTATGGCCTTTCCCAGGTGGGACCCAGGACTTCATCTGTCTTCAAATCTCCTCTCAAGATTCCCTCTCACAATTTCTTGCTCTCAGTTGTTTGTCCCTAATTAACTTAGTCATGAGCTGCCTTAGTTCCTCCCTTTCTTCCCTCAGGGTTCTCAACTCTGCCCTTATTTCAAGGTGCAGAGAGCTTTCTGTTCGATGGATAGGTTGGTTTGGGTTTAGGTTTCGCTCTTCAACAATGTGATTCCTGCTGGCAGATGATCGTTCAGTCATTTTGGAATGTTGCTTTTCCTGACAAAGCTTTTTGCTCGATTCCCACAAATGGCGCCAAAAGCTATTGACCTGAAGAAGTGGTTCCTCGGATCAACAAGCATTAAATTTGTTGAGAGGGAATCGAACTTTAGGTCTCGTCTGGATTGGATCAATTGGCACAGGCTTGGGTTTTCTATTTTTCGCGAACTGTGGAGAGAAGTCTGTAATGACAACACGCACACAAGCTCAAAGGTGGTCTTGCCGGGGTGGATTTCGGCGAAGACACTCCGATACTTAAGTCAGAAAATAAGGTTTTTCTCTCTAAAAAATATGACAAATTAGGAATAAAATGTTATATGGAGATTTTCTCATCATCCTCTACCACGTCTCCTTCTTTTTTCTTTTATAGTGATGGCCTTTCAGGAACTTTTTTGGGCTTTTCTTAGTAATATTTCTGTCTTGCGCCAGATATTTCTTGTTGTGCTTCTGACACACGTCAGGTATTTTTATATTGCCCCCTCTGACATACGCTGAATATCTTTCCACAGATTTTTTGTCTCTATTCTTACCTCATGTCAGATGTCACTTCTGATATGTTAAGCATATTCCTCGAGTTTGTTTCTGCTGGCATTTTTGGTTCAAGCGAGGCTTATTTTAGTCTGCTCATGTCAGATTTCGAACGACTCTCCCTTACTAGTTTGATGTTGACGCGAAACTCTCATAACGAAGTTACAGAATGTAGTCAATACCTGCTCGGCCGTAGTCGCATTAGGGTCAGCATATGTCGAACAGGTTTCATCATTAACTGATTAGATTTCTCACATTCGAACCGATTTTATTGCTCTGTCGGGTTTAGGCCCATTAGCCATTGCTCTTAAACTTGCCTTGGTTGAATTATAAGCCATTGGGTCTGAGGGCAGAAAGAAGTGAATTTTCAAGGAAGAACAATTTTTATTAATTATAGAATTATGAAAATATTATTAAAGTATATATATTAATATGCAAAAAAAAATAAACTTAAAAAATTTTATTTTGAAAAGTTTAAATTTTGATATTATGTAATTAGAGGTAAAATAATTTTTTTAATTTTTAAAAAAATTCTCAAATTATAATTAAATAACATAAAAAAATTGACATTAAAAATTTATTTTTAATCAATAAAAAAGTCCAACTAAATATGCTCTCAATATATTGACAACCAGTTGTTCTCTTCTGACTTTAGGAAAAAGGCGACGATCGGTCGTTTACGCCATTGATTATAAGAAGACAGTTCGTTGGTACTAAATGACAAGTCGTGGATTAAGAAGTGAGTGAGCCCACACGACAAGCCACTTGCAATATAGAGAGTTGTTTATCTTCACTTTTATACTATGGGCCTAATGAGATGTTAATTCAATTCAAGCACTTCGGCCCATCATTACATAAATTCTCTTACAGATTTTGTCATAATCATTGTATTTGCATATAGCATATGACATGACATAATGCAACTACTCCTTATTGCTTAGTATAGCTAGAATTCTTAATAAAAATTTGTACATGTAAAGGCCTAAAATGATTCATTTGTAAATTGCTCTGTCCTTTTGCCACGGAGTTCCATCAAATTTCTGTCAGTGACTAAGATTGATGAATTCGAGGATCATTATTTCTGGTAGCCAATGTTGAATGTTGGGTATATATATGGCAACGGGCAAAATTAAATAGACTCTTAAGTTATTTCTTAGAAGTCTGTGATCTGATCAACGTGTAAGTATAACAGGCAGCTTCAAGAATCAAACGTGATTCATGCCTCACTCTTGGCTTGGCTGAAGCAGAGTCTTGCTTACAAGCAACACTTAAAATAACCTGTGATAAAAACTATAATAAATCATCAAAGCAAAATGAACACAACTTGGCAACCACACTCAAACTTCAGCTTTTGTGTGTTAATAGCGGTTGCTTTTTGTTAATTTTAAACTTACCTGCATAGCAGTGATTAGTAAACCCATGTAATCTTAATTGTGGCAATTTCCTATTCTTGAATTGGATGCATTGAGAGTTGACTAAGAGTTCATTTGTTAAATTTTTAAATAGACTTTTTAGAAATAATTTTTTTTTTAAAAAGTCATTAATCTGTTATCAATTAAATTCTTTTTAAAATATTAAATCATTTGATAATATATTGTTAAAAGTGTTTATATGTTATTAAATTATTAAAAAATGACACTTAAAATTTTTTTATTTAATTTTTAAATAATTTAATATTTTTTATATATAAGTTTAAATTTATCATATATTTTCTCAAATTTATTTTTTTTTAAACACAAGAATCAAATAAAATTAATACATAGTAATCAATAAAATAATATAAATTATTATATTTAGTATAAAAATTAAAAATAAAATAATACTTCTTTTTATTTTAAAAAAATATAATCAATAAAAAAATTTGATAAATTCTTATAAAAATATGATGATTGTAAAAATAAAAAGCATTGGAGATATAATAACTTTTAAGAATATACTGAAAATATGTTTGTTGAATATAGTTTATTTTTATTAAGAGTATAATATAAAAATAATAAAAATATTATTAAAGTATATGTGACATTACACAAATATTAAAAAAATTAAAAAAAAATTATTTTTAAAAATTTAAAATTTAAACTTTTGTAAGTAAAGACAAAGTAATTTTTTTAATCTTAAATATTTTTTTATAATTATAACCCAACGTCATAAAAAAAATTAAAATAAATTTTTAACATTAAAAAAAAAATTAGCCAATAAAAACGGCCAACTAAGAAGGCACTAAAAGTTAGTCATTCTCCTTTCATTCCAAGTTATTTATGCCAGGCAAAGCTATAAAAAAAATCATTTACTCGATTCTTTGGCAAATGGTTTGCCTTTGCAAAAGCAGTTTTTGCACTACCTTTGATCATTTACTCCATCGTGCTTTACGTTTGGTATTGGTATATTTAAATTAAAAATAATATTAAGTATCTTAAATTATATTTAAAAAATAATTATATAAAATAAATATTAAATATATTAAATAATTTTAAATTTTTTATTATTTTATTACTTAATATTTATTTAACACGTTATCTTTTAAAATACTTAACATTACTCTAAAATAAAATTAGGTAAAAAGTAAAAAGGATAGTTATAAATGAATTGGTATGTAACAGGATTTTTAATTGTTTATATGATTTTAGAAATAACATAGAATAAAAACTAAGCTCCCCTTAATACATAAATCTCATGCTCACAATTTAAAAAATTATTACATAATTCTAACATTATATTATACAAGTGCTATTACACATATCGTTTAAAAATAGTTGAAAAAAATCACAACTTAATTATTTTACTTCTTTATCTCATCACCGATTCAAATGATGTTCCATATTTTTATTTCTCTCCCATATACACACATCGATATTGTTATATAAAAATAGTTTTACCTTTTTAATATATAAATAGATATACTTTTCAACATCGGATTAATATTTATTGACAAAAATTCTTCTAATTAATTCAATTATATTGATTTATACTTAAATTTTTAAAAAAATAATTCATTGGGATATTCAACATTTAATTTTCTATCACCACTCATATGGAATCAATTTAATTACAAATGGTACAAACAAATTCAAGATTGGGGGCTAAAAAAAAATACAATTAACAAACATTTTTTGATACATCATGTTTAAGAATAATAAAGCAATTATTTTTACAATCTAAAAAGTAATAATATTTTGATGAAAATAACCAATTAAAACACACACAAAATTTTGAAAAAAATCTAAATTTTAGGTTAAGGAATAATTATTATCCTCTAATGCATCTTAAATTTGGATAGCTTAATTTTATGACAAAAAAACAAAGAAAAATATATAAAAAAAAAACACAAATTAAAAAGATAGGAGTGCGTAATACACACTCCGGCACATAATAAAACAGAACAGTTTAATCCCAACTCAACAAGTTATTTTTAGACCGTTGGCAACTTGGCAGAGAAGAGAAGCCATTATTAATGGCTTTGTTTATTACAAATGGTACAAACAACTCCTTTGTTTATTTATTTTTATTATTATTAATATTTTTATAAATACTAAGCTTTTTTTTAAAATTCCATTATTTGTTTTTCGTATTTCTTTTAAAAATAATAATAAAAGAGTTTATTAAGAGTAGCACTAAATATATACATAAAACTCATAAAATAACCGACCACAACAACAACAACAACAATCTCACCGAAACATTTTTCTCTTGAATCGAACGAACAAGGTCAGTCAATTTTCTTCTTTCAATTTTTGTTTATCGATTCAGTTAATTTTTATTATTTTAGGATCTGATTATTGCGTTTATTTTATTCTTATTTGTTTGTTTTTGGATTAATATTTGCTGCATACAAGTTTAAATTTTGCTCGTTTAGTCGTTGTTTTTTTTTTTGTGTTTCTTTTGAATAAATTGACTTTCTGTTTGGTTCCTGAGAAACTGAAAGAGAGATTAGCATTTTTATTTTTCTTAAAATCTTTTTTTTTTGTTTTGTATTGTGTAATCTTTATTTTCTTTATTAACAAAACAATAAATAGAAAAGTTTGAACTTAGTAAAAACACTTATATGGAGCTCCTTATATTACAGCTTTGTTTCTTCTAGATTTTGTTTGCCATTCAATTCTCTGATCAATGAATCTGCTTTGACTGATCGCTTCAGCATCGTTTTGTTCTTTGATTGTTTCAAAAAGTTTGTTTATGGTTATTAAGGACTCAATTGTTTAGTTATGCATTGGCATTTTAGAAGTTTCTGTTTGTTTTGGTAAATGAGAAATTAAAGGCATTCACTTGACCAAATGCAGCCATGTTTCTTGGTTGATTTGATTTTTATCTTCTAAATTGTGAATAATACAGGATCAATCATTTTCCTTGTACTGGAAATTAGATATCATTGTCTTTTGATAGATTGACTTCATTTTGAGGATTTCCTTTTCTTTAAAATAAGAAAGGAACAAGCAAACAAGGCTTCAGTTTGTGAATGGAGCTAAATATTTTAATCATGTTGTTATTTCTGTGTGCTCATTGTTTGTGATGCTAGTTCTCCAGTTCCACCTTCTTTCTTACTTCAATCACTTCATTTTGCATCAGGTTTTGCATATTGGAATTTCAGCTGATAACAAAAGTGATGAGATTTAAGAAAGGAGATAAAGTGGAAGTATTAAGCCAAAGAGATGTGCCATCAGGCTCATGGCGTTGCGCAGAGATAATTTGTGGTAATGGCCACAACTACACAGTTAGGTACGATGAGGTCACGGGTATCACTGAAAAGGCAGTGGTAGAGAGGGTTTCTAGGAAGGCCATCAGGCCTTGCCCTCCTCTGCTGGACGTTTCTGAATATTGGGTTCCTGGTGATGTAGTGGAGGTGTTTGAAAATTATTCTTGGAAAATGGCAACAATTTCAATGATTCTGCAGAAAAATCACTTTTTGGTTAGGCTACTTGGATCTTCTTTTGAATTCAAAGTCAGCAAATTTGACATCCGGGTGAGACAATCTTGGCAAGATGACAAATGGGTTGTGATTGGAGAGGTATTTTTCCATCTAAACTGGTTCCCATTACTAATTTGTTATTTTCTGCAATTCCTTTTTTTTGCATGGTGCAATTTTGAAGTTCTTTGGACACTCCATGTTCTGCTGAGTTAACATCTTCTGATGTTCATCAATAGTGGATTATTTTTTATGTCTTGCAAAGAGTGAAGTTGAATTTGATTCACAAGCTGCCAATTATAACGTTGATGTTGACAATTTATCTAGAGTTTTTCAAGATTTATGGATAATCTTGTAATTTCCAATTGCTATACATAATACATCTTCTGCAAATGACCAAACAGATTCTTGTATGTTATTTTACTAATCAAAATTTAATCTATTTTGTTTCTGCATTCAGAGTTCTGCTGGTCGTGAAGATGGAAAATATTGCAAAAGTTCAACATTGAAGCATTGTCAAACTTCAAGCTTCCAAATAAAGAAGACAAACACTAGGATAAATTTTCATGCAAAAGGTGAAAGCTTCCTTGTTAAGAACAAAGTGAATATCCAGGTATCCCATATTGCTTCGTCTAGAACTCTGAAAAGAGGGTCTCCTTATTGCTATTCTGAGGTTGGTGAAACTGGAGCTGCCAAGAAATTTAGAGCAGTCAACAAAGATGGCAGGTTGCAGCAAGTAATGGCTGCAAATCGATCATTGTTACCTGAGCAGGTAGATGCTGTTGCTTTTCCTAGTGAAATGCTTGGTGAAACATACATGCATCCTTCTATTAATGATACACCAACTGGGTTTTGTGATGTGGAAGTGGAGAGGCGAAGATCAAGTGCAGTTGCCAGATGCTCCTTAGCAGTGAACTTAGAATCAAATGATGCTCCTAGTCTTACATGCTCTGTTGGTAGTTGTAGTATCAGTAGCAAAAATTCCTATAAGTTGCCTCATCATGTTTCTGCAGCTCCTATTGAAGATAGTGACGGTAACTTTAGTGATGCTGAATCGTTTTGTCAGTTGGGATGCAAGGAAGGAAATTGCCTTCTTCCAACAAAAGAGGAGGTGGCAGCTGAAATCCATAGATTAGAATTGCATGCCTACCGTTGCACTATGGAGGCACTGCATGCGTCTGGACCATTGAGTTGGGAACAAGAAGCATTGGTTACAAATCTTCGTCTTTCACTCCATATATCAAATGATGAACATTTAATGGAGTTAAGGAACTTAGCTTCCGGTGATAATAGCATTCCTGTTAGATGACAGGAAAATCTGGATTTTAATTTTTTTCAAATTATTCTTTTTTAGCTGTAGAATATGATAAAAATTTGCTCGGGTGGTCCCACTTTATTGTAAGAAGCCGGAAAAAAAAGAGCCATTATCAATTCCTAGCTTTTGGTCTTACAGCATATAGGGATCTAGTTTGAAATGATGTGCAACAAACTTAGCAGTTAATATTTCTAAGCTCATCAATGTGCATCTACTACTCTTCTAATCCTTCTTACTCTCCTTTTTTCATTTTTATGTTTAATATTGTGTCTTTTTCATCAGATTTGTATTTGTAGATGTAATGCATCTTTTTTCAGCTCAAACAATTTGAGGAATAGTAGTCCATAAATTGGCTATGAGGAGATACCAAGACTGAACTTTGTGATCATGATTTTATTTTTTGAGTTACATAGATGGATACATAGATCTATCTTGTACCATGTGAATTTGCCATACTTGAATCCTTGTATTATTAAAGGAGCAGTTGTTTTGCTAGAGGCCAGTGGATATTATGCTTATGACTTTCTGTCACTCATTTTAATTTATTATCATTAGGTTGACAAGGTTCTTGTGTTTGGGAATTCATAAACAAAGCTGTTGCATGCTTTCTCTTTGATATGAATGTTTTGTGCGACTTCTACTCTGAATCACGAAATATCCTTTGCACCATTTGGTAGTGTATGTGAGGAAATTATTGATGCTTCCCCTGCATTTTCCAGGGCTGAAGTTGGAGGCTTGTACACCTCACTTACCTATTGTCACCAGATGAGTTGGGGTTTGACACCTTCATTTAAAAATGGGGAACTTTTATGGGACAGTTGATGATGAGTCATTGATCATGCTAATTTATGCAGTTTCTGACCTTCCATTTCAGACCACCTGTGAGCCTTAGATATATCTGTTGCTGAAGGATCTATGGCCAGAATATCGTGGCTACCGTGGGATGATGTTGATATGCGGATGCTTGAAAGGTTTTATTTCAAACCTTTCACTGCAGCTCATCCAGAATATTGTGACTCGCATGGGATAACCGATATGTGGATGCTTTGAAAGGTTTTATTTCAAACCTTTTACTGCAGCTCATCCATGTAAAACATCCCTTCACTTGCTGATTCGAGTTCTACAGTCTCCCTCATCAAGGTTATTACTAATAAATAATAATTTTTTTTTTCTTTTATGTTGCATTTATACTTTACAGTGCTCTTCACATAAGTGGTATGTGATTTATGTTTAATACTGGAAAAGTTTAAAATCATGAAGTTTAGTTGATGTTCTGCAAATCATGGATAGAATTTTGGAGTGTGCATAGACATTTATTTATGAAATTAGGGTGCGGTCTTTAGATGGTTGTGAATGCTCAGAAGCTGTTGCTTCAGCCTTGTAGGTTTCCCCTCTAGTTGAGTGTTCACATACTGTAAAATTGGGTCAAGATGGTCTGGTTTGATTTTTCTTTACTGTCTTTGCTCGTTGACTCTAGCAGCCATGAGTCTCCATCTTCTCTTGATTTCTGACTTGTGTCTCAGCAAGATCAATTGGTTGTAGTAAATGGGTAATTATGCCGTGGGCTGTCATCTGGTTACATTTTTCAGCAGGTGAAGTTGGCTGAACAAACCTCAAAAGTGGTTGGCTCATTGCCGGCATGTAGAGGAAATGAGCTGAGAGCGGGAATTTAAGCGGAAATAAATAAATAAACGAGTCTCAATTCAAGTGCAAAGCAGCACATTCCAGAAGCACATGACATGCGTATGTACAAAGTCTTCTATGTTGTTTATAAATGCTTGAAATATTTTCAACGTCTGTAAGTTTCAAATGTAATGCAAAATCGATATTTTCAGCCACTGAGTTGTAAATTATGGTGGCATCTGACTGGAAGCATGAGCATTGGTGATCAACTTTCTAGAATAATTAAGATCCCTTGATTATTCTATTCGTCTTTATGATAAATGGATCCACTGATTCTTGAGGTTGAATTATGCAAATAACTCCTCATATCTGGAGATTGTATCTACAGTTTCACTCTTTTTTTAATTTGTTATATATATATATATATATATGTTTTTTTTTTGAAATATTAATATTTTATTATTTATGAACATCAAAGATATTAAGTCGTAAGACTTTTGATATTATAATTAGAAAATTATTAAGTCAAAATATAAGAAGTATACGCTAATGCGTATTTGAACTAAACTCTTATAGATAAAAACACTATCATACTCTATAATAGAGAAGGACATTCTTAAAAAGAGAATACAAACTTTATAAAAAAAAAAAAAAATACGAAGTAAAATACAGACTTCATTGAAAAGGTAAAGATAGACACCTTAACTAGGGAGGGAGGGATTATAAAACTCTAAATCAAAAAAATTTATTCTAAAAATTCAAAAGACACCAAACAACACAGAAAAAAAACATAATACACGACCGCTGAAATTTGGGTCTCTAAAGTCTGCTGCAGGCCAGTTATTTATTACTACAAATGGCTCTTAGCTCGGAACTATTAAGTTAATCCCAATGCCAAGTATTCTTGGTGATTATGTGTGGATTGCAATGTTTAAGTGTTAGACATTGTAAGATTGAATCAAGTCCTTAAAGAGAAAGCAGTGTCAAATGGTCACTGAACATGATCTCGAATTTCTTCTCTGACAGTTTTGAAAATTCCTTGAATTTTGTATAAGAATGGACTGATTGATAAATAGGTTTAAGCATTATGCTGACTTCAATTTTGGCATGTAACTATTATGGTTATGATACTGATGCTAGAACAAATTACAAAAAGAGTAATGTTGGTATCTTAAATTAACACGTTAAGTAATTAGTTGGAGTGGTAAAATAATGTAATTTTTAAAACTATATATTATATTATTTTATTATTTAATAATTATTTAATATATTATATAAAATTAAAAAAAAATTGAGATGTTATTTAAAAGGTATAATATTACTCTTACAAAAATTGATTGATTGTCACATAAGAATGTTAGAATTTGAGGGTTGTTGGTACAATTTAACTGATGTGATGTGGTAGTCGATTCTTCTCCGTCACCGAATTATTATGCAGTGTAATGAGTTTGTGCTAGTATTGATTTAGTAAACTGCACAAAATCCTAAACTCATTCCATTCGTCCAGAGCCATATCATTTACTTGTATTAGGTGGGGTGGATCTGCAAAATTAAACAATGGCATTTGTGTGGTTTTTCTAATGCAGATGGAGCTTTTATCTACAGCCGTTCTGATGTTAAATCTGCTTCGGAATCGGAGCTAGCTCATCATAAAGCAGTCAACATTTTCCATTTATTTTGGAGTGGACCTGCTAAATTATATGGTTGGTCTGATGCACACATTACGGGGTCTGCAAAAACGTTTTACTATTTTTTTAAAACAAAAAGTTGAATAAGCCTTCGGTCATCATCTTGGCGAATGGATGTAAGACTTTTTTTTTTTTAAGTTTGTTGCCATCAGTCTTCGAATTTCTGTTTTGGGTTTTCAAAATGAAAGTCACGATTTGAAGCCTGGAATGCGTGCTGAAATACTACCAAAATCTGGAAAAACGTTGACACACACACACACACACACAGAGTTGGAAACGGCGTTGGACCAATCAAATCAACAATGCGTTTCTTGCATTCTGCGGAACTTAAATGAGAAAAAAAGAACAAAATAATGAAATTTCTTGTTCCTCTTTTCGTGTGAAAATGCACATTTCATGCATTAAGCATCAATGTGGAGCTTAGCTAAAAAAACTGGCTATGACCTTGCATGAAAAATGAATAAATACATATCATAGGATAAGATAGGAGACAAGCAGCCGGGAATTGTAACTTTGCATAGCCGCAAAAAACTATAGCCATGGTCCAAAGCAAACCCCATCTGGTATCTAGAATCAAATTTTATGAATTTTTATTGACGGTGGTAGGTGAGCCTCCCCTCCAAATTAGGAAAAATCAGTTCCACAATCTGGGCCGTATTATCAACTTTGCTTGGCCCCTGTGCCTGCCACCCTCTCTAATCTCTATCACTCTATGCCTACACGGTATACCTCAAATTTGAACAAATGAATGTAGATTCCCAACTCTCAAAGCAACCGCAATTACCGCCCATTTGTAGCTTTCTTCATACATGCAAAAACTACTATGAAGCATTTTATTTTCTTATTTCCTAGGATAAGGGAAAGGCACAGGTGGGTTTGTCATGAAAATCACCAACAAAAGCTCTAAGTTGTCATTCCTTAGGTCAGAATGTGCAGCAAATTTATGCAAGTTAATGTAGACGCATGTAAATAAACGGTGGATTACCAAAATGTTTATTTTTAGATACAAAATATAGATAGATAGATGGATTGATTGAGTTATGTTTTCTCTGTTTGTTTCTTGCATCGAAGAGATTTGAAGGAAAGAGCTAGTAGCTGATGGCTGATGTGTGATTGCTGATGGATCAAGAGCCTACAAATGAGTTGTGGCATTTAAGTGGCTCCACCAAATTCCCTGCCATTGTCTCATCTGCATCTCTTCATGATTGGTACTCACATGTGATGATGCCTCTCCATAAGAGAAAACACTACTCTAGCTTTGGGCTGGCCCCCCAGCCCTATTTTTGACTTATTCCTCTATCAAAATATTTGTCTCTTAATCTTATCTTACTTTTAACCATAGAACAATCACATGTTGGTTATATCTTAATCTTAGACTTAGTATGAAGAAATGCAATAAAAGAAAGTCACATCAACCAGACCACAGAATCATCAATCGACCAATCCAGCCATGTATTTTTCCAATTAAAAATACCAAATAAAAGAATATTAATATTAATTCATCATATTCACATTCATATTCATATGTCAGGCAGTAAAGAATAAAGATCATCCAAAGAGGAAAAAAAAATTCTCAAGAAGAAGAGCCCCAGACAAGGTCGCATTAATCAAGGGCAGACATTAGCCAGCTAAAATGCTTTGGCATAAGTGGTTAAATAGGAGGCATATGGGAATTAATTAATACACGGGTTTGAATTACAAGTAATAAAACTCTTGCTTCTGCTACAAACATTGCAACTACAACCATTTATTTATGATTTACTAGGGATCCATAAAAACGCAATTTCTTTTGCCCAACTTGGATATGATTTCCAGTTGTTATTGTCTTTCTCAAAATATGCATAGGACATGCATCTCAACTGACAAATACAAATTTTCTAGAATTTTAATTGATTTTCTTGGATTACATTACTACTTCTTGTTGGGGCAATAAGTCTTTAGCTTGCAAGACATACTATCTTATTCTTACTTCTTAGAATAAGGTGTTTGTGATCATAAGTATTTAATATACCTAATTCCCCCAGTTCTGAAACCCAAAAATTGGGTCTTCAAATCCTCCTCGTGTAGAAACAAAAACCACATTTATATTCAACCATGAACATGTATGTGTCATCATTTGGCCGATTCTCTTCAAATATAAAACAAATCTTAGAATCAGACAATAAGCACATGAATTATGAATTCTTCACTCATGATATAGATATATATATATATATACCTTCAAAATATATATTCGGTATGTTTTGTGAATTATGGAAACAAAAACGAGACCAAATTAATGATAATCATCAATTATATATTGTTTGGTCTAATGATGTGCCCATATAAGCATAAAAAAGGTCATCAAATTTCTTAATGTTCTCGTACAAAAAACACAAAATTTATCTTCTTCTTTTCAGATAGATTCCATTAACATTCATAAAATCTCTCTGATTAATTAGCTAGTAACAAAATTAAGTTTTGCAAATCGTTTTCACATGTAGAAAAATAAGTTTTAACATAATTTTGTTGTACGTATACATCTCTTATATTAATTATAAGATAGGGATAGAAAGAGGAGAAGGAGTGGGAATAAAATAATTAGGATAAAACATTAGAACATAGATCAAATAAACAAATGATATGGTAAATGGAAAACAATTATTTAATTTTTTAATGTAAGGTAGGTAGCAAGCTCGACCTTTTTAAGATGGGTCCATTGGAATGTTGAGTTTGTCGTATAGTAAAGTGGGGAGACATAGCGTAAATGTTAATGCGGAGGCATGCCCAAGACAAAAGGCACAATGAACAGAAGCCTCCTCTGCAGTATTAAGAAAAAAATTAATACTATAAACTATAAAGATTAGGACATGGATTACTGTTAATCAGGGAAAGCTGAGCACGTATATGCATTCCATAATTTAATATATATATATCATGGCCGATGGGGATGGGTTGGAAAAGAAGGCAATCAGTAAGGGGGCATGAGAGATGGATTTTGTTTAATGAAGGCACAGTTTATTAAGATTTAAGGAGTATGTCCAAATCACTGAGATAATGATAATAACACTTAACACAACGTGATATGAGAGAATAAGCAGGTTTTGTTTTTAAGAGAGAGTCACTAATGAACCCAAGATATGCACAAGGGGCCATGCATGTCGATCGATGGCTAGAGAGAGGAGCTCAAGAAATTGAAAATTAGGTTAAATGACGGGTAATTATAGATGGGATCACATGCTTCCATGGGCATGCTTTTGATTCCTTTAACAACAAAAAAAAAAAAAGCAAAAGAAAGACACATACACAAAGCAAAATTAAACTGATCAAAGAGAGGAGAGAAGAGAGATCTTTCTAACTCAACCCACATGCTGCCTGCCTGGGGACCATCAACCCTAAATGAATGAGATTAAGATCTCTCTTCCTAAGAGCATGAGAAGATCCCAAAAAGTAATACAATTTTTATTTTTATTTTTTAAAAAAAGAGAAGGGTTGTTGTTGCTCTTATATATATATATATATATATCTTAATTCTTACTACATTACAACTCAAAACCCTAAACCCCATAAAGGAGAATCAAATATATTAAAAGTGCATTTGCATGCTGGCTTACAGTCACCTTTGCTTTAAAAGAACATTTCATGCATTGGGCACTGCAAGTGTTCTTTGCTTTTAATCTTGTAGTAACACTAAGTTCACAGATTCTAATGCCCCTCTTTGCATTTTTCAATTTTTCTTTTTTCTTTTTAAAGCATGAGGGGCCACCATCTCCTTATATAGTTATAGTCCCTCCTCTAAAAAGACAAGAAAAACTTCCCCTAAGCCAAAAAAGGAGCAAATGCAATATCAATAAAAGAATGTTTGGAAACACAACAGAAATTTTTGCCGAATGAATAAATAAAGAAATAAATGAAACAAAATTGGTCTTGAGAAATGGGTTTTGGGTTAGCTATTGATTATTATTTACTAAGAGGATTGGCTGATTTGTTGGTAGTAGGAAGAGTGCACACATCAATGCCATAAATGTTGGTATCCACTTTACCACGAGGAAGCTTAGAAACCAGACCACTTCTACTGGTCCGAAGTGGGATTTTACATGAAAATTAGTTTTCACCTAGTTTCGGATGACATTCTTAGATTGCCTTACTGTTCTTATGATCAGAAAGACATGCATGTCAAATCTTCAATTTGCAAACCATATATATATATATATAATCTTCAAAGTAAAAAGAATGAGAGAAATTAGAAAGAGAGAATAGCAATAAACAAGCAGCCGATTAACTAAAATTCATGAATGCATTATGCATAATAATCATACTACAAAACTGTGTAGAAATTGTGCAAAATATACATTACATACATGATATATGAGAGTCACGAAGAGGAACTAAGCCAGCTACTTAGATGTTATTGCTAGCCATTTACTAAACCCCTACAACTAATACAAAGCTCACAAAGCCAAGGGTAAAAACCAAGGGTCTCACTCACTTTCATCTTTCATGCCAAGGTAAAATATGTTGGTAAAAGAAAAAACCATGAGCATTTTGGGGGTCAGTATCCAAATCTGAAGATTTTTTTCTAATGATATTTCTTGTAAAAATCCTCTAAGTTCCTAAATACAACTCATCAACGCAAGGGAAGGCAACAATGGGTAATTTTGTCACTCAGATAACCTCTACTATTAATCATCAAACGTTCGCTCTCACACAAAGGATAGGTATAAGGTACTGCCTAATGCATAATGCGTATAGTGAAGTTGTGACGGACGGGATGAGATTATGAGACGATGATCGATTGATCATTTGTCGATGATCGATTGATCATTTGTCGATGATCGATTGATCATTTTTCAATGATCGGACAAATGTCGAAAGATAAGTGGTGCACCGTGTTGTGGGTATAGTATCATCAGGACCGTTGGTGCGTGTTGATAAGATGGGGCCAAACGGAAGGAGAACCGTTGAAGTATGATGGCAAGTGATAGCTTAGTTTGCAAGATGGCTAGATTTTGTCCAATGCACGTGCGGACCCCAAGCCCAAATGGGATGAACCCCACTGGATGCTTCGCTGCTCGGGCCACACCTTCTGAGAATCTATCTGGATTGAACTCGTTTGAATCACTCCCCCATATTGCTTGATCATGATGAACGGCCAGGATTGGTATCAATAGCTCCGTCCCACGCGGAATCTTGTACCCACCCAACTCGACATCAGCTTTTGCCCGTCTGATCGTCGCGATTATTGGCGGGTACAAACGAAGGGATTCATTTAATATCATGCTCAGCTGCACACCCAATTATTTTTACATTTTATTAGTTTTTCCTTAACATGAAGAAAATAAAATAAAAATAAAGAAGGAAGACAGGTGCCGTAGGTTAACAGGAAAACGAAGTACTAAGACTAACGTAAAAGCAAAAGTGGACAGAGTTCAGTTATGTAGGAAAACAAACAAGTACTAAGAGACAAAAACATGGGTTTTTTTGTCTTTAAACGGAGGACTGCTTACCGTCTTAAGCTTTACAACATCATCTTTCGTGGGTAAGTCACGTGATCCACACACCCTCAGCACCTCCTCACGTGCTTGCACCTGCCACTGTGGGTGCATTGCTAGAAGCACTGTTGTCCACGTCAGCAAGTTCGATGTGGTCTGTTTGCCAGCAAAGAAAAAGCTCTTGCACTCTTCAATTATGTCATGGTCTGTGATATTTGGAGATGAATTTGAGGCTTGGATCATTAGCCCCAGCAAATCCTTAGGGCCCTTCTCTTGCACCACACTCCCAGAACTCTCTTTTCTTTTATCGACCAGCTTCACTAATGATTTCTTGATCTCCCTGTCCAGTTTCCAGGAATTTATGTTCCTCTTTGTGGGTAAAAATCTGCAGTTAAGTAACAAACTTACTATGATTATTGATCATATATTCATGATTAAGAAGCAAGTTTAAATCATAATGGGGACATAATTATCATTTACCTGTAGCCTGGAATTAACACTTTCCGAAAAGCCTCAGCTGCTAGCTCCATTTGTTGGGCTTGTAATCGAAAAATGGCTTTGCCATCTACATAGCTGCTACCAAATGCTGTACGAGTAATAACATCTTCTGTAAGCAGCTGAAACCACTCTGAGACTTCAATTTCTACCGTGCCTGATTTTGACATTGCTAGCCATTTATCCAACATATCGGTCACACTTTTTGCCACCACTGGCACCAACAACTACCCCCCCACCGCCCCCAAAAAAACAATTACAGTGATTATTTTCAAAGTTAGGAAAACGGTGAAATTTTGATCAAACCCAGAATTTAAGAGCTGTGATTTTTTAAATAAGAACTTACTTTGAGATTTTCCATATGGAAAGTGGGGGAGATTATTCTTCTGTGATGAGCCCATTTTTCTCCTTTGAGGCTTAGGAGACCATCACCTTCAAGCTGTTTAACAGTTGGGTTTGCTTCATTTTTCTCATAGAATTCAGACTTGGAAGTGAAGACTTCTCGGATGAGGTCGGGATCGGAGACGGTGAGGCGAACCGTCGGTCCAAACCAGACAAGAAATGTGGAACCTACAAACAATGAACAACAAATCCAAAAATTCTTAATTTTTTTTTTAAATTATTCTTTTGTTGGCATTAATTGATTGTGAGTTGTAAAACAGATATAAGGGAAACAAGAAAAGGTTTTACACCAACTAGGAACTAGAAAACAACCTCAAGTAGTAAAAATGAAGTTAGCAGAAAGAGGAATGAATGAGTAGAAAACATTGAGAGCCGTTAATTCAGAGAGAGCATTGGATAGTGTAGGACCCTACAAGAGGAGCAAAAGAGCAAAGCCAAAACGAACTAGGAAGAAGACAACTCAATTACATGCTACTACAAAACACATAACAACTTCATTATCAAAATTCAAGATCCCATAAAAACAAATGAACGAGAAGACACAAAAAACTGAAAAAGGTAAATGATATATAACTGCAAAACTAAATGGGGTGCAAAAACACAGCAGTTTCACTGTAAGGGACTGACAAGGATTATTTGGAAGAAGAATCATGGTCAAAACAGAATTAACAAAAAGAATTTTTTATTAAGAAAAAAAAAAACACTAAGTTTATTTGTTTAATCTCTCCCACTTGGAGTAGCAGGTGGACGCAAAGAAAAAATAAAAAGAAGGAAAGAGAAAACTAATAAGGATGAGTGGACATTCCAAAAACTCTGAACTTCAACATCAAGCATCCAAGCTCAGGAAAAAAAAGTCTGAAAAGTTTTAAAAGAAGTACCCGAACTCAAAAAATAAGGCTTTAAAAAGCCACAATTTTGATGGATATGATCATCAAACAAGCTAAATAAACTTCACAAAAGGAACCGCACCAGCCACTGTAATGATGAATATCGAAACTAACTCTTAGCTTTTACAGAGAGAAGGCTCAAGAAACTTTTCCTTTTCCCCCAAAATAGTTGCTGGAACAAAAAATGAGAGAGCAGAAGAAGAAGAAGAAGAAGCACTCGACCATACAAACCAAAAAGCTTTTAAAATGTTCAAAAAACAAACTATGTATACAATGCGGCTGCCCATGAGACTCGAAACAATAAATTCAACAAAAAGGTAAAAGGAGTTGAAAACTTTGACAAGATTTAAGGGACAAAAAGAAAATGAGAGAAAGATAAAGAGAGTCAAATGGAAAGGAGACAAAATTAAGTACCGTAGATTTTCTTCCAGTGATGGTAGAAAGAGAAAACTCTAGGGAGAATGTTGTGAGAGAAAGGCATAGGTTGAGAAGAAGCCTTAAGCATCATGCCTACAAGCTCCTTGACATTTCCAATGAAGAAATGGTAAGGAGGGCCTCTGATCCCTTGCTTAGAGAAATGGTCTTCAATTTTTCTGGGTGTCCACCAAAGCGAAACTGCAACCTTTAACACAAAGAATATGAGCGTGAAAGAGATGACAAGCAGCTTCAACCAGTTGATGAAGATCTGCTCTTCCTCCATGATGCTTTAGATTTAGCTATAGCTTATAATAGTTAACAAAGAAAGAAAGAGAGAATGATGATGATCGATGAGTATTGTTTATAATTTGAAGCTGAGCTTAGCAAAGCAAGCAAGCGATATAAGCATTAAGCAGAGTGAGAGCAGCCTTTTTTTTTTATGTATCTTGCTCCTTCTTATCTTCTTTTGCTCATGCTGGTGTACTTTGTTAGTGTGTTTGTCTTTTAATACTACAAGTGACAGAGTAAATGAAAAATAAACTTATAAGAGAATCCCCACAAACCCAAAAAATAAAAAATGAAAAATAAATAAAGAAGAAGAAGAAGAAAGAGAGAAAGAGCAAAGAGAAGCAAGGCCAACGGCGTAGGGGCCGCCATTGGAATTCTAAGGGTCAACGAATAAAGTGTTTTTCTATATATTTTTCTTTTAATCTTTTAAGACAATGTTACCCTTGTCTTTTCTTATTAGTATTATTATACCCCTCAAATTATTTCTTTTCTTTTCCTTTTCTGACTAATTCTTCTTTCCATTTCTTACACATAATAAACAAGAATATACTCATAAAGTAAATCTAGTAAAAAGTAGAAATGTTTGGTTAATAATAATAATAATAATAAACACAACAGGGGAATGAATGGATTAAAGGACATTAATTCCTGATTGAGAAGGCATTAACTCTGAATCAGAAACACACTAATTGACCCTTGATTGATCATCAGAGGAGTTCTTTTCGATATTTTCTTGAAAATCCTGCCACATAGTTGTGAGTTGTTTTCTGTCACTTGATGCTTTTTTCTAAATTAAGACGTGATTGAGAGAGAGGCAACAGATGAGCATGAGGTGTAAATTAAATTATAAAAATTGTCTCTATAAACAATATTTATATGAAATCATATTATGATCTTCTGGATGATGATAATAAAACTTCTGATTCTGAACATGGTTATGTTTTTCATTTTTCCTTTTCAGGTTTTCAACTATATATCCATGTGGGTTTAATTCATTTTTGTTTTTAGAAAAATATCTCTCAATATCTAAAGATTAAATCATAATGAAAATTTGTGAGAGGAATATAACATTAACATATGGGGGATGCTTTTTATTTCTTAAGCCGTATATACAACTTATGTATTCTATAAGTTACAAATCTAGCTATCCCATTTATAAACATTGCAAGATGTATAGACTTTCACTCCCCTATAGTTTAACTACTATTGTCTATAGATAATGTGTTTAAGTTGAGCCAAAACCAATAACTTATTTCAATTAATGTTAACCCTCTTCTCTTTATACTTTTGCTGTTTTCTGATGCTAAATTGAAAGGATAGATCCTGCCATTTGGGATCTCCATGAAAAAAAAAGGACAAATAACACCCGAAATTAGTGATTTGAATAAAGACACCATAGGAAGGATATAAAAGTTTCATTTTGTTGTATGCTTCCATAAGAATGATTAATCTCACATATGTATTTGTATTTGTGAACGAAGACTAGTGGACAGATTTGCTTTTGATGTTTTTTTTTTTTTAATAATTGGAGCCCTCAACTTTTTTTAGGCATATACTTTTAAAAACTTGTAAATAGGGTTTATATAAGTGAGAATATACAAGATAAGATATCGAAACAGCAGGATGATATAAGAGAGTGGTAATATAAATTATTTGAAGATATATATAAAAAGGTAGGAATAGATTAGGTTATAGGATGATAAATAAGAGGGAATTGCATTGTATTGTATTGTTGGGGTTGCTTCTTCTTCCTTGTTCCCGAAAAGATTGATTTGGGAATTGAAGCGAGGAGAAGGAGAGGGAGGGGGGGCTGTGGATTTTGGAATGTTGCTCTTAAATTTGGTCACATGGGAACAAGGCTGTCTATTTTAGGGTTTGTATCTGTGGCTTAGGTGGGGAAATATGCTCTAGTTGACCCAACAATTGAGCCCCCACACAAAGCCACCTCCTCCCTAATCTTGTCCTAATATACCCAAGACACCATGGGGCCCTTGTGTCCTTCATGGTCCCTTCAAATTTATAACAAACTCAACGCTTCTACTATTTACTTTGTTTTCATATTACCACCAAATTGCTGGCTAATGGCTATAACAAACTATATTTTATATTAATGTGCGACAGTGTTTTGAAAAAAAAAAACCTATCAACTATCAGCCATCAAGATTCAAATACTTGGATTTTAATTTGTACAAAAATTATTGACAGATTATGCACTGGCTTGTTTTTCCCACATTCCTTGTACTCGATGGAGTGAATTCACGAGGTGTTTATGCATAAATTGCGGCTGACTTGAGGACATAATAAATGAACAAATTAATTATCTTTGTAAGACAAGAAGAGAAGGTAAATTCATCAACCAGTTCACATAAAGTGCTTTTGCAAGAATTCAAATGGGGGTTTGTTTATCCAATGAGTTCATATATAGATGTATTTTTATATATTATGTTAAATGTGCCCCAATTTATGTAGATATGGCGTTGGCCTTTCCTATTGCCAAAGGTAATGTAACGACGAAGATGTGATATGCTTGCTGTTTTTTTTTTTCTTATCTCAATTTATTCAAATATTAAAGTGTATGTATAATAGATGTAAGTATTGTGTTATATAATTGAGATATAAATTTTTTTTTAATTAATGTAGAATTTAATGTGTATGTGAAATATTTTTAAAAAAAATCAATAAATACTTATCACTAGACATTAAAATTCATATCCAATTATTTAAATCTAACCCTACTCGTATAAATAATACAGTTATTTTATACTCTTCCATGCAAATTATTTTAGAATGGGAATCGAGTAATATATGTGGGTTTCTCATCTCCCAAGACAAAATTAGACAAAATAATGATTATCCAATCAAAATATATATATATATGAAATTTTTTTTTTTAAACACTCTCTTTCTCGATACACTAGATAGCTCAAACACCTCATGCTTTGTATTTGATACACATCAATATTCAATATATATTTGTTAGTAAAATTACAATACTTCTATATATATCAAATATCAAATGAACCCTTGATTTGTGGAAGCTTAAATAACTTTGTTTAGTGAGATTCTGATTGTGTGACGAAGGGGATAAGAGAGAAGGAGAAAGCATCCACATTGAATATTTCAAGGAAGATCTGAATTCGTCCTGGAATGACTGCTCATCTATCTAACTTTGGCTAGATATGATGCCGATACCAAATGAAACTTTTTTTTGGGGTGGGGGGAAAGAAAAAAAAAAGTGAAATGGAGAGAATCTGGATGGCCCTGCACCTAAAAATTTTGCTCTGCAAAAAAAAAAAAAAAAAAGAAGACAAACGGACAAGGTAGAATATGTAAAGCATTTTAACAAGCTATGGAGTTTATGAAAACGGCCAAGAGAAAAAAGCCTGCAGCTTATGAGGGTATGCCTTTTACTTGCAAAATTTCATTTTCTTTTGGACCCATCTACAAAATTTTAATGGATATGCATATATTATAAAAAAAAAGCCTGACAAAGCCAAACAGGTTCACTTCTTGCTGAGTGGAAGAGAAATAATATGCTTTTTTAAATATGGGGTAGCAGAAGCAGAAGCAGAAGCAGAAGCAGAGGTAGCTAGCCAGCTAGCTATTCCTTCTAGCTACATGATTTATAATTATTTATAGAACAAAAAAACAAAAGACTACTCTATTATATATCGATTATCATGTACAAGCGAAGCAAGACTTGGATTGAAAATTACAATGCCGTTGAAAAGATTATTAAAACCCACTGTTTCAACTAATATATATATATAACTACTATCTAAGGATGAGGTTCACTTTGATGGGGATTTGGTCAGTCATGATCCAAATTATTAGGAAAATAGTTGATGAAACACTTTGATAGTAAATCAAAATATGTTATTGGAAAATGACAATTTAACCAACCCTAGTACTTAATTATCGAAGCACATAGATATATATATATCTATATATATAGATAATACATAATACATTATATTCATTTGAAAGCTTGACAACTTTATGGGAGCACATAATTGATCGAGATTCAATGATAAATTTGGACTCATATACTTCGGAAATAATTGACAATATATAATTGGGGCTACCACACAAGATCAAATGGATTAATTAACATTTCTTTTTCTTTCTTTTCTTTTTTTTTTTTTATCATCTTTGAGAAACTTTTGAAAGTGATAAAGAGAGATTTAGTTGGTGAAGTCAAGAGGAAAAGAAGGGATTTGTACATATGAATGTTGGCAAATCCCTCCCCACCTCCATATCATATCTTGTATTTGATTATTAGTCTATCCCATAAAATTAATTATCCCACAAACAAGGACTCGATTCAATCCCAATGTCCATGTTTATATAATTTGTCAACTTGTCCTTCTAGTCAAGGCATTATTATTCTTGCCCCATGATTTCCCATTATTTTTACACGTAAAACTTTTCAATTTTGACCTTACACTACATTCATAATCAATAAAGTCATTTGAAGATCTATAATCAATAACTACTCGATGTCAAATCCATTTGGAGAGCGAGAGTTGGGCTTCAATTTTCATCGACGTAATAATGCAACCATTAAAGTATTAATGTTATTGGGTGAGATTAGATTTAAGCACCACTTAATTAGATGCAGATGTAAATGTAAATGTATATTATATGGGTCAATGAATAAAAATCAAAAGCTCAATTCACTACTAAAATAGCATGCGCGTGCATGGTTGCGCATGCATAAACTTTAAAAGAAAAAAAAAAGTTTTTCTTAAATTTTTATTTTTTACTCTTTTCAATACGATGTTAGTTACTGCTCCCTTCTCATGATTTTTAGATTTATGTTTTAGTTAAGTAAACTAATTATTACCTTTGATTTTAGAACTACAAGTCGGGTTTATATATATAAATTAATTTTAATTAAACAAAAGTTTTATATTAAATCTATTAACATTTTTTTGAATCTATTCTCTTATTTAAGACATCCAAATTAAATTTTATATCAAGGGCGATTCTTATAATAGAGATCACTATTTTATTAACGACGGAGAATCTAGTCTCATTTAAAAAGGTTTATTTTATTTAAAAGAGTAAAACAAAAAATTGGGCTTTTTAGTAATTACAAAAAGAAAAGGGAGTTAATAGAATTAGAATCTACTTTCTGCAGAGCGTATCTTCAATTGCAATCTATGGCTTTACATAAATTGTTAGACTTACACACTACTGACTACACAGCGAGAGTGTTGAGACGGAGAATATATAATCATGATGATGATGTAACGAGCATTCGTCCACGCAATCAACGGTGTGACGGATCCTTCATAGCTGCACACAGCCTTTGTCAAATCAACCTCGGCCACGTGTCATCCAATCATTTACCGTTTCTTCCTAATTTGTAAACTTCTACCACCCCTCTGCCTTACACGATACATCAACTCAACCCCTGTCTAGTCGCAGGTCGCAGCAGCTCTCTTTACCTCTCACTTCATTTACCATTTTGCCCCTCACCCTTTTTCTTTCTTTCTCACCTACCAAACAATTTAAATTTTACAGATTTAAAAATATATTGATGTACATTTTATATTTATTATTGTTCAATTAATAAAATCTTATAATAAATTTGAGTTTAAATTTCATTCATATTACAATTTAAAAATTAATTTAGTCAAAAATATGTATCAAATTTTTTTTTTAAACTCCATATAAATCTCGTACTCATGCAACTAAATATTCAAAATGAAAACATATAATTTTTTAAAATTTTAATCTACCACCAACCTTGTGTTTTAGAACTCATTATATATATATATATATATATATATATATATATATATATATAGAGAGAGAGAGAGAGAGAGAGAGAGAGAGAGTTGCCGTTTGGTTGGGTTATTTTACTGACCAATTTTTTTTTTTAATGTAAAAATCTTTTTAAATTTTTTTTAATAATATTTGATTACAAGTAGAGAAGAGTTTTTGGTATTAAAAAATTTATTTTGCTTCAACTTTCAAGAGGTCAAATTTTAAATTTTTTAGAGTAGAACATTTTTAATATTTATATAATGTCACATATATCTTAATAATATTTTCTTATTTTTATATTGTACCCTTAATAAAAATAAACTCTATTCAACTAACATGTTTTAATATTTTTTAAAAGTTATTATACCTCTAATTTTTCATATCTCTACAATTATTATATTTTTATAAGAATCTACCAAAATCTAATGTTGATTTTTTATTTTTTATTTTTTTACAAAATACAATAATTTATATTAATTTATTAATTATTATGTATTGATTTTACTTAATTATTATTTTTTATAAATTAAATTTAAAAAAATACATGACAATTTTAAATTTATATGTAAAAAATATCAAATTGTTTAGAATTTGAATATAAATTTTATTAAGTATCTTTTTTTAGTAATTTAATAACAGATAAGTACTTTTAACAATATATAACCAAATTATCTAATAATTTTTTTAAAAAAATTAATTGACAACCAAACGATTAATATTTTATTTTCTTAAAATTTTTATTTCTAAAAGCTCTACCGTAAATGCTCAACCAAACGAGCTCAGAGTAACGCTACATATATCAAATGTATCTTAAAAAATTATATATTAAATAATTATTAGATGGTAAAATAATATAAATTTTAAAATTATTTATTATATTATTTTATTACTCAATAAAATATGTAATGCGTTATTTTTTAGATATAATATAATTTAAAATTATATCATTATTCATATAAAAAAAAAGTAGGGAGTGCAAAAAGATTAAGAGTAAACATGATATAGAATTGAGGAGATAAGCAATGATGAAGTCATATGAGTTCCCAACTTTCTAACAGACTCCGAAGTGGGTCATTCTCATTGTAATGGTAATTCTAAATTCTAATCTTGAGAAGGGACAAAGCTGACAAGGGGCAGATTTGGGAAAAATAAAAAGAAAATCGCCTGAATTTAATATTTTTAAATGAGAAACAGGGAGATGGAGTTTGTTTTTTTGGAGTACAAAGATAACAAACTCTGGCAGTCCACAGGCAGGCAAAGGCCAAATCCGTACTTTTCTCAACACTCGTCAATCGAGGCCAATGTTTTTTCCTCAGGATATTAACACTGTTATCTCCTGAGGTTAGTATAAATTATATTATTTCCTCTCTATTTTATTAAAAAGAAAAAATACCATCATTTTTTAAAAATATTTTAATTATTTATATAATAAAATTATACAAATATTTTTAAATTTTTAATTAAATAAAAAATTAATAATATAATTAAAATTAAAATTAAATATAATTTATGCTAATTTTAATATTTTTTTTTCTCTCTTCTTTTTTTCCACACAAATTCTTTGTTTATTTTAATCTTTTACAGTTCACTGCCATCTTGATTACTGTTTTACTTTTCCTTTTTAAAAAAAAAATATTTTTAGCTTCCCAAGAGTTTCAGTAATATATAAAAGTGAATTGTATATTTGAAAAGGAAGGGAACAAAGCACAAGGTACTACATTTCATGCCATATGTTTTGTCCCTTTAAAACCATCCTTGTCTACTTTTGTCTCTCTTCAACGCCCATGTCCTTATCAAAACCGAAAAAAAAACCCATGTCTTTCAAGTTAAAACTTGTATTTTAACAACAACATTTTTTTTTTTATATTGCAAGAAGTTTAGAAACGAAATTTCCATCCCACCAATTTTAAAATGGAAAATAAAATTTTTAATTTAACAGCAAAAAAATGTCTCATGTCACCTAAAGAAAATTTTAATTTAAGAGCATAATTAACCCCCCCACCCCCAAAAAAAAAAAACAATTACCATTCTTCCTTATCAAAACAAATAGATTATCGAGCTTAATTTGTGATTCTAATAAATTTTTCAGAGACAAGTTCTATTAATTGAGAAAAAAATAATAAAAAAGTGATAGTTCTTCATATCCACATAGACTACTTGTATGATTATTGATTAATGATATAGTTAAGGCAATTTTCTGAAGCTAATAATTCTTGTTTGTTACCTTTTTGGGCTAAACAAATTGATATGATTGAACGAAATTATATTTAGATTTGATAAGATACTTCCATTGGCATTGGCATTGGCATTGGCATTGAAACGGAATGTCAACTCAATTCAGCTTATGTAATATAATTACGAGTCAAAACTTTGACATGCATGTAGAATTAGACAACGTGAATCAGGGAGGGAGGGGCACTTGTTAAAGAGAACATTTAATATAAATGACATAATTCTATTGAACAAGAACATGACATCTCCATATAAGATTTGTTTTTTGCTAAAAAAATATACCTTCATCTTGGGTATTACTAGTGTGTGAGGTTTAATGTGACAAGTATCGTAGGAAAATATGAAAAGGGAAAAATGGGAAAGGAGAGTTGAAGAGAAGTGAGATTGATGGGGGGGGGGGGGGGCTGGTTAAAGCATGAGAGTCCCGATAATCAACAACTAGGCTGAGAGAGAGAGATGAGGGGATTACAATAGCAATAGCAATAGCAATAGGGGATAGACAATGACTGTTGCTTTGGAGTGCTGCCATTTATGCCTCTCTTGTTTATGCTAAAGCCACATGCTGCTATTGTAGAACATGTCCTGTTCCAAGTTTACATGAATACATTTGTTACATTATTCTTCTCTTATCATGCACCCTTGCCCTACCATCACCATTCACCACTACCCTTCTCTCTCTATATCTATATTTATATTTATGTTTATGTTCCTTTCTTTTCTTTTCTTTTTTTAAATCAATGTATTTCGTATTCTCATATGATGGCCCATTTGACATTAAGTCCCCATCTTTTCCCACTTATATTTGCTAATTTTACCAAATTCTTATTATGTCTATTTGGTTGAAAATTTACATATGAAATATAAGAACCCTAATCCAAGTAATTAATTTGATTCACGTATGCAACACTTACACGAGAAAGTCATGCTTCGTTAACACCCCCCCACTTCACCAGGCACGCACTTACAGCCGCGGTATTTTGATGTCATCAGTGATGAAAGGTATCCGAGATTTTTAACATTACACAAATGCGTGATACATAACAAATGTGAAGACAGAGAAAGCAAAATATATACAGAAACAGGAAGTGTTATGATAAAAGAAAAAGAAAGAATAGCCAATTCACTAAAATGAAGCAAGACAGCAGGGTCGTAGGCATAACAAAGGAGCCCCATTGATGAAGATAATAGGCAATAGAAGAAGCTGACGTTGTGAAAAGAGGTTAGATCAGAAACAGATCACTTGGCAATGGGATATTGGCAGTAATGGAGAAGAGAAGTAGCCCCCTCCCGAGGCAACTGGATCCGACAGTGAATGCCCACACTTTTTGCTGCCCTGTAACTATTAAGCTTAAAAATTCAACCAAATTCTAAAATGGGTCCTTTTTGTTATGGCAACGAGCCCCTGAAAATTAGGACATTGTCTTTTAGAGGCAGCCCCACCTTGTATTAAACATGCTGGCAAGGGTTAAGACCAGCCTTTCATTTACCCCACTTCTGGGTTGGAATGATGTGAATGCTCAAGTGCCCATAATATATAGGCCTATTTGGGTTATGGTTCGAACCGACACCGATAAGGACAAGACGAGGGGCTAACTAAAGCCGGGGGCGATGCGGTTGGGTCTTGGGTTCCTCAGACATGGGCAAGTGGGTGTGAGTGTGAGAGTCAGGCTACTAGCTACTTACGCCATGTGGATTTCACGTGAGATGATCATGATCAGCCTAATTTTAAGTTTTAGTACATAGAGATGGAATACAGTTGAGTTTGCTTTTCTAAATTTAAGATAAGACCAAACCCAACCCATTAAAACATGAAAACGATTTTCCAAAGTGATACGAATGTGTAATTTTTGGTGGCAGCAATGTCAAGTGTCATGGTTGGACGATCATTAACGTAAATGATTAACTTATTAAGTAATGTGTCTATCCATTTATATAATTTTTGGCGAGCATGAGGGCTCAGCCTAGTTGGCTGAGCACCTTCAAGTCTCACATCCCCACCTGGGTTCGAATCCCCCCTCCCTCCCAAGTGGTGCGAAAAAAAGAATATATGTTGTAATCTCCCCCTTCAAAAAAAAAAAAAGAATCATTTAATTTTTATCTAATATAAATGTGATATTTCCTCCTTCACACAATCACGTAATGTTCTTATTATGGTCTAATCTAATTTTTAGAGATTAATTTAATCCGTATTACCCATCTTCACTACTTATGAAAAATTCACTATTTATTAGAGATTCACTATCCACATAACAATTTTTATTGCAAGTTAAGATATAAGATTTTTAGGACCTATTTGACCTATAATACCCATTCACACTATTCATATAGTACTCATATTTTGCGTGACAATCTCCATTAGAGTATTTTCAGAATTCATATGTGAATGAAAATTCGATTCTACTCTAATACTATTTGTCACGAGTCGAGAGTTTACTATTAATTTAGAAGACTAAGTTATTAGATAATATTACTTACCTGGTCATATATACTCAAAATTCACATAATTTTTATTTAATATGAAATATGACATTTTCTTTTAACCAATTACATAATGCCCTTATCATGATCTGATTCAAATTTAAGAGCCAACTTAAACCGTATTATATATTCTTATTATTCACGTAACAATTTTTTTTTAAATATTACAAACCGAATGGGTCTTAAAATTTTTTATGTTTTGAGCCTTAATAAAAATTATTACATAAGTAATAAATCTCTAATAAATATTACTGATAAACAATATAAACCAAATTAAAAATAAGCATCAAATAATTAGATATGAGAAAATATTATATTTATATCAAATAAAAATTAAATAAATAATTTATTTATTAGGTAATATAGTTTATTCTTATATATATATATATATATATTACGCTAATAGATTATTTATTTTAGTCGAAGACATGCAGCTTAGCCCGTCACACAAGTAATAAGTACTTGCAAGTTTTGATATTAAACATGTATGGCTGGTTGTAGTCCATAAATGAGTAGGCAGAGCATTGAGCATAATTAGACATTTGGTAGATGTCAGAAACTTGGCCAGAAGATCCTCGAATTGTCCATTTCTCGTGATTTCTGCTGGAGTTTAGAATCTTCAGATGTTGCATCATTTGCCCAGTGTTGCTTTACTTGGAGGACGCACCAGTAGTACTACTATCATAGAGCGGACCTAGGCCGCCACCTCCCTCCATTTGGTTTAATATCAGAACAAATAGTCCAACTAAACTGCAGGAACACCAAGCAAATAGGTAGGGCTCTTTTTAAGTTCAGGCCCAACTCCACATATGCAGATCAAGGAGAAAGACGCGGGCTTGCACGGTTTAAAACCTACCAATCCCTTCCATTCAAGGCCTAAATCGATAGGAGCAGATCATTGCATCGTCAATTTGCTTCATTGATCCAAGCACGTGATTGGTAAAAACATAAAAAATTTATGCATTAAAAAATATTTAGAATGCACAATCCACAACACTAAAACAGCGATTCCCATAAATGAAAACCCAACAGAACAAGCGCGAAAATGGACTCCAACAATATATCTTAAGGCAAACCCAACTACTACAGATCTCAAGTCACCCCTATGCTGATAACCAACTCCCCGCCATATAATGTTGAAAACTATCAAGATAACAGCTCTTGATGTAGTAGAAAAGCAGGCAGGCAGGCATTAAATGTTTCGCCTTGCACCCTTGCCAGCAATGCTCTCTACTCAAATGCATCATCATCATCGTCAGGAAGAGGCTGACTAGCTGCTGCAGCAAGCTCAGCTTCATGCCTGAGGAAAGCAAAAATATCAATCAGACAAGGAAAAACCAATTATTGAACATCAAACTAAGTTCGTGGATGATGAACTTTGAGCTGAACAGAAAATCTTAACTCTAGGATGGTGCTGACAGACTAAAAAGGTTAGATTAAGCCAAGCAGTATTGGCAGCCACAAAGTTAGCTTTTAAGATAAGAATACGTAGATTTCTATACTAAAAAATTGCAGGTAAAAAAATTAAATTGTCTTACTGTTGCTGTGCAGCTAAGTCAATTTGTACTTCTGGAGGAGCAAGAGCAGGAGATTCCACAAAGTGCAAATTTGGGTCCCTAGAATCACCAAAGCATCCTCATCAATATCATGTACTATACAATAAATAAGTGTATACTGACAATAGGCTAGTGATATAACGTTATTTTACCCAGCAAGTTTCCTGGCAAGGTACAAGAAAGGTTTCTCAAAATTGTAGTTACTCTTGGCAGAAATCTCATAGTACTGCAAATTCTTCTTCCTGTGGAATGTGACCTGTTTTGCCTTGACTTGCCTATTCTTCACATCAACCTTGTTCCCACAGAGGACAATAGGTATATTTTCACACACCCTGACATTGCAATGATGTAATCAATTGCTGAGCATATAACAATCAGGTAGATAGAACCAAGGAAAACAAAAGGAGAAACAAAAGCTTGAAATGTTGATTCAACATACCGGCAAAGATCACGGTGCCATGTGGGAACATTCTTATATGTCAAGCGGGCAGTAACATCAAACATAATGATGGCACATTGCCCATGGATGCTGCAAGTTGCAAAGGAAAAGCCATTAAACAAAGAAGCTCCAACCAGGCAAAAAGTGTGGCATGTCAAATGAAATTAAGAAACCTTAATAAAAGCAGAACATAATTATTCACATAAATAAATTTGACCCTGACATACGAAATAATTTTTACAAGACCTATGACAAGTTCTAAATGTTGAATATGATTACATCAAAAACAGGAAAATATGTAAACTGTGGAACATTAGGAAAATCAAACAACTAACAAGGGTGGCATAAGCTAATTACCAGGTCAATAAGAAGAAACAGGTGTCTCTACTCTGGTGCAATGAGATCCGAAAAACCCATAACCAAGGTTGTGACCATGGACACAACTACTTTGAACTTTAACTCAAACAAATCTCTAATCTATGAGATTTAAATTTTTCTGACCTATCAAATGCACAAGGTTATGGAAATACTAATTTTCAGACATAAAATGCACAAGGTTATGAAAATACTAGTTTTGTCCTTGTTGGTTTGTAATAAGTAATCTTTGAACCCAAAGTTGAACCCAAAGTTGAACCCCAGCCCTCTACATGGTTGTGCCACTTGAGCTAATACAGAATGTTCTCTTCTCTGTACACCTTCTCCATTGTTCTTTCCTTTCAAAATTCACCTTATCCTTGATCAGGTAACAGAAAAAGGAAGGCCCAAGGGAAAAGGTCAAAATCACACTCACTTTGCCATGAGTTATCAGAACTCACAGAACTAAAATACAGAGACAATTCCCTCAATAATATACTAAAATAAAAATCCATAGTAAAATGTCTCAAACCAAGCATCAAGCCAGCATTAGCTTCTCAATACAACATGCATATAACATAGGATAGAATACCTTTGTACTAGAAGTATCTTAAGGACATCATGCATGTAAAATCAACCACTCTGTTGATAGGCTGCAGATAAGGATGCATTGCATAGATGGTGCTTCGAAATATACTTTTTCAAAAAGGTATGCTCTACTACAAACATCATGCTCAAAGTTCACAAATTTACTTACTAGTAACCATCTCTAAGACCACCAAATTTCTCTTGCCCAGCAGTATCCCAGCAGTAAAAGCGGATTTTCCCACAATTTGTAAAGAAATCCAATGGATGAACCTCCACACCAATAGTTGCTGTAGAACAAAGTGAGAAAATATAAAAATTAATAAACAGACTAGCATATATGCAACCAAACAAAATAAATAGCTCTTTCCCCAAGACTTACGTTCATATTTCTTCTCAAACTCCCCAGTCAAGTGCCTCTTCACAAAGGTAGTTTTCCCTATGCCATTTCCACAACAATCAAAATAGTCAAAAACCACAGAGCAATGCCATAAACTATCAGCTACCATTAAAATATATATACTTTTAATATTGGTACATAGGTCTCAATAAGAATATTCGAGAATCATTCAATCCGTCAATAGCACATTCTCTTGAAGTGATTAATAGGAAATATAGAAACCTCTTCCCTCTTATCAGAAAAGGGGGAAAAAAACTCTTCCCCATCCGCTACCTTCTGTAGTAAAGACAGTAATGAAAATAAAAATAAAATATGAACTGTAGTAATAGACGCCTTATAATGTGAATTATAATATATAATCTAAACATGCAGCATAATATATTTTAACTTAATTAATATACTTTCTGTTTCCAGCATGTGTTGTGAATGTATTTAACAAAAAACAATATACTGAAGTTATTAGTAACAAAATCTTAAAACACACACAAATCTAACCGAAAGCAATGAGTATCATAAACCGGAGTCTAATTGACTACAGACCAAAATAACAACAATAAAGAAACGAGAAAAATTACCAGTGCCTCCATCACCGACAATGACGAGCTTGAAGCTCGGGTAATCTACAGTTTGTTGATTTGGCAAAGCCTAAAAACAAAACACAAAATAAGTAAACAAAAAAAGCTCCGATTGATTAACCTAATTGAAACTATTTAAAAAAAAAAAAGCACACATAAGATCTAGAAATAATAAGGCCAAATTAAAAATCCGACCTAACCACGGGATCAGGATCAGGATCAGTGAAAGAAAATAATGAGAGGCAATAGAGAGAAGAACTGAAGAAGCATTACCATGTGTACTAGGAGATTGGGAGAGGGAAATCTGAGATTGTGACGTGAACAGTAAGCGGAGAGAGAAATGAGAGACGAAGGAGACAGCGATGAGCACGGGTTTATATTGGTGAGGGGGAGGACTTTGAATTGAGGTTTCAGCGTGGCTTTAAGTTGACGCAACTCTGGTGGCCATTCGATTTGATTACTTTTTTCTGTTTCAAGAACCCCCTTTGACCGTCGGATCTTTCCTTGCCTCAGATTTACGCACTTTTCTTTCCCCCTCCGCTTTGTTTTTAAGCTATTTCAATTAAATAAGCCTGCCCATTTTTATTTTCATTCTTTTATTTCGGAATTGACACGTCATCGTCTCGAATCTCCGCGTCGATTTTCAAATACGAAGATGAAAAGTTGTTGAGATTTCCATAGCAGTACGTAAAACTATACTTTTCATCCGTAATTTTAATATTTTTTATTTTAAATAATATTTTAATTATTAATTAATATGTTCTTTGAAAATTTTCTAATTTCATAAAGATCAACTCTTCGAGGCAGTCTTCTATGGGCAGCTTCAAATGTTCAAGTCCAATACAATAAGAATTATTAAAAGATATCAAAATTAAGTTTAAAAGATAAACATGGAATATGAAACTTGTTCAGCCTTTTGGGTCGAGTTTTGTCGGGATCACTTGAACATTAGCCTTATATATTTTAACTGAGTCGATTAGGATTAGAAACTTTCACAACCAAGAAGAATAAGAAAACCGACTCAATAAAAGTACCAAGTTAGCCCCGAGCCAAACAACTTATACATTCTGGATAAGTACTACCACGAGAATATAAACAAGATTTAGACCTGTCGGAATCAAGTACGTTATAAGAGAGACCAGTTTGAAAAGAAATGTTGAACTACTGTCACAACAGAAGTAACACCAAACTGCCACCAAACCAAGTAGAAAGCAATTAAGCTTGTTATAGAAATGCATTTAAAGAGAAAAACCAGCGTTATAAAGGAAACATAATTATAGGGAGGAGAATAATTATGATACCTTTAGTAATAATCCCTCAAATCATACCAAGAGATCAGAATAACCTAAAAATTATTAAGACTTACCCAACTTAACCACAACACCGACGGAAATAAGCACAAGGGGTATTCTCTGAAGACCGATCCTATAAATAGGTGAGAAAACCACAAGGGAAAAGAGAGACTTCTTTTGGTACTGAATTCTACATTCCAACTCAATGTTTTTTTGCATTCAACATATTTTTTTTGTTGACTTTTTGTTCTCTCAAATATCACCAAAACGACCTTTTTTTCTTACTTAAGCATCGGAGAGTCTTCGTCGGAATCTATCCCAGTGCAGTCTTAACGATAGTTTCAAGTGTTTTGCAGGTATTTTAGAGTCACAAGTACAGAAAGAAAGATTTAGGCTTTAGCTTTCATGCCTAGTAAGACGAAGCCTATTGTGCTGATTCTTGCATCAAAATAAATTTAAAACTCGTTGACCCAAAAAACTATTTTTTTGGGTCAGCAGTTTTTAGTAACATCTGTGGAGATCAGGGCAAAAAGTTTTGTCCAAAGACATTTCATCATCCAATCACAATCAAAATGGCAGAACAATTACCCACTAGCCGAAATTTGATTGCAGAAGAGCGAGCATTAAACTTGGACAAGAATAGAGGTAGTGAAAACTGGCCCACACATTAACTGGAGAACTCGTTACCCGCAAAAATTCAAGAAGAATTAAGGACGCTCAAAGAAGAGAGGGAAGAATTAAAACAGCTTATGGTTGAGTTGATCAGAAATAAAGGAAGATGAGGAAGAAAAGCGAGAAACAGTGGCAGAAGAGAATCTTAAGCTGTGGAGGTTCAAATCCAAGAGCGGCTGGAGCAAAGGGATAGGTCAGAAACTTCATGCGACCTGGTTGAGGTAACCAAACAGAACCAATTGCCTCTTAAGATGGAGGCATCACAGGTTGGAGATTCCGACCAAATAATGAGAAAAGAGTCACAAACCGAACAATACAACAATGCTGAACCGCCTCTAGAGGATAAGGTTTGTAATCTAAAAGAAAGGCTAAAAAGTTTTCTAGAAGAGAATGAAAAAGAGAAAACAGCCTCCTTTAAAGAAAACTTAAGGGGAAAAGGGATCTCAATTGACAGACGAGTTGAGGGACATAGAGCTCCTGAACGGGTTCAGACTTCCGAGCCTCTCAATCTACCAGGGAGTTACTAACCCCAACCATTATGTGGATCAGGATACCAACCTACTCTCAATTGCAAGGTTGAGACAGGATTAGATGTGTAGACTTTTTCATATGAATCTGGAAGGACTAACTTTTCTTTTATAGGGGGTTGAAACAACATAGCATCTCATCTTACCACGAATTGACCGAAAAATTCTCCCAACACTTTCAAGGGTCCTTTGAGGTAGCCAAGGACCTAAAGTAAGTAAAGCAGGTTAAACAGGGTTTGAATGAGAGGTTAAAGGATTTTTTTCAAAAGTTTTATAAGGAGGTGATATTGCTGGAAGCTTTTAACCAACTTATCGCCTTAGAGGATTTCAAGTCAGGACTAAAGCTGAACAAGCTCTGGCATTACCTGTCTGAGAGCAACATTTTGAACTATGCAGTAACATACAACAAGGCATCAAAGTATATTGCAATAGAAGAAGAAGAGGAAGTAAAGAAATTTCTTACCTATCCCCATAGAGGACACGCCAGACTGAGAGAAAATGAGAAGTACGAAAGAAAGAAGAGACCTTTATACCCTCCTCACAAACACCAAAGGGCGAATAATGACTACCGACCCTATCAAAAGGGAAACTTCACAAATCGACGTAATGCGTCGAACACTTGGAGAAATAGTGGGCAGAACACGTCTCGCCTATACCATTACCTTGAGCGGCCCAGAAGTCTTATGAAGTACCCCATAAAAGAAAGAAGGGTGGCTCAGGTGGAAAATTATCTTCTTTTAGCTGTACCGCTAGAGGATGTTTATGAAGCCATTAAAAGTAGAGGTTTTCTCAATAAGAACTTCAAGGGTAAAGAAGTAGAGTAACAGGCAAATTCAAAAAGCTGGTGTGATCTCTACAGAAAGATGGGGCAAGCCACAGGAGAATGTTTGGAGTTAAAGAAATAAGTAGATGCTCTAATAAGAAATGGTTACTTGGGGGAGTTTCGAGCAGAAACGTGGCATAATCCGCCTACTGATCGGCTTAGTGGGTCGAACCCTAATCGCACCATGCGACCTTTTACGGGGAATACAAATGCAGTGTCATGCCCCAGACCCAAAAAATCTTAAACACGACATCACTTACATTCATTCAATAATACTTAAACATTCATTTTAATTTCTTTCAGAATTATAGTAATTGAATTATGACTGGGACAATTAGTAAACCGGAGATACGCAGAGTTTTCTCAGAGATTAACACTCTACTACGTCACCAGTAGCAACTTTATTACCGGAAGCCCAGAATATATTCATTGCAAATTCTTACTTAAAATCAATCCATTACTACACTTGGTGAAACTTAAACTAAATCCAACCACACACAATAAAATAATACATAAGTATTTATTCATTAGGGACAAATCAAATATCTTATCCCACGTGTCCCCAAATGAAACACTTAGCAACCTAACAACTTAGGGAACCCAAGGAATAGCAGAAGCCTTGCCAAATCCGCTAAGCACACATGTACCTTATTTACCTGAAATCACCATAAACTATAATGAGTATAAAACTCAGTAAGCATACTAGTTTTTCATATATCAAATACAAATACATATATGTACACAATGCATATGTATGATATGCTGTGATCAATCAAAATCATAATCTTATCAAATCACATATCATGTAAGCGCTTACACATTCTTTCAAAACACATAATAGGAATACCATTACTCGACTACTACTTAGTAGGACTTTCATATCACATATCACATAATGAGCCAAATGTCACTCGTAGGTGACATACCGTATGAGAGGAATAGTACAAGCGAGGTCTTTAAATCACACATATATAACGCTTATGCCCGAAGGTAAAAGCCAAACCCTCACCCTGATTATCGGTGAGTCCTCTCACATGTACCAATACGCCACCACACGAATGTGATGACTCACACTTCCTTTAGGTACCAATAGGATCCTCCCTACATACGGAACACATAACATATACCAATCCCGAAGGAAAGGCCACACATAAAGGCTCCACAAATCATATAAAATGCCTACTAAGTTAACAGTGAGTTCAAGTACCCTCAAATCACAAAATATTTCTCATGGACATATTACACTTCAAAAGCTTTCTTTGTTAAACGCATCTTATTTTGGAAAGCTCACTTTCAAAAACACATGTATGTCCATGCTCAATGTCAATGCTCACATTCATAAACATATATTCATATTTCATATCAAAATATACTTTGACATATCATAAACATATTCTTAACCCCATTTACAAAATCATACAAAATAATTATTATGTTTATTGTGATTCCAGTAGTAAGTCTAGTATACTTACCTCTTAGCACTTACAGCTACAAGGCTTAAATCTCCTTAACCTATCAATGGAGATCAATCCTTTCATAAGCCTCACAATTCACACAAATACTTAAATAGCTTACAAAATTATACACAATGCATTTAACACATCAAATTGGTCTAAATACTTGATTTCTCAAAACTTGTCATTCTGACCACTTACACTTAACAAAATTTTCTAATACATCAAATGATGTCCAATTACTCCAAAATCAGAATGTATTAATATTGACTCATATATCCTTCCTATATATGAATATTATATCAAAATTCCTACACAATCCATTTCATACACATCATCGAATCCAAACTACCAACCTGACAGGATCAAGATACTTACTGAACAATATTCAATCTCCTAATTTTATAAAATCATATACTAACTCAAAAATTGTAAAACTACCACAGAAATACTCTTGACACATATACCAATTCATGATAAATAATTTACTTCAAAATAACTGCCAAAAGTATTTTAAAACTATTTTATTGTCTAACTTTAAAAACTTGTTAATCAAATACTGCAATGAGCTAATACACTTTAAAAAATCATAACACTTCAACCACATTGATCGAAATTCCCAATTCCGAGTATATCACATTAGATATATAAAATTATCATATTCTATAAATTCGTAATTTTTAAAGATCATTCAATAGGTCAAAAATTATTTTCCACTGTATCATACTGTTTACACAGGAAATTTCTAGAATTTCAGGGTCATTTTGGTAAATTCACAACAAATTCAATTTCTGGAATTTTGACTCTATTCAAAGTCTCAGATGATCCTAAACATATATAATTTCATATACTCAAAATTAAAAACCAGAATCGAATTACAAAAATTTATAAAATTCCTGGATCAAGAGACTATCAAGCAGAAATTCTACAATTCATCATAATTTATCAAGCTATCTTATAGATCATCATCAATTCTCACAACATCAAACGAAATACACATCAAATCCTTAATTATACATATTTCCAGAAATCAAAACTTAAAGAAATTAGCTTAATTAACACCAATAAATTGATAATTAGTTGTGATATACCTCTAAAGATCCAAAATTCCAATTTCTTCTTCTTTTTCTTCTTCTTCTTCTCTTTCTCTCTCCTTTATTTCTCTCTTCTCTCTCTAAAAATGGGTAGCTCGACCAAAATGAGAGAATTAGGGTTTTTAAAAATGTATTTTTATACTAAGTGGTTAATTTTTGGTATTTACGAATTTACCCCTAAAACTTTCAAAGTATTACAATTTGGTCCCTAAAATAAATCTAAAGTCTTGCAATTAAACCCAATGTTAATAGTATGACCTTAACCTATACAAACACTACTAATAACAATATATAAATCAAATATCCCCCACATACAAATAAAATACGTATATTTATACATATATAAATATTTATTATTACCGGTTGTAGATACTGGTTACTACATGCAGCTTTGTCCATCCATTATTTAAAGCACAAGTTCCCAATTGAAGAAGGTATAGAGGTGGTATTTAGAGATCAAAAGATAGCCAGAAGTTGTTATGCAGTATCTGCAAAGAAAGCCTTTTGTATTTCCACCATTGATCCAAGAGAGGAAGGAACCAGGTCGCTAGAACCTATAAAGGAACTCTACCTAGTACATATTAGAAAAGAAGGTTGATCAAACTGGTTCAGAAATTTTTAGATATCTTCGTTTGGTTTCATGAAGATATGCCTGAAATAGATTCCGCCCTGGCCTTTCATAAGTTAGCTATAAATCCCACGTTCCTCTCAATCAAACAGAAAAAAAAAGAATATTCAACTAAGAGCAGATTGTAGCTGTAACAATTGAAGTTAAGAAACTATTAACAACGGGTTTCATCAGAGAAGTCCACTATTCTGATTGACTAGCAAATGTGGTAATGGTAAAGAAAGCTAATGGGAAGTGGAGAATGTGTGTGAATTTAATCGACCTGAACAAAGCATGCCCGAAAGATAGCACCGACCTGAACAAAGCATGCTCGAAGGATAGCTTCCCACTTCTAAAGATCGACCAACTTGAGGATGCTACAGTTGGGCATAAGCTGCTTAGCTTCATGGATGCTTTCTCTTATTACAACCAAATCCCGATATTTTCTCTAAACTAGGAGAAAATATATTTTATCACCCACTAAAGAACATACTGCTACAAAATAACTCCATTCAGATTAAAAAATGCAGGAGCTACTTAGCAGAGGTTGGTGAACAAACTCTTCAAGAATCTGATTGACAGAAATATAGAGGTGTACATTGATAACATGATAGTCAAATCCATGAGAGTTGAGAACCACGGGCAAGACTTGAGAGAAGTCTTTGAAATTTTAAGGAAGAACAAAATGAAACTTTACCTAAAGAAGTGTGCTTTCGAGGTAAAATTAAGAAAATATTTGGGTTTCATGATTAGCAAGAGAGGGATAGAGGCCAACCTAGAAAAAGTTTGAGCCATTCTGGAGATGAAGTCCCCGAGCACGATTAAAGAGATTCAACAACTTACAGGAAGAGCTGTGGCTTTGAACAAATTTATCTCCCGAGCCACAGATAAATATTTTGAGTTCTTCTAAGTAATAAGAAGGAAAGATATGAACCGATGGACCTCAGAATATGAGCGGGCCTTCCAGTAGCTAAAGACATATCTCTTCGAATCAATTCATCTCGCTATTCTAGTCTAGGGTTATAAGTTAATGCTTTATTTGGGAGTTTTGGATTGGGCAGTAAGTTCAGTACTGGTCAAAAGTCAGCAAAGCTTTCATCGACCTGGAAAGCTGATATCCCCTCTATAAGAAATTGGCTCTGGCCTTGATAGTATCAAAAAGAAAGCCATAATCTTACTTCTAAACCCACACAATCATTGTTCTTACCAATCAGTCATTAAGGTAAATATTACACAAGTCGGATTCATCTGGCCGGTTGATCAAGTGGGCTGCAGAGTTAAGCGAGTTTAATATATAGTACAAACCCTGAATAACCATCAAAGGACAGGCCTTAGTCGCTTTCATAGCTAAATGTACATATGGTTGTATAGAAGTTTAAAAGTCAGATCCACAAACTCTAGACTAACAAACTCCAAATAAAAGGGCGTTATGGTTGCTCTACATTAATTGGGCATCCAACCTACAAGAGAGTGGAGCCAAAATCGTTCTTATTAGCCCAGAGGGAAATAAAGTCAGTTACGCTTTTCGCTTTAGGTTTAAAGCTTCTAACAATGAAGCAGAATCCAAAGCTTTTCTGGCTGGATTGAGAGTGGCTCGGGCACTAGCAGTAAAGGAAGTACTGGTAAGAAGTGACTCTCAGCTAATAGTAAATCGGGTGAATGGCATTTTCAAAGCCCAAAAAGGAAAAATGATAACCTACTTAGCAAAAGTAAGGAATTAGATTAGCCAATTTAATGCGGTGAAGGTAGAACTAATCCTAAGAAATGAGAACCACTGAGTAGATGTCGTAACGTGGATGGTTTCAAATGAAGAAGCTCAGTTGCCCCAAACTGTCCTTGTTGAATTCATTCCCGAGCCCAGCATATAAGAAGAAGAGTAGGTTATGCAAATTGAATCAGGTCCTAGCTGGATAAATCCGATCAAAGATTACATTCAGAACATGATCTTTCCAATTGATAAAAAAAAAGCTCGTAGAATTAAATATCAAGCAACTAAGTACTCGGTAATAGAAGAGGTAGTATATAGACGAGCCTTCTCTCACCTATACACGAGATGTTTGGGACTACAGGAAGTAGAATAGGTTTTTAGAGAAATTTATGAAGGAATTTATGGCAATCACTTGGGAACATAAGCATTGGCTCACAAAGTATTCAGAATTAGATACTTTTGGCCAACTGCTCTTCAAAATGCCAGAAACCTCATCAAACACTGCGATGCCTACCAAAGATTTATTGATAAGATTCAAGCACCTATCGAAGAGTTAACTACGATAAGCAGACCCTAGCCATTTGTTCAATGGGGTCTTGACTTAATAAGGCCCATATCCCAAGAAAAGGGATCTTGCAAGTATGTAGTCGTGATGGTGGACTATTCACTAAATAGATCGAGGCCGAACCATTATCAAAGATAACCGAGAAGAGCATACGAGAGTTTATTTAGAAAAATGTGATGTACCGGTACGAAATTTCTTACACCATCATTTCTAATCATGAGAAGCAGTTCAATAATAATAGCTTCAAGAACTTTTGCAAACAGTTATGAGTACAATTGTTATTCGCATCACCGGCTTATCCCAAAATAAATGGCCAAGTAGAATCCTTAAATAATGTGGGCAAGAAGCTACTCAAGAAAAATTTGACTGACAGAAACGAAGGACCGGTAAAAGAGCTTCCAAAGGTACTTTAGACGTTACGGACGACCAACAAGACTACAACCGGTAAAATGCCATTCTCACAGGCTTTCGGCTGTGAAGCAGTAATTCCCATTGAGATTGAAACTCCAACGTACAAAGTAGTACACTTCTCTGAGATAACTAAACACGAGCTGATTATGGGACAACTGGACTCAATTGAACAATTAAGAGAGAAAGCCTAAATTTGAGTAGCTACCTACTAGTAGAGGGTCGCCAGATATTACAACAAGAGGGTCAAAGTAAGGAAGTTCAGGGAATGTGATTTGGTGGTAAGAAGAGTTGTGTTGAATACAAAGAACCTAGTGGATAGAGTCATCGGGCTGACCTAAAAAGTGTTAGGGTCGGTGCTTACGTGCCATCCCTGAATGTACATGTACTTATATATTTATATAAATGTATATTTCCATTAAATCGTTAATACCAATTTATATGGTATTATGCATGTAATGTTGCAGACATTGTAAATCTGAAGGAGTTCGGATCAGATCTAAAGGTGTTTAGATAAGGGCTCATAATTAGCCACGCTGAGGCATATAATTACTAAATATTAGTACAGTTAAGTGTTATGTTAAGGTCGATTGGTAGTAGCATGTAAAAAGAAGAATTAAATTTCAAGTTCATTATATTATGGTCGATATTTATGTGTCATCCTTGAATATATATACACTTGTGTATTTATACAAGTGTACATTCCAATTAAATTCCTAATACAATTTTATATGGTACTATGTAATGTAACGTTACAGACATTGTAGATCTGAAAGATTTCAGATCAGATCTAAAAGAGTTCAGATAAGGGCTCATAGTTAACTATGCTGAGACATATAATTGCTAAATATTAGCACAGCTAAGTGTTAGCTGGTTATAATACTTAGCAGATCCAAGAGTTGAAGCCTTGTCTGTAATGGGACATAGACCTGGGAATATACTAGTAACTGTATAGTTGCAAGAGTTGTAATCGGGTCTCAGAAAATACAAGTTGCGCAAATATATTCTCGAATAATTATCTCTGATCTATTTTTGCCGATGCAGGTCTGTCAGTGGATACCTTTATATATAGATTAGCATATGTCGTACTTATAGGGTATAGATGGTCGTTCCTAGCCGATCATGAGCTTGGAGCTCGTATTGACATATGGGTATCCAGTTAGGACTGAATATGAGACAGACTCATGAGGGCCTCTTATAGACACCCTATGTAAGCCGTCAATGGAGGGTCTTCTCGAGTTGAGTAGTATACGTGGTCTTTTGACCTGAGTGCCACGATGGGATTGTAAGTGATCCACCATACTTTGGTTTCACGCATGTCACAGACCTTTCATGGTGTGACTGCTAGGTGTCGCTGGGTATAGTCTGATGCTTATGAATTCCGGTGTGTACAGATATAGGATTTGTCAGCTCACATAAGGAGCTTGATATCCAGATTCTTCGAGACTGTATCTCAGAAAATCTTGTGGTCACAAGTATCAATCTCAGGAAAGAGTTTCGCCAGGGTAGAACAATATGGCAAAAGAGTTTGCGTATATTGTTCAGTGAGATATAAGTTTGGAGATAAGATATGGATGAACAAAAGTGGATTTGACGATGATAACCTATATCTCTGCACATCCAGGATATCATGACGGAAGGACTATACGTATGCGTTGTAACCTCAACTTGCATGGTTCAACGTGCTGATTTGTTTATCCGTGACGTGTGCGTGGGGCATTGCTCACGGACTCGTAAAATAGTTCCATTTGACGAATCGGGCGTAGGACCTAGGGAGTCCTGCGATATGGAGTGTACTCGTTGTGCACTAGGGCAGCGTGCCGGATTAAATTATTTAATTCAGCAATATTTAGCACTACCACGAGAATGTGTGCGTGTCTGTATTTAAGTGTTAAATACAATAATTAGTTAATAATTGTTATTTACTAATTGCATTATGACACGTGGCATATTGTGGACCCTCAGTTGAGTTTACTCAAGTATGAGATTTGGTGGGATCCACTAGGGGGTAAACTTGGTAACTATTTATGAGGGGCAAAATGGTCATTTCTCACTTTAATTATTTAATTGTTAAATAATTAAAATATCTCTCTTATTATATTATATAATATATTTTTATATTATTTTATTTTATTATTATTATATAATATTTTATTATATGATTTTTAATATATAATAATATTATATTTTGGGTGCCAAATAATTGGCACCCATTATTTATATTTTATTAATATTATATATATATTATATATATATTATATTATTATTTTATATATATTAGATATATATATATATATATAAAGAAAGAAAGAGAGAATGAAATGAAGATTTTGGTGTGTCTCGGCCATTTTGGCCGAGAAAAAAAAGGAAAAAATGAAATTGTTTCATTTTTCTTATACTTCCATTTGAAACACCATTTGAAGCAATGATATATTGTTTCAAATTCTCCATTTCTTATTCTTTTGGAGAAAATGATGTAAATACACACCAACCATTTTAGGGTTTAAGAGTTAAACTCAGTGCTGCATATAGGGCTGCTGTTCTAGCTCACCAAGCCCACCGTGTTGGTGACTAGAACTGCCCACGAATTGGTCTCCATGCTAACTTCGAAAAAAATATATGTATAACGTTACACGTTGAGGTGAGTTCTCTACCATATTTATATATTAATGTAATTAATATATTTATTTATTGTGTTTATTGCATGTTTTACGCTTCCGCCGCGTTAAAATTCATATACGATACGTGTTTAGGTAATAGACACACTAGCACATGCATACACCCACGTGTCTTAGATCCGTCGCCAACAGGAAGACCCTGATAGGGGCATAAAAGCACTAGTAGGATTTGTACTTAACTTTCGTATTTTACCCCAAATTATAAGTATTTGACTATTTAATTGTGTTTTCTAATCATAAACAGATGCACGATGGAAAATGTGACACATAGGAACAAACGGGAGGCAAATCGAACGTCAAACGAAGAAGTTATGCTCAAAATACGAAAGTAGCGCAGCAACAGGTGGCTGGGAGCCGCGGCGCCCAGATTTGAGCGCCGCAGCGCTCAACACCCAGAACAGCGTGTGAGCGCCGCAGCGCTCAGCACCCAGCGCTCAGGCGCTCGTCGACGTCTTGACAGACCTGTACTCATGCCCAACGCCGCGGCGCTGAGCCTCCAGCGCCGCGGCCCCCATGCGGATGTTTAAATACCCTTCTAAACTCGCCTATTGAGGGGGGGATTCGAAGCTCCTCGTGCCTAGGGTTTCTCATAGCAACAAAAACACTCTTTTGAGGCAAAAATAGAGAGACTTAGCAAGGAGAATAACACAAGCAACAAACACACATTCAAGCCAACAAATCAAGGTGAAGTTATTGAAGATTGAAGATTGAGGAATCAACTCTTGAGCAACCAAGACAAGAGGAAGAAGAACAACTCAGGGGATCACTTGTTTTGTTTTATTCCTTACTTTTAAGAGATGATTTCGTTCATTATATTTTCATACTTTTGCTTTGATATTCTTATTTTGAACATGAGCTATTTTCTCTTGATCTAGGGTTAGACGTTATTGAACCTAGTATGTAATTGATTTTGTTTAAACTCTTAATTATGAACTTTTATCCCATAATTGATTCAATCTATCTATGTTTAATGCTTTCATTATACTTGATCACTATTTTGATTGTTTAGGAACCATGATAACTTTGACGAAAGGAATCATGTGTTTAGCCTATGGTAGATTGATACATGATCATAGGGTAACATCTATGAGTTCCATCTAGGATAGACATATACCTAGGTGGCATGTATGGTTTGATTAGACTTAATCTTAATGAGTTGCATCTTATTCAGATTACCATAGACATATAGGTAATTGTTAGGGTGTAATATTATCATTCAACTGTCGACGGAAGCTTATGATGAAATCAGTGTCTAGCCAATCAATTGATAAAAAGAAAAATAACTAAGGGGTTAAAGGGTTCAGTGAACTACTAGGGGATGCGTCGATACCCTAGATTACTTATCAATTAAGTGAATTCTATCTCTAAGTATTTACAATATTTTAATTAGGTTCAGTTCAATAGCAATAATTTAGTTAGTTAAACTCCATCCTTGAAGCTAGTCTGGATAAAGGTAAAGTAGAGTAATTTTAGTATTCGATTGAAGAAAATAGAAACAATAGTCTCTGTGGGATCGATAATCTGGACTTAGTCCTATATTACTTGATACAAAAAGCATGCACTTGCGCTAGGTCATTAAAATAGACATCAGACCCATACAAAGTTGTCAAACATATCAGAAAGAGCTTATGAGCTCAAAGGAGCAAATGGACGGGTTGTGAGAAAACCATAGAATTCTAAGCTGCTGAAGAAATATTACCATTAATTTTCTATCTTTTATGCAATGCTTACTTACTATGTAAGCACATCATTTTTAATAAAATCGTTATTTCTTTACATGTACCTCTATATGAATAGTTATTCAGAATCTGGGACTAAGTAATGGCTAACATTCGTAAATTAAAATTAGAAGGCAACACTTCCAAAATAACACACCATAGGGGATACGACACTCAAAAGGTTACCCATAGATCACCGGACAGAGTAATGCTCTATAAGGTGTACCCTATAAATGTACAAATTTGAAGACATTGAAGATTAACATGCCATAGAAGGGCGACGCTCTTCAGGTTACCTACAGACCATTGGACAGAGTAACGCTCTATGGCGTATACTTTATGGATGTGCAACATATACTTTGTAGAAGGGTGGCACTCATGAGGTTACCCACAAACCATCGAGCAGGGTAACGCTCTATAAGGTGTACCCTATAAATATACATCTTTGAAGACATTGAGGATTAACACGTCATAGGGGCGGCACTCATAAAGTTACTGATAGATCACCGGACTAGGTAATGCTCTATGAGGTGTACCCAATGGACGTGCAGTGTATACTTCGTAGGGGGCCGACACTCATGAGTTTACCTATAGACCACCGAATAGGGTAATGCTCTATGAGATGTACCCTACGAATATACATCTTTGAAGATTAACACGTCATAGGGGGTGGCACTCATGAGGTTACCCATAGACCATTGGATCGGGTAACGCTCTATGAGGTGTATCCTATAAACATGTAGCGTATACTTCGTAAGGGGCGATACTCATGAGGTTACCTATAGACTACCGAATAAGGTAACGCTCTATGAGGTGTACCCTACGAATATACAGCTTTGAAGATATTGAGGATTAACACGCCATAGGGGGTGGCACTCATAAGGTTACCCACAGACCACTAGATCGAGTAATGCTTTATGAGGTATACTTTATTGACATACAACGTATACTTCATAAGGGGCGGCACTTATAAGGTTACCCACAGACCACTGGATAGGTAATGCTCTATAAGGTGTACCCTACGAATATACAGCTTTGAAGACCTTGAAGATTTATATGCCATAAGAGGGCAACACTTATAAGGTTACCCACAAACTACTAGACATGGTAATGCTCTATGTGGTGAACCCTATGGATGAGTAGCACCAAGAAATATGGCTAATTAGAAGCACTGTAAAATGACCAAGTACCAATGACAAAATTCGAAAAACAACCAGGTATTGAAAAAGGTATCAACTGATCGACTTGAGAACAAGCTCATCAATACAGCTTTATGTTAATACTTGTTAAAGCACTTTAACTCATATTTTGATCATCTAATAACTTATGAATCATCATGCTATTCGGATCTAATAAATCGACTTGGTAAAAAATATTATTATTTAATCTTGACTAACACAATTTGCTCCGAGTATTGAACATTACTACAAGCTGCTCATCTATATTACTTTTTTTCCGAATGAGATCTTATTTTTGTGCTATAAGTTATTATGAAAGAACATGTCTACATCAATATTCACCAAGGCATATATAAAAGAGCAGGTTCACAAAGACATTTCAACATAAGTTATAAAGAAAATGTGCTTATATTCATTAATAAAAGATGATTACAAGAAGTTTAAAACAAAAGAAAAAGATAAAAATTACAAAGGAAGACACTTGCTTTGTAATTTTTATCTTTTTCTTTTGTTTTAAACTTCTTGTAATCATCTTTTATTAATGAATATCTTATGCTGCTGGAGTCGTATCAATTGCCTCAAGTCAACTATGGTCCCCACCTCAATATCAATATTAATCAGAGGAGGACCAACTTGAACAGCATCTACTAGTCTCGAGGATTGAGCGGGAGCAATAGCAGAGAAAGCTTAGGCATAGCCAGTCAAAGGAGCAACAGTTTGGATCTCAGAAGAAATAGCAGCAGCTTCAGCAGTAGAAGCAACAGTTGCATGAGCTTTGGCAGTAGGGGCAACTTCAATAGTAGCAGCATTAGTAGAAGCAGGCTTAGCCACTTTAACAACTTCTTGAGTCTAAGAGGTCTTTCATTCTTGGAACAACCCCCCAGTAGCCAAGTTCCACAACCACTGGAGGTCAATATCAGGGTAGTTTTCTTTAAAGACACCGATCGATCTCTGGAAGCCCTCCACTACTCCTTGGCAAAATCCCTATCTATGACCAGCAGACCAGGAACTCCGCTAATCTTTGAGTTGAGCTGCCAAGCTATTTTTGAAATGTTCAATTAGCTCTCTCTCCCTTTGAGCCATCGTGGGCCATATCTTAAGCTCGTCATTCTGTTTTACTCGGTGACACAGCTTTCTGCCACAGCCAAAGAGTTGGCCATCTCTTGCTCAGCCAACCTCTTCTAGCACTCCAACTTGGAGAATTGGTTCTTCGCCTTGGCACGATTGATCTCTAGCTCCTCAACACGAGCGTATATTTTCCGCACCTTCTTCTTTTCTAAGTCAGACTTCTTTTTTGTCCCCAGACCCTCGATCGTACCATATTCTCTCCAGCTTGGTAGGTCTGAGCCACTATGTCCAGTATCTCAATCCTGAATTGAGATAGAAGATATATGGACTGCACGACTAAAAAAGATAGTTAAAAGGGAGAAACAAACAAATAACTTAACCTAAGAGAAAAGTACTTACATCTAGTGTGGATCCTATAGCAGCATGAAACCCTGTAATGGGGTCAAAAGATGAAACTTGACCCACTCAGGCTAGGGTCAGGTACCTCTTTACTTCTCGCACCACAGGCAACGGGATGGCCAAATTCTTTCTCCTTTTTGGAACAATGATAGATAGAGACACACGTAGAGGGGGCCTTTCTCTTATTAGGGACTCATCGAACCTGACACCCCTACATTTCGACTAGAAAGGGCATCTAAACTGAAGGCTGAACCAGTGAACCTCACCCCTTGCCTTACACCTAGGGAGAATGAAGACCTTGTATTTAAGAAGAGCACTAGGTAGTTATTTGTGTTGAGATTTGTGCTCACGTGTCATCCTATTGTTGTATGAATATTTTATTTTATAATATTTATCCAGTTCATTATTTGTTAAATCGCTAATTACTATTATTAAATGGTTCAAAGTTTGTGATGCTACAAACATTATATGATCGGAAGGAGTTCAGATTTGGTCCAAAGAAGTTTAGATCAATGCCAAAAGTTAGCATCACTAAAAATTGTAAATGCTAAAGAGTTAGCATGTTATATTAATCAGTGAAGTTTAAAAGTTAGAATCTTGTCTGTAAGGGTACAAAGACCTGAGAATACATTAGTAATAATATAGTTGCAAGAGTTGTAATAGATGCTAAAAAATGTTATTATGCAAGTCTATTCTCAAATTATATATTCCTAGTCTTAATTCACCGATGCAGGTTTATCGGTGGAATCCTTTTACATAGACCAGTGTATACTATACCTAGATGGTTGTTCTTAGCTAACCATGGACTTACTGGAAGTTCGTATAGCATACAGGTGTCCAGTAAGGACTGAATACTAAACAGACTCAACGAGGACCTCAATAAACATCTCATGAAGTCGTCAATGGAAGGTTCTCTCGAATTGAGTAGTATATGTAGTCCTTTGACCTGAGTACCACAGTGGACTTGTAAGTGATCCATCATATTTTGATTCCACGCATGTCACAAACCTTTCACAGTGTGACCTCTGGGTGTCGCTGGGTATGGTCTGATACTTATGGAGTCTGGTGTGTACAGATATGAAATCTGTCAGCTCACATAGATGAGTTATATATATCTAGATACTCAAAGATTGTATCTTAGAAAGTCTTATGGCCATAAGTAATAAACTAAGGAAAATAGTTTCCTACAGAGTTAAATAATATTGTAAAAGTGTTTGCATATATTGTTTATTAAGATACGTGTTTGGAGATAAGTTCACGGATGAGTACATAGGGATTTAATGGTAGTGATCTATGTCCCTACTCTTCTAGGATATGATTGGCGAAAGGATTATACATATGCTCTATGACCTCAACTTGTATGACCTACTGCACTGATTTGTAATATCCGTAATGTGTGCGTAGGGCATCGATCTCGGACTTATAGAATAATTATGTTTGAAAAATCGGGAGTGGACCTAGAAAGTCTCGCAATATGAAGTATACTCATGCACTGGGGCAGCGTAATAGATTGAATAGTTCGATTCAAAAAATTCTAGCAGACCGGACATTTACTTCAGTTTCCCTCCGATCGTGCACGTGTCAAGACTTAAGAGTTAAATACATTAATTAGTTAATAATTAATTGTTGACCAATGGAATATTAACACATGGCACATGTGAGCCAATTATTGTTTGATTTGAAAATTATCAAAATGACCTTATTTGTTGAACAAATAATATCATTATTTTATTCATTCAAATGTTTATTAAATATAATAATAATAATAATATATGATATTATTATTTAAATTGAAATCAAATAATTAATTTTTTATTTAAATTGGTATATGTTTCTACCATGATTTAATATGATTAAATCATTTGTTTAATATTTATGAAATGATAAGATAAGTATAAATGGGTGGCATTTGTTAATGATAGGCCTTAAGATGTTTCTTAATAATGAGAAAGTATTTTTTCATTTGGCCTAGATTAAGGCTAAGTTCATTTAAATAATATTCTATTTTGTTTTATTTTAATTTGGTTTATTGTAAGATTATAAACAAAAACAAATGACAAACATAATGGATGCTATTAGGTGCGAAAATGAAAGATAATAATAAACAAATGAAAGAGTAATTGGTTGCTCAACTAATCATCAAAAATTCATGCAAGAGGTTAAGTGAATGGTAGAGAGAATTTTAAAAGGCTAAGTGTTAAAAATTCTCTCAAAATTTCTCTTAAGTGTTGAGAGCAAAAACACATCTTCCATTTTTCCTTCTATTTTTTTGTCACCCATATTACAAGGTAGAACTAGGATTCAAGAGTTGAATCCTTTACTGAAAAATTTCCTATTCTAGCTTCTTTAAGCCCACCATGTTGAGGAACTAGAATTATGAACGGATTGCTTCAAGGCGATTATTCCGGTTCGACAATATACCAAAGGCTTGACAAGGTATTATTTCTCAATTTTAAAGTATTTTACATTTATGAGATAACATGTAATGTTTACTTGTGCTTATCATTATGAAATTTATATTCCGTTCATCCGCTATGCATGTATGTATGAGATATATATGCTATATTTGAATGATAGACACAAACCTATATACATGCACCCTAGGTTTAAAATCACTCACAACTTGTTCTCTCCCCTGGGAATTAGTCTGAACCTGCCCTCTACCTTAGGCAGGTGGATTAGATACTCTTCCTCTTTGGGAGCTCTACCAACTATCAATTAAATGGTTGCCCCTATCCACGAGAGGGGTCTCTGTCACGGCTCCTTCCATCAGAACAGAACAGCATCCCATAATATTGTCGGGGTTAAGGGTATCATGACCTCTAGAAGATAAGCTAGAGCCATCTGTGCTGCTCATCTTTCTCTTCTTGCTACCTCTTTGTTCAAACATTCCTACACGAAACACAAAGAAGAGATTAGTAAAGAATGAAATAAATAACTTTGAAAGAAAGGCTGATACTTACAATAAACTCAAGGCTCAAGAGGAACAAAGGTCATCAGGCCAGATTAAATAAGGTTGGTCGGTGACAGAAGGTCCTAAATAGGATAAATATGTGCTAAAGTGGTTGCGATTCGAGCATGTCTACTTTCAGAGGTGTCAAGATCAGTGGCCCAAGTCACTGCAATATACCAAGTAATTAGAAGAACAGAAGAGGAAAAAAGAGTAAAGTACAGAGAGGAACAAAAGAAAAATTGGTAGAAACGGCCCATTTTCCCCCTCTCTTCTTGAGGACTACTTAACCCCACTCTCTCCTAGTAAAGAACCACTCCTCATTCTAATCCTTAACAAAATAAAGACGACCAGGGATAGGGTTTTGAAGGCCATGGAAGGAGAAATTGTAAAAGCCCCTCTAGCTCTTAACATTACTCCTAAAATGGTATATGTGACACAACTCCTGAAAATGAGAGGGTGAAGGTACAGCTCTGCCCTTGCCTAAAGGATATATAAACCAGCTAAAACCCTCCAAGAATTGGGGCCTATTTGGGAGGGAGCTACTCCTAAACGAGCCAGCATCCTAGCAAAATACTGTTGTATAGGAAGTCTAAGGCCTAACCTCAAGAACTCTACGTGAATAGCCACCTCGTCCTTTATAAGGCTACTAAAAAATTCATCAGGGGAGGGCAGCCTAAGTGTAACCGACTCAAAGATATTGTAAGTTGACCTATTGGATTCCAGGTCGACCTCGTTTAAACTGAACATACGATACTTGACATCTAGCTCAAATTCAACGGTCTCTATATCCTGATCAGGATCCTCAGGATCGTTCTTTGGGTCCTCTATAATGATTAAGATCGGTTTGACCTCAATAATTATATCCAGAAAGGAGGGGCGTAAGAAGAAGGGACATTACATACTAAGGTGGACACCTATCCACTGCCATTAGCCCACCAGTTCTTTTGACAAGTGGGACCTTTTGACTAACTTATTCTTCCTCCTCAACCACATTAATGGCAAGAAAGCCTAGGTTTCTTCTATAAGACTCCATTAAGAGAAAGGTTTTCTTAAAAACCTAAGATGACATACAAGGGTAAAGACAAAATGATCATGTCTAAACTAGAAAAAAGAATGCAACAATAAGCACCCAAAAGTGGTATAAACATAAAAAAAAAAAAGCAAGAAACAGCAATAAAAATTCAAAAATAGCAAGGAAAGCCCAAGAAACAAAAATAAAAAAATGCATATATATAGTAAAGATTACACTAAACGCAGGTACAGAGAAAGTTAACCAAGAAAAAGATATCAAAGGGAAGTAAAACTCACCTGATGGAAGCACAGAAATCAAAAACCCAAAGCAAATGATCACTGAAGATTGCTGAAGAATGCCCATGCTAAGAAACTAAAAAGCCAAATAAATAAAGAAAAAAAATGCAAAGTAAAGAAGAAAATAGGTTTGGAGGATGGCTTTTTATAGCCATTAGGGCTGAACAATTATAACCGTTCAAATTAAATGAATGGGCAAGATCTTCAAAGAACCAAAGGATGCCTTTTTAAAACAGAATGACACAATGCCTCAGGTTTTCTAGAGCATTTAATACACGTCTTTTCAGATTTTTTCATCTAGACCGTTTAAATTCAAATTTTCAATAGACCAGATCATCTTCGTTGTAACGATGTCACTCAGAAGAAGAAGAGACATGACGTTTTAGTTTCAATTACCGTCAGCCATACAATCAAAGACGAGATCAACGACTATGATTAGTTCATGTGTCTAGGATATTTTTTCACACAGATCAAGGATGCGAGGAAATACCTCTAATAATAAAACCTAGACGTAACCATCGAGTTAGAATTATAATCTAAGTAACTACAATAGTAGAATAAACCAAGCATCTCAGAATATCATCCTTAACAAAATGAGAGCAGCTATAAGAAGAAGATCTATTCAGTTCTACTCGTTCAACATCTTAGGATAAATTAAAAGTACTTCTAAAACACACAAACCCAAAACAAGTCCAAATATACCCCCAAAGAATAGAGGTCTTAACGATAGTTTCAAATGTTTTGTAGGTATTTTACTGTCACAAATAGAGAGAGAGAAAGATTCAGGCTTTAGCTTTCAAGCCTAGTAAGATGAAGCCTATTATGCTGATTCTCGCATTAAAAAATTTAAAAGCTTATTAGCCCAAAAAACTATTTTTCCTAGTTAATATAATAAAATAATATATTTATTCACAAAAATATATTTTAAGTTCGTGTATGTTCTGTGTCTGGCTAGACAGAGGTCACTCTGGATTCAAGAGAAGTCAAGACTGAGGATTTTATTAGCAAGCGAGGCTTATCACTAAACTTGGGTTCTTATAAAAAAAAAAACAAACGAAACTCAGCAACATAACTGTAGGGTTTTTTAGCAAGTAAAGATGCGGAGTCCTGGGTTCAATGATAAAAACAATAAGAAAAAAAAGATTAAAAAAAACTAAAAAGCTTATGTATTATATATATTGAATTGTTGATGATATAAATAATGAGAAATCAAACCTATTTATCGGCTGCAAAACCTATTTTTACAATAAAAATAACTATAGTATAATACAACTTCTTTTTATGTATAAATTTCTAAATAGGCTACAATACACAATTAGGTTTGAAACTCTAAATTGAAAAAGCTCATTCGGTATTTTTTAGGCTGGTTTCAACAATGTCCCTTACAAGCTAATGAAAAGACGATTTTTATGAAGGCTTGCAACCTTTAGCCGGCCGTGATCGCCTATGATCATTCTTAACTTTGAAAACTCCTAAAACCAAAAGACTTCTTGACCTGAGTAATCATGTTCCTTAATAATTAAAAATCGCCTTTGGTACCTACTAATTGTTTTGACCATTAAACTTTCCTCTAGAAATTGCACTTTTTGATTTATTCTAAAAAGATCAACCTGCAATGTTTATCTTTTAAAATCGTCTTAACAAGCAGGCCGTACAAAAAGATAGATATTTCTAATTGTTTTATTATATCTTCTCAAAGTATCTCAATTGGCTAATCAAAACCAAACAAGACTTTATTTGATCGGCTTTAGTCATTTCTCCCCATACCAAGATCGTCTGTACTATTCTTGTAGTCGCTTATACATATCTTGAATATTTGACCGACCTAATTTCTTATTTGTGGCAGAACCGCCTTTACAGAAATCCCATTTTCTAAATCGGCTAGGTTTATCATGAGTTGTTAGGTCGATTACTTTATACTTAAAATTTTGCAATAATTCAACTGAAGCCCCTTTATTTTCTCTGACCGTTATTCCTGTTAACAACTGTCATGTCATTAAATATTAATTTGTGAATGTCAGCTATTATCAGGCAATCCAATCATCATTAATGGCCGTCGTTTTCTTTAACTGTTTCATTATCACTCTTTATTAACTGCTTCAAAATGAATTTTCGTCTTAACCTCCTTGAAGGTTATATATTTGGTAATCATTTCATTTTACTTTTACCATTTCACTCAAACTTTCTTACTCCCGAGCTCTCAAATGTTCTTTAGTAATCTTCAAAGTTCTTTCTTCAATCTTCAACAACATTCAAGGTAAATTTCGTTCCTTTTACTTTTTGATCTCATTCTTTTTTTTTTACCTTGTGATTTATGTTTTTCCTTAAAATCTATATTAATCCAGTCAATGGCTTCCAAGTCATCTTCTTCTGCTTGTTCCAAGAAGTATAAGTTGGCCGAAGCTACTAAAATACTTCTCTCCCTTTTTACTAAGTCAAGAAACCTTCAGGATGAACAGATCGTCTATCAAGTACTATCTTTTGAGGCTGACACTTCCCAATATATCTTAGGACCTTATAATTGTTCCATAATCTCTGATTATTTTAACTATTTCCCTGCTCATCCTTCTGACCCTCTTAGGTTTAGTAAATCTTATAATATGTCAGTTTGGTCAACCTCTAGGTCGATCAGGTCATGGTCTAAATCTACTTCTATTTTCACTGGATGGTTAAACCGTCTTGAACCATACTTTGGTTTTGTTTGGAAGTCGACCATCATCTATAATTTGATTCAGTTAAGTCGATATCAAATTCCTCTTCATAATGGGATGATACCAACTTTACTTTTGTTTTGGTCTAAAGCTAGCATTGTTTTTTTGTTTTAGGTTAGGCTATATATCCCTGACCTTATATAACTTAGTCGTTCTTTTCAATATTCCTGTATATGGTATTGAAATCAATGTTGATATATCCACTGAAGTAGTCAATTTAGAAACTTCTCGAGCTGACCTTAGTTTTGGCAAATTTATAACTAAATTTAGGAGTCAATCGGCTACTCTTTTAAGGGTAGAACACGTTGCCTTTCTCTTATATTGGCTATACAAGTATGGCCTTTGTAATCCTTCTCAAAAGATAATAATTGAGTACTTGAAAGTAGCAATCACTTTAGCAAACAGCTCCAAATTAGCTTTAGATCCTTTCTTTTTATCTCATCTATATAGGTCCCTTTTTGAAATACTACCTTCAAATGACTAATCGACTTTTCCAATGTTGATGGTCCGATTTGGATATTGTATTTTTGGATGTTGGCTTATTTTTCTCACTTTTTTAAAACTACTTCATAACCACCATTCGGTCGGCTTTCTTGCTACGCTCCTTGGCTTATTCAATGGCAGTTAGAGCAAGATCGTTTTGAGTCTTTCTTTTTTTTCTTTTAGACTAACAATTCTATAGATGATCATTTATTTTATCGACTAAGGCTAACACTCTTTGGCCCAAAATGGATAAGGCATCCTTATTTTGAGTGGTCTTCTATCGCTTCTAAGGTTGATCACGATGTCAATTGGCATCGCCCTTAGATTAGCTGTCTAACCGCTTGAGACCTCCACAATGGGGCCGTTATTGCGTTACTAATAACAATAAATATGGAATGGAAAGCTACCATCTACAATGGGTGAACCGGCAATTTGGTTGTGTTCAGGCTGTTCGATACCCCAACTTTTTTTCTGCTAACAAAAAATTTATATCTAGAGTCGTCTTCAAATCCATTTCTTTTGTTCAAGAGATAACTTCAATTTTTATGGAACTGAAAAGATCTCTTTAAATAGTCGACCTTCCTGTCAATCCTGGCTGGTTATCACTTTTTGACTCTTATTGAGAAGAAATAGTCGGCCTTTATTTTAATTTGCCTTTAGAGACTGTTCTTCCCCTTCACAAATTTGATGGTGACAAGAATAATCCAAGTGCTTCTGTGCAGGTTGACCAATAAAAATCAAGAGGTAAGCTCATTCAAGAAATCCTTTCCTTTGAGCGTTATTACAGTTTTAAGTATAATTGTATCGATTTAAAAGAAATTAGAAGCCTTTGTCACCAATGAAAGAAAGAACTCCTATTGGCCTATAAGTGGTCGGCTATAGAACATCAAACTTATTGGGCTTGTTTAGGTAGCCAATGGTTGGGGGAAGTGTTCTTTGAATGACCTTTTGAGGACCCTTGTCCCCCACTCCCTTCGGCTAGGTTCAGTATCGCTGGAGATGTACCCAATTCACAGAGAAATCAGCCTATCTCGATCGGCTTCTATTTAAATAACTATAAGAAATCGATCTTAGATTCTAAGTTTATCAAAGTCATTAGTGACACAAACCGATAAGGTATTATCATTACTTCTCTTATTTAATACATGTCGGCTTACTAACGTATCTTTTTTATTGCAAAGGCCATCCCAATAAACCTTGATGTTCATCCTACGACTGAAGACAACTTGGCCCATTTTCAAAAGAGGGTGAAAGTACTTCATTAATTTTTAAAGATGCAATTTTATTGAAAGACCGGTTGTTAATCTTTTTTTTTTCTATAAACGACCGCCAAGAAGCCACCCAAGATAAGGATCGTGTACTCTAGAACTCTGGATGATAAGGAATTGACTACTTCCTTTTCTACGCGGTCATCTTTCCCTAATCTCCATGATCTTCAGCACCAGACTCCAAGTGTCGAGGTTATTGATAAAACAGCAATTGAGTCGACAAGGCCTTCTGATAGGGGCGTAAAAACACTAGTATGATTTGTACCCAACTTTTGTTTTTTGATTTAAATCATACATATTTGGTTATTGAAGTGTGTTTTATAATTATAAATAGATGCATGACAGAAAATGTGACATATAGGAACAAAAGAGAGGCGAATCGGACGTCAAACGAAGAAGTTACGCTCAAAACTTATGTTTTCAATTATGAACTAAGTTTATTGCTAGGATTACAATGTGAACTCATATGTAGCTTGGATTGATTATTTTTCCTTATTTGTCATGTTGGTATTGAATTGTTCAATTTGTTCTATACTTAATGCTTCTAATTACATGACAATGTATTAGATTGATTTGGGAACCTTAATGAACTTGAAAAATGAAATTTTGTGTTGGCCATAGATAAATTGATGTATGATCATTGTGTAAAAGCATGAGTTTTATATGAGATAGAAATATACTTATATGGCATATATGACTATTTATAGAATTTGAACTTAATGAATCTTATTTCAATCTGATTATCATAGGAATATAAATAATTAATTGAATGAGATATACTCACTTGACCATCGGAAGAGGCTTGTGAGGATATTAGAGTTCTTGGTTAACATTCATATTGACCGTTCTAAGGGGAGTAATTGAATTCAAGTGAAGTATTGAGTGATTATTGTAATCCTAGGCATTTGAGTATTTGTACTATCACGTTTGTTCTCTTTGCTCAATTTAGATATAAAAATCATTGAATTGCCAATAGCTTGAATAAGAATAGGAGAATATAAGTTTAGTACTTAGCAAGTAGTAATAACAATTCCTAGTGGGATCGACACTCTACTTATCATATATTACTTGTTGCGATAACGTATACTTGCGTTAGTTTGTGTTATACAAAATAGACATCACCTTCACCTCCAAGTCTGCCAAACCGGTAAAGCCTGTTGTAAAACTGGCTTCAAACCTGCAAGGGGCATTTTTTACTGCTAACATTTTTCACATACTCCTTTAAGAGTCATCTAATAGCGAGGAGTCAAGTGCAGAGTTGCTCTTGTCCAGATCACCTTCACCTCTTTCATTTACCCAATCTCAAGTACAATCAGTTATTTAAGATCTAAAAAGCTTGAAGGACAAAATACGAGACCTTCTCTTAGATGATTGGTCTATACTTAACATTAACAAGAAATTGGCCTTTCTATCCGACAATGCTTCTAAGAACTCTATTTCGGTCGGCCTGAAGACCAAGGTTGATGAATTTACAGCAGCGTTCATCACCTTGGTCAAAAGAAAGCAATCAACAATAAAGGTGATCAAAGAGGCTGATGAAGTAACTAATGCCAAGGCAAACTTGGATCGCCTTGTGACTAAGATGATGTCTGAGGTCTCAAAGATGGGGGGAGCAGAGCTGAAATGCTAAGGAAAGTATTGAAGCTCTAGAGGCTGAGCTGGCAAAGTTAAAGGTGATCGAGATTGATCCTAAAGAAAAGTCCCTAAGTATGAATCAACAGATTCTTGATAGCCGTAACAAACGATCATATTTAAATAAGTCCCTAAAACTCAAGGAAGCTCAAGTCCCAAAGGCCGAGCTGGAGGTTAAGTTAGTGGACTACCTGGTTGCTGATTTCTTTGCTTCTTTTTATGACTTGTAAACACCCTTGCTTATACGGCTAACTTTTGTAACTGACTTTTATTTAATGAAAAATTTCTTTTGTAATGTTATTGTTCTATTATTAGTCTTTTATAATAAATTGTGTTTAATTAGCTTATAATTTTTGAACGATCTCTATAAGTCAACCTTTTAATCGAGACTTGATTGAAATTATGTTTTCAATTTTGTATGACTTGAGGTTAACAGTTTGAATTACTGGTTTTGATCGAGCAAAAACATCAAATATAAGATTAATCCAAACCAAAACATATTGATCGGCTTTTATTAACTCGTTAAGCTCTAAATAATATTTATAATGAAAAATCGGCATAACAATTTGACCAATCGAAAAAGTATATTCTAAAATCGATGAAAAATTAGTTGGTTATGATTATTGTCTTTCAACTATTGATTTCAAATTAGATCGATTGTCATCAAATTGGTCAATTATTGCCATGATGGGTTGCTCATGAGGTTTACTAGAAAATCATCTTTTTAATCCCTTCCCAAATGATCGGTCGGTAAAGCTTTAGATATTTGCCATTGATCGCCCTGATATAGATGCCTAGATCACTTAACAAATATGTACATTTGCTAAGGATTTTGTCAATTTTGAATGGTCCTTCACAATTAGCACTAAACTTTTCAAACTCGTTTTACTTGGACCCTATTATGAGGACTACTTTCCATACTCGATCGCCTTGGCTAAAATTTTTAAAATTGGCCATTTTATTATAAGCCTTTTCAACCTTCTTCTTTTGAACCTCGAGTCAGTTCAAGGCTTCTAGGTGACACTTATCCAGCTGATCCCTTTCTTTCACCATAACGTCTTGGTATTATTGAAGGTTTAAACTGTCTTGGAACCGTCTCCTTAGTGAGTTTCCAGTTAATTCTATTGGGACCATGGATTCATTGCCATAGACCAAATGATAAGGTGATGTACCAGTGGCCATCTTTGAGTTGACTCTGTTGGCCCAAAACACTTTTTAAAGCTTCTCGTGCCATGTTCTTAGGTTGTCCATGATTATTTTCTTCAACCCCTGGATGAGATATTTGTTTTTCAATTCGTCATTCTCATTTGACTGTGCGTAGTAAGGTGTATTGTGTATTAACTTGAAGTCAAACTCCTTAGAAAAATTACCCATTTTTTCTCATGTGAAAACCGTCTATTGATTAGCTGTGATTGATTCATGAAGGCTATGTCTATAAATAATATATTCCTTGATGACTTTTATAACCAATTATTAATTAACTGTCTTTAAAGGGATCGTCTCAACCCATTTTGTAAAATAATTGATTGCTACAAGTATGAACACGTGTTGCTTAGACGATGGTGGATATATTTTTCAAATTATGTCCATGGCTCATCCTTTGAATAGCCAAAATCTGATCACTGCATATATTTCTTGACCTTGGATGACCTATATCAACATACTTCTGACACTATTTACAGCCTTTGACGTAGTCATGATAGTCTTGTTCTATAGTTGTCCACTATAATTCAGCCTTTAAAATTGCCTTCTTCATTAGCCGTTCGCTGCAATGGGCTCTAGCTAATCATTTATGAGATTTGGTCATGAAAAATATACATTTCTTTCGGCTAATACACCTCAATATTTTACCTAGAGGCGCTCTTCTAAATAATTCTCTTGCAAAAAGAGCAAACTTAGGTGCAATTATCTTGATTTTTTGATCGACCTATTCTTTAGGGTTCTTCATGTAAGTGATCAAATCTTTCCTCTAGTCATTGCTGAAATTGACCTGTAAGATAGGTAAGATATTAGGTAACCCTAAAGTATACAAGCAAGATTGTAGTCTATGATTCAAAGGGATTTTTGCTATTGCCCGTATGAACCCTAATGCCCCATGGATGAGATCGTTAGCTTCTGAAGTATCTACCCTTGCAGAATATTCGACCAGGGTGGAATGGAAGCCTTGGATGAGGTGTTTTGGCTTATTGCAATATGGGACCAATAGGTCGGCCTTGCAGCTATTTCCCTGCCATTTGCTTGATTACCAACAAAGAATCACCTCAGACTTCAATGTCTTTGACACTCATCTCGACAAGTACTTCCAGCTCAATAATTAATGCTTCATACTTGGCCTGATTATTAGTGTATTAGAAATCCAAGAAGAATGACATCTTAGTTTTCATTCATGTTAGGGATACTAAGACGATTCTTGCACCAGCGGCCTAATTTTTATTTAAGCCATCGATCCAGAGCTGCCAACTTGCACATGGTGTACCAATTTTATGATCAATTGTATCTGTGTATGGCGTAGGATGATCAGCTAGGAAATCGGCTAAAGCTTGCCCTTTGATTGCTTTCTAGGGAACATACTTGAGGTTGAATTCTGATAATGCAATTGCCCACTTACCAAGCTGATTTGTAAAAAATAGCTTTGACAGGAGATACTTTATAATCTGTCTGACCTATCACTTGCACTGTTGTGGGCAACAAATAGTATCTTATTTTTGTGAATGAAAAATACAAAGCCAAACATAACTTTTCAATCGCCGTATATCTGGTTTTTTGCGTCACTTAAAACTCGAATAAGATAATAAATGGCCTTCTCAATACCATCAAGTTCTTGTGCTAACATGCTACCAATCGATTCTTGGGCAGCCAATATATAGAAGCAGAGGTAGGCTTAGTTTAGGTGGCACCATGACTAGTGGACTTGTTAGGTGCTTCGTGATCTACTCAAAGATCTTCTGATGATGAGCAGTATTAGAGCTGGTGCTTACGTACCATTCCAATATTGTATGAATATTAATTGTTAATATTTAAACAACAAATATTTCAAATATAATCGTTAATATTAAATATGTATATGGTACAATGCTTGGAACGTTACAGACATGTATGATCTGAAGGAGTTCAGATCTGGTCTAAAGAAGTTTAGATCAGGGATAAAAGTTAGCAACACTGAGAGTTACAAATGCTAAGAGTTATCTCTACTAAAGAGTTATCAGGTTATAAGAGTCAATGATATCTAAGTAGTTAGAGTATGTTCTGTAATGGGATAAAAACCTAAGGTTATATTAGTAATGACATAGTTGCAATAGGTGTTGGGAAATATTATTATATATGTTCTCAAACACTATGTTCCTGATTTATTTTCATTGATACTGGTCTGTTAGTAAATCCCTTTTTATATAGATCAGTGTATGTCTATATCTACAGGGTACAGATGGTTATTCTTAGCTGACCATGAGCTTAGAACTCGTATAGGCATACGAGTATTCAGGTAGGACTAGATATTGGACAGACTCATGAAGACGTCAATAAACATCATATGAAGTCATCAATGGTGAGTCCTCTTGAGTTGAGTAGTATTCGTAATCCTTTGACCTGAGCGTTACGGTGGGCTTGTGAGTGATCCACTATACTTTGGTTCTACGCATGTCAGAGACCTTTTATGGTCTGACCGTTAGGTGTCACTGGGTATAGTTCGATGCTCATGGAGTCCATTGTGCGTAGATATGGGATCCATTAGCTCTAATAGTTAAGTTGTATATCCTGATACTCCAAGAATTATATTTCAAGAAGTCTTTTAGCCAAAATTAGTAACCCTGGAAAAGAGTTTTCTGTGGGGTTAAACAATATCACAAAGGAGTTTGCAAATATTATTTTACGAAATATAAATCTGAAGATAAGTTCACCGATAAGCATATAGGGATTTGATAGTGCTAATCTATATCCCCAATCTTCTAAGATATATGTGATGGATGGATTATATGTATGCACTTTGACCTTAGTTTCTATGGTCTAACACGCTGATTTATAAAATCTGTAACCTGTATGTAGGGATCAGTCACGGACTCATGAAATAGTTCTATTTAATAAATTGAGTGTAGACCTAAGGAGTCTCGCAATACGTAATGCACTCGTTATGCACTAAGGCAACGTACCAAATTAAATTGTTCAATTTAGTAATTTCTAGCAAAACTGTATTTTTGTTTCTGGAACCTTTGGAATGCCCCCATGTCAATACTTAAGTGTTAAGTACATTAATTAGTTGTAAATTTTTGTTGACTAATTAAATGTTGACACGTGACATATAGTGAGACTTCGGTTGAATTTACTCAAATATGTGGTTAGATAGGACTTACTTTAAGTTAACTTGATAATCAAGTAAAAGTTTAAGGGTAATTTTATTTAATTGATTATTTAATTATTAAATTATTTATTTATTTATTTGTTAAATAATTAACTAACTTAATTATGGTTAAAGATTAACCATTAGATTAAATTAATTAGATATTTTAATTTATTTAATTGTTAAATAAATCTTAATCTAACCTAGTTAATAATTAATTAAAATATCTAACTAACTTAAGTTAATTTAATATAGATTAATATATTAACTAAGGTTAAATTAAAGACTTAGATATTTTATAACTTAATTGTTAAGTTATTAATAAAATAATTATAATTAAGACTTAACCATTTGAGTTAGTTACTTTATTAATTATTTATTAAATTTAAAAACTATGTAAAGTGAAAAGGAACAAAAATTCGTTGGTTGTTGCAAAGTGTCGGTGCCGGTCATTTGATGGAAATTGAAAAGAGAAGTTATGTTTAATTTTTAAGTGTTAAAGATAATAAAAACAAGAGAGTAAGAATTGTTCTTCTATTATTCATCTTTTTCTCTTAATTTAAGACCATCATTATTGTATTGGAATTTGATTTTTGATAAATTAAAATGTTGAATAAATCAATAACAAATTCATAGTTTAAGTGTTAGATTATAGAAATTAAGAGTTAATCTCAGGGTTTAAATGTTAACTCAATGCAAAAAAATTAAGCTACTATTTTGGTAACTTAAGCCCACCCTCTTGAATTTTAAAATTGACAATGAGTTTATTTTGGGCGGAACTCTAGCTTAAATCGTTTTTAAGGCTTGCGAGGTGATTATTTTCAATTTTAATATTAATGTTATTAATATGCTTTAATTTTATTAATGTAATGAATGCAAAATTTATTGGGTTCGTTGTTTAAGAAATTAGGTTTCCAATTTTTGGTGTGCATGTTTATATATGAGATGCATAGATTTTGCATATATATATTATGTGATGCGTATATATGTATAATGGATACAAATACCACATGTATACACTTAGTTTTAATCGGCAGGAACAAAATGGTGTTAGAGCATTTTGTGGTGCTGATTGGGTATTTTTTAAGTGTTGGGTATGTGTTTAGATAATTTTTAAGGCTTAGGTGGTGCATTTCAAGTGTTGAAATGCTAAACTAGTGTAGAGAGCTGTTGAAACGCCACAGCATTCAAGTCTAGCACTGGGTCCTTCCAGGCCCCAATACCACAACGTTGGATGATGAACGTTGTGATGCTGAAGTTTTCAAGCCCTAGCGCTACGCATTCGTGTTTCACGTTGTGGCACTAGGGCCTGGCCATGTGACGCTCAGGGCATCACCTGCAGCACTGAGACATAGTGCACTCAAAATTTTTATTTTTTAAATTATTTAAAAAATTAAAAATACATGTGGGGGTTTATAAGATGCAGTAATAAAAGTTATTAATTTGCATTATAAATCATGATCATTTTTATTTGAGCTGGTAACCACAATGAGAGCCTTATTGGTGAGGGTTAGGTTTGTTTGCACAATAATAAATAACTAATCGCGATTTACTTCCTCATGAATGAGACCCAGATTTTAAATCTCTCTTAATCAAATTGAATTATTTTATATTATGAGATAATGTTTTACATGGTCTATCTTGTCAATATGGTGTTAAATAGGTCACTGCAGTTTTTTTTCAATATTGCTACAGTGTGAGGGATTTGGTCGGTGTGGCTCAGACTATGTCGGTTAAAAATGAGATAAGGCAAATATATGCGAATGTATTGTTCAATATTGCTACAATGTGAATATAGTATTAGTAACATATATTTGATAATTGACAAGAGTTGTCTACTTGTTGGGTTTACAAAGGCCAATATTGCTACAGCGTGAGGGTGGAGTAAAATGTCAATAGGATCCACTTCCCACTATATAGTTTAAACTATTGTTATCCTGTTTGAAAGATTAAATGAATTATGTGAAGCAGTGGGAGGGCGTTTTAGATTTAAAAAATGTATAATATACTCATGATCTAAAGCCTTATTTATTAACAATTAGAAATGTTCCACTACACATCTTCCTATTCATCTTATAAAGATAAGATGTTCGTCTTACAAAGATAAGATGCTTGTCTTATAGAGATAAGATAAGTACAAGCAATTTGTTAGTACACTTGATCTATGCATATCAATTATAGGGTACCAAAGAATATTTAAACTTGCTTATGAATCTGAGAATAGTTCTAAATTCAGAAACGTTTTGACAATCGATGATCAAAAGATAATTTAAGAGGTCTTTTTGATAATATCTTTTTTGAAGAGATTAAAATTTATCAAAAATGCATTAAGAATGATTTGAGAGTCAAATCATTTATCCTAACCTTAATATCTAATGATCTTTAGCACGAGCATGTACACATGAGATGTGCAAGTAGTATAGTGCTCCGTCTGAAAAATTATTTGATGTATCTAAACCACAATTAGAGAATACTCACAATGGAAAGTATTTCTCCTGTGATAAGGTTTGAAATAGTAAGCGTTACTAGGCACCTTGACTTAGAATAAATAGATCCATTAGATATATATTTAACCAAGCGTTGACATTTTAATAGTATATAATGCTAGAAGTATAAAGGTATGAGTTACCGCATATTCTTCTCACATCTGTAAACTGTTGCATGATTTGAGGAATGCTACAAAACTAAAAAAAAAGAAGCATGGCTTTGCGTAGAAAATAGAGATTTCTTAGGCATGGTAGATGTTAGAACCTTTTAGGTTACTTCTCCATTCTGGCAGAAGTATTATGTTGTATAACTGCTATTATGTGCTAAACATTATTAGGCAAATTATATCACTCCCTATAGTAGACAGAGAAAGTTATCATAAAATATTAGGAATGGTTCCTCATGTTTATATGATAATAATAATATTTTGCTTACTGAGTGTCAGATAATGAAGGGTTGTTATATCTTAAATAGAATAAGAAATGTCTTGAATATCTAGATGAATCGAACGAATAGTAGTTTGAGAACTTTGAATAATAAGAAATAGTGGCGCATAAGATTAGGTCATGTAGTTGTGAGATAACTATCCAGTCTGATTACGGATGATCAAATACTTGATATGACTAGAGAACCTTGACTAATTTATGAATTCTAAATTCAATGAAAAATGACCAAATCTTTGTGTAAGTGTTAGACACTAGGTCACTGATTTATTGAAACTAGTATATAGTGATGTATTTAGTTCAGTGAATCATACTAGCATGGATGGTTTTCGATACTTGTTTTTATAATAGTGATTTGTCATGATACAGACGTATGTTTATAAGAAACACAAGTTAGAAACTTTTGAAGTATTCAAAAGGTTCCAATTAGAAAGTAGAGAAATAAACCTTTATGTATATTGAATGTCTTTGATTAGATCGAGACAGTTTATACATAAGCAGTATATTCATAGATTATTTAAAGGAGAATTTAATTCTCACTCAACATAGTCCTCAAGATACTCCTCAACACAAAGGTGTTTTAAAAATGAGGAATCAAACTTTATTAGATACGATCCGATTGATGTTGAGCTTCACGGATCTGCTAGAATATCTATGAGATTGTGCTCTGAAAATTTGTTGTTCACTTATTAAACATAGTTCCATCGAAACCCGTTCCTTCTGTTGAAAAATTAGATTTTTTATGTAAGAACCTAATAATTCGGGTTAATTTCTACAGTGCATGCATGTGATATGTGTTCATTCACATACATATGCATCGTATACTCATTTATACGCAACGGAAACTTAAAATTACAATGAACACATATTTAAAATATATTAATCATGTTAATATATATAAAATTAAACTAAATGATAAATTTACCAACTGTTTCTGAAAATAAGTTTTTCAACTAATCCCGCCTGAACTGAACTTATTGTTCGATCTAGCAGCAAACTTTGGTGAGTTTTGCTAACTAGAACAGCAACTAAATCTAACTTTCTAGCTTAACTCTTAAGCCTAGACTATATATATTTTACTAATCAACTCTTGACCAATATATCTATAGCCTATTTGATATTAAAGAACAAGTTGTTATTGGAATTTTTTCAAGTGAGAAACAGTTTCTCTCTCTAAAACCAATTTCCTTTTCACTCTTTTTTCTTCTTTTTTTTTCTAATTTCCACACTTATATATATACAATTATATTATTAAAATAATAATAAATTTACTGTATTTAGGCCTCATTGTCCCATATTTATTATTATTTAATAATAATAACATTATTATTATATTATATAATATAAAATAAACAAATATAAAAATTACATTTATGCCCTTTCAGATGAACATCAAGTATGTGGGTCCCACCAAACCACACACCTATGCATACTCAACAAAGGGCCCACAACGGGCCATGTGTCACCATACCATTGGTCAATAAATTATTAACCAATTACTGTATTTAACACTTAAATATAGACACGTGCACACTGTATAAATAAGCTAGATATTACTAGAGTAAACTATTTAATCTAGTGTACAACGAGTACACTTCATACAGCAGGATTCCTTAGGTCCACGCTTGATTTGTCATATAGAACTATTTCATAAATTCATGACATGCCCCACGCACATAACACAAAAAAAAATAAATCAACGCATCGACCATCCAAGTCGAGGTTATTACGCATACGTATAGTCCCTCCGTCATAATATCCTAGGATGGGTGGGGATATAGATCATCACCGTCAAATTCACATATGTTTATCCATAATTATCTTCAGACTTGTATCTCAATAAACCATATATGCAAAACTCCTTTTGTTATATTGTTCAACCCTTGACGGAAACTCTTTCTCGGGTAAGTACTTATGGCCATAAGATTTTCTGAGATACAGTCTCGAAGCATTCAGATATTAAACTCCCTATATGAGTTGACAGATAGCATCTATATATACCGAACTCTATAAACATCTAACTATACCCAGCGACACTCAATGGTCACACCATGAAAAGTCCATAACATGTGTGGAACCAAAGTATGATGGATCACTTACAGCCTATCGTGGCACTCAGGTTAAAGGATCACGTATACTACTCAACTCAAGAAGACCTTCTATTGACGGCTGATATAAGATGTCTATCAGAAGTCCTTGTGAGTCAATCTCATGTCTAGTCCTTACTAGACACCCATATATCTATACAAGATCCAAGCTCACAGTCGGCTAAGAATGACTATCTATACCCTATAGGTATGACATATGCTGATATATATATATATATATATATATATATATATATAAAGTATCAACCGAAAGACCCACATTGGCAGAAATAGATCAGGGACAATGCTTGAAAACATACTTGTGAAACTAACATTTCTTAGCACCTGATTGCAACTATGTAGTTGTTAGTATATCCTCAGGTCTATGTCCCATTATAGACAAGGTTCAAACTCTTAGATCTTTGCTGAGTAATATAACCAGCTAACTCTTAGTTGTGCTAACTCTTAACATTTGTATCTCTCAGCGTGGCCAATCACTAGGCCATAATATAAACTCATTTAGATCATATAATGTCTATAATATTACATTGCATGGTACCATAAATAGAAAACAATCAACGATTTAATGAAAGTGTACAATTTTATTAATAATAATAAAATATTTGTACAGGAATAGATAACACATAAGCTAAGCACAAATCTTAACACCTTCTATTCTATATGAGATATAAACTAAAAGGAAACTGTCTCTTAAGTATGTTAAGGCTGGGTTGTTCTGCTTGCATAAGAGTTATGTAACAGGATAAACTTGTACCTAAGGGGTATGAGTATCAATTCATTGGGTACCCAATATATTCGATTAGATACCAAATCTATGATTTAGAGGAATAAAACATGTTCGTTACTCATAATGCCACTTTCTTAGAGAAAGAGTTTCTCATAGATCGTCAGGATTGTAGAAAGATTAGACTTGATAAAGTCAATCAGAATGTATATGAATTGACAGTGAAATTTCAAGTTCAAAATAAGTGAAATATCTTTGATACAATCTCCCAGTAGGTCGGAAAGGAAACCAAGGCCATTATTTAGGTATGCTTGATACTTAAAATTTCCCTTGGTGTTTTTTTAGTTGGAAAAAATGATCCTTTGACTTATAGAGAGGCGATGTTTGACATTGACTCAAAAAAATAGAAAGTGGTCATGAAATTCGAAATTAATTCTACGCATGACAATTAAATCTGGGACTTAGTTGTGCTTCCCGTATGAATTGTTCTTATTTATTGTAAAATAGTTTACGCAATAAACTTGTGGGCCCGAAGATAGAGACCTTTAAGGCCCGACTATGGTAAAAGGTTACACTGTAAATCTAGGATCGAAAATGAGAAAACCTTTTTATCGGTAACCATACTAAAGTCAATTCAAATTTTGTTGGCCATTGCAGCATATTAAGATTTTCAGGTTTGGCTGATAGATGTAAAAACGACGTTCCAGTATGTATATTTTGAGAAAGAGATATATGTGAAACTGGCTGAAGGTTTTGGATTTAGCCTAACTTTTAATCTAGTATGTAAACTAAGGAAGTCCATTTATGAACTTAAGCAGTTTTTTTGAAGCTGGAATCTTCGTTTAAATGACGAAATCATAAAGTCTGATTTTATTAGGAACAAAGAGAAATCGTGTGTATTCTTGTATACAAGGTATAAAGCTTAAGGTTAAGGTTGTGTTGGCATGCTATGAGGGTCTATCCAATCCGAATTGTAAATGTTGGTGTAGAGATTGTGTTGCTGTACTTGATAGTTATCTATGTTATACATAGGCTCTATGCATTGGCCATTTGGATGGTTGTCACCACAGAAATCACAAATGACAAGTTCTCTCTTTATAGCATTATTTTTAATGGTATTGATTTTCTTGGTCAATAGGTTGATTTCTGCAGCTAGTGAGATGAGTGCCCATTCATTATGTGTGCTTGTAATTCTTCTTGGGGTTATTCTCTCTACTGATTATTGATAACTGTTGGATGTCATCTCTTCAAGCAGGTCATATGCTTCATCAGTTGACTTGTTCATTAATGCTCCACCTGTTGCAGCATCTATTATGATCCTCAACTGCCTTATTAAGCCATTATAGAATGTCTGCACAAGTAACTACTTTAGAATTCCATGATGTGAGAATCTCCTTAGTATATATTCTGGTCTAGCATAAATTATATCTATTATTTTCACTTTCTTAACTTGATTAATTGCTCATTTTAATAAAAATATTAGGTTTTTTTTATATGTTTTATTGTTATTTTGTTGGTTTGGAGTCAATAGAGCAATTGAGCATGAAAATCTAAGAAAATAAAGGCAAAACATCAAATTGCTACAATGAATTGCTATATTATTTGTGAACAGTACTGCGCTACAATTTGCCCCTGTGATAAACAATGTTTCGCTGCAGCAGTGAACAGTGTAATTTTCCTAAACTTAAAAGAAATACAACTTCAAGACTCAAATTAATTCCTATATAAAGGCTACTCGTTTCAGACTTCAAAAAACATATAACTTAGGGCTTTTAGAGCCATAACACATTAAAGAAGAGCAATTTTAGAGAGAGAAGTAAGAAAAATTCAAGAAAGTAAGAGATTGTTGGCGACTATTTGGCGTATCAACCAACTGTGAATTAACGTCTATATTGGTTTGCTTTTGGTTGTATCATGTTTATTTTATTTTTCAGCCACAATTCTCTTGTTACCATGAGCTAAATTTATTTTCTAGAGTTATTTCTTGAACTCAATGTGTGAGCTTAATTGTTGGATCTTTTTAATATTAATTTGAACTCAATTCTTTATTATTCAAATTATTTATTTTTAATGCTTTATTTTATCTAATCAATATTATGATTGATTTGGTAATACTTTGATAAACTCAGAAGAGGCATCATTATATTTAAACTTAGATAATTTGATGCATGATTGTAGAGTAACACTCAATATTGTATATACAAGTTTCGAATTATGATAGGAATATACTTAATTGGCATGTATGGTCAATAAGATTTGTTCTTAATGAATCTTAATTTATTACAAGTACTATAAGAATATAGGCATTTGGTAAATTAGGATATACTTGCATGACCTTGGGAGAGGCTTGTGAATACATTAATGTCTTAAACAATAATAAGAATTGAGGGATATAAATATTAAAAGAATTAATCTTTAGAAAACATATTGAAAGATAGTAATTAACTCTAGGTTTTCTCTATATTGCTATCTTCTTATTTTATTTGAGTTGTGTAATTTATTTTATGCAATTTTATTTTACTTAAATTTATTGCAAAATTAAATTTTAATTTTTCTGAATAATTACAAGAAATATATAATTTTAGTACTTGGTAAAAAATAAAAATTATCTCTATGAGTTCGACATCCGACTTTATAAGTCTATTTATTACTTGTTATGATAGCGTATACTTGCGCTTAATTTTAAGATATAGAAATATCACATCAATAGGTATAAAGATTTATAGAGATAAAGTTAGGAGGCTGATGAAACTCTCCCAATCATCGTACATATACTAAGTTATGAAAAGGAACAAGTTTATTGACTGTGAAACAGTTAATGTGCCTTTCAAACATGGCATTCATCTTTTTAAGAGGAAGTGTCCTCAGAAAGAAGATAAAAAAGTTAGAGTGTCTAACATATCATATGCATCAACTAAAGGTAGCTTGATGCATGCCATGTTATGTACGAGACTTAGATTTGGATGGCTATAAGTATTACAAGCTAGTATTTGTCTAATCCAGGTTACGATTATTAAATAGTTATGAAACATATATGTTATACTTTAGAGGTATAGTGGATAAATTTCTAATTTATGAAAAAAGTTTCTTACAGGTGAAGGGACGCATATATTTATACCTTTCGTCTGATCCGAATTGTAGAAAGTCTACATTTGGTTATGTGTTTCTCCTTATCGGTACTAGAGCTAGTTGGAAATATGCAATATAAATGTCCAAAGTTAATTTTTCCTTAGAGGTAGAATATGTTGCAGCTTGAGAAGTTTGTAAAAGAAGTATTGTGGATATTCAAGCTAGTTGCAAAGTTTAGAATAGTTCCGAGCTTAGTAGATCATATTCCACTATAATGCAACAATAACAAAGTATTTGCTTAAGCCAAGAAGCCATAAAGCACAGTAATATTATGATCACATAGACTCTGAGTACCACATAATTAGAAAGTTCTTGGCTACTAGAGATGTAATAGCATCTAGAATTTTTTTTCTATAAATAACGTAACGGATCCACTTAGGCCTAAACTCCTAGGGTGTTTTAGAAATACGTGGAGTGTATTGGTATAAGATACTAGTATAAATGGCACCAGAGCAAGTGGGAGTTTGTTGGAGCTGATACTTACGTGCCATTCCAATATTGTATGAATATTAATTATTAATATTTATACAATAAATATTTCAAATATAATCTTTAATATTAAATACGTATATGGTACAATGCTTGTAACGTTACAGAAATTATATGATCTAAAAAAGTTTAAATCTGGTCTAAAGTAGTTTAAATCAGGGCTAAGAGTTAGCAACGCCAAGAATTATAAATGCTAAAAGTTAACATTGCTAAAGAGTTAGCATGTTATAAGAGTCAGCAATATCTAAAGAGTTAGAGCCTTATCTATAATGAAACAAAGACCGGAGGGTATACTAGTAATGACATAGTTATAAAGAGTTGCAATAGGTGTTAGGAAGGGTCATTATGCAAGTATGTTCTCAAACACTATATTCTTGACCTATTTTCATTGATGCGGGTCTATCGATGAATCTTTTTTTATATAAATCAGTATATGTCTATATTTGCAGAATACAGATGGTTGTTCTTAACTGACCATAAGTTTAGAGCTCGTATAAACATACGAGTATTCAGTCATGACTGGATACTGGACAGACTTACAAGGATGCTAATAGACATCATATGAAGCTGTCAATAGTGAGTTCTCTCAAGTTGAGTAGTATTCATGATCCTTTGACCTGAGCGCCACAATATGCATGTGAGTGTCTACAATGCTTTGGTTCCACGCATGTCAAAGACCTTTCAAGGTCAGACAACTGGGTGTTGCTGAATATAGTCTAATACTCATAGAGTCCGGTGTGCATAGATATAGGATCCATCAACTCTCATAGTGAAGTTGTATATCCTAATACTCCAAGAATTATATTTTAGGAAGTCTTTTGGCCAAAAGTAGTAACCCTAGAAAAGAATTTTTCATAGGGTTAAATAATATAGAAGATAAACAATATCGCAAAAGAGTTTGCGGATATTGTTTTAAAAAATACAAATCTAAAGATAAGTTCACGAATGAGCACATGGAGATTTGACGATACTGATCTATATCTCCACTCTTCCAGGATATTGGTGACGGAAAGATTATACTTATGCGCTTCGAGCTCAGCTTGTATGATCTAATGCGTTGATTTGTAATATCTGTGACGTATACACGAGGCATCAATTACAGACTCATAAAATAGTTTCATTTGACCAATCGGGTGTAGACCTAGGGAGTCTTGCAATATAAAGTGTACTCGTTGTACATTGGGGCAGCATACCAGATTAAATTATTCTAACAATTCTTTTTTTTTTTGGTTGCCTCTGAAGTCGAATCATTGATTTGGATCTTGTGGATGATCCTTCCTCTAGTAGCTTGTCTGGTGTTACAGACCCTTGTGGATTATCCTTCCTTTAGTAGCCTACTTTTTGAAGGGATGACCATGTTTACACCTGTTGTGGGAAATGGATCGGTCTCTATAATGAGAGTATTGCCCTTTGAGCCGAAGAGAAGTCGGCCTTCATCGATCAGCCTCTGTATCTCAATCTTGAAGTCAATGCAGTTGTTTGTACTATGTCACCAGAAATTTTACCATTTGCAGTAATCCTTCCCAGCACGCTGATCAACTGGAGGAATGTTATAGCCTTCAAATAACTTGATTTGCTTGTCCTTTAGCAACTAATCAAAAATCTGATTGGCTTTTCGTAGATCAAAGGAATATTCTTTGGCGATCTGGGTATTCTTGCCTATCTTTTTCTTCTCTTTATTGGGTGTCGCCTTTTTCAACATTGGGCACTCATACGGCCCACTTTTGACTACCTCAATAAGAAAGACTTCCTCATCAGAGTCCAATTATTTTGATTCACTCTCTGAATTAGCCTAGATGACCATGACTTTCTAATTGATTCTTATAATAAGTTCCTTTCGAGGAAGCTCGTTTATGATTTTTTTTTCCATTAGAATTTATTCGTAGTTAGCGGTCAGGGTCACCAACTCATAAATATCTCGGAAGTAATGTCCTTCGAAATGTTCTCTCATTACAAAAGACATTCCACGGACGACTATAAGAATAGAGTCAGCCTTTGAAATCTGCTTGGCAATATGTTTGAAGCTTCTAGAATCAACTTATATATCTTGAGACCGATTCTCCCAGCATCTGGATGACTATAGCTAGGTAGGCTAAGGTGACTTCTGGAGATGGCCTGTAGAATTCAACATAAAACTTGTCCTCCATCTGTTCCTGATTGGCAATCGACTTGGGCACTAAGTTGGTGTACTAAGTGAAGGTCATTTTTATTAAGGAATTACCGAACAACCTTAGCTTCCAAAATGGAGATGAACAGGCCTCACCACACTACATTGTAAATATGGAGGTGTGCTCAAAGGTAGTGACATTTTATTCGCCCGAAAACAGAAAGAATTTGGGGATCTTGTATCCCTTCGAAAAAAAGGGAAAAACATGTCAAAATTTGAGTAGGGCTTCCTATAAGAAGGTTACGCCATGGGCCTTAGATTGACCCACTATGTTATGTAATGCTTCGACTAGCATATTGCGGTCTAGCTCAGGTCGCCTAGAGTTGTTGGTAGGTTGCACCGGTTCCTTAGACTTGAACTGAATTGGCCTAGATTGGGTTTGGCCGACTTGATTTTGGTTCTGATGTAAATTTTCCAAGTTAATCATGTTACCAGCCTGGTTATAACTATAAATTTATCCTGGTTGGTTGTAGTGGTCTTGAAAATTAGAAGAGTTAAACCTCTCAAGCCACCTAAGTATATTGATCGAGCTATAAGACAAGATGGCCTGGTATGGCTGTCACCGTCAAAGCTTTTGTAATTCAGGGTTTGGTCGACCTTGAAACAGAGCAATCAGCTCTATTTGGTTCTACTTTATTGCCTCGAGGTTCTTAAGTATGCTTCGGCTGATGTTCTGAATGTCTTTGATCAAAGGCTGAAACACTATAAATATCTGGTTTGTCAGCATTATACCGAGCTACTAGTTTTCTTAGGCAATCTGGAAGACCAGCCCTTGAACGTTGGCCGTGGAGAATGGCCTGGGGTATGGAAGAGTACTATGATAAATCTCTTCCAACTACTGGTTCAATAAAGTCTTCCTCGGCGTGGGTCAAACTTGTCCCATCCTTCTCAGCTTCCGATGGATCTCTCAGTTGAGGTAGTGTACTCACAGAAGACTTAACACCATTTTTTTACGTGTTATTGTTTTATCATCTATCTAGTTGTTACTGTCATACAAGGATATATCCTATTGGGCTTGCCAAAAGATGTTTGCAAAAATATATTTCGAGTCAATGTATGCTCCATGTTCAGTTAGACAGAGGTTGTCCTAAATTCAAGAGAAGCGGAGACTAAGGATTTTGTCAACAAGTAAGGCTTATTACTAAACCTGAGCTGGAATACAGCAGGCGTGCTGCAAAGCTTGGGTTTTTTTTGAAAAAGAACAAGTGAAACTCAACAACAGGGCTGTGAAATTTTCAACAAGTAAGGACGCAAAATTTTAAGTTGAATAATAAAGATAAAAAAAAAAAGATAAAAAGTTAAAAAGTTTGTCTATTATATATATTGAATTATTAATGATACAAATAATGAGAAATTAAGCTTATAAACCGTAAAAATTTTACAAAATTTATTTTTACAAAGAAATTAATTTTAATATAATATAATTTTCTTTTATGTATAAATTATTAAATAGATTATAACACATAATTAGATATGAAACTCTAAATTAAAAAAATTCATTCGATACTTTTTTGGTTGATATTGATAATAATAAATAATTTTAAAAATTATAAAAATTAAATATATAATAAAACAAAACAAATGGACGACGGGGTGGTTGGCATCATTATTCTTTGTTTAATAGCCCAAACATACCTCGTAACTCATCGCCGAATTTGAATTGTCAATAAGAAGTGGGCTAGGAAGTCCGAGATCGTACAACGAAACAAACTTAAACAATTCAGCCACCCTCCTCAACCAATCGCAATTCGCAATCGCAAGTTTCACTTCCACCAAAATTCTCACAGATCTCGTAACTTTAGAGCACGCTATGGCTTCTTCATCCGATCCATCTAAACAGTGAGTCCCTCGAAACTTGATGTTCCTTCATTTGTTTATTCATTATGCAAAATAACCGTGAGTTTATATTACCGGATTCTTATCTATGAAGGGAATCCGTCATTAGGAAACAAAACCATGGACCCCCGTACAAATTCTTGGTTCCCCTTGTTTATGCTCCTATTCTCCCTCTAAGTAAGCTTAATTTTTGTTTTAAGCTCATTATTTTGATGTTCATTATGAGGGTTTGTTTAGTAATTCTAATTTGTATGTGGGTGTTTGATTTTTTTTCCCCCTTTTTTTAATCAGTTCGAATTGCGTTGAGGAAGAATCCAGTTGTAAGGGACCGATTGTTTACTGCTGTGTTGGCTGGTGCATTTGCTCATGGATTTTATTTGGTGTATCCTCTATTCTCTTTTTATATTTGTTTTTTTTAAGTTTTAAATTGATTTTGGTATTAATTGCAGCACAATTGCATATGCTTTTAATGTTCTTATATTGTATATTAAAATTGGTGATTCTTGTTCTTGTTTTGTGCTCTGACTGGATAAAAACTGAATATTTGCTTATTATTAAAAGGAATAATACTACACATACAAACTACCTATAAAAATTGATATGGCATAATATGGTTGAGCAAAGTGATTTATTTACATTGTTGCCTTGGCTTGTTTATTTCACTTGGTCAATTATATCTTGCCACACCAATTTATATGGATGAATTTGTATAGGTAGTGTATGTGAGTAGTACTACTCTATTAAAAATATTCACATTCATATTTGCCCCCTCTTTTATGCTTATGTGTTGCGTTTGTGATCGCAGTTTAGTTGTGGAAATGAAGAATATGTATCTTCATTGAGTGTTATTAAATGAGTTACATATCTATGTGGTTTCTTTATAGATTTCTTTTGTAGGCAAGAGGATTTGTGCTTAAATTTAAGCAATGCTAGTATTTTTTTTTTCATCGAATCTATTTGTTGCTTGGAGTAGTTTGTCTTCTCTTTGGTAAGTTCAGAACATTATTATCTCCTATATGAAAAGTTGGGAAGATAATTATCATGAGCATTTGGTGGGATTGTTAGGAAGATTTGGTTTCTCAGTAATGCATTTCATGTTTTTAGTTAATGAATCTTATTAGAGAAGATAGAAGAAGGCAGTTACACTGGGTTTGAGGTATTTATTTCTTCTAAACTGATATTTTCTTTTCTTTAGAACTGATTTTTTTTCTTTCCTCTTTGTAGATTGCTTTCTGTCTATCTTTGATTTCTCATTTTAATTAAAGTTACAATATAGTCTGTCCCTCTCTTCTGACGTGAACCTTGGGGAAGTTGATTTTCAGAGTCTTCAGCTCCTAAGCTGTATTAATAGTGGGTTTGGAAGTATTAAAAGTGCAAGAGGGGTGCTCATAAACTGTATGTACCACACAAAATTATGGCGATGACATACACGATTGTTTCCTTTTTAGAGAAAAAATATCTGTTTTATTTTTGGACCACAGTAGTACATGATTATGAATGCAATTACCAAGCACCTTATTATTGGATGGTTGTTCTTCATATGTTTCATTTCAATCTTCAATTAATTTCTCATCAATGTTGCCCCGTGGTGAAAAACCATACATGGATGTGGATTAAGGTACTTTGACTTCCTCCTGCTCTTGAGACTCTGAAGGAATGGAACATTCTATCTCAGAGCTATAATTGGGGTCTTGAGGAGCTTGTTTCTTGGTTCTCTTCTTCTAATCTCTTTTGGGTTCCCCTTGGCATTTTGCGGTTATTTTGAGTCCAACTGTTTGTTTTTTTACCATTATATGCCCCTTACATGGCTCTGTATGTATGTTGCATTTATTATTTATTAAAAAAAATTCTATTGCATCATCTGGTATCTTAGATTAGGCCATGAAGATACACTCTAGAATAAAAGAGTTCTCAATGCTGGTGGAAATTAATTTTACTATTTTATACTGATTGCAGTATTTGGTCTTAAAACTTCTCTTATTGTTGTCAAATTCTTATTTTACTTCTTTACTTCTCAGTTTCATGTTGGTTTTCCTTGATAGATATTCAGAACGGATATATATGATGCTGAGAGCAAGTGAGTGTGGATTGGTTAGTTGAGAAACGGAACATTTTACATCACTTCTCCAACTCTTTCTTGTTTGCGGATATAATGCAGTCTAACCTGACATTCTGAAGATACCTTGAATGCTTAGGGCAAATTAGATACTGTATTCTTTGCATTTCTTTGATTTTGGAATTAGAACTTTATCTTATACCTGATTTTGTGGGGCCAGAGATTCAATGGCTGACTGTTGCCATTTAGCTTCCAAAGAAATAAGTTTCAAAACATATGTTGCTTTTTCGATAGTAACTGCTTTTGTTGTGGGGAAGTTTATAAATTACATACGTGCTCTATGCTTTTGACGCCTGGAACCTTGTGTACGAACATGTTAGAAATTTTCAGTTTTGTTGAGTTTATAATCACCATATATATCAGGCCTGTCGTTGTCATGATCTATTAATTCACGTAATAACAGTGGTTAGATTGATCTTTCTCATCTTGATGAAAGATACGAGGGCGGGGCGTTGTGGTGGATTATTTGTTTGTGGAGATTTCATTAATGGGGCTAACATGCTAAGGTGTGGTAGGAAGTTGTATATCAATTAGAAGACCGTTAAGGGAGTATTTATAATTTAGGGGTGGGTATTTTTGAGTTAGGGTCGGGTTTGGGAATTCTCGATCCCTATTCGAACTCGATTGGGACGGCAAAATGTGTCTTGTTTGGGACACTTTTTGGGTCGGAACAAATCTGACCCGACCTCGAGATGGGTCGGGTCATAAATTCTGATTTTTTTTTTACAAAAAAATTGTTTTGAAGCGATGTAGTTTTGATTCGAGGATGGGTTAGGTTAGGAATTGTCACGCCTCAGATCCGAAAGGATCTGACACGTAACATGATTTACATGCATACAATAATGTGCACTCATAATTAATATTGCATAATAATTTCAAATTTAATTTTGATATAAGAATTCTTAGTAAGTTGTTAGTAAGTTTATCATAAAAATTAAATCACAAATATACTTGATGGAATATAAATTAAATATAATCATACTTAAAGTAATGATACATAAGCAGGGATAAACCAAATCTCTCAAGCTATTAAACATTTAGCAACTTGGGGAATTTCAGAGACAACAAAAGTCTTATCAAATCTGCTAAGTATATATGTACCATATTTACTTGAAATAATCTAAACTATAATGAGTGTAAAATTTTATAAGCATACTAATTTTTCATATACAAAAATACATATATATACATTTACATAATGCATTAGCATGATATTTCATGATAGATCATAATAGAAAATCTTATTAAAATCATAAGTTAAGTACTTGCACATTCTTTTAAAAACATATAATAAGAATATTATCACCCAATTATTACTTAGTATAACTTTCATATCATATATCATATAATGAGTCAAATGCTATCTGTTGATGACATACTGTATAAGAGAAATAACACAAGTGAGGTTTAAATTACACATATATAACTCTCGTACCAGAAAGTAAGAGCTAAACCCTCATTATAATCATCGGTGAGTCCTCTTACATGCATCAATACGCCACCACACGAATGTAATGACTCACTCTTCCTTTAGGTACCCATAGAATCCTTCCTACATACGGAACATATAATATATACTAATTCAGAAGGAAAAGCCACACATAAAGGCTCCACAAATTACATAAAGTGCCTACTAAGTAAATAGTGAGTTCAAGCATCCTTAAAACACAAAACGTATCTCATTGACATGTTTTACTTCAAAAGCTTTTTTTGTTAAATACATTTTATTTTGAAAACTCATTTTCAAAAACACATATATGTTATGTATGTCTATACTCACATTCATAAACACGTGTCTTTCACATTTTATACGAAAATATACTTTGATATAACATAAACATATTACAAGGCACATTCACAAATTTATGCATAAATAATTACTATGTTTATTGTAATTTTAGTGAAAGTCTAATATACTTACCTTTCAACATTTTCGAGTATAAGGCTTAATTCTCCTTAACCTATCAATGGAGATTAATCCTTTTAAAAGCCTCATCATTCATACAAAATATTTTAAATAACTTTTAAAATTACACATATTATACTTATCATATCAAATTGGTCTAATGACTTAATTTATAAAAATCTGTCATTCTGACCATTTATATTTAATAATTTTTTCTTATACATCAAATGATGTCCAATTACTTCAAAATCAGAATATGTCATTCTTGACTCATATATCCGCCTCATATATGGATATTATATTATAATTCCTGCGCAATCCATTTCATAAACACTATCAAATCTAAACTATTATCCTGACAGAATCAAGATATTTATTAGACAGTATTCACTCTTTCAATTTTTTAAAATTATATACTAACTTAAAAATTATAAAACTACTACAGAATTACTATTGAGACATAATCCAATTCATGATAAATGTTTAACTTTAAAATTCCTGTCAAAAGTATTTTAGAACTGTTTTATTCCATAACTTTAAAAATCTGTTGATCAAATAGTACAATGAGCTGATATACTTTAAAAATTCATAACAATTTTATTACATTGATCTAAATGTTTAATTTTAAATATGTTATATTAGACATATAAAAGTATCATATTCTAGAAATTAGTAAATTTTGAAGATTATTTAGTAGATTAAAATTTGTTCATTACTTGAGTATATTGTTAACACAAATTTTTTAAAATTTTAAGGTCATTTTTGTAAATTCACTAAAAATTTAATTTGTGAAATTTTTAATCGATTCAAAGTTTCAAATGATTCTAAACATGTCTGGTTTCATTGTCTTAACAACCAAAACAGAATCAAAGTGTAAAAATTTATAAAATTTTCGAATCAAGATACTATCAAACAAAAATTCTACAAATTTATCATGATTTATCAAGTTATTAATATAATCATCATCAATTCTTAATATATCTTACAAAATTCACATTAAATTCATAATTTTGTATATTTTTATAAATTAAAACTTAAAAAAATTAACTTAATTAACATTAATAAATTGAGAGAAAATTATGATATACCTCTTAATGTTTAAAATTCTAATTTCTTATTCTCCTCTTCTTTCTTTCCCTTCTATTACTCTCTTTTATCTCTTTAAAAGAGGTGGCTCGACAAAAAAAAAGAGTGAAATAGGGTTTAAAATGTGTATTTTTATACTAAGAGGTTAATTTTTAGTATTTACGAATTAACTCCCAAAACTTTCAAATTATTATAATTTGGTCAATAAAATAGATTTAAAGTCTGGTAAATAAACATAATACTAATAATAGAACCCTAATCTATTAAAAAAAAAAACTAAAATACTTAAATCAAGTATCACCTACGTGCAAATAAAATACGAATATTACATATACATAAATTTTATTCTTACTGATTATAGATAAACAGTTATTACAGGAATTTTTGAATTTAATTTTAAAAAAGTAAAAAATAAAATAAAATTAAATGTAATTTGAAATTAAAAATAAAAAATAAAAATGAAACAAAATTTATTTGAAATTTAAAAAAAATAAAAATTAAAAAAATGGGTTTGAGTGAAAAATTCTCGTTCATGTTTAAAATTTTTTCAAAGCCCGACCCGATCCAACCCGTTCAAGACAAAATATTCTATCCCAAACAAGTCCGAAACCCATTTTTATTTTCATTCAAACTCAAAATTTTGGTACAAATCAAGTCGAAACAGGTTGGGATTGAAAATAATATCTACCTTTAATATATATCATTGGCATCCTGGGGGTAGATGCTATTTAGGAGGATGTGTTGGGAGGTGGCTGATGATGCATGTAGCAAAGCATCTACCATGCTCCGTTGATTGTATATTTATAGAATCGTATTTTTTTCAATTTTGTTTTATTTTTTAATATTTGTAAAGCCATCAAAATATCCTAACTGGGTGATAGAAACAATGTAAGGAGCGGGGTAGATGCTTAGCCCTGTTGAGTTTCGAATTAGTCAAGTGTTAGAACGCCAGAATGAAAAGGAAGAAAGAAACAAATGAAACAAAAAAACAAATTTGAATGTCAGGCCATATAAGTTGATCTCAGGACCACTACCACCATTTGCACGGCAATTTCCACATGTTTCCAGCTTTAAGTCTCGGTTGTTTTTGACTGTTCTGCATTTCTGCTCGTGTATTTTTCTAAGATTCTGGAGCGAAAATTTACTGTCAAAGAAGTAGACAATTATGGCCGAGGGAATGCAAAAATAAACAAGAAAGCAACCGTGGTTATTCCCCGTAATCATTTCCTTTTGCTCTCAAATATTGACAATCAGAAGAATAAGAATCATGTATGCATCAATGGATACGATATTCCATAATTTTCTAATATGTCGGCACTCCTGTAAAATATTCATGAAAATATAAAATAAAATAAAAATTGGAGAAAAATAAAAAGATGATACAACAAATATCGGAATAGTGGCGTCTCTCTTGTTAGATCCGAATATGCAATAATGCGTATGGGCAACTTGAAGTTTCAGGATTCTTGTTTCTTTCAATCTTAGATCCCAACCGTCCAGTCCAGTTAACTAACACTAACACTAGCACTTTGCCCGTTTGATGGGACCCACGCGAGATTAATCATTGATCCCTAATCTCATCTGCTATTTATTTGTTAGGAAGTCTCCATTGTCGAATCATCTTCCACTAAATAAAAATTACAAAGTTCATACATCAGCATTCGGCAAGATAAGCTTTACCACCACCTCCTTGGGCAATACAGCATAAAAGCAATCCAAATTAGGTCATTATCACTTGTATAATTATAGCATAAACCATACATAATCACACCACCTTCATCAAATCAAACATTTAGCCCTATACATACATTCATTATATTCCTATTTCTTTTTATAAAATACAAAAATTAAAAATTAAAAATAAAAACAAAAACTTCCAAGGTCTAACGCTCGGGGTCGGATCGGTTCTTGAAATCGGAGGCGAGGCGAGAGGCGATGGCGGAGTGGTACATGGCATCATGAAAGGAGCCGGTATCCGTGGTCATCAACCGGAGCTGCTTCGCCTTCTCCTCCGTGAAGCAACCCGGCGCGAACCGACCAGATCTTGTAGCTTTCGGCTCCCTATCCGATTCTGACCCGGTTACCGTTTTGTCATCTTTGGTTTCGGAGTTAATGTAGTCGGGGTCGGAGGACCAGCCGAAGAGTGGGCTCCACCAGTTGGAGGAGGCACTCTTCAAGCGGTTGACGTCGGGTTTCCGGTGGCCCGACGCCGCATAAACTTGGACTCCGGCGGGTCGGAAAGTAAGAAGATTTGTGGCCATACTTGGTTGTGAAGAAATGAAAAAGTGACGGATGTTGACAGTTTGTAGAGAGTTAAAACTGTAAGAGCCTTCAAGAGAGAAGAGAGAAGAGAGAAGAGATATTTGTTTGTTTACAGTTTTCGGTTTTGGGTCAGTATTTGAAGGCTGGTTGGGGGGAAGCGGAAAGTGGAAAGTGGAAAGTGTGAGAACCGGATAAGATTGGACAGGTGGCGGTGGAAATTGCGCTTTCTAAAAGTCTTTTTTACCGGCTATTCCGGTTGCTTGTTCTCCTTTTCAAAATTCAAACGTTGGGTAACTCGTGATAGCAGCGATGACTAGGATGTGCGTGGGCTATGGCCAGGTACGGACACACTCATGACTCATATATATATTAACTAATTATTTCATTTGATATTATTGGAGTGAAGATGCATTTCTCTGACTAAGTCATCCTTGCTCCTTGGTGTTTGCCAATTGCCACTCCCAAATAATAATAATAAAAGTAAAGGAAATTTTTAGAATTGACCCAAAATTTGAGTGTGTTATCTTTTTTTAGTCGCAAATTAATTCTTTAATCTTTTGCAACGAAAATTCTATACAAAGGATATTATTGTCCTCCTCACATCTATTTAATATAACAAGAGCACAATTAAATGATATTTTAACATAAAATGTCAAATATAAATAATATATTAAATATTTATCTATCATCTTTGACCAACATATAAATGATATTAAAATTAAATGGTAAGTTATAAGTTATAATTTTGTTCACTGTATGTTGTGGCTCTATAATCATTTGTATTTTATATAAATTTTATCAATAAATATCTCTTAATTGATTACCGTAAAAATATAGTTGTAAAATTTAAAAAATAGGTAATGTAAAAGTTCAAGACAGCGAGAGTTTATATTGTATGATTAATGCACGGTGCATTCGCACAATTTTCGAGTGCTACGCGAAATGTGTGCAACACACACACAACACGCTAAAGTACTACTTGCAATGCTCGTTTCAAATACGTGAAATAATTAAAATTAAAATTTTATTTTATATAATTTAGTTATTTAATCTATTCTATTGAATTTCTTTATTTAAGTATTTTAATTAATTAATTTAAACTGTTATATTTAATTTAACACCATCTAGCAACATTCTAGTGTGCTAGAATACTACTAGATGCATTTTAGCGCTATACTAGCATGCAATTTGAAATATATATTTTACTTATTTTTTAAAATTGATTTATTTTGTTTAGTTTATATAAATTATTTAGTCTATTTAATTTATTTATTGAAGTAACTTAATTTGTTTATTTATTGATTATGGTTATTGAATATATTTATTTAATTTATTATTTTTAATTTTTTAATATATCTAATCTATTTATTGTTTGGTGGGTATATTGTGTATAGAGTGAACATGTATATTTTTTTTAAAAAAATGTATTACATGTCTTATATGCAAATTTATAGAGTGAAATAAATAACACACATAAATCTCATTAAGCTAATGAAATTAGAGAGATTCAACATAAAAACGTGCTTAAATAATTTTAGTTGAAAACATAATAAACTTCTTTAAATTACAATAATAATTTTACTTTTTAAAAAAATTAAAAGCAACAAGTGCTTTTGATCTCTCGGCCTTAAGTTATTTATTTCAAATTTGTTAACATTTAACCTAAAAAAAAAAAGCTTCTTAAGCTTCTATAACAAAAATTGCACACACCTCACAATTGGTTTTAGCTATTTATATAGCCGATGAAGCCGCTAATTGACCTAATTAAAAACAAGCAAAATGACAATAAGAAGAAAGCACGACAAAGCCTTATTTTATTGCCAGCAACTGCCATAAATTTTGCCTAATGTTAAAGAGAATTCAATGGCCAAATAAGTAAATAAGTAGTGGCTATTTTTTATTTGTAATCTTTTTAAAAAATAGCCACGTCCTGCTTGCTGAATTGAAACAAAATGAGTGGTATTTATTTAGAGTAAATTGGTGGCATTCAATAGATGAAAACACGCCACCTGTTTTTTCAAAAATAGATTGCTGTCTAAATTTGAATGCAATAAATAGCTAAATTGATTTTTTTCTTTCTTTGTTTTTGTTTAGTTTAAAAATCAAATTAATCAATTACTAAATAGTAATTTCAATGGAAAGAAAAGATTGGCGAATATTTTTAAATTAAACAATTCAATCCATTTTACTTTTGTTCAATGACAATTGTTTATTTTAATTAAATAAAATAATATTAATTATATTGTTACGTGTTATATTATTATAGATTAATAACATAATATGTGATATATATTTAATAGATTGATGTGTCAAGTCTCATTTGACATAATTTTAAATTTAATATTTAAATTTTAATTATTTTTAGAGAGATCTTAAAATGATTAAATGATCGAATTCTTATCTCTTAAAAGAAATAACTATTATTTTATTTAAATGGTAGATATTTTTACTAATGTCATGCGTTGTGCCATTACAAATTAATGGCATATTATGTAGCATGCACTTGGTAGATTAATATATTAAGTCTTATTTGGTACAATTTTAAGTTTAACACTTAAACTCTAATTATTTTTCGAGAGACTCTAAAATAAATTCATATTTTTTGAGAACTTTCCAAATCAAATAATTCAATCCGATGCACTACTCCATTGCTCAACGAGTACACTTCATATAGTGAGATTCCTTAGGTTTACATTCGTTTTGTCTCACATAACTCTTCTATAAATTCACAACCGATGCACCACACACACACATTATAGATAAAACAAAACGGTGAGTTAAACCATACAAGTTGAAATTAATGCATATTCGTATAATCCTTCTGTTATTTATATTTAGGAAGAGTGAAGACATAGATCAATATCGTCAAGTCCCTTATTGTTTAATTGTAAACTTATCTCATAGATTTGTATTCTATAAATAATAACCGCAAATATTTTTGCGATATTGTCTATCCCTCGAGAAATATATTTTTTAGGTTAATATGCTTATAGCCACAAGACTTCTTGGAATAAAATCATGGAGCATCAGGATATTCAACTCACCTATATGAGCCGACGGATCCCATATTTACACACACCAAACTTCATGAGTATCGCACCATACCCACCGACACCTAGCGGTCAGATCATAAAAAATCTCAGACGTGTGTGGAACCTAAGTATGGTGGATTATTCACAAGCTCACAGTTGTATTTAGGTCAAAGGACCACAAATACTACTTAACTCGAGAAGACCATCCGTTGATGAATTTATGAGATATTTATTAGAGGTCTTCTTTGAGTCAGTTCAGTATACAATCCTTACTAAATACCTAAATATCTATATGAGCTTCCACTAAACTCATGGTCTGTTAAGATTAACCATATGAACTATACAAATATATACATACACTGATCTACATCTAATAAGGTTTCACTCGATAAACTCTGCATCGGTGAAAATAAATCATGAACATATAATTTAAAAATATACTTACATAATGACTTTTTTTTAACAATGCTTACAATTATTTACAACTATGTAATTATTAGTATATTCCTAAGTCTTTATCTCATTTCAGATAAGACTCTAACTCTTTAGATTCCGCTGGCTTTTATAAGCTGTTAACTCTTAATAGTGCTAACACTTAATATTTTTAACTTTCAGTTTTGCTAACTCTTAACTCTGGTCTAAATTATTTTAGACCTGATCTGGACTGCTTTAGATCAATATAATATCTGAAATAATATAAACATCTTGCCATATATAATTAATATTAACGATATTATACGAAATATTTATTGTTTAAATATTAAATAATTAATATTTATACAATATTAGAATGACACATAAGTACTATCTCCAACATTTATTTAGTCTATGAATTTTAAATTTTTTTAATTTAAGTTTGATGCAAATTTTAGTATATAATTATATTTAATAATTTTAAATTAATTTTATAAATTAAATATACTAAAAAATAAGTTTATTGCTAAATTCATCTAGCTTTTTTTTTAAAAAATGTTTATTTAATTTAAATATATTAAATAAATTAATTCTATATACACTAATATATATATATGAAATACTCAAAAAATTAAATATAATTAAAACATTAAAGTAAATAAACATTTTTTTTTAAAATTTATGCAAGCCACAATTGACCTACAATTTAAAATAAAAAATAATCATGTGAGAGGGTATCAATTGGGTTGCCTTCGCACAACAATTGATGTCGTGCAAATAATAGTGCAATTACTACCTTTTGTCACGATCCGATTTCTCGAAACCGTGCGGCCTTAGACACTTACTAGTGCTAAGCAGCCTACAAGACCCCAATTAACCAAAGAAAGAGATGAAGAAGAAGCACACCAAGTGTTTGAGAGAATGCTCTCGTATTTTATTACTAAAGAGAGATTACAAAGCTATACACTTACAAGCTAAGAGTATTTCTACAATTTGGAGGCTTGTTTCTCAAATGAGAACTCCACCTATTTATAGCTAAAGCTATATACAATGGACGGTTAGGATTAACTCTAATCCAATGGTCCAAATCTAAAATGGGGAATATGCTAAGGAATATTCCAAAGATGCCAACTACCAAAAGTATATCCAAAGGAATATGCCTTTTCTAGAAAACTCCCCCACCTACCACACACATGTGGCATTAACCCAAATCCATTGGGCCTTCTAGAATCTTCAACCCATGTAACACATCATGGGCCAAAACCCCTCTTGGTGGCCTTGTCGCGCGCCAAATACTCGAGTAATTGCTTGAGAATATTTGGGGCGTGACATTCTCCCCCACCAAATTCACGCGACGCCCTCGTCGCGTCTTCGCTGGAACTTGCGCACCCCGTTCTGCAAACTCTGGCTGTGCGCTCTCGTGTCCCAAGCGTGTTCTCCCATCCGGCAACCCTTTCCACTTGACAAAGTACTCAAGGCTCATGCTGAGTTTCTCCCCTTTGTCATGGCATGTGGAAATCCCCAAAGGTTCCCGGTTGTGCGGCTCAAATTCTGCATCTCCCGTACCTCCACGGTACTGCTTCCAACAGCTTGCGGAATGCACCTGATGTCGCCACTGCCGCTGTCTCGAAGGTAACTCCACCTTATGCGAGACGTTGCCAACTCTCTTGGCAATTAACCTTGGCCCCTCGTCCCCACGAACAAGGTCCTTGTGAAGTGGGCGTGCTGACTTGCGTTGTGGTGGAAGTATCGTCTCCATCACCAAGTCCCCCGCACTATGCTTGACACGCCGCTGCTTGTCTTCAACCCACTCCTTGTGCTGAAACTGCACATCATGTGACACCTTGGACTTTTGGATGACACCCGCATCCAACAACTCCTCGAGCTGCCCCTGCAACGCTCCCATCTCCGATGGAGGCGTCGACCCCATAGTTGGAAGCGTAATCTCAAGCTCCAACTTGCCCTCAATTACATCTCTTGAAGACGGTTCTTCCGGTATGGCAGTAGGCTTGACCCCATTGTGCTCCCCGAGCACTTCTGCAACAACCTTCGGTATTTCATCCTTGCCCGCATTTGCCGAATCATCCACCCCCGTTGTTGAGGCTGAATGTAACCCTCCTTTGCGCCCAGCATCTACCCTTAGTTGCATGGCGGAAAGGACCTTGGCGTTTGGCTTGGATCGCCCACCCTTGGGCATGTCTACCGTCGGTATCATTCGAGGCCCTCCTTCCAAAATACACATATAGTTGTGTTGAGGAAGTAACACCACATTGTACTGCCGTAAGAACTCCATACCTAGCACCACATCAAAATCATCGAGAGGTGCTACCGAGAAGTTTACCTCACCGTGCCATTTGCCAATGTGAATTTCAGCTCCACGAACCACCCCATCTAGCGGCTTGGCTCTTGCATTCACGGACTTGAGGTATCCCTCTCCTTTCTCTACATAAAGGCCCAAGCGTTCCGCTTCCGCACGCCTAATGAAGTTGTGCGTAGCCCCCGTATCAACTAACACTTGCGTCTTGATGCAATTGACATAGGCTTCAATGTACATGAGCGCCGTCCCCGTTGGTGCATCGGCACGCCGCTTGGCTTTGAGGGAATTGAACAGCTGCATACAACCCATACGACTCTGTTCGCCCTCCTCTTGTGCCTCATACATTGCATTGAAAGCATTCTTTTTCGGACAGTCCTTCACCCAATGATCCTCATCGCAGAGAAAACAGTTAGACTTCGGACCCTTACCTCTATGGCCGTTGCGTTTCTGCTCCTTCCACTTGGGCGGTTTGCCTTTCTCCTCCTTGCTCTCCGGAGGCTGAAACTCCTTGGCTTCCCCACCCTTACTGTGATTGGGTTTAGAATTTCTGGACTTTCCCGAATCCCCCTTGCGGTAATCCATGAGCGTCTCCGCCATTGTAAGGGCGTCAGATATATTCTGCACTCCACGCCGCTTTAACTCATTGGCTGCCCAGGATTGTAACCCGTCCAGGAAATTGAACAACAAGTCCTCCTCGGTCATGTTGCGGATTTGCAGCATCAACAAAGAGTACTCCTCTACGTACTCCCCAATGGACTTTGTTTGTTTCAACTCCTTCAACCGCTTGCGAGCGTCATGCGCCACATTCTCCGGATAGAATTGGCGTTTTAACTCCCGTTGCAATTCCTCCCATGTGTCTATGGTGCAGGTACCCTTGCGAATCTCCTCGCTTTTCCTACGCCACCACAGAATTGCATGATCGGAAAGGTATAAAGTTGCGGTACTTACCTTGTGTTCGTCCCGCACGCCCATAGCGCCGAAATACCTCTCCATTTGCCAAAAGAAGTTATCAAGCTCCTTGGCATCCCGTCTGCCGCTAAACTCCTTCGGTTTAGGGGCCTCGACCCTTGGTGCAGCCACCGCAGTTTGAGTAGCTACGCCGTTAGCGACCGCTCGCTTGCACAACACCACATCCTCCTTGACACCTTCAAACCCCTTTCGTAGCTCTTCTACTTGGGCTTGAACTTTGTCCATGGTGTTGTAAACCTTCTCCTGAAAAGCCTTGATCCAGTCCCGTTGCTTGTCAGCATGCTCGTCAATGGAGCTTTCGATGAGGGAGCGCAGCTCGTCACCTTGAGTATCGAGGCCCACCTCGACATTCTGGACTTGCTCCTCCAACTCCCCAAGGCGATCTGTTGCCTTGCTCACAGCACCACCGAGCCTCATAACCATGTCCCCTAGATCATGGTTCGGATCAACGAACTTTTCTGGCGAAATACTCCCATGTCTCCTAGCTTTGGGGTCTCTACCCTTCCCTTCAGTAATCTTGGATGAACCAGCAACTTCCTTTACCATCTTCTTTGAACCCGCTCTGATACCACTTGTCACGACCCGATTTCTCGAAACCGTGCGGCCTTAGACACTTGCTAGTGCTAAGCAGCCTACAAGACCCCAATTAACCAAAGAAAGAGATGAAGAAGAAGCACACCAAGTGTTTGAGAGAATGCTCTCGTATTTTATTACTAAAGAGAGATTACAAAGCTATACACTTACAAGCTAAGAGTATTTCTACAATTTGGAGGCTTGTTTCTCAAATGAGAACTCCACCTATTTATAGCTAAAGCTATATACAATGGACGGTTAGGATTAACTCTAATCCAATGGTCCAAATCTAAAGTGGGGAATATGCTAAGGAATATTCCAAAGATGCCAACTACCAAAAGTATATCCAAAGGAATATGCCTTTTCTAGAAAACTCCCCCACCTACCACACACATGTGGCATTAACTCAAATCCATTGGGCCTTCTAGAATCTTCAACCCATGTAACACATCATGGGCCAAAACCCCTCTTGGTGGCCTTGTCGCGCACCAAATACTCGAGTAATTGCTTGAGAATATTTGGGGCGTGACACTTTGCATCGCCATGGTGCCTCTTTCATTTTATGAAGATATTTTTATTTACTTATTTTTTAAAGTTTTAACTACAAAGGAATAGTGAGTTATTTTGTGGATAAAAAAGATAATAAGATTAAAATTTAGATTTTTTTATATAAAAAATCTTAATTATTATAAGCTAAAGTTGCGTTTACTTTCATTTAGATTTGAGTTTAATGAATGAATATAATAGTTGATGCAGCATGAATGAATCATGTCAGGAGCCTTTAAACAAAGATAATATATTTATGGGATAATTCTAGTTTTCCTCCTTGAAATTCAGCTCAAATACTTTTGTAATTCAATAAATTTAAATAACCTCCTCAAAATATCAATAATTACACATACCTCCTAATTCTAATAGAATAAGCCAAATTTCGGTTAATAGTGTGAGGATATAAAATTAAAAACTAAAATGATTTCAATTTAAGTAATTTCATAATATAATAAGAAAAATGTATTGCAATGTCTAAAATACGAAATTCAATTATTCACTTCAATAGGAGATCCATTAACGCTTTCAATTTCATGTAGGCGGACAAGTCACATGACAAGCTCGTGGGTTTAAGGGGATGGTAGATGGTATTGGTATTGCATATGCTGAGACTGAGAGAGTTGTTGTGTAGAGATGATGGGTGTGTATGTGTTCTGCTTTTATTTTATGGCCCAAAATGGGCAATGCCATTTCGATTTGCCCACAGACAGAGGGTGCCTACTGCGTACTGCTTACTGCGTCTTTGTCTTGCAATTTGCGAAGTGGCAGCATTCATTTTCATCCCCATTGGCCTAACCTGATTCTGGGTCTCACTGCCAGGAATTATGACGGGCGGGCCTTGCTGTTATGGTATGGGTTTCCTTTTTAGGCGTAAATCGGTCTTTGCTATTTTCATGAATTTAAAACTATTAAATATTGAATACCTCAATCAATTAACAATTTCATTTGATCCAAAATGAACTGGGAAGTAACTGCCGCTTGTTATGTGAGAAACACGTCGCGGTGCCGGCTTTGGTAGTGACTGGGCACTAAGGTCTAGCCTTGGTGGCGCCGTGGCGTCACCCATGATGTTGTAAAGCCTTTAGAGTGGCCACAGAGAGAGAGAAACACGTCGCGGTGCCGGCTTTGGTAGTGACTGGGCACTACGGTCCAGCCTTGGTGGCGTCGTGGCGTCACCCATGATGTTGTAAAGCCTTTAGAGTGGCCAGAGAGAGAGAGAGAGAGAGAGAAAGAGAGAGAGCACTTTGTAAACCCTTTGAAAGTTCGTTTATTGTTGTATTTCTTAATAATCTCTTACGAGAGATATTTGTGAAATTAAACATGTGTAAATAAAATTACAAGTGTACGGATTATGAGCAAATAATAAAGTGATGAATGAGTATCGTACCCATAAGAATTGATGCTATAAATTAATGCTAATTACTATAGTGTTAACAATATAACTTTATATAGACTAAATAAAATATTAAAATAGTTAAGGAACGTAAAGATGTGACAAACTAAAATTAAACAAGTTTATGGAGAGTTAAATTCTATGGCAAAAGAATCATAGGGTCTTGATTTCACTCTACTTTTCCTATATTCTTGATAGATAGTGATTAACAACTAATCTCATTACTTCTACTGATCATCGAATGAGATCTTATACATACAAAATTAAGTTGATATTCCTATCTAACTTGTTATCTATACATACATTAAACTACCCTTAAGTGATTACCTTAATTCTATTAGTCTCTTAACTAAATAAATTCGAAGACTATGCTTTTTAATTCCAACCACTGGGTTAAACTTTTCAAAGCACATAACTCACAAATCTAAATCATTTAATAAATTTTTCAATCCAATTAGAAGCATTAAACTCATAAAAAGTATAAATAAAAAATACAAAATATAGTCATTAACCAAGTACAACATCAAAACATAGTATTCAATAGAATTCCATCAATCTATAGAACAACAAATTTAACTATCCATAATCAAAATGCACAAATAAAATAATCTAAGAGTTCATAAGAGTAACCATGTTTAAAACATCACAAATTACAAAAATAAACTTTAAACTAAAGTAGATGAGATAAAATGAGAATATAGAACTACTTGGAGAAGCTTTTTGGGTCTTCAAAATTCTAAACTCTAATATGCTTTCTCTCACTAGAAACTCTTAGTCTTTGCTTACCAATTCGTGCTCTATCCTAATATTTTCAAATGAGACATTTCTTCTTCTTTTATAAGTTTCAAATTGGGCTCTCAAAATTAGGGCATGAATCCTTAGAAAAATCTCAGCATGCGGCACTGCAGCCTTAAGTTTCTACCTGAAATGGCACTGCGGCATAGAATAGTGGCACTACGGGTCATTGTTTACATTTAACTATTCATATTTACTATTTAAATTGAGCATTTGGTCATTTTTTGATGTTTTTGTGCACTTTCTTTGGCTTTTCACTTTAAATACATCTGTTAACTTAGAACTTACAAAATAACATTAACGCATATAAAAAATATATATTCTTATTTAAATTGAGCAATTATCAAGTTTAAGAGATTAAAATAATAGATATAAAATACACTCATCAAGAGATCTTTGTGATTTGAGTAATAAAAGAAGTTAAGATCCTATTGTTGGGATGCCAGTTTATCCTGGTTCGCAATCTAAACGTATTAGATGTATGCATGTGGTATACGTGTCGATTTTAAAATTCATATACATATGCATCTAATACATATATATACAAATCATAAACGTAACGAAAGCTAAAAATCTAATTTTTTAAAATGAACATGATAAATTTTATTCATTACACTAATGAACAAAATATAAAACATATTAATCAAATTAATACTAATAATTGAGAATATCACCTGTCAAGCCTTTGGAACGAATTTGTAGCTGGAGTATCGCATAAAGTCAACCCGTTGGCAGTTCTAGGACTCAACATGGTGGGCTTGAGTTTCTAGAACAACAACCTATATTTTTTAAGCACCGATTTAACACTTAAACCTTTGGATTAACTCTTAATCTTCATAGCCTAACACTTAGACTATATTCATTTTGTTCTTGATGCATTCAACACTTAAATTTATCAAAATAAATAACTCAAATACAACAACAGTGACTATTGTTTAGGAGAAGAAAATGAATAGCAAAATAACTTTTGCTATCAAGGTTTTTGTTGTTTTTAACACTTAAAAACTTCAAACAAAAATAATTTTCCTTACCTTTAAAATTGGGTTGCCACCTTGTTGGCTTTAAAAGAGAAAATAAAAACCTTTTAAATCTTCTCCCTCCTTCATGGCCGAGAGCCACACCTAGAGCTCTATTCTTCTCATCCTTTTGTTTCTTAAGACTAAAAGAATTCAAAGGCAACCACTACAAAAAATAGCCGGCCACTTTGTTTTTCTTCAATTATTATTTTGTTTCAAAGACCAAATGATTCAATGCCAACCACCCACTTACATCATGGTTTGCCACTTCTTTTATTATATATTCATCAAATGAATATATATTTTTAATAATTAGAAATATCTTCCTTCGATTAACAAATTACTATTAAAATATTTTTTACTTATTAAATAAACCAATCAAGTTTCCAACATTTGGACAAGAGTGGTGGCAGGCCATTATATGTCTTTGATAAGGAAATTGTCATTCAAGTCCTCAAGGTTTTATTTAATTTTTCTTTTAAGCAACATTTACTTTAACTTAATTATTTGCTTAATAAAATCTCGTTTTATTTAGCAATTAAGTCTTCAATAAAATATTTACTTTATTAATTTAACCATGAGTTAACAATTGACTCTAGTCAAATTAACTAATCACTTAACTCTTAAGTAAGAACAAATATTTAGATTATTTAACACTTAAATAATCAATTAAGGGAAATAACTCTTAAGCCTTTAATTAACCCAACGTGGGTTCTACTTTATCCAATACTTGAGTCAATTTAACCAAAGGCTCAGAATGCACTACATGTAATTATTTAATTAGCCAACAATAATTATTAACTAATTATTGTACTTAATAATTAAGCACTGACATGCGCGCATCCTGAGGGTTCCTAAAACAAATATTCGGTTCTGCTGGAAATTACTAGATTGAACAATTCAATCCAGTATACTGCCCCAGTGCACAACGAGTACACTTTATGTTATAGGACTTCCTAAGTCTACGCCCAATTTGTTAAATGAAACTATTCTATGAGTCTGGGATTGATGCCCAATGGACACGTCACAGATATTATAAATCAACGTGTTAGACCATACAAGTTGAGGTCACAACACATACGTATAATCTTTCATCATGTATATCCTGGATGTGCGGGATATAGATCAGCACCGTCAAATTCCCGTATGCCCATCTATGAGCTTATCTCTAGATTTGTATTTTTTAAGAACAATATACGTAAACACCTTTGCTATATTGTACAACCCTTTAGGAAACACTTTTTTTACGTTAGTACTTGTGGGCATGAGATTTATTGAAATACAATCTCAGAGTATTTGGATATATTACTCCTCTATGAGAGCTGACGGATCCCATATTGTACACATCGGACTCCATAAGTATTGAACCATACCCAACGACACCCAGCGGTCACACCATAAAAGGTCTATGACATGCGTGGAACAAAATATGGTGGATCACTTATAAGTCTACTGTGGTACTCAGGTCAAAGGATCACATATACTACTCAACTCACGAGGACTCACCATTGACGATTTCATAGAATGTCTATTGGTGTCCTCGTGAGTCTATTCAGTATTCAGTCCTGACTGAATACCTGCATATATATACGAGCTTTCGGTAAGCCCATTATTGGCTAAGAACAATCATCTATATTATATAGATATAGCATACACTGATCTATATAAAATGGATCCATCGATAGACTCGCATCGGCGAAGCAGATCAGGAACATAGTGTTTGAGAACATACTTGCATAATGACATCTCCTAGCATCTATTGCAACTCCTTGCAATCATGTCATTACTGGTATACCATCAAGTCTTTGTCCCATTACAGACAAGGATCTAAGCTTTTAGATTTGGCTGACTGTTATAACCTGCTAACTTTTAACAGTGCTAACTGCTAGCATAATATAACACTCAGCTCTGCTAATTCTTAGCACTAGTCTAAACTCCTTTAAACTAGATCTGAACTCCTTCAGATTATACAATGTCTATAACGTAACAAACATTGTATCATATATATATATATATATATATTGTATTAACGATTATACAAAATGTTTGCTTTATAAATATTAAATAATTTAATATTCATAAATATTGGAATAGCACGTAAGCACCAACTCTAACACATATAATCCATCGTGGATGTAGATAATTTACCTAAACCAAGTAAATTTTTGTGTCAATTGTGTATTTGATTGTTATATTTATTCATTGTATATGATCTTTTACAATACATGAATATATATGGGTGAAGACTTCTACGCAAAAAAACCTAATAATTGGTATTAGAGCTAAGGTTATTCGATCATGACATCTCATAAGTATAAAGTTGAGAAGTTCAATGAGTAGAATGATTTCAATTTGTGGAAAGTGAAGGTAATGATTTTATTGGTGAGTTAAGGGTTAGATTCATCCCTTGAGGAGACTCAAGTATCAACTAATGATGAAAAAAAGTCCGGGACATCGAGATGTGACCTTGATTATGAGACGATTCAAAAGAGAGCCTATAGTAGCATTATTCTATCGTTGAATGATGAAGTATTAAGCGAAGCAGCTGGAAAGAAGACTATAATTGGTCTTTGGAAGAAGCTTGATGATTTACACATAACGAAGTTCTTAGTGGATTATCTGCAAATTAAGAAGAAGTTGTATCAGTTGTCCATGGTTGAAAGAACTTTAATTAAAGACCACATTGACACCTTTAACAAGATTATCATCGATTTTGAGACAATTGACATTAAGATTATAATATCTAATCCCTATTAATAGTCTTGGAGCCTATATTTCGGTATAGAGCAATAAAGACCCCGTAGGATTACTCGATTTTAACCCTATTAGAAATATTTTTTTTATGGTGTACGTGGAAGATATTAGACCTAATTTTGTAATTTCACACTTGATCGGAGCGTTGGACGACCCTAGAATATTTTTGAAAATTTTCTCTATTAGCTTGAAAAAGGAAATTCTAATTTACTATATGAATTTTCATTTAAGAGTTATGTATGGAACAAGCCTTTGTTGAGAAGCATAATCCATATATTAGAGAATGAACCAATTAGAAAAAATCTCATGGATTGCCAAGTTGGAAATTCTAGTTAGTTCTTTGGACTATTCTAACTAGATAGTTACAAATAAACCAATTACTTACTTAGTTTTCAACTAATGACAAATTAGAAATTTAGAGTAAGTTGAGGGGCAAAATGGTCAATTAATGGATAACTATATATATGTTGGAAGTGTGTAGATTTTTTAAGAGAACAAAAAGTAAGCATTTAGAGCAAAAGAGAGCAAAATTTGTGCAAGGTGAAAAGGGTGCTACTACAGTAAAATTTTAGTTTTTTTTTCCATGATTTTTCATGCTTAATCAAGCCAAAATAAGGTTACATACCAACTCCTAAGCTCAATTGAAGCTTCCATTAGTGGAAATTCAAGAAAAAGAGATAAGAAAAGCATTGTTTTATGAGATTGATAAGTAAACTTTAAGGATTGCTTAAATTGATGTTCTTGTATGTATACTTGATTTAGATTGAGTTGAATTCTAGTGTGGAGCTTGAAGGAGTCATCAATTTGAAGAAATTGGCAAGGTAAAAATTAGGGTTTTGGGTGATTTGAATATAGAAACTTCAATTGGTTGTAATTAGGGCATTAGAATGAAATTGGCTTGATTTTGATGTAATTGGAATAAGAAATTGAGAAAAGAAATGTGTTGGAACATAGGTGCCACTTTAGGGAAGTTAGGGATTGAGTGGTGTTTTGATTGAGTTATTGTGTGTAAATGATGCCTTATGTATGTTGAATGTATATGATTGATGGAAAAACCAAAAATGAAGAAAATGAGACATAATTATCTATTTTGTAAAGGTGAAGGGCAATTATATCCAACCAAGTTATAAGGCGTTTAATAATTTTTAGGGCGTCGGGTGGTGAGTTAGATTAGATTAAATGACTCCGTAAATGAAAATCGAAAAATAGTATGCATCCGGGCTTTGTATGCCGATTAGGGGGTAGTTAAATGAGATTCTAGCATTTGATTTGGTTCTAAATGTCATTTATGGCGCGTAGGTGAAGAAAATCGAGAGCGGTAACGGGAGCAGAAATTCGGAGCGAAATTGAGCGCAAAGCGATTGTGAGTTAAAATCTGTCTTTTCTATTATCTTTTGTTTATTATGTCTTCACATAATGAAAATGTATGTTTTATGAAATTTCAATGCATAAACATGATTTATGATCTTGATATATATCTATAGATATGCATTTACATGTTCGGTTTAAGAAACAGTTTTTAAAATTTCTGCAATTCGTTTTAAAGGCCATTAGTACCCTCAGATTATAGTGGTGGTGATTATATTAGACATAGCCGGTATATCCCGTACACATGGGCAGGTCATGGGGTTATGTCACTAACTTCGAAAAGTTGGGATGTCGAGTCATATGAGTCACTCTATGTGTATGGGGTATTGTCTCGCTATATGTATGTGATGTAGGATTCTGCTGCATAGCCAGTGAGATATCTTGAGATGTCACTGTGGGTGTTGCTAGTTGAGGTGCCTTGTGACCTACTCACGTGTGTGGTGCTAGTTGAGTTGCTACGTGAGTATAGAGCTTTAGGGTTACCATTAGTACAGTTTAGAAAGAAAAGGGCCGAGTGAGGACTTTACTAGTTTTCGATTTACCGATAGCATTTATGCATTTATATGGACACGGCAGTTATTGTGTTATACAGATTTTGGATACTGTTTTTTAAAGATGTAGATAAAACCCGCTCGGCAAGATTTCATCAGCATATAATATTAGAAACCGTTTTACAGCTTTACATCAGTTTTAGAAGCATGATTTATGCATGAACTTTAGAATTTGCTATCTATGCATAATGTTATATTATTTGAAATCTGAATTGCACTCACTGAGCTCCTTTAGCTCACTCGTTTTGTGTTTTATGTTTTCTAAACCCCCTTCCCAGGTACAGGTCTCGGTACGCAAGCTGCTGATTCTCCTATTGCCGAGTAGTAGGCCAAATCTGAAGATCATTTTTGTATCTGTAAATGTGTTAAATAACACCCTTTACTTTATGCATAGAAGTTGTAGGCAAGTATATTTGTATGTATGTTTTGAACCAATAAGAAGAGATTTTGATATTATGATGATCGTTTTTACTTTTTATGAGTATACTCATTTTGTGATTCAAATGAAACTATTGAGTTGTGTTGGATTTGATTTGGAAAGGATCGGAGGTCCGAATTGATAGTATTGAGAAGTGTTTGAAATAGAAGTGAAATTTCTTGGCAGGTTTTATATGAATTTTTCGAAAAATAGGGGAAACTCTACCACTTTTTTTAAAAAAATTCAGATGTCATTTTCATATATATTACAAGATTTTCTCAATAGTAGTAATAACTAAAAAGGGGTTCGCCTTGCAAAAATTTCTCAACTTACCTAGTTATATTAGGAGGAATTTTCGTCTAGGTGTCCGACAGGGCCGCTGCGACCTACAGTAGAGGGTCTCGGGGCGGGTCCTGTCAAAGATAGAAGGTGATTATCTTGTTGAGTTCTCTATTTTCAAGTTATGAGCACTTTATAAATACACTTTGGTATGACAGAGAGTCTTTAATGATAATGTTGAAGTCTCATTGAACTCGAAAAAATTGAAAAAAAGGCCAGAGCCTACTGAAACTATAATGGTTTATACTACAAGGGAAATAACTGAGAATGGAGATAGGAAAAATAATCATTCAAAAGAAAAATCTAGGAAGTGCCATAGTTGTAATAAAGAAGGGCACTTCATAAGGAATTTTCTAAAGAAGAAAGGCACGAAGAATGAAAAGAAAAAAGAAAATGATACTGCAATAGTCTATTAGGAGAATTGTGATTTTGTAGAGACTTTGGTAGTTTTTGATAGAAGCATGCTGGTGAATAAATACTTAATTATGATTGTAGTTTCTATATGTGTCCTGATAAATCCTTATTTACCAATTATCAATCAATTAGGGGATGGTAAAGTACTAATAGAAAATGATATAACTTGTAAAGCTATGGGATTGGTAGTATAAGGTTAAGAATGATGATGGAAAAGTAATAGAATTACTTACTATAAGACGTGTTCTTGGAGTTAAGAGGAACTCGATATTCCTATTAAAATCAGGTCAAGCAGGATATTCATTTAAAGTAGAAAAAAAAATACTAAAAGTATCAAAAGGGTGTTTGGTGATTATGAAGGGTGAGAAGCACAACATGTTATATGTCCTCGATGAGAATGCTTTGTGTGGCTTAATATGTGTTGTTAAGGGAATGTAGACTAAAAGACATGATTAGAGATTAACTCACAAAAGTGATAAAGGTAAAAAAAAATTGTATGATAAAGGAGCTGTTTGCAGGGTAAGTTTCAGCCACCTGAGTGATTTTATTAAGTCAAGAATGACATGAGAGATCATAACAAAGATACATTGAGAGAGATACATTCAGATCTTTAGAGACCCAAGTCACGATCCTTAGTAGATTTAAGTTTGTGCAATGACTAAATTCACTAAGTAAATGAATGTCTGATGAGAAGTATATGAATCTTAGAAAGCTTCTTAGTAATTTTGAATCAATGAGGAGTTTGTAGGAATTTGACGATTTAAAATCGTGTTTTAGTATGATTTTGAGTTGGTGACCAATGAAGAGATAACACGAGGTCAAGAATGCGATGGACAAATGAGATTTGAAGTGAAATAAAAAAGTCAAAAGAAATAAGGGGCTCAGAAATTTGAGAAAACCATTTTCTAGGCCTTGGCACCGTAGCCCCAAGGCCAAGATGCTGCGGCATTGACCTATGATGCCATAACACTAAATTTTAGTTTTAAGCGTGGTTTCTGTTGGGGATCAAATATATATGGGTGTATGCATGTGTAACAGTGTTTATTGCAAAAAAAAATATGTATTTTATACATATTTGGCCAAGCGGAACATTTAAAACATACAATATACACATAAACATATATTAATCAAATTAATATATCAAAAATAAAGTTGAAAAATTTCCAGAACGTGTAGCATTTTACCCGTGAATATAAGGAGTTCGTCAGAAGTCTCACTCGTAGGCAGTTCTAGTCACCAACTTAGTGAACTTGACGAGCTAGAACAATAACTCTTTAATCCACTACAGGATTAACCATTTAATCCCAAAATGACCAACTTTTTTATATTTTGCTCTTTCTCTCCAACGATAGAAGAAAAGAAAAAGTAAGCAACAATTGCTTCTTACATATTTCAAGAGCAAAACATAAAAGAAAATGAAAAAAAATAATAATTATCTTTTTTCACTTCCCTTTCATGTTTTTCACACATATATATCTCTAATGTAATTATTATAATAATATTATATATTAAAATAATAATATTTAGCCACTTAGGGCAAAAATAATAATAAATAATATTTTATATATATAAATGCATTGCAACTATCATGCATAAATATATATTTTATTATTAAAATATATAATATTATAAAATAATATATTTTAATAGAGATATTATGATTATTTAACAGATAAATAATTATAGTATAAAATGACCATTTTGCCCCTCATGAATAATTACCAAGTATACCATTTAGCGAGTTCCACAAAATCCTACACTTGGGTAAACTCAACCAATAGTCCACAATGCGCTACGTGTCATTATACAATTAGTGAATAATAATTATTGATTAATTATTGTATTTAATGTTTAAACACGGACACGCATGCATTCCCGTGATAGTGCTGGATATTATTGGATTAAACAATTCAATCTAGTACTCTGCCCCAGTGTACAACGAGTACACTCTATATTACGGGACTCTATAGATCCATACTTGATTCGTTAAATGGAACTATTCCATAATTCCGTGAGCTATGCCCCACGCATACGTCACGAATATTATAAATTAGCATGTTGAACCATACAAGTTGAGGTTACAATGCATACGTATAGTCCTTCCATCATATATATTTTGAATGTGCGGGGACATAGATCAACATTGTCAAATCTACATGTGTTAATCCATAAACCTATCTCCAAATTGGTATCTCATTGAACAATATAAGCAAAGTCTTTGCCATATTGTTTAACCCTGTGAAAACTTATTTTTCAGGTTCACTGCTTATGACCATAAGACTTTCTTGAGATACTATCTTAGAGCATCTGGATATATCACCACCTATGAGAGTAGCTGATGGATCCCATATCTGCACACACCAGACTCTATGAGCATCGAGCGACACCCAGCGGTCAGACCATAAAAGGTCTCTGACATGCATGGAACCAAAGTATGGTAGATCACTCACAAGCCTACCGTGGTGCTCAGGTCAGAGGACCACGTATATTATTTAACTCAAGAAGACCTTCCATTAACGGCAACATAGGATGTCTATTGGGGTCTTTATGAGTCTGTTCAGTACTCAGTCCTAATTGAATACCCATATGCCTATACAATCTCCAAGATCATGGTCAGCTAGGAAGGACCAAAGTACCTTACAAATATAGACATACACTAATCTATGTGAATTAATGAGATCTACCAATAGACCTGTGTCAGTAGAAATAGATCAGGAACAATATTTTTAAGAACATTTTTGCATAATGACACATCCTAGCAACTCATTGCAGCTCTTGCAACTATCTCATTATAAATATATTTCGAGGTCTTTGTCATATTACAGACAATGTTCCAACTCTTAGAATATTTGCTAACTCTTAGCACTGGTCTAAACTCTTTTAGACCCTATCTGAACTCTTTTAGATAATACAGAGTCTATAACATAACAAGTATTAAATCATATTATTAAAAATTAATTAGAGGTATAACAAAATATACTCTGTATAGATATCAAATATTTATACAAAAATGGGATGACACGTAGGCACAACCCTAACAGTTTTGCCTTTTTGAGTCGGTTTTAAACTCCTACATAAGTGGATTGTTATCTTAACTTAATATAAGGTTTTTAGGAATACTCAAGAGCTTATATAAGCCTTTGTAAAGCCATTAAGTGGCAATCATCAAAGAAATATTAATAGAGAGAGAATACAAACCTTAAGGAGTGCTTGAGTGTTGAATGCGTAAGAGAGTGCTGTGTAGACTCTTGAAAAGCTTGTTTATTGTTATATTTCTTGAAAATATCTTATGAGAGATCTATGTGATATGAGTAATAAAAGAAGTTAGGATCATATGATCCATTATGGACGCAAGAAATTTACCGAATCACATAATTTCTTGTATGCCTTATGTGTGTAATTATTTTCTTTATTTATTGTGTATGATCTTTTGCAATACTTAAATACTAGTAGGTGAAACATTTGTGCGAAAAATCCTATCAATATATTTCTCACACTTTTTGTTAAGAATAACACAAAATTTTGACGTATTCTATCAATCGAACAATATTTACCTTTATTCCTTCATTTAAATGATGTCAAATAATGGGATTGGCTTTCAGTTAAGGCTAGCATAGGGCGGGTCAGTTCAAGGATGACAATCCCTATTGCCATGCTTGAATAGGTTGAAAATCTCTGTACATATCTCGTACCCAAATTAAATAATTCGGGTTCGGGATGCAATCCCCGCGAGTACTCTATACTTGAATTTATTTATTTTTATTATTTTAAAAATAAGTTTTAAAAAGTATAATAATACACTTTAATTAAATAGTTTTTGAATTATTTGTTTTCCAATTCAGGGTTTTAGAGTTGGTTCAGGATAGTAACCCATCCTATGCCCACTTCGAATAAAGTTCGATTATAATAACTCATTCTCATACTTGCCTTAAAACCTAAAAAAAAAAAAACTTTCCTTATTTGTTCCCTATTTGGATTGGGGCCCATAAAACCCCAACCCATAAGTAATTTTTCCATGCCTACTTTTACTCGATGTTCATAATTATTATTGAATTTGGTAAGTCGGGTGATTTTAATATCCGAAAGTTTCGTTGATACCACAATCCACATACAAAATTGGGACATTTGAACCCTTAAAAGAAGATATAGGAGAGGTTATTTTGCTAATATTAGAGACAAAGTGTGGAATAAATTAAAGGGTTAGAAAAAGGGAGTTGTTCTCAGCTGCGGGTAGAGAAGTTTTAATTAAAACAATCATTCAAGCAATTCGTGCTTGCACTATGAATTTATTCCGCCTTCTAGCAACCCTAATCCATGACTTTCATAGCCTTTATGCACGTTTCTGATGGGGTGGCGACGAGTTGAAACGAATACTACATTAGTGTAGATGTGATGTGTTACGTCAAGGGAAAAAGAATAGTGGCATTGGTTTTTAAAATCTTTTTCTCTTTAATCAAGCCACGATTGCTAAACAAGGGTGGCATATTATGTTTAATCTAGATTCCCTTATGACTAAGGTTGTAAAGAGGTTTTATTTTTCAAATAAAAGTTTCTGGCAAATGAAAGCAACTTCTCGTACTTCCTTTATTTGGTCCAATATCCTTAGGGGGAGAAATATCATTTCTAAAGGAACTAGATGGCGGATAAGCAATTGACAGAATGTTCTAGTGTATCATGATCAATGGTTATTAAGATATATGTCTTTTAAACCTTTGTTCCTACACAAGTTGGCTGAGCATATTACTATTTTTGAGCTTATTTCGGCTTCGAATGAGTGGGATGTAGATGTCATTCGTAGGATTTTTTCTTTGGAGGAGCAACATGCTATTTTGAGTATACCACCCCTACGTCATGAACTAAATCAGGAAGATAGTATTATGTGGCATTATGATCGTTGGGGTTAGTTGGCATACACGGTTAAAAGTGGGTACTGGTTGGCTTGTCAAGAGATTGGTAGTTCTAGAAAGTCGGATGTTAACGAGTTGTGGAAGCGTTGTTGGAAGTTAAACGTCCCACCAAAAGTTAAAATTTTCCTTTAGAAGGCATCTTTTGATTCGATTCCAATAAACGCTAATTTAGTGCGTCACCATGTTCCAACAGATGAGACTTGCCCTAAATGTGGGAAAGACATTGAAAATACAATTCATGCTATTTGATTGTGTCATTATTTGAAAAAAGTTTGTGAGTGGTGCAGTTTTATGATTGATAATAAATGCTCTCACAAAACAACCTTGTGTGACATCCTCATTTCATGTATGATCCATCTTAATGTTAATGATTTTGATTTTCTCTATGTGTTATTATGACGTATTTGATATGTGAGAAACCAGTGGACTAATAGTAGATGTTGACGGAGTATGTGGTTGGGTTGGGAATTGTTTAGAGGATTTTTGGATAAGCCAAGTCATAAACCACCCCGCCAAATCTACACTAAGGCGCCATTAGTTGCCGCCGCCTTTGGGGTGTATAAAGATTAATTCTGATGCAACAGTGGATACTCTTCGTTGTTACAAGGTTTGGTTTTGTGGCTAGTGACCATTTGAAGGTTGTAGTGTTATCGAGAATTGCGAAGTATAATGGTCTGTTCTCTATTCCGATTGTAGAAACGATGACTATTCATAAAGGTTTGATGGCTCTTCATGCTTTAAATCTTGATTCGATTATGATTGAATCCAATGCATAACAAGTAGTCAAAAATATTTTGTCTAATGTAATGCTTTATTCTGAAATAGGTTATATTTTTAAAGAGATTCATGAGTATTTTAATTTTTTTTTTAACTTCTTTTAAGGTATCATTTGCTCATAGAAAAGCAAATATGATAGTTCATAATTTAGGTAAACTAGCAATTATTTTGGCTTATAATTAGAGGAATTTTATTCCAAAAAAATTTGAGCATTTTATTGTTGAGGATGCTAACTCTTGTACTTAAGTTTTGATAAATGAAAATTGTTTTTAAAAAAAAATATAGGAGGACAATAATCTTTTCCTATTTTGTCAATTTGTTTGGTCCCTCTAAATTCAAAAATGACCCCAGTAATGAGTATCTGGCGTTAATGATTTAGTTCACATGCAAATAGTCAAGAGCAAAGCAACTAGAGATTGTCTTCAATCATTTATATAGTTTTTTTGTACAAAAGTAGAGTTAAATGTTATGGTCACCTCTCTTTGGTTGAATGAATCTCTTTTGCAGATTCTTTGTTTCTTGGAGGGGCCATTTACTTGAACTTGGCTCTGGATTATTGGTGGGTAGCTTACAAAAATTCTTGACTCAACTGTAACTCAAATATTTATATGCTGAAAAAGCTTGGCAGAGAATATACATCTGGGACCAATGCTGGGAAATAATTTCCTGACAGTTTTATTATTTTCAAGTGTTTTTTTTATGGTCGATGCTTATCGCAAACTTGAATTATTTAGATCTTGTTATTATCCGAAATCTAAATAGATTAGATCATAACACTAACATGCGATAGAGTAAAAATTTATTACCTTTCTTTTTGGTCAAATACCAATTGTAACTAAGATCTTATAAATATATATGAATGAATATTAATTTTTAACTTGGTGAGAATCTTAATAATTGACAAGAATTAGACAGAATTGGATTGTTCAAGAGTCCCTTTTCAATGTGCATGGTAGTTTAGCTTGTCTCTTCAGCTTATTGCCCTAAATAGTCTTAATACATTTCACATGGGCGGCTGCATTCGTGATTGGAGGTTCTAAGAATCTTCCTTTTCGATACCATGGCATGAGGATTAGCTTTCCTTTTGAATGCGCATGCTCCATGGAGCCTGGCTATATTATTGTCATAATCATATATAATAACATGCACTATAGGCTTTTATAAACCTAGTTTCTACAAAGTTTTTAATAAATAAATTTTGATTACTTTTAGAATATTATTTTTTAAAATTAAATTATTCTCATATGTATTTCTCATCAATCATAAAAAATATAGATATATACGGGATAACAATTTAATTAAATAAAAACAATGTTTAGCTTAAGATTTAATAATTCATAAATTTTTATTGTTAATATAATAGAAAAAATAAAACTTGTAAGTATTCAATTCAACAACCCATTTAAATTCTAAGGGTCTTTGAAATTTGAATCTTTTGGTTTGTAATTCAAATATAGCCGCCTTCTTCATTTTTTATTTTCAAAAGCAAAAGATTCAAGAAAATTCAAAGAAAACATATTTGAATAGAGTGTTAATATAATTTTTTAGAGTGTTAAAAAAGTGATAATGAAATATATTGATAAAAAAATTAGGTGACATTTGGGAACATACAGAAGTTCATAGGAGCTTTAAGACTCAACCTCCCTAAAGAGTAGCCACAGTTCAAGTCAAACCACTTTAACAAGTTTAGTATTGATCTGAATCTATAGGCCTCCGTAATTTAGACCAAGAAGACCTTTAAGTGGGACCTGTACAAAGACGCACGTCAGCATTCAGTCCCAGTATTAGAGGGTACAACATTTCAACCAAGATATAAGTCACGTCATCATTAGGCTCGTTGATCGGCGTACATGTCAACAAGTTACAGTCTTCTGCCACGTCCTTATTGGGCCCACCAATTATTTAGTTAGAGGCCATATTATCTAATAACTAGACTTAAAGATAAAGTCTAAGGGGAGAAATGCCAAAAGGGATAATGTCAAGTCTTTGTGTTAGCATGAGCCAGGCCCTATCTTTACTAATACAAGAATCAGACTTGTTTGGAGTTGTTGAGATTATCCAGCACTGAATCCGTTGAGCTCATGAAGAGAGAGCCAAGAAACTTACTCAACACCTATAACTCATTTAAATAAAGTTAATCATTATAAAAGTATCTAATCTGAGAGAATATCTAATACTTTTGATCTGAAAAAAAAAAAAGTAAAATTACCCAAAAGCCTCATCTTAAATCGTTTCTTCAAATTTTTCCTTGTGAAAGAAATGAGTCTCCAAATGAGCGTTGCTATTTGTTACTTTTAAGGGGTATTCTCCAGACCAACTCTCTCCACACTTAGCTCTAACTTTGAATCTAATACATCATGATAAAAATTAAGCACACCAACTATAATCTCCGCCTTCTCTCTATATTCTCTCTAGGGTAGAAACCCTATGAAATAATTACCACTGAATCACTGTCTTACTTGAGCGTCGGAGGTCATCGTCGGCCACTCTGTTAACGCCTGCCTCTGATGTTATATTTTTTATGTTCCTCTAGTTCTCTAAAATAACCCAGCTTGCAACAGGTTCTCATCACAATCTTCATTCAGTTCCAATTTTAATATTACTAAATTCAAGGTCCAAATCCAACTCTTAACACCAACAAACCCAACTAATTAAAATTTTCTTATTCAACAACTCTCCAATTATTTGGGCAAGCCTAGACTAAATTTAGCCTCCAAACAAAATGTGACTTAAAATTAGCCTTAAAAAATGGGGAAAATAAAGAGAAAAGAGTTTGTGCTGTTGTTTACAGGATTGTATCACTTAGACATTGTAATTTGAGCTTGAAATTGTATCTTTAACATGAAAGAATATGTTTTAATCTGACATATATCCAATTTATTTGGAAAAATATTAAATTTAGGTGCAGCATTAGGAACAATGATATTTTGAAAAGCAATGTCAGCACATTTTTGCTGACCAAAAGAATTGATTAGTGGCAGGAGAAGAAAATCTCCATGGCTTTCGATGTCAGATGACCAGACCAAACATGTTATAAAACAAATTGACATGCAACTCGCATTTGTCTCCATTTATTATCACACTAAAGACATTATGCTAATTTAATTATAAGACATTATGCTAATTTTTTACATTTGAGCATCCAAAATTAGAGGAAATCAAAGCAACAATTTAATTAAGTCGACAGGACATGCAAGAAGAATAGATTATATAACAGTAAATTTGGTTTTCCTTTTAGCATAAAATGATGAGCATTTCCTATTCAGCCGACCAAGCTTTAGGTTTCTGTAATTTAATTTGCTAAATATCATTTCATTAAATGGGAAGGATAATAGGGTAAAGTTTGATAGAAATGATGTAAACCTACCCCAGTTGAGCGCACACAAATTACAACGTTTCCATATTAAAAAAAGGTTTAGTAGTGGAGGCCGAGCTTAATTTATAATTTGTAAAAGAGAAGTGCTTTTAGAAAATCATAGAGACAAAGAAACATCAACCCCCAAATCTTAATCAAAACCCTACCTTTTTTCTTATTATTAGATTGAGGCAAATCTATCTTTTCTGGGATCACTAGTAGTTCATCAAAGTTTCATACTTCTATGCTGCCCACTGCTGGTTTAAAATATTAAACTTGGCTAACGTCAAACTTTATTTATTTATTAAACCCTCTATTCTTCTCTGTCTGGTACGAACATGAAATTCAAGGTGCAAAACAAAAGAAAGTTGCACCAATATCATTTAAAATCGTTTTTTCTCGTTGAATGGTCACGGTGTAGAGATAAATGTAGGGAAGGAATAGGATGGCTAAGCTAACAACGTGTTGCCCATACATACATTGCTTCTAAAATAAATGATTATTCATAATTTTCATGAAGATTCTTCCAAGCCAACATGATTGACGGCGAGAATTACTCGGGTGATAAGATTGTAAATTCCCCTCGTGAAACATATGTGTTTCTTTGGGATTTTGGCATAAAGCCTATTTTTTTAGGGCTCAGCTCCGTTCATGAGTTCTGAATGTCCTAAGTTCTTTGGTCATGATCAAGCCTATCACAAGGAGTATTATAGTAAGTTACGACCCATTACTTTTGGATGCTCTAGAATTATACAACGAGATGACCTCAGTACAGCATAACTCTGAGACCTCAAGATTTTAGCACTAAAAGAGGGGTCATTAGTAATTAGCATTAGCCAAACAAGGTCATCTAAGCCCTCCCAATAAAATTAACCACTTCTCTTTTCTAAGCTGGCTAAAACTATTATTTGAACTCATTTGTTACTAATTTAGGATCAGAACTAGGATCAGCAAGCCACCTTGAAGACTTGGATTGCCTTTAATTTTGAAATTCTTAGAATCTCGAGATTCTAAAAAATAAGTCGTAGGAGGCTTGGGCACCGCGGCGTTGGGCCAGGGCTAAGCACTGTGGCACCTAGGCCTAGAGATACAACTCTCCAAAGAGTCACCTACCCCTTTTTAATTGGTGTGGCCTTTTAAAGAGATGTTGTGTCTCCACAGAGAGACACTTACACTACATAAATACTGTAGACACACTTGAATTGAATTAATGAACTTTTCTTCTCATTCCTTGATCCATATTCTCTCTAATCAACCACTTTCTAAGTAAAAATATTGTTGTCCAATGAGAATATATTTGATATGCACCTTTATATTATCTAATAAGTCATTGAATTCTAAGACTATTCTACCTCTAATCCAAGTACACTATTGACTATTATCAATAATTTCTAAGTACGAATTGACTTCCATACTATTCCTATTTGTATCCTTGTGTTACTTCCTTCATACAGCAAGTATGTACAACAATATTAAACTATTTCTAACACACATAAATACTACAAGTGATTCATCTTTGTTGGCTATGACCAAGTCTCTTTCAGAAGTAACAAAAATTTCACCTTTTGATGGGAAGCATTTCAAGAGATGGCAAGACTGGGTGTACGATACTCTTGATGTTATAGGTTTGGTCGAATTTCTTACAACAACTCCTCCTCCCGAGGTTACTGCAAAAAATTACATTAGGAGTTCCTTAAATAGAGTAAGGCAAATAAGGTATGCTGTAACACAATACTACACACATTATCTAATGAGTTATATGATGTATATGTTGGAGTTGGTACTTATGTGTCATTCCAATATTGTATGAATATTAATTATTTAATATTTATACAATAAATATTTTGAATAAAATTATTAATATTAATATTATATGGTATTAAGCTTATAACGTTATAGACATTATATGATCTGAAGGAGTTCAGATTTGGTCTAAAAGAGTTTAGATCAGGGCTAAGAGTTAGTAATACCGAGAGTTATAAATAATAAGAGTTAGCAGGTTATAAGAGTCAGCAAAATTCTAAGAGTTAGAAGCCTAGTTTGAAATGGGACAATGATATGAGAATAAACTAGTAATGACATAGTTGCAAAGAGTTGCAATAAGTGCTAGAAAATATCATTTTGCAACTATGTTCTCAAACATTATGTTCCTGAGCTATGTTCACTAATGCGAGTCTATTAGTGAATCAATATTATATAGATCAATGTATGTTTATATCTGCATAGTACAAATGGTCGTTCTTAGCTGACCATGAGCTTAGAGCTTGTATATGCATGCGGGTATCTAGTCAGGACTAGATACTAAACAGAATCATGAGGATCCTAATAGATATTCTATGAACCCGTCAAAGGAAGGTCTTCTCGAGTTAAGTAGTATTCGTAGTCCTTTAATATGAGCACCACGGTGGGCTTGTGAGTGATTCACCATATTTTGGTTCTACATATATCAGAGACCTTTCATGGTTTGACCACTATGTGTCGCTGGGCATGGTTTGATGCTTATGAAATTCGGTGTGCGTAGATACGAGATCTGTCAGCTTACATAGGTAAGTTGTATATCCGATGCTTCAAAATTGTATCTTAGAAATCTGATGGCCATAAGTAATATACCCAGGAAAGGAGTTTTCTGTAGGGTTAAACAATATTGCAAAAGTATTTACATATATTATTTATCGAGATACGAATTTAGAGATAAGTTCATGGATGAGCAAATGGAGATTTGATGGTGCTGATCTATATCCCTACATATCTATGGTATAATGATAGAAGGATTATACGTATGTGTTTTGACCTTAACTTTTATGGTCTAACGCGTTGATTTGTAATATCTATGACGTGTGTGTAAGACATTGTTCATGGACTCATAAAATAGTTCTATTTGATGAATCGGGCGAGGACTTAGTGAGTCTCAACATAAAATATACTCGTTGTGCACTTGAACAGTACACCGTATTGAATAGTTCAATACATTATAAAATACAACAAATTACTATGGTTAAGTTAACTAAAGTATATGGTTATAGTGTGACCCATTTTAGGTTAACTTGGTAACCTAGTAAGGGTATAATGATAATTTCACTTTATTAATTATTTAATTGTTAAATAATCAAAATATTTACTTAAATAATAATTAAATAAAATCTAACTTAACCATGGTTAATTATTAACCAAAGGGTTAGGTTAAAAGATATTTTATGCTTAACTTAACTATGGTTAATTATTAACTATAGTTAAGTTAAATAAATATCTAGATATTTTATTTTTATTATTAAATAATTATTAACCTAACAAAGGTTAATAGTTAACTCTAGAGTTAGGATAGTTGGATATTTGTTAACTTAAGGGTTAAGTTAATTTAACTCAACTAAGATTAAATATTAACATTGATTAAGTGAATAGTTAAAAAATACAAATGAAATTCAAATTCATTTGAAATTTATGAATTAGTATATAAAAGTGAAATAAAATTCAAAATTCATTAACTTTTTAGATTTTGCAATTAGACTGGCCGGCCAGTTCAATTTGAAAAATTGAAATTGTTAGTTTTATGTTTTAAGTGTTAAAACATCAAAACAAAAACAAAACCAAAAGGGCTATTAATTGTAATAACTAAAATAGATTTGTTTTAATTGTTCAAGAGTTGAACAAAGGATAAAACAAATTAATTTAACAAGATTAAGTGTTAATCTAATTAATTAAACTGTTAAATAATTACTGGATTATACTGCTATTTTAATTAATCAAATATACCAAAGTTGATTACTAGAACTTGTTAGGGTTGGTGCTTACGTGCCATCTCTGAATGTACATATACTTATTATTTATACAAATGAACATTCTCATTAAATCACTAATACCTATTTATATGGTACCATGCAATGTAACAATATAGACATTGAATGATTTGAAGGAGTTCAGATCTAATCTAAAGAAGTTTAGATAAGGGCTCATAGTTGACCATGCTGAGAGGTATAAATATGAGTAATTTTAAACCTAGGGTGCATGCATGTGGGTTTGTGTCTATCATTCAAATATACCATATGCATCACATACATACATGCGCAGCAGATGAGCGCAATATAAATTACTCAATGATAAATACAAATGAACTTTTACATGTTATCTCATAAAAGTAAAATACTTCAAGATTAAGAAATAGTACCTTATCAAGCATTTGGTATATGGTTGAACCAGAGTACCCTTGAAGCAACCCATTCATAATTTTAGTTTCTTAACATGGTGGGCTTGAGGAAGTTAGAATAACAGCTTTTCCAGCAAAGGATTCAACTCTTGAATCCTTATTTCTACCTTGTACTATGAGTGACCAAAATAGAAGGGTTGTGTTTTTGTGCTCTCAACACTTGAGAGAATTTTTTAACAGTTAACAAAATTCACTTTTCTCTACAATTTTCACTAATCCTTTGGCCTAATTTTCACTTAATCAATTGAGCAACATATTGCTCTTTCATTTTCTCACCTAATGACATCCATTATCTAGGTCTATGTCTGCCATTAGTATCTTGTTTATTATTATTTACAATAAAATAAATGAAAATAAAACAAAATAGAAAATTATTTAAATGAACTTGACCTTAATCTAGGCCAAATGAGAAAATACTTTCTCATTATTAAGAAACATCTTAAGGCCTACTATTAATAAATGCCACCCATTTATACTTATCATATCATTTAATGAATATTAAATAAATAATTTAATCATATTAAATCATGGTAAAAACACATGCCAATTCAAATAAAAAATTAATTGTTTGATTTCAATTTAAATAATAATATCATATATTATTATTATTATTATTTTATTTAATAAACATTTTAATAAATAAAATAATATTATTATTTTTCCAACAAATAAGGTCATTTTGATAATTTCCAAATCAAATAATAATTGATCTATATATGCCATGTGTCAACAACTAATTGTTAACTAATTGATGTACTTAACTCTTAAGTTTTGACAAGTGCACGAACAGAGGGAGATTGAAGTAAATGTTCAGTCTGCTAGAATTTTTTGGATCGAATTATTCAATTTGGTACGCTGCCCTAGTGCACAACAAGTACACTTCATATTGCGGAACTCTTTAGGTCCACTCCCTATTTGTCAAACAAAATTATTCTGTGAGTCTGAGATCGATGCCCCACGCACACGTCACAAATATTACAAATTAGTGTAGTAGACCATACAAGTTGAGTTTATAGTGTATAATCCCTCCACCAATCATATCCTGAAAGAGCAAGGATATAGATCACTACCGTTAAATCCCTATATGCTCATCTATGAACTTATCTCTAGACACGTATCTTAATAAACAATATATGCAAACACTTTTGTAATATCGTTTAACCCTATGGAAAACTCTTTCTTGGGTTTGTTGCTTATGGCCATAAGACTTTTTAAGATACAGTCTTTGAGCATCTAGATATATATAACTCATCTATGTGAGCTAACTTATCCCTTATCTGTACACACCGGGCTTTATAAGCATCAGACTATACCCAGCGACACCCAGTGGTTACACCACAAAAAGTCTATAACATACGTGGAACCAAAGTATGATGGATCACTTACAAGCCCACTATGGTACTCAGGTCAAAGAACCACATATACTACTCAACTCGAGATGAAATTTCATTGATGGCTTCATGAGATGTCTATTGGGGTCCTCGTTGAGTCTGTTTAGTATTCAGTCTTTACTAAACACCTGTATGCTATACGAACTTTCAGTAAGTCTATGGTTAACTAAGAATAACCATCTAGACTACCTAAGTATAGTATACACTGGTCTATGTAAAAAGATTTCATCGATAGACCTGCATCAGTGAATTAAGATCAGAAACATATAATTTGATAATAGACTTACATAGTAACATTTTTTAGCACCTATTGCAACTCTTTCAACTATGTTATTACTAATATATTCTCAGGTCTTTGTACTGTTACAAACAAGATTCTAACTTTTAGACTTCACTGATTAATATAACATGCTAACTATTTAGTATTTATAGTTTTCAATTATGCTAACTCTTGTCATTGATATAAACTTCTTTAGACTAAATCTGAATTTTTTCAGATCATATAATGTCTGTAGCGTCACAAGCATTGAACTATTTAATAATAATAATTAGCGATTTTTAACAAATAATGTACAGTATAAATATTATAAAATAAAATATTCATACAACAATGGGATGGCACGTGAGAATAAATCCCAACAATAAATGCTAAGTGTTAGCATAACTAATTGTTAGCTGGTTATAATACTCAATGAAAATTCAAGAGTGAGAGCTTTGTTTGTAATGAGACATAGACTTATGAATATACTAGTAACTGCATAGTTGCAAAAGTTGTAATCAGGTGCTAGGAAATGTCAGTTGTGCAAGTATGTTTTTGAATATTGTTCCTGATCTATTTCTACCGATGTGGGTTTATCGATGGATATCTTTATATAGATCAACATTGTTATACCTATAGGGTATAGATGGTCGTTTCTAGCCGACTGTGAGCTTGAAACTCGTATTGACATATGGGTATCCAGTTATGACTGGATATAGAAGGAACTCACGGGGCCTCCAATAAACACTCTATGTAAGCCGTTAACAGAGGGTCCTCTCGAGTTGAGTAGTATACGTGGTCATTTGACTTGAGTGCCATGATGGGCTTGTAAGTGATCCACCATACATCAGTTCCACGTATGTCACGGACCTTTCATGGTGTGACCGCTGGGTGTTACTAGATATGGTCCGATGGTTATGGAGTCTGGTGTGTACAGATATGAGATCCGTCAGCTCGCATAGCGAGTTAGATATCTAGATACTTCGAGACTGTATTTCAGAAAGTCTTGTGGCCATAAGCATTAATCACAGGAAAGAGTTTCCGCGAGGCTGTAACAATATGGCAAAAGAGTTTGCACTTATTGTTCAGTGAGATACAAGTCTAGGGATATGATATGGATAAGCACATGGAGATTTGACGATGATAATCTATATCCCCGCACATCCAGAATAGCATAACGGAAGGACTATATGTATACGTTGTGACCTCAGCTTGGATGGTGGACGCGTTGATTTGTAATTACGTGACATGTACGTGGGGTAATGTTCACGGACTCATGGAATAGTTTCATTTGACGAATCGAGCGTGGACCTAGGGAGTTTCACGATATGGAGTGTACTTGTTGAGCACTGAGACAGTATACCAGATTGAATTATTCAGTCTAGTAATATCCAGCACTATCATAGCAATACGTGCGTGTCTATATTTAAGCGTTAAATGCAACAATTAGTCAATAATTATTATTTACTAATTGTATAATGACACGCAGCGCATTGTGGACCCTCGGTTGAGTTTACTCAAGTGTGGGTATGATGAGACCCACTAGGGGGTAGACTTGGTAACTATTTATAAGGGGCAAAATGGTCATTTTGACACAATGATTATTTAATTATTAAATAATCATAATATCTCATTTAAATATATTATTTTATAATATTTATATTTTAATAATATAATATATATTTATGCATGATAATTGTCATGTATTTATAAATATAATATTTATTTTTTTATTATTATTATTATTACCTTTTATGGATAAAAATTAGTATTTTAATATATAATATTATTATTATAATAAAATGAGAGATATATATATATGTGTGTGTGTGTGTTTAACGGGAAATTAGTAAGAAAATAAAATTGGCAATTGTTGCTTCAATTTCTATTTCGTTTCCTTTTAGAGTAAAGGAAAAATATATACAATCGGTCATTTTAAGGGGTTAAGGGTTAATTCTATACTGGATTAAGGAGCTGCTGTTCTAGCTCATTAAGCCCACCGAATTAGTGACTAGAATTGTCAATGGGTTGGTCTCCAAGTGGACTACTAGGATACACGTGTAAAACGTTATATGTTTTGTTGATTTCTCAACCCTTCAAATATATATTAATATGATTAATATATTATTTATTGTATTGTGTTAATTATTCCGCTACTTTAGATATGTATGAGATACGAATTTTATACAATAAACACTATTGCACTACATACACCCATATATATTTGATCCCTGACAAATATGGTATTAAAGCCAGATACGAGATATTTGAGTGTTTTTTAAGTGAATGGATGTAAAAGGTCTATTGTAAATGACGTGTTTTAAGTGTTGAAACGGGTATGCCAAAGAGGGGTGCACTGGACGCCGCAGCGCTGGAGGTTCTGCCTCCTATGCCGCAGCGCAGGAGAGTGAGTGTTGTGGTGGTGATACTATTTACTTGAACAGTATCAAATGAACAGTATTTGTACTGTTCACAACTACAGTATTTTTAAATAGTATTTCAAATTTAATTTGCATGTGTAGATTTATGAAATATAATGATAAAAGTTATCAGTCTGTATTATAAATCAGGATTTATGAGATGCAGTGATAAGAATTATCGATCTGCGTTATAAACCAAGATTAATTTTTGTGTTAGGAACCACAATGGGAGCCCTACTGATGAGAGTTAGTTGTGTTTGCATAGAAAAATTGATTAATTGAGAATCACCTCCCCATTAAATGGGGACATTGGATAGAAAGAAAAATCTCTCTTAATTAGATTGAATAATATTACATTATGAGATAATATTTTATTATGATTCGTCTTGTTAATACGGTATTAGACGAGTCACATTGGCCTTTTTTCAATATTGCTACAGTGTGAGGGACTTGGTCGGTTGAGCTTGAACTATACCAGTTAAACATGAGATGAGACAAATTTATGTGAACGTATTACCCAATATTGCTACAACGTGAGGATAGTCTCAGTAATATATGTTTGATTATTAACAAGTTAATTTGGAATACACTTACCCAATATTGCTATAATGTGAGGATAAGGTGTGTTAAAAGGATCAAGTGGTAAGAGTTGCATGAGATACAATTGACAAGTGTTGTCTACCTGTTGGGTTTACAAAGGCCAATATTATTATAGCGTGAGGCCCGACTAAATTTCAATGGGTCTACTTCCTAATGTATAGTTTAAAAGAGTTTAAACTATCGGTTTTCCATTCGAGAGATTATCAAGATTATGTAAAGTAGTGGAAGGGCGTTTTAAATTGAAATATATATAATTATTTTACTCATGATTTAAAACGTTTTATTAGCAATTTAATGACCTTTCCGCTGACATCTCCCGTATTTTTGGCCTATCAAGTATAATGGCTACTACGAACCAGTTGGTGTGCATAGTTGATGCAGTTGAACTCAAGAGTACTAGAAATTACTTTGACCGGCAGATGAATCTTAGAAATTTTTTGGATTTAAAAAATCTTGAATTTATTGTTGATCAGAGTTTGCTGTAAGTTATTTCTGATAACACCTCTATAGGAGATATATATAGAGGATGTGTGACCCTATTTGTTCAAGGTGCTTTATCTTTTACTCCAAGTATATCTGGTGAATCCAAATGTGTGAGGAGAAAAAGATAAGTCAGAAACCCAGGATAAGTCCTCAGGGGCAACATTTATCAAAAGGTCAACAAGAGAGCAATGTAGATGAAAAGTGTTTTCCACTGTAGTAAGGTTAGATATTAGAAATTCTACTACCCTAGAAGCCTTATAATTATCAGGAAGACTCCTACAGGTTTGTGTTTGACAGACATAGACATTTTTATGGCATATGATGTCAATTCACGCTGGATATAAGATACTGTATATACCTTTCATATCTGCAATATGTTGCAGGGATTGAGAGAGATAAGAATGCAACAGCTAGTAGAAGTAAAGTTAATAGTAGAAAATGGTGATTTCCTACAAATTCAATTTACTGAGTAGCTTGATTTACTTCCTATATGCAATACATGGTTGTATTGCATAATTGGTATAATATCTAAAACATCATCTGACAAATTATGTCCCTTCCAGTACTTGACAGTAAAGGATATCATATAAATATTAGGAATAGTTCTTTATGTTCATATAATGTGAATGATGTATTATTAGTTGAATGTCAGTTAATAAATGGATATAATATATAATTAGAAATATTTGTAGATTGGAATCCTTAAATGATATAGAACTGTGGCATATAAGCTTAGGTCATGTAGGCATGAGACACTTAACCCGTCTGGTTAAGGATGGTTAGATACCTGATTTGACCATGGAACATTATCCAGTTTGTGAATTTTGTATTCAAGGGAAGATGACCAAATCTCCATTTACTGGTGTTGAACACCGTGCCTTTGGTTTATTGGAAATGATACATAGTGATATATGCGATCCAATGAATCACGCTGCAATGAGTGAGTTTTGGTACTTTGTAACATTCATCGATGATTGGTCACGATATAGTTACATGTTCCTTTTGAAATACAAGTAAAAAACCTTTAAAAAGTTCAAAGAATTCTGAATTGAAGTAGAGAAACAAACTGAAATGTACATCATATCCTTTTAATCAGATCGAGGTAATGAGTACATTGGCAGCAAGTTTTCTGTTTATTTAAAGGAGAATGAGATTATCACTCACTATAGTTCTCCGGGTACTCTACAATATAATGATACTTCAGAGAGGAAAAATCTGACTTTATTAGATATGGTCTTATCGATGATGAGTGTTATCGATCTATATCTATCAGAATATGCTCCAAATACAGCTGCTTATTAAGCAGAGTTCCATTAGAAACTGTTCTTTTTATTCTGTATTAGATACAGAAAGGAAGGAAGCCGAAACTTTAAATATATTAATACTTGGGGTTGTTCTACTGACGTAAAAGTTACGCAGTAGGGTATATTATTTTGTAAGAGTTACTCAGTAGGATAAACGAACACCCAAGGAGTACAAGTATAGGTTTATAGTGTTACCGATCTATATATGTCAGAATATGCTCCAAATACAACTGCTTATTAAATAGAGTTCCATTAGAAGTTGTTCCTTCTTTTTTGTATGAGATATAGAAAAGAAGGAAGCTGAATATTTAAATATGTTAATACTTGAGGCTGTTCTACTGACATAAGAGTTATGCAACAGGGTATCTTATTTTGTAAGAGTTACTCAGTAGAATAAATGAACACCCAAGGGGTACAAGTATAGGTTCATTGTATATCATGTGAATTCAATAGGATATTAATTCTATGATTCAAAGAAGCGAAGTGTATTCGTTTCTCGGTATATCACTATTCTAGAGAAAAAGTTTCTTATGATTGTGAAAATTATAGAAAGTTTGAACTTGATGAAGTCAATCTAGAAATCAATGAACCAACGATGGGAACTCAGACTCAATTAAGCAGTGGCCCTTTAGTACACTTCTCCAGTAGGTTGGAAAGGATGTTTAGGTCATCTATTAGGTATGTTAGATACCTAAAGGTGAACTCAGAGTTTTCTTGGTAGAAGAAAATAATTATTTGAGCTACAAGAAGACGATGTTAGATATCAATTCAGGAAATAACAAGAAGCCATGAAAATAAAAATTGACTCTATGCATCAGAATTAAGTCCGGGACTTGTAAAAGGGTTTACAAGAGGTAGTGGGAGCCAAATGAAAGGTAAAGACCTTCTAGGCCTTATATTGGTTCTAGAAAGGTAATACTCAGTGATCTGGGATTAACTACGAGAAAACCTTTGAACCAGTATTGATGCTAAGGTCGATTAGAATTTGATTGGCTCTTCCAATATATTATAACTTTGAGGTTTGACAGACGGATGTAAAGATGACATTCTTGAATGGATACCTCAAGTAAGAGATATTTATAAAAATAACTTAAAGGTTTTACGCCCAGCCAGACTTCTGGTCTAGTGTGCAGGCTGAAGAATTCCATTTATGGGCTTAGACAAGCTTCCTGAAACTAGAATCATTGTTTTGATGAGATAATCAGATTGTATGGTTTCATCAAAAACAAGGAGGAAGCTTGTGTACATTAAAGTTTAGTGGGAGCATGATAGTCTTCTTAATACTCTTTGTTAATAACATACTAGTCATTGAGAATGATGTCGGTATATTATAGTCAGTCACAAATAACTCGTAAGAATTTCTCTACGAAGAATTTGAGAAAAGCTTCCTTTACACTATGTATAAAGCTTTATTGAGATACAGTTAGGAAGCTGATAAGACTCTATCAAATTATTTCACATCAATAGCGTCTTATAAAGGTATAATTTTGTTAACTGTGAGTTAGTTAATGTATCTTTTGGACATGGTGTTCATCTTTTGAGGAGAGTGTCTCTTCAGATGGAAGATGAGAGAGTTAGAGTGTTTAATGCACCAGATACATTAACTCTTGAGAGCTTGATGTATGCTATAATGTGTTTGAGACCTAATATTAGTATGGCTGTAAGAGTTATGAGCCGATACCAGTCTGATTCAGGTGACCGCTATTTAATGGTAATTAAACATATCCTGAGGTACCTTGAGGGTACAAAGGATAAGTTTCTCAAATTTGGAGAAAGTAACTTACAAGTGAGAAGACGCACAGAGTCAGACTTTTGTTTGACTCAAATTTTCACGCCCCCAGACCCAAAAGATCTGACACACGACATCACTTACATTCATTTCATAATATATAAACATTCATTTCAATTTTTTTTTTCTTTAGAATTATAATAATTGAATTATGACTGGGACAATTAGTAAACCGGAGATATGCAGAGTTTTCTTAGAGATTAACACTCTATTACGTCACCAATAGCAACTTTGTTACCAGAAGCCCAGAATATATTCATTACAAATTCTTACTTAAAATCAACCAATAACTACACTTGGTGAAACTTAAACCAAATCCAACCACACACAATAAAATAATACATAAGTATTTATTCAATATGGACAAATCAAATATCTTATCCCACGTGTCCCCAAATGAAACACTCAATAACCTAGCAACTTAGGGAACCCAAGAAACAACAGAAGCCTTGCCAAATCTGCTAAACACACATGTACCTTATTTACCTGAAATCACTATAAACTATAACGAGTATAAAACTCAGTAAGCATACTAATTTTTCATATATTAAATACAAATACATATATGTACACAATGCATATGTATGATATGTTGTGATCAATTAAAATCATAATCTTATCAAATCACATGTCATGTAAGCGCTTACACATTTTTTTAAAATATATTACAGGAATATCATCACTCAACTACTACTTAGTAAGACTTACACATCACATATCACATAATGAGCCAAATGTCACTCGTAGGTGACATACCGTATGAGAGGAATAGTATAAGTGAGGTTTAAATTACACATATATAATGTTCAAGCCCGAAGGTAAGAGCCAAACCCTCACCCTGATCATCGGTGAGTCCTCTCACATGCACCAATACGCCACCACACGAATGTGATGACTCAATCTTCCTTTAGGTACCAATAGGATCCTCCCTACATACGGAACACATAAAATATACTAATCTAGAAGGAAATGTCACACATAAAGGCTCCAAAAATTATATAAGCTGCCTACTAAGTCAACAGTGAGTTCAAGCATCCTCAAAACACAAAATATTTCTCATGGACATATTACACTTCAAAGCTTTCTTTGTTAAACACATTTCGTTTTGAAAGCGAGCTTTCAAAAACACATGTATGTCCATGCTCAATGTCAATGCTCACATTCATAAACATATGTCTTTCACATTTCATATCAAATACACTTTGGCATAACATAAACATATTTTTAAGCACATTTACAAAATCATACATAGACAATTACTAAGCTTATTGTGATTTCAGTAAAAAGTCTAGTATACTTACCTCTTAGCACTTTCGGGTACAAGGCTTAATTCTCCTTAACCTATCAATGGAGATTAATCCTTTCATAAGCCTCACAATTCACACAAGAAACTTTAAATAGCTTACAAAATTATACACAATGCATTTATCACATCAAATTGGTCTAATTACTCGGTTTCTCAAAACCTATCATTCTGACCACTTACACTTAACAAAATTTTCTAATACATCAAATGATGTCCAATTACTCCAAAATCAGAATATATCATTCTTAACTCATATATCCTTCTTATATATGAATATTATATCATAATTCCTATACATTCTATTTTATGAACACCATCAAATTCAAACTATTATTCTGGCGGGATCAAGATATTTATTGAACAGTATTCAGTCTCATAATATTATAAAATCAGATACTAACTCAAAAATTACAAAACTACCATATAATTACTCTTGACACATATTTCAACCTATGATAAATATTTCACTTCAAAATCCCTGCCAAAAGTAATTTAAAACTATTTTATTCCATAACTTTAAAAATCTGTTAATCAAATACTGTAATGAGCTAATACACTTTAGAAAATTATAACAATTTAACCACATTGATCTAAATTCTCAATTCTGAGTATATCATATTAGACATATAAGCTTATGATATTCAAAAATTCGTAATTTTTAAAGATCATTCAATAGGCCAAAAATTATTTTCCACTGTATCATACTGTTCACACAGGAAATTTCCATAATTTTAGGGTCATTTTGGTAAATTCACTAAAAATTCAATTTCCGGAATCTTCAATTGATTCAAAGTCTCAGAGGATCCTAAACATGTCTAATTTTATATACTCAAAATTCAAAACTAGAGTCAAATCACAACAATTTATAAAATTCCTGGATCAAGAGACTATTAAGTATAAATTCTACAACTCATCATGATTTATCAAGCTATTTATATAGATTATCATCAATTCTCACAATATCTTACGAAATACACATCAAATCCTCAATTATACATATTTTTAAAAATCAAAACTTAAAGAAATTAATTTAATTAACACCAATAAATTGAGAAATAGTTGTGATATACCTCTTAAAATCCAAAATTTCAATTTCTTCTTCTTCTTCTTCTTATTCTTTTTCTTCTTCTTCTTCTTCTTCTTCTCTTTCTCTCCCCTCTTTCTTTTCTTTCTCTCCCCTCTATTTCTCTCTTCTTTCTCTCTAAAGGGATAGCTCGATCCAAAAGAGTGAATTAGGGTTTCAAAAGTGTATTTTTATACTAAGAGGCTAATTTTTGGTATTTACGAATTTACCCCCAAAACTTTCAAAGTATTATAAATTGGTCCCTAAAATAAATCTAAAGTCTTGCAAATAAACCCAATGCTAATAGTATGTCTTTAACCTATACAAACACTACTAATAACAATACATAAATTAAGTATCACCCACATACAAATAAAAATATGTATATTTATATATATATATATATATACATACTTATTCTTACCGGTTGTGGATACTGATTACTACACAGATAATAAATAATCTACATCTAAGTATGTGCTCATTCTCATTGGTACTAGGTTAGTTAAAATTACACCAAACTGGGATTCACTGTTGATTTATTTTGGAAGCAGTAGAAAAGGCAGTGTAGATTCGTAAGTTTGTTGCTGGGCTTGGAAGAGTTCCAAGACAGATGAATCATATCCTATAATTTTGCGATAAAACTAGGTCGTAGTATAGGGCAAAGTGCCAAGAGGACACCAGTATTTTAACTATGTTGAGAGGAGTCTCAAATGACTAGAGGGATCTTGGCTTAGGGAGATTTGATTATTTGTAGAAGTGTTCTATAAACAATTTAGCATACCCACTTTTTAAGGCCATAACCAAAAAGTGTTTATGAAATACGTAGAGTCGATGTGTATGAGATACCATCAAGAATGACACTAGAGCAAGTGAGAGATTGCTAGGGTTAGTGCTCACGTGCCATCTCTGAATGTACATATACTTATTATTTATACAAGTGTACATTCCTATTAAATCTCTAATGCCTATTTATATGATACCAGCAATGTAACATTGAAGATATTGTATGATCTGAAAGAGTTTAGATCTGATTTGAAAGAGTTTAGATAAGGGACCATAGTTGGCCACGCTGAGAGATATAAATGCTAAGTATTAGCACAACTAATTGTTAGCTAGTTATAATACTTAGTGAAGATCCAAGAGTTGGAGCTTTGTCAGTAATGAGACATAGACCTGAGAATATACTAGTAACTGCATAATTGCAAGACTTGCAATCAAGTACCTAAAAAATATCAATTATGCAAGTATGTTCTCGAATATTGTCCCTGATCTATTTATACCGATGTGGGTCTGTCGGTGGATATTTTTATATAAATCAACATATGTCATACCTATAGGGTATAGATGGTCGATCCTAATCTACTATAAGCTTGGAGCTCGTATTGACATATGGATATCAAGTTAGAATTGGATATAGGACGGACTCACGAGGGCCTTCGATAGACACCCTATGTAAGCCGTTAATAGAGAGTCCTCTCAAGTTGAGTAGTATACGTGGTCTTTTGACATGAGTGCCATGATGGGCTTGAAAGTGATCCACCATACTTTAGTTCTACGCATGTCACAGACCTTTCATGGTGTGACTGCTGGGTATGGTTTGATGCTTATGGAGTCTGGTGTGCACAGATATGAGATCCGTCAGCTCGTATAGAGAGTTAGATATCCAAATACTTCGAGACTATATCTCAGAAAGTCTTGTGACCACAAGCATTAATCCTAGAAAAGAGTTTCCGCCAGGGTGTAACAATATAACAAAGGAGTTTGCATATATTGTTCAGTAAGATATAAGTCTGAGGATATGATATGTATGAGCACATGGTGATTTGATGGTGATAATCTATATCCCCACACATCTAGGATATCATAGGAGAAGGACTATACGTATGTGTTGTGACCTCAGCTTGGATGGTCGGCGCACTAATTTGTATTTATATGACATGTGAGTGGGGCAATGTTCACAGACTTATAGAATAGTTCCATTTGACGAATCGGACGTGGACCTAAAGAGTCCCGCAATATGAAGTGTAGTCGTTGAGCACTCGAGTAGTATACAAGATTGAATTATTTAGTTCAGTAATATCCAGCACTATTACGGGAATGTGTGCATATTTGTATTTAAGCGTTAAATACAATAATTAGTTAATAATTATCATTTGCTAATTATAAAATGACATGTGGCATATTGTGAACCTTCGGTTGAGTTTACCCAAATATGGTTATGGTGGGACCTACTAAGGGGTAGACTTGGTAACTATTTATGAGGGGTAAAATGGTTATTTCACACAATAATTATTTAATTATTAAATAATCATAAATCTCATTTAAATACATTATTTTATAATATTATATATTTTAATAATATAATATATATTTATGCATGATAGTTGTCATGCATTTATATATATATATATAATATTTTTTATTATTTTATTATTATTGTTGCCTTTTATGAATAAATATTATTATTTTAATATATAATAATATTATTATAATAAAATGAGATATATATATATATATATATATGTGTGTGTGTGTGTGTGTGTTTAACGGAAAATGAGTAAGAAAAAGGAAATTGGCAATTGTTGTTTCAATTTCCATTTCGTTTTCTTTTGGAGTAAAGGAAAAATACACACAACTGACTATTTTAAAGGTTAAGGGTTAATTCCGTGTTGGATTAAGGAGCTACTATTTTAGTTTGTCAAGCCCACTGAGTTGGTGACTAGAACTGCCAATGAGTTGGTCTTCAAGAGGATCCCAGGATACGCGTGTAAAATGTTACACGTTTTGATGATGTTTCTACCCTTCAAATATATATTAATATGATTAATATATTATTTATTGTGTTTATTATATTATTTTAATTATTTCACTGCTTTAAATATGTATGAGATATGCATTTTATGCAATGAACACTATTGCATATGCATACACCCATGTATATTTGATCCCCGACAGAATTGTCAACAATTTCATGTAGAGTCCAAACAGTTTAATCCAAAGGCTTCAATGGGTGATATTCTCAATTCTGTAATTAATTTGATTAATTGTATATATATATATATATATATATATATGTGTGTGTGTGTGTGTGTGTATGTGTGTTCATTGTTTAATTTTTAGCTTTCGTTGTACATGTATATGTATGAGATATATACATTTGTATAATAAACACATACACCACATGCATACATCCTTGAATAATCGACATCCAATAGTATATTCCACATACAAGGATGCACATGAATTATGGGCACAACTTAAGAAAAAGTATGTTATAGAAGTTGCTGGTGCCTAAAAGTATGTTGTAGCTAATTTTCTAAACTTTAAAATATCCTAGAAAAAAGAGATCACAACTCAAATACACGATTTTCACCTTTTACTAAATGATTTAAAGAATGAAAATATTTTTCTCCCAGAACCTTTTATTGTGAGTTGCTTTTATTGAAATTTTGCTTGAATCCTAGAAGGATTATGAGAAAAGCAACAAATAGAAAAGGAAGAATTTGACATTGGAAGATTCTATTATACACATTGGAATATAAGAAAAAAATTGTAAATGAGAGAACTTAGAAAAAGCCAAAGAATTAGTTTCAATTACCAATTTAGCAGTGGGTCATAATCATGATAGGAAACATCAAGATTCTATAAGCAACACTCACTTTAAGAAAAATAAAACCTTATTCAAGAAAAAGGGTAAGTGTTATGCTTGTTGAAAGAGTAGTCATTTTGCTTATCAGTGTAAGCATATAAACAAAAGTAGAAAACAACAAAACCCCTAAAGCTAATTTGGTTGAGGGAGAAGATGTTTTTGCTGCAGTGATTGTTTCACAGGTGTACATAATAGCAAGTGGCAAACAAGAGTAGGTGATTAACTTTGGAGCCGTAAGACATATATGTGCAGACAAAAGTGCTTTTCAGGATTATGTTCATATGATAGATGGAGATGAACAAGTATATCTTTGTGATTCCCATTCTATACCAATGGTGGGGGAAATGGAAAGTTTTACTTAAACTTACTTCTAAAAAGACTCTTATGTTGAATAATGTTCTCCATGTTTCTAGTATTAGATATAATCTTGTTTCTGTGTTTATGCTAGGAAAAGCAAATGTAAAAGTTTTCTATGAAAGGGACAAAGTTGTAATGACCAAGGGTGAGACATTCATTGAAAAATGATATTCTTCCAATGAATTGTTCAAACTCAATGTACTTGATATTCTAATAAATAAAGATGTTTCTTCTTTTTATATTGTTGAGTCTTTCAATTTTTGGCATGATAGACTAGGTCACTAGAATTATCTTTATTTAAGAAATATGAAAATATTTGGTTTACTATCTAATATGAGTTTAGATTAAATGCATCAATGTGATATATGTGTAAAATGAAAGTCTATTAAGAAAAGTTGTAAACCTATAATTGTTAGAGAAACCGAATTGCTTATGACTTAGGTGATCTCAAAGATATCATAACTAGATAGGGGGGAAAATCTTACATCACCTTTATTGATAATTTCTCAAAATATACTAAGGTTTTGTTATGAAATAAAGATGAGTCATACGATAAATTCTTAATCTACAAATAAGAAGTTGAAAATCAACTTGGTAGAAAAATTAAGAGATTAAAAATTGATAGAGGAAGAGAGTATGTGTCTAAGTTATTTAATTCCTATTGTGAGGATAATGAAATTATACATGAAATTACTCCACCAAACTCACCTGAATCTAATGGGGTAGTTGAAAGAAAAAATAAAACTTTAAAGAAAATAATAAACTATTTATTGATTAATTCTATGGCACCTATGAATTTGTAGGGGGGGAAACAATATTGATTGCTTGCCATATACAAAATAGGATTCCCAATAAGAAAACAGAAGTTACACCCTATGAGTTATGAAAAAATTATGCTTCTAATCTTTCATACCTCAAAGTGTGGGGGTGTCTGACAAAGATTTTTATTCTTGATCCAAAAAGACAAGGGATGAAACCTAAGACAATGATTGTATGTTCATAAATTATGCTCAAAATAGTGCTGCATATAGATTTTTAATACTAGAGGATACCATGGGGTTGTTTGATACAAATAACATAATAGAATATAAAAATATAGAGTTCTTTTAGTCTATATTTCTTAAGAAAGCCAATGTAAACAAAAGTATGACTCATATAAAAGTTAGTGTGAGATCCTCTTGAAAGCTCTAACAATTAACTTAGGAGAAAAAAAAAGAATGAGGAAGGCTACTGATTTTGATAATAATTTTTATATTTTTTATAGTAGAGGACTCTAAGATTTTTAATGAGGTTATGACTTCTCATGATTCCCTTTATGGAGAGAGGCAATAAATGATGAAATCAACTCTATCATAAGTAACCATGTATGGGAATTAGTTGACTTGCCTCTAGATTCCAAGCCTATTGATTGTAAATGAATCTTAAAAAAGAAAATGAGGGTTGATGATACTATTAAGAAGTATAAGGCAAAGTTGGTTGCCAAAAAGTTGACTCAAAAGAAAGCCTTAGATTACTATAATACTTATACTCTTGTAAATAGAATTACATTTATTAGATTTTGATTACATTAACTGTAATATATGATTTGTTCATACACCAAATGGATGTAAATACCATCTTTTTAAATGATGATTTAGAAGAGAAAATTTACATGGAATAACTGGAAGGTTATTTTGGTAATGGTATAGAGCATAAAGTATATAAGTTGGTTAAGTCTTTGTATGGCTTGAATCAATGCTTTAGTATCAAATGGTTTTATGATAAATGATTCTAATAAATATGTGTACTATAAAACCTTTGATACTAATAGATATGTTATAATATGTCTATATGTGGATGATATGCTTATATTCAGTCTTAGTATGAAAGTAATAGCGGAGACTAAGAGATTTCTATCAAATGTATTTGATATGAAAGATTTGGGAGAAGTTGATATAATACTTGGGGTAAAGATTATGTGAACATCTAATAGCCTCACTTTATCACAAAAGCACCATTTAGAGAAGTTTCTTGAGAGGTTTGGGTATATAGTATGTAAATTGGTGGCAACACCTTATGATGTTAGTGTTAAACTTCGAAAGAATGTTGAATATAGTGACAATCAGAATCGTTATGCCTAAATTATTAGCAGTCTCATGTATCTAATGAATACTACTAGGCATGATATAGCATATGCTTAATAGAGATTGAGTAGGTATACTCAGAATTCAGGAAAAAAAACATTTGAGTACCTTGGATAGAGTTGCAAAATATTTGATAGGCATTAAAACTTATACACTTTCGTATAGTAGATTACAACTTATGATTGAAGGTTATTGTGATGTTAATTGAATATTGTTGGGTTATATGGTTGGGCGTTTACTTAGGGTTCTTGCATGTGGGTTTTTGTTCATCATACTAACAATATACATATCTCATACATACATGTGCACAGCGGAAGATTGAATACAATGAACACAGAAAATAACATTTGATTAAACTGAAATTCGAGATTGAGAAATATCACCAATGAAGCCTTTGGATTAATTTTCTTTGAAGTCCACCATGAAATGAATCTTTGATCAATTCTAGCAATCAACAAGGGTGGGTTTGATTGTCTAGAATGGCAGCATCTTAATCCAGCATATGTGTTTAACTCTTAAACATTTTACAAAGTTAAACCATTTAACTTAATTAAATTTGTTTTTCCTTTTATTCAACTCTTGAATAAATAAAACAAATCTTGTTTTTAGTTATTACATTTAGTAACCATTAATTCAATTTGTTTTGTTGTTCTAACATTTAAAACACAAAACAAACAATTTCAATTTCTCAAATTGAATTGGCTCCCAAAATGCAAAACCTAAAAAACTAAATCCATTTTTGAATTTCAATTTCATTTCACTTTATATACAAATGAATTAATTCCAAACTAATTTGAATTTCATTTGCATTTCATTTGGCTTAACCTAACCTTAGTTAACATTTAACCTTAGTTAGATTATTTTAACTTAACCTTTAAGTTAATAAATATTTAATTAATTTAACCATAGTTAACTAACTTAACCATGGTTAGGTTAACCTTTACTTAACCTTTAAGTAAGGTTAACTTAACTTAACCACTTGGTTAACTTTTAACCTTAGTTATGTTAAATTAATTTATTTAACAATTAAATAAATAAATATTTATTTTAATTATTTAACAATTAAATAATCATAAAGTGAAATTACTATTATATCCTTACTCGGTTACCAAGTTAACCTAAAGTGGGTCCCACCAATTTAACCACATACTTTAGTTAACGTAACCTTAGTAATTGCTGAATTATACTGTATTGAACAATTCAATACGGTACACTGCCCAAGTGCTCAAAGAGTACATTTCATATTGGGACTCACTAGGTCTACACCCGATTTGTCAAATGGAACTGTTCCATTAATCCGTAATCGATGCCCCACGCACACGTTACGAATATTACAAATCAGCGTGTCAGACCATACAAGTTGAGGTCATAACGTATACGTATAATCCTTCCATCATTTATATCCTAGATGTGCGGGGATATAGATCAGCACCGTCAAATCCCCATTTGCTCATCCATAAACTTATCTCCAGATTCGTATCTCTATAAACAATATACGCAAACACTTTTGCTATATTGTTTAACCCTATGGGAAACTCTTTTCCCGGGTTTATGCTTGTGGCCACAAGACTTTATGAAATACAATCTCGGAGCATCGGATATACAACTTACCTACGTAAGCTGACGGATCCCGTATCTACGCACACCGGACTCCATGAGCATCGGACCATACCCAGCGACACATAGCGGTCAGACCATGAAAGGTCTCTGACATATGTGGAACCAAAGCATGATGGATCACTCACAAGACCACCGTGGCGCTCAGGTCAAAGGACCACGAATACTACTCAACTCGAGAGGACCTTCCTTTGACGGTGTCATAGGATATCTATTGGGGTCCTCATAAGTCTGTTCAGTATCCAGTCCTGACTGGATACCCGCATGCCTATACAAGCTCTAAGCTCATGGTCAGCTAAGAACAACCATCTGAACCAGTCAGATATAGACATACACATATAGTGAATCACCGATAGACCCGCATTAGTGATTATAGATCAGGAACATTATCTTTGAGACATACTTACATAATGATATTTCTTAACACCTATTGCAACTCTTTGCAACTATATCATTACAAGTATACTCTCAGGTCTTTGTCCCATTATAGACAAGGTTCTAACTCTTTAGACCTCGCTGACTCTTATAACCTGCTAACTCTTAACAGTGCTAACTTTTAGCATTTATAACTCTCAGCTTTGCTAACTATTAGTTCTGATCTAAACTCCTTTAGACCAGATCTGAACTCTTTCAGATCAAACAATGTCTGTAATGTTACAAGCATTATACCATATTAATATGATATTAACAATTTTTATTCGAAATGTTTATTGTATAAATATTAACAATTAATATTCATACAATATTGGAATGGCACGTGAGCACCAGCTCCAACAAATATATGAATCCAATGGGGTCAAGTCTACTAGTGGATATGTTTTCACTTTGGGTGGAGGAGCCATATGTTAGAAATCCACTAAATAAACTTTTATAACATGATTTAACATGGAATCGGAATTGATAGCCTTAGAAAGGCTTGTTCAGAGGCTGAGTAGTTAAGGACATTTATGTGTGATCTTTCGATTAGTACTCACTCTTATACAATAATTTTATAAATTGTGATTGCCTAGCAGCGATTACTAGAGCAAAGAGTAAAATAAATAATAAGAAAAGTAGACATATTCGTCTACGACATAGCATCATTAAGCAGCTGTTAGAATCTAGGTAGTGAGCCTAGATTATGTGAGGTCAGAGAGAAACTTGGCCGATCCTTTAACAAAGCCACTAATTAAGAGATTAATAGAAGACAAGTCGAGGAAGATGAGACTTATGCCTAAAGTATGAGATAAGAGTGATGGTAACCCTACTGTGATTGGAGATCTCATTGAAGTAGATTCATAAGAGTAAGAACAAGTCAATTTTTATCTTGTTGTACTACCTATTATTTTGTAAGTCCTTCCCTATAGTGGGGTAGTACATCTGCAATAAAAAGAATGTGAGTCTCTTAATGAACTCCATAGTCCTTTATAGGATGGTATGTTAAACATGTAGGACACACTTAGTGGAGTGTTACCTATATGAGTGTGGAATTAGATCGATTTCTATGAGGGCTAAGCAGGCTTCTCTAGAGCACTCATAAAACCAAGAAGGCATATGATCATTAATAATGCTAAACTGCAGACATAGACAATGTCTTGAAAGTTTAACTTGATAATTCAACCCTTTATTTTACATCCAAAGGAATGAAGGTTGATAGAAACTTGGTTTCACCTAGTTCCTATGAAATATGGTTACTTAATCAGTGGATTTGTTCATAGCTTTGAAGAGCACTAATTTATATATGTTAAATTCTATTTTGATATGTGGTTGATTTGATTCACATTAGTTTATTTGAAATATGTGGGGGATTATTGGTTTTTGAGAGTGTATTTCAAATAAACAAATGTAAAATCAAGCAATAGAGTAAAGAAAAAAGAGCCGATAAGAGAAAGAAAGATAAAGAGAAGTTACGCTTAGGTACCGCAGCGCTAAGCATGGGCACTGCAATGCCTCAACTTATGAGCTGGGCACCGCAGCGATGGGCCAGGAGCACCGCCATGCTTAACTCTCTGGACTAAGTGCCACGGTACCTAAGCCTAACTTCCTTTCTCTTGCTAAGTGTTTGGCCAGCCCTCAAAGAGAAAAAAAAGGAAAAATTGTTTTCTTAATTTTTGAATTCAATTGTTGAATTCATAATTAAATTTTCTTTTCATTAGGTTTAAAGCCAATTAAGCAAAAATAAGAATTTAATTTATTGATTACGTGTTAATCAAAGAAAAATAAAAAAAACTTAAGTTTAATTTGTTAAACATTTTACTGGATTAAAATACTGCCATTTTAGATAATCAATCCCACCATTGTTGATTATTAGAATTGATCAAAGTTTGAATTTCAAGTGGTGGACTTCAAGAATTTTGATCCAAATGCTTAAAGGGTTATTTCTCAATTTCATTATTAATTTGATTAATATATAATAATTATGTTTACTACAAATTTTTATGATTCTGCTGTGTATGTATATAAATGAGATATGTATATTTTGTTGTTAAACACATATATCATATGCTTGCACCCTAAATAAATCAACACTCAACAATTCTTCCCTGAGAGACACTTACACTCTATAAATACTGTAGGCACACTTGAATTAAAATAATAAACTTCTATTTCTCATTCCTAGATTAATATTCTCTCTAATCAACCATTTTCTAAGTAAAAACCTTGTTGTCCAAGGAGAATATATTTAATGTGCATCTTTATATTATCTAATAGGTCATTAAATCATGGAACTATCATACCTCATCCACTCTTGAAACTCTTTTCAACATTGTTCCCCCCTGAAAATCCCCTCTTCATGCTCTCAGGCCCAAGGGTCTAGAATTCAATCAAGGTAGGCCCAAGAACAATGGCTAGTGGGCCTAAACCCGTCAGAACAACAGAATCGGTTCAAATACGGGGAATCTGGTTGGCTGATGATAAAACATGTTCAGCATATGCTGACCCTAACTCGACTACGGCCGAGCAGGTACCGACCTAGGCTGACCAAAATAAGCCTCGTTTGAACCAAAAATACCGGCGGAGACAAACCCAAGAAATATGCTTAGCACATCAGAAGTGACATCTGATATTGAGTAAGAACGGAGACAAAATCTATAGAAAGATATTCGGCCTATGTCAAGGGGGCGGTACGAAAGTATCTGGCGTGCAGAAGTACAACAGGAAATATCTTGCGCAAGACAAAAATACTGCAGAAGAAAGCCCAAAAAAGTCCCTGAAAGGCCATTACTATAAAAGGAAAAAGAATGAGACATGACAGAGAATGATAAAAAAATTCCCATAGAACACAAAGAGAAAATGAAGAAAGAGGATTCCTCCACATGTGGCAAGAGGAGCATTTTTATTCCCAGTTTGTCATATTTTTTAAGCGAGCAAAAAAACCTCATTTTTTAACTTAAGCATCGGAGCGTCTTCGCCGGAACCCACCCTAGCAAGACCACATTTAGGCTTGTATGTATGTTGTCATTGTAGGCCCCTCTCCATAGTTTGCGAAAAATAAGAAGCTCAAGCCCGTACTTATTGATCCAATCCAAACGAGGCCTAAAGTTTGATTCCCCTTCAACAAATTTGCAGGTAGCATAACTCTTGAAAATGAGGGGGGTGGGACTGCCCTACGTTTGACCACAAAAAAATAGGCCCACAAGCACTCTCCATGAGTTCGGACCTAGTTGGGAGGGGGCTATCCTGAGGCGGGCCAGCATCTTGGAAAAATATCGCTGCATGGGAAGCCTGAGTCCTAGCCTCAAGAACTCAACATGAATGGCCACCTTGCCATTGAAAGGGTTGCTTGGATAATCCTCATCGGAGGGCAGCCTGAGGGTAACCGTTTCAGGAATATTGTAGGAATGCTTAATAAGGGTTAGGTCATCCTCACTAAGGTAAGAGGCGCAGTATCGGGTATTCATTTCGTACTCCACTATCTCTATGCCCTCCCATGCCACGGTGTCCTTGGGGTTGCTACCTTCATCATCTCTGGAGCTTAAGACCGGTTCGACCTTGTGTAGGACTACTTCAAATGAGGGAACTCCACCCACAGAGGTGGATGCTCCTTCATTCACTCTAACCCCCCCTACCTCTCCTAACTAAGGGGAGTTATAAGGGCTGTTACCCTCCTTAACCGCCATATCCACAATAGGAAAGTCTGGATTAACACTGGAGGCCATCAACTAATAGAAGGTGTTTCCTAAATGAGGTTACAACTTACTGGGTAAGGACAACAACAAATTGACCACGCCTAAAAATGGCAAAATAGGTGACGGCTGTCAAGACAAAAAAAAAACACAAGAAGAGGAAAAAAGCCAAGATAGGAACAAATACAGGCAAACAGGCTAGAAGTAGAGCCTAAAACGAGTTCCCGGAATAAAACAAAAGAAAATAGTCCAAAAAAGGAGAATATGAGGACGTACCAAAAAAATTTAAAGAGGCCGGAATGAAGAACGACGGAGAACGAAGTCATCAGATTAAGAATGCACGTTCAACAAAGAAAATAACAGTAACACGGTAGGGAGGAAGTAAGAAATCAAAATTGCGTAATAAAAGGTACAAAACGGAGGAGAAGGTGATTATTTATATATAATAGTGAAGTGATCTAGGCCGTTCAAAATAGAAGAAAATGAACGAACGAGATCGATAGGAAAGGTGAAAAGGCGTCTGGTACTAGAGACGCAATGCTTCGGGTCCCCAAATACAATAAAGACCCGTTTCTTCAGATGGTTGCAACCCAAGCCGTTGGATTCAAATAGATCGAATGGTCCGAGGGACTCCAGTCAGATAACGTCACTTGAAAAAAGAGAAGGACACGACGTTTGAAGAGACCTACTATTAAAATTCAAAAATCTTGGGAGAAACTGCCACAACGTGGTAACGACTTTTCAGGTTGCCATAATGACACCACAACATTTCCACCCGCTTTAAATTTTTTCAAAATTCGGACCTAATCACGAAGTTGCTCAGAGCGAACAAAGTCGATCGGCTCGAATGAAAAAGACAACAGATAAAGTCAGAAACCCGGGGAGCAATACAGATCGACCATACCAGAATAAAAGTTTCCAGTTCTGATAAATCAAAACTAGAAATTGACAGACCCATGTTTTCCCCCTAAAAATCCTTCATTCCTACCCTCAGGTCTAGAATTCAACCAAGGCAGGCCCATGAACAATGGCCAATGGGCCAAAACCTATCAGAACAACATAATCGCTTCAGATGCGAGGAATCTAGTCAGCTGATGATAAAACCTGTTCGGCATATGTTGACACTAACGCAACTACGGCCGAGCAGGTACCAACTTGGGCCGACCAAAATAAGCCTCGCTTGAACCAAAAACCCTGGCGGAGACAAACCCAAAGAATATACTTAGCACATCAGAAATGACATCTGACATAAGGTAAGAACAGAGACAAAATCTGTGAAAAAATATTTGACGTATGTCAGGGGGGGCGGTACGAAAGTATCTGGTGTGTGTCAGAAGTACAGCAGGAAATATTTGACACAAGACAAAAATACTGCAGAGGAAAGCCCAAAAAAGTCCCTGAAAGGCCATTACTATAAAAAGAAAAAGAGAGAGACATGGCAGAGGATGATGAAAAAAATCTCCATAAAACACGAAGAGAAAAGGAAAAAAAAAAGGATTCCCTCACCTGTGGCAAGAGGAATATTTTTATTCCCAGTTTGTCATATTTTTTAAGAGAGTAAAAAAATCTCATTTTCTGACTTAAACATCGGAGCATCTTCGCCGGAACTCACCCCGACAAGACTACCTTTGAGCTTGTGTGTGTGTGTTGTCATTGCAGACTCCTCTTCACAATTTACAGAAAACAAAAAGCTCAAGTCTGTACTTAATCATCTAGTCCAGACGAGGCCTAAAATTTGATTTCCCTTCAACAAATTTAAGACTCATTGATTTTATGAACCACTTTTTCAAGTCAACAAACATTTTAAAGAAAGGAACAGATTTCCCCAACATCTTTTCTTTGAAAATTTTCTAAAAAAATCATGATCATCCAATGGCTTCACCATGGCTCCTAAAAGATTTATGAAAGTAACTTTCATATGCTTAAAAAAACAATCTAGTTTATAACTTATGATTTATAAAGGCTACTCCTCCTTGTACCCCATTTTATGAATATTATTTAATAATGCATCATAAATGACATAAGACTCAATAAAATACATATAAACTTTTATAAAATTAAACCACTGTAATTCTTTTATGTCATGTATGTGTGTGTTTATCTTTTTTCTTTGTCCAATTAAATATGGTGTATTAAAGGGGTCTTGTATGTCATGTATCAAAAAAATAGGCTCAAATGTTATTTTCTCTCTAAAATACAAATTCGACCTGTTAGTCCAAAATTGTTTAAAATTCAAGGTAAATAAGACACAATTTACCAATTCATTTTAAAACATTTTAAAAACACCAAAATCCCTTACCTGTGAATATTTCCTTAATGATATTTAGCTTGAGAGTCTAAGAAGATTTAAACCTTATATTTCTATGCTAAATAATGTCACCCAAGCAAATTAAGCACATTTAACTTTAATTGTTTTTAAACACTAATGTATATACCATATAAATAAATTAAATAAATTATTAGATATAAAATTTATAAATATTATAACTAAAAAAATATAAAAAACAATAAAATTGAAGGATCTTAATTAATATTAAATTCAATTAAATGTGTACAACAAAGATATAAATATTAATCCCTGAAACCTTATTATAAAAATGAATTGTTTTATATTTTTTAATCTGAAAATAAATATAAAATACTAAAATTTCTACTAGTAGTCAACTTTTTAATTATTCAAATAATAAAAACTATTTTTAAGCTCACAAGTGAGCTTTTTGTCATTTAATTGTAAAATAACAAAATAAATTTCCATCAAAAATACTATTTTTAAATTATAACTATGAGAATTAACCAAAAAAATACAAATTAATTTGTAAAATAAAAAATATTGACAATTATCGACTCATAAAAAATAGTTATCATCAAGTTTTAAAAAAATAATTGTTATAATTATACCAATGTTATCTTGTTTTAATTATTACAATTATTAATAAAACAAATTAATTTCTAGCAGAGAAAATATTTTAAAACGATAATTTATGGCTACTAATGAAATATATATATATATATATTGATATTTTACGGTTATTGGTCAAAACATTATTTTTAAAACTACTTAAATTATTTTAAAAAAATGAAAAGATATTTACAGTGGGTTTGCACTAAAACTCAAATTTGTTGTAAGCATATTAGAATTTAATGTTAAAAATACTTTAAACTTATTATTATTTATAAATTTTAAGTACCAATAATTATTTAATTTATATCTCTAATTTTAATTTATTTATAGAGTATGTATATAAGTCTTCACACAAAAAATCAGTAATGCTGAATGCGGCTAAATAGCTTAAATTGTCATTATATAGCTTAAAGGTTAGGGGTTTAAAATTACAATCCCTTTTAAATTTTTTCCTTTTGGTTTAAATACCTGGAGATAAAATTATCAAATTTCAAATCATTAGGGATAACAATTATCAAATTATTTTCAATTACTTTAAATTTATCAAAAATAAAATTGTTAAGTCATACAAAAAGTTAAAAGATAATGAATTATTATTATTAAGCCATGTACCATAACGATAAAATTGTCAAGTCTTGTAAAAAGTTAAAAAGAATAGAATATTTCTAATAACAGACTTTTGTCTCATCAAGGGTAAAATAATCAAACATGTATGAGTAAGAGTAAGGGTGGAAAAAAAATTAAAACTTAAAAATATCGGTTCAGACCAAATTGAACCGGCCAGTTTAGTTTAATTTTGATTAATTAAAAAAATCAATCGATTTTAATGAATTAAAAAATTGAAAAAATCAGTCGGTTTCAATTTGGGTTTATGAAAAACTAAAACCGAATTGAAAAAACTAATTAGGTAAATAAAAACAAAAAATATGCCACATGATAACATATCATTGGATGAAAAACATCTTGCGATAAACTCAACCACACCGAATTATTAGCATATAAATTGAAAAAACAAATTATGCCTAATATATTTTTTGGACAAATAAAACAATATGAAATAAGCCCAAAAATTAAGTTTAAAATGGCACATTATATTTTTTGAACAAATAAATAAATAAGTCCATAATTTTAAAAAAAAGAACAAAAAAAATTCAAATTTTAAACAAACTCAATTGAGCCCATAACGAAAAATCTAAATCAACAAAAAAAATCGATTCAATTTGATTTAATTTTTGTTTCATAAAATTTAATTTTTTTTATTTTAATTTTTAAAAAATCAATTATTCATGGCTCAATTTAGTTTGATTAAAACTAGATTGAACCAAATTGTGCCTATCCATATAAATAAGAGTATATATTGCCAAATTTGTAATGCTTAGTAGATATATACATGGGCACATTCAAGTGAGGCAACCAATGAAAATAATGAAGGTCAAATAGGAGTAGTATGGATAAGTTATATAATCTATTAAAAGTCAACTTTGGCTTGAGAGTTGTTGAAGTGAATGTTGAATAGGACTCATCATTTCATGTTGTTTTAAATGGCTAACCCAAAAGAGGACACCCCAGTGGTGGAATGGTAAGACTAATTGTTAATTTATTTTTAAGTGATATATTAATTGAGATACAAAATTTAATTTTATTATGTAAATATATTACTATTTATGTGTGTATGAAAGAAGAGGAACTATATATGACATCTTGTTATTTTGAGTATTATTTACTTATTTTTTATGTTTTATATTATTAAAAATAATTTAACTATTACAAAAATTCTATTAAATTTTAAATTTTATTATTTTTTACTTATCTTTACATTGTTGACATCATTGCCAATATAATTCTTACACTATTTTTTTTCATAAATTATTAGTATAATTTTTAAAATATAATACTAAAATAGATAGAATAATAAAAGTTGTAACATTTTATGTTAGATAATGCTACACATCCCTACTTTATATCCTAAGTTGTATATTAAGTAATAATGTGTCAAGTAACCATTGAATTGAATATAATCGATAATTTTAAATTTTATATTATTTCATCACCTAATGATTTCTTGACACATTATTATTTGGAATACAATTTAAAATGTGTAGCATTATTCTCTATGTTATAGTGAAAAGATGAATATTCTAATTATTTTATTTTTTATTTTAAAATTTTATTAATATATTTTAAAATACATTAGTATTTAATACTTTTGAGAAAGAATAAATATATTTTAATTCACTTGGCTACATATGGTTTTATTATTATTATTATTATTATTTAGTATTTTATAAAAATAACAAAAATTATAATGCATTTATTTTATTAAATAAGTATTAAATATTAATGTATTTAAAAATATTAAATATTAATAAAATTTTAAAATATAAAATAAAATAACTCGAATGTTTATTTTTCTATCATAGTTTTTATTATTTTGTAATTAATTTTCATAAAAAATAAAAAAAATGATGATAATAATAATATTAATAATGTAAATAAAAATTAATAAAAGAATAATAAGAGTTAAAATTTATTGAAAATTTTGTAATAATAAAGGTTTTTTTTATAAATAATATTAAAAGGATAAATAAGTAATATTAAAAACATTGGTTTAACGGTCTCATAAATGATGACGTAATAGGAGCAACGCGTCTAAGACTTTTGGGTTCCTCAATTACTAGAAATTTTAGGGGCAGTACTTAGTAGAGAGGGAGAGAGACCGGTCTTTCGGAGCACAAACATCCAAAATGTGCTATAAAAAGTAAAAACAAAAAAGAAAAAAAAAACTAATTAAGGCAAAGAGGGACATTGTTGTCATTCAGAAATGGTGGGCTAGGGTATTATGGGAAGTCAACAAGTTAATGAATTACAATTTCTGTTGTAGAGAGCACAAGGACGGTGGCACACTGCACAACGACGGGCCCAGAATCAGTTGTTGCTCTCTCAAGTCTTTAGCCAACAGAAAAATCATGCTATGCTACACCATGATTCATGAATCATGATGGTTGTGTCATCAGTCATCAAATCAGCTCGGACCTTTCCAATAAGAAATTTCATAAGTGAAATTTGGTCATCGCCGGTTGGCTACACATTGGCTACAAACAACGAACGACGACATCCCAATACGTTGGCTACACATTGGAGACTGGACACTCAAGACTTACACGTAAATGAACTACGTTTACGGTTCAACCTTTTATTTTGAAAAAAAAAAGGTTATTTTTATCCTTTAAATTTAACGTAATTTTTAATTTTATCTTATAAATTTTAAAAAATTAATTTTGTTCTAATTTATCAATGAAATTTCTTCAAATTTAATTAAAAATATTTTTTAATAATATATTAATAATTTTATCATCCATTATATATTAGTTGAATATAGTGATATAAATATATTATACAATGTACATGTGTAAAATATTAATAAATTTTTAAAAAATAAAATATTAAAAAAATACGTGACATGTTGTAATAGATTCAATAAAATAATAAAATAAATAAATAAATAAAGAGCAATCGGTCGGTCAATGGCTGTCATCGTTAGTGGCCAACCGGCCGTCGATGACCAATTGTAATTTGACTCAAAATTTTGTGATCTACGTGATAGTGAGATTTGTTTTATCAACGGAGCACTATAAATGTACCCAAAATAGGAGAAAAATATGCTGGTTGGTAGCAGCCACTGCCGTTTACTGTCGAACGATAAGGCGGTGGCCAGCGACTGCCAGCCTGTGGTGGTTGGCGATGGCAAACGGCAATAGCCTCCAACCACCACATTCTTCCCATACTTTTGGCACATCTACAGTGTTCCGTTGATAAAACAAATCCCACCATCGCGTAGATTATAAAATTTTGAGTTAAATCACAATTAATCACCTGTGGTTGATCGACCACCGACGACTGTGAGCACTGATCGGCTGCCCCATTTTTTTTATTTGATTTAATTATTTTAGTGATTAATCACACGTAAATATTTTGTATCAATCCATTTTAAAATTATATATGAAGTGAGTATTTTACCATTTTAGTGTTAAAACTAAAGAATCTCACTAATAAATTTGTATAAAATTAAATTTTTTAAAATTTATAAAATTAAATTAAAAATTAAATTAAATTTAAGAGAAAAAAAATCATTTCCTCTTTTATTTTTGTGTCAGGATATTAATATTATAGTTAAATGAAATCTAATAACGCAAATTTGGGGAGCCCAAGATTTTATTGTGTTATGCGTACACGTAAACATAATAATTATTTGTATAGCAAAAATAATGAACTCCACATTCAACGCTCGAGTAGGTAATTTGGCGCCACCTTCAACGAACGACAAGCACGTGACACTGAAAAAAACTTAATAACTGATATCCTTCACGCGCTTTAGTGGGACGAGCTGCACCTTCCTCGTATTCCTAAAATCCTCACCAGTCATCCCCAGCGCAGTTCGCGTTTGCGAGTCGGCTACATTTTTGAGATTTCTTTCTTTCTTGGGGACTCCGAGTTCATTGTTGTTTAATTCTGAATCACACATTAAGAGCTTGTATTAGAAAATATTTAATCAGAATTAGAGGGGCCCCACCAAATTAAGGGCAAAACTGTCAAATGAGATATATATGAGTCTGGTAGGGGAGTAGGGACTCTCTCTCCCTCGGATACTGGGGACAGGTCATAGAAATAACTGTAATTCAGAAACAGACATGATTCTCTCTCTCCGTGTAATGAGAGAAATAAGAAAGAGAGGAATTTGAGTTGAGTTCTGTGCTTGTATAATAATGCAAAGCCTACCATCACCAAAAGCTCCATATATACATATTAGCTACGCTGAGCTCTAAAGCTCATATAACCATAAACAAGGCGCGAAATTTTACAAACGCAAGGAGTGTCAGCAATGTCGAGCAACAAACGAAATAGAGGCGTGTTCAGGGTGTCAGTCTGCGGCCAAGAAGAGCTAGAGCAGTTGTCGAGAGACGGCAGCCATTACAGTCTCTCAACTGGGATTCTTCCTTCTCTCGGAGCTAGAAGCAACCGCAGGGTCAAGCTCAGGAGATTCATTGTTTCCCCTTATGATCGTCGTTACAGGTGTTTCTCCTAATTTTCTCAAGAGTTGCGCTTGCCCTCTTTTTCTTTTTCTTTGTCGGTTTTATTTTAACGGCGGGTACGTTGACTTCAAGTGTTATTATTTTATCAGGGGATTTGAAAAAGAACAGGGCATTGAATCTCGTGAACTCTTAATTTGTTTCTAACCAAAACTAAATTGTTACTATTTCTCTATTTCTTTATGTAGTTAACATTTGTTTCTTTGTTTGAATGGGATTCTTTCATTCGTCTTTGTTTCGTTAAAATGATCTTTATTATGTTATCAAGCATATCATATCATTACGTTGGCTTTCTGCTTTCTGTTTCTTTTTCGCTGGCCATATGGAAAAATACGCTTCTGAATCTTTTTGGTGCTTTATGGGTATACAGTATACTTCTGTCACAGACTTTTGCAACAAATTATTTCTATTTTTTTATCAAATGCATTATTTTTTTTTTAAAAAAAATTCACTTCTGTTTCACGAGAATGGTTGGTTTGTTGAAAACTAGTTAATTGGGTTCGATTAAATGTCGCAAAAGATGGCTCACTAAAACAAATTTTATCTTTTTATGATTCTTTATGAACTGTTGGTTGTTTGTTCACCTGCTATTTGAATCTTGGATTCTTGTTCCAAAAGTGATTTCGGATAACATGTTTTTGTTGAATTGCTTCAAGTCAGACCAGTCAGTTCCTAATTGGAGGCTTGAGCATCTTATTTTTGACTCCCGCAGAATACACCTTGAAGATTCTTTTGCTTTTAAATTTTTTTTTACTTTTTTTGTTTTATACATATATATTTTTTCCTTTTTGATGAATAAATGATGCATGTGGTTTGCATTTCTAAATTGTCAATTTCGTATGCTTCTTGATCATTTTGTTAGAAAGCAGCTATTTCAATGCCGATTTGAAGGATTTTATGTACTAAAATTTGCGAATAAGAGAAGAGAAAAGAGAACTCTTTGAATGGTGTTCATTTTCTATGATTATTACAGAGGGTACCTTGCTATGACAAATTTTGCAATTGGAGATCCTTTTCACCGTTTTGACACATCATATGGAGTAGTTCTAGATAATTTAAAAGGTTTATGACCATTATACAGGAAGAACGAATGACATTTTCCCACAGTAGCTCTAAATTTAACTTATTCTTGCAGGGTATGGGAGACTTTTCTTGTTCTTCTGGTCATCTACACTGCTTGGGTTTCACCTTTCGAATTTGGATTTCTTAGGAAGCCTCAGCAACCACTTTCCATTATTGATAATGTTGTGAATGGATTCTTTGCCGTGGATATTGTTCTCACCTTCTTTTTGGCATACCTCGACAAAGCTACCTACCTACTTGTTGACAGTCCAAAGCAGATTGCTTGGAAGTATGCAAGCTCCTGGCTGGTATTTGATGTTATATCCACAATTCCATCTGAGCTTGCTCAGAAGATTTCTCCTAAACCACTTCAGTCATATGGCTTGTTCAACATGCTTCGGCTTTGGCGTCTCAGAAGAGTTAGTGCCCTATTTTCCAGGTGGATGTTTTTCCTGTAAAGAGCTAGCTTTTGGCTGCAGATCGTATGAGCATCTTTTTTCATTTTTTTTATTTTTATATTGTTTGAGAAATTTGGTTTAGCTTGTGGATATTTTGTTTATTGGTCAGGACTGACCCAGCTTTATTTCTTCAACCAGATTGGAGAAGGATAGGAACTACAATTATTTTTGGGTTCGATGCTGTAAACTTATATTTGTAAGCATCTAAGAAAATTTACATTCATTTGGTTTATGAATAAAAATGCATTTATCAATAAACCACTGTTACTAAATATAGGACTGTCTGTAGGTCACTCTTTTTGCGGTTCACTGTGCTGGATGCTTCTACTATCTTCTTGCTGCTCGTTATCGCAACCCTGAGAAGACCTGGATTGGAGCATCCTTGGGAGATAACTTCCTTCAAAAGAGCCTTTGGATTCGGTATGTGACTTCAATGTACTGGTCTATCACTACACTGACAACTGTTGGCTATGGCGACTTGCATCCTGTTAATACAAGGGAGATGATCTTTGATATCTTCTTTATGCTCTTCAATCTTGGATTGACGGCATATTTGATCGGAAATATGACCAACTTGGTTGTCCATGGAACTAGTCGAACTAGAACATTTGTAAGCTAATTCTTATTGTAATAATTCTATGAATTTATTAATTTACTAAATATGCAGATCCTGACGTTTGTAAGTTTCACAATGATGCTAAAGTTTTTTTTATTGTTCATCGACTTCCCTAATTCCTTGTTGGTGAAAATCTCAGAGAGACACCATTCAAGCTGCCTCAAGTTTTGCTCATAGAAATCAATTGCCTCTTCGCCTACAAGATCAGATGCTGGCACATTTGTGTCTGAAGTTCAGGACAGATTCCGAGGGACTACAGCAGCAAGAGACTCTTGATTCTCTTCCTAAAGCCATTAGATCTAGCATTTCGCACTATCTTTTCTATTCTCTCATGGATAAGGTCTACTTGTTTCGAGAGGTTTCCAATGACCTGCTTTTCCAGCTTGTAATGCACTGAAACCAAACTGATATTTTATATTTCGATGTTTTTCTTTGCAGTGGTAAATTTCCTTATATTGATTGGAACGTCATTCTGCAAATAATTTTTTTAGGTCTCAGAGATGAAAGCTGAGTATTTTCCTCCAAAAGAAGACGTGATTTTGCAAAATGAAGCACCAACAGACTTCTATATTCTTGTGACTGGTGCTGTGGTAATTACGCAACTTCTTTTTGATTTCTGTCGTTCAATGCTGAATGATCAGAGTCAAATATTTCTATTTTCACCCAGTGGAAAAGAAGCTATATTATGCTAATTACGGTAATAAAGTATGGAAATTATATTGAAAGTTTCATTACAGAATATAAAAAGTAATGGCTTCTGATGTATGAATTATTTCACAGGATCTCTTGGTTCTCAAGAATGGTGTTGAACAGGCAAGTGTTATCATTCTAATTGCTCAAGAAACTTATTAATTACTTAATGGAATGCTTGTGGATTTTACTTGTGTCCACAACATATAAGATGATTATTGATAAGTTAAATGATTGCAGGTTGTTGGAGAGGCAAAAACAGGAGACCTTTGTGGAGAGATTGGGGTACTTTGTTATAGGCCACAACTTTTTACAGTGAGAACCAAGCGATTGAGCCAGCTACTTCGGCTGAACCGTACTACATTCTTGAATATTGTTCAGGCCAACATAGGAGATGGGACCATAATCATGAATAATCTCCTCCAGGTCTGTCTGTATACTCGATGGGAAATATTTACATTTAGAATTTGTTGATTAGGTAGAACATAAAATTCATTAATAACTAGAAGTTTCCATACTCTGATGAATCAGTATAAGTAAATTATGCCTTTGTAGATTTTAAGAAATCATTCTAATATCCCATTCAAAACCTGTCATAATTGAGAGAGTAAATTATTAACATACTATGCACTACGTTGGCTTTTCTTTCTCTGTGGCCAGCATTTGAAAGACCTCAAGGAGGACCCATTTATGGAGGGAGTTTTGATGGAGACAGAGAACATGCTAGCTCATGGGAGAATGGACCTACCTCTCAATCTATGCTTTGCAGCACTTAGAGGAGATGATCTGTTGTTGCATCAATTGTTGAAACGAGGCCTTGATCCAAATGAATCAGACAACAATGGAAGAACGGCTCTGGTTTGTGAAACTCTCTTGAACTCTGAATTTCATTACCAATTGCTGATAATAATGTAACTAATTTTTCTCCCTTTTTAACTTGTTCTATGTGAAATAGCATATAGCAGCATCAAAAGGAAGTGAGAATTGTGTGCTTCTCCTACTGGATTATGGGGCGGATCCTAATTGTAGAGGTATGCTCCTTACCAAATACATAATCAAGTCCGATGGCTGTGCATTAACCATTCTTAATTTTCATTATTCTCTCTTCTGCATCTACTTATATCCTGCATAGCTTTAGTTTAGTTTCTAATTTTGTCTCACTTCATTTTACAATATGTTAAAAGAGAGAATAGCATATGTATATATCTACCTATATGATGATTGACTTTATTTTCTGTTTTAAATGAAAACATGACATATATAGTTTTTAGTTGACCTTCTTACACTCTTGTCCAAAAAACTGTTTCAGAACTTTATAGAAAATTATCACTAGAGGCATGCATGTGGCTACATTCAGCTGTAATTGTTTACTTCAAAAGAATCATACTAATGTTCAAAATTGGGCCCGGGCAGGATTTGGTCATACTCTCTTTCTTAGTATAGTAGTCTCAATAATGCAGAAAGTCTCATCCTGCTATTATTTATACTGTTTCAATCAAATACTTGGCACTCTGTAAGTTGTAAACCTTGTTACGTCAAAGCAAATAAATTCACCTTATCAAGGTCGGTTCATGTTTGTTGACTACTGAATTCTTTCTAATATTTGTTTTCTTTGTAGTTGTATTTATGAATGTAAGGCATATTCATGCTATCATACATCATTGAAATAATGTAATCAGCTTACTTTATCTGATATGGAGTGACACCCCTAATTTTATGCCAGAGTTGGCCATTATTTTAGATAAGTCCTCTTTTGTCAACTGTACATAAATTAATTATGCATCTAGTTCTGCTGTATTCTAAAGTATATGTGTGATACCATATTCTTAAATGTCATGGGCTGGCAGTTGTACTACATTCTTTCCTCTTTCTTGTTTAAAGTTCTTGCTTTTATTTATACACCCCTTTTCGGACAGTATGAACACATTGTTAGTCCATATAATTTTATTTTGAAATGTTTGGGGATTGACCAGTCTAACATGTAAAATCCACATCAAGCTTAAATTATTCCGCCAAATGCTAATGGTTCCAACAAATAACTCACATAATTTGTTTAATTTCACATGAACACAGACTCGAGTGGGAATGTACCACTATGGGAGGCAATGCAGTGTGGTCATGAACACCTGATCAAGCTGCTGATGGAAAATGGTGCAGACATCAACGCTGGAGATGTGGGTCACTTTGCTTGCACTGCTGTGGAGCAAAATAACTTGGACTTGCTTAAAGAAATTGTTCGTTGTGGAGGGGATGTTACACGTCCGAGGAACAATGGCTCCACAGCTCTACATGTTGCAGTTTGTGAAGATAATGTCAAAATAGTCAGATTCCTCTTAGACCACAGGGCTGACATTGATAAACCAGATGTCCATGGTTGGACCCCAAGGGATCTAGCTGATCAGCAAGGACATGAAGAAATAAAATCAATTTTCCAATCTAGTGAAGAGACTAAAGCTCAACCTATCCTTTCAATTCCTGACCACCCACAGCCACGGATTGAAGTTCATCACCTTGGGAGGTTTACAAGTGAGCCGGCTATACGTCCTTTATCCCAAGAAGGCTCTTTCAGAGCAACAGATGGATCATGGAGCCAAAGCCGTCCAAGGCGTAGGACTAATAACTTCCACAACTCTCTGTTTGGAATGATGTCATCTGCCCACAATGTGCAAAAAGACTTACTGTTTCCATTAGATCATAATAAAGTTGTCAAGACTCCTAGTGTTAACTCAGCTAGAGTGACAATTAGTTGTCCAGAAAAGGGAGAAGTTGCAGGGAAGCTAGTGCTACTTCCACCTAGATTTCAAGAGCTACTTCAAATTGGTGCCCAGAAATTTGGAATCTCGGCTGCTAAAATTGTAAGTAAAGATGGAGCTGAAATTGAAGATATTGAAGTGATTAGAGATGGTGACCATCTTATTTTTGTCAGTGATGGTGGCCAAAACACCTTGAACCAAGAGACCTTGTAGTATATATAGTTCATGGGTAGTTTTTTTTTTTTGGTTAGTTTTTTGATATTTTTCCATTGGTTTTAAACTTGGCTAGAATGAACACTTATCTAGATGTTTTATGATTTATGTTTACTTAGTCTACTTTAGGATTTCATTTTTGAATTTAAAAACAAGTTGTTGAAATTTGTTCATAGCAAATTATCTCGGATACAACTCTTGTATAAAGCTTAGTTTAGCAATGAAGTTAACTATCACTTTCCACAACTCATCTTGGTTTCATAGACATTGCCTGAAAATCAAGTTTTAATTTTCTGCAAAATAGTTAACATGGTGTCAAAGCTTTATTGATATTAAGGGTTGTGTTTGTGTGTGAGTAAGAAAATCAGCTAGGCTAACCTCCATTAACAACTTTGTCTACACTTTTACAAATTTTAAAATAAGACAAATGGCCTCAAGTAGTTTTACAACATCAATTTTACCATTCTCAGGAGAAAATAACTCAATGTGGGTAGTTAAGTGACAGGACCCGACTCGAAACCCTCTACTATAGATCCCAGCGGTCTTGCCGGACATCCCGATAGAAGTTCCTCCGAACCTAACTGGGTGTGTTAAGAAATTCTACGAGACGAACCCCCTTTTTAATTCTTGTTACTACTAAGAAGATCTAGTAATATACATAAAAACGACATCTTAATTTTAAAAACAAACGGACAGAGTTTCCCCTGTTATTGAGTTTCACTTCTAATTCCAACACATCTCAATTCTACCAATTCGGACCTCCGGTCCTTTTCAAATCAAATCCAACACAACTCAATTATTTCGTTAAATCACAAAATAAGCATAATCATAAAAAGTAAAAACGATCATCATAAACTTGAAATCTCTTCTTCTTGATCCAACACATACTTACAAATATACATGCCTACAACTATTATGCATAAAGTAAAGAGTGTTATTAGCACATTTACATGTACAAAAATTATCTTTGGATTCGGCCCACTACTCGGCGATAGGAGAATTAGCAGCTTGCGTTCTGAGACCTGCACCTGGGAAAGGGGGTTTAAAACATAAAACATAAAATGAGTGAGCTAAAAGAGCTCAGTGAGTGTAAATGAGAATTCAAATTCAAGAATATTATACAAAGATAGCAATTTCTAAAGTACATGCAGAAATTATGCTTCTAAAACGGATGTAAAATTGTAAAATGGTTTCTAATATCATATGCTAATGAAATCTTGCCGAGCGGGTTTTATCTACATCTTTGGAAAACTATATTCAGAATCTGTATAACATAATAATTGCTGTGTGCATATAAATGCATAAATGCTATCGGTAAATCAAAAACTAGTAAAATCCTCGCTCGACCATTTTCTTTTTAAACTGTACCAATGGTAACCCTAAAGCTCTATACCCACGCAGCGACTCAACTAGCACCGTATACGTGAGTAGGTCACGGGGCACCTCAACTAGCAGCACCCACAGTGACATCTCAAGACATCTCACTGGCTACGCAGCGAAATCCTACATCGCATGCATATAGCGAGACAATATCCCGTACACATAGAGCGACTCACATGACTCGACATCCCGACTTCCCGGAGTTAGTGACATACCCCCAAGACCTGCCCATGTGCACGGGATATACCGGCCGGGTCTAATACAATCATCACCACTATAATCTGAGGGTACCAATGGCCTTAAAACGAATGCAGAAATTTTAAAACTGTTTCACAAATCGATCATGTAAAAGCATGTCTATGAATATATCAAGATCATAAATCATGTTTATGCATCGAAAGCGCATAAAACATACATAGTCATTGTGTGAAAACATAATAACCGAAAAGTAAAAGAAATGACAGATTTTTACTCACAACCGCTCCGCGCTCAATTTCGTTCCCGATTCCTGTTCCCGTTAACGCTCTCGGTTATCTTCACCTACGCGCCATAAATGACATTTAGAACAAATTGAACACTAGAATCTCATTTAACTACTAAATGCCCTAATCGGCATACAAAGCCCGGATGTAAACTACTTCCCGATTTTAGTTACGGAGCCATAATCGAAACTAACTCACCATCCGGCGCCCTGAAAATTATTGAACACCTTATAATTTGATTGGACATACTTGCCCTTCACCTTTCCAACATGGACAATTATGTCCAATTTTCTTCATTTTTTGGGTTTTTTCATCAACCATATACATTCAATTCACAATATGCATCATTTACACACAACAATTCAATCAAAACACCACTCAATTCCTAACTTCCCTAAAGTGGCAGAATTTCACCCTAGGTTCCAACACATTCTTTTCTCAATTTCTTGTTCCAATTACAACAAAATCATGCCAATTTCATTCTAAAGCCCTAATTACAATCAATTGAAGTCTCTACAACAAAATCACCAAAAACCCTAATTCTCACCTTGCCAATTTCTTCAAATTGATGACTCCTTCAAGCTCCAAACTAGAATTCAACTCAATCTAAGCCAAGAATACACATAAGAACATCAATTAAAACATTCTTGAAATCTCACTTATCAAACTCATAAAAGATTCTTTTCTTACCTCTTTTTCTTGAATTTCCACTAATAGAGACTTCAATTGAACTTAGGGATGGGTTTGTAACCTTAATTTGGCTTGATTACACATGAAAAATCATGAAAAAAAACTTGAATAGTCACTGTAGCAGCACCCCCCCTTTGAAGCTCGAATTTCTCTCTTTTTTTGGCTAAGTGTTGGTTTTGATCTCTCTTCAAATTTCTACACACTTCTAACATATATATAGTGCTCCCTAAATTTACCATTTTGCCCTTCAACTTACTTAAAACTTCTAATTTGCCATTAGTTAAAAACTAATTATGTAATTAGTTCATTTGTAACTATCTAGTTAGAATAGTTCAAAGAACTAACTAGAACTTCCAACTTGGCAATTCATGAGATTTCTTCTAATTGGTCCATTCTCTAATATATGGATTATGTTTCTCAACAAAGGCTTGTTCCATTCATAACCCTTAAATGGAAATTCATGTAGTAAATTAGAATTTTCTTTTCCAAGCCAATAGAAAAAAATTCTAAAAATATTCTAGGGTCATCCGGCGCACCGATCGAGTGTGAAATTACCAAATTAGGTCTAATATCTCTCACGTGCACTATAAAGGGAATATTTCTAATAGGGTTAAAATCGAGTAACCCTACGGTGTCTTATTTGTTCTATACCGAAATTTAGGCGCCAATACTACTAATAGGGATTGAATATTATATTAAAATAAAAGCTTACCTAAGATTATTTGATCTATGGGAGATAGTATAAATAGGGAGATAACCATCACCGTTGTCTCTAAATCTTACCATTGCTTAGATCAAACAACACAATGAGGAGTGTTCAAAAAACTTCAAAGAATTGTCTACTATATATGCTTTTGTTATTGACATAATTTTCACAAGATTCATGACTTGTGAAGTAACAAAATAGGCATGAGATAAGCTAAAAGAAGAATTTCAAATGAGTGACACAATAAAACAAATTCAGGTGCTTAATCTATGGAAGGCATTTGAAAATTTGTAAATGCAAGAAAGTGAAACTATCAAAGAGTATTTAGATAAGCTTACAAAGATTGTAAATTAACTTAGGTAACTTGGAGAAGAATTGACAAACAAAAGAATAGTTTATAAAGTGTTGGTAAATGTTCTTAAAAGGTTTGATGCTAAGATTTCCTCTTTTGAAGATTCAAAAGATCTTACAAGAATGAGTTTGTCAAAACTAGTGAATTTCTTAAAAGCTATAGAACAAAGAAAGGTTATAAGGCTTGAGGATTCAACTAAACATGCCTATCAGGCAACACAAAAGTACATGCTAACAAGAAACTATACAGGAGGGAATAAGCAATCTGGTGAAAATTTTGGGAAGAAGAAAAAGGATGCTAATAAACACAAAAGGGGTAGCAGAAAAGGAAAGTATCTATATTGTCCTCACTACAAAAGGAAGAGTCACACTGAAAACTATTACTGATTAAGAGCCAAGTTTAATGTAGAATTTGTAACCAATATGGACACATTGCAAAATTCTACAAAAACAAAAGTAAAACACAACTCAGCAAGCACAAGTAGCTGAAGACTAAGAAGCAACAAAAGAAAATTTATTTATGGTCACTGGCTATACAGCCAATGATTTTAAGAAGGCTTAGCTTGTTGATAGTGGATATTTATATTGAGATTTGTACTTACGTGCCATCCTATTTTGTATGAGTATTTATTTTGTAATATTTATACAATTGATATTTTATTAAATCACTAATTATATTTATTAAATGGTAAGATGCTTGTAATGTTTTAGACATTGTATGATCTAAAAAAGTTTAGACCCAGTCTAAAGAGGTTTAGATAAAGTGCTAAGAGTTAACAACGCTAAGAGTTATAAGTGCTAAGAGTTAGCACGTTATAAGAGTTAGCAAAATATAAGAAGTTAGAGCCCTATTTGAAACGGAACGAAGACCTGAGAATATATTAGTAATAACATAGTTGTAAAGAGTTGCAAATGGTGCTAGAAAATATCTTTTATGCTAGTATATTCTCAAACATTATGTTCTTAATTTATCTTTATAGATGTGAGTCTATCAATAAAACTTTTTTTATATGGATCAGTGTATGTCTATATCTGGATGGTCAAGATGGTTAGTCTTAGCAGACCATGAGTTTAGTGAAAGCTCGTATAGGCATACGGGTATTCAGTGAGGACTAGGTACTGAACAGACTCATAAGGACCTCCAATAGACATCCCATAAAGCTATTAATGGAAGATCTTCTCAAGTTGAGTAGCATTCGTGGTTTTTAACCTGAGCATCACAATGGGCTTATGCGTGATTCACCATACTTTAGTTCTATATATGTCAGAGACCTTTCATGGTTTAACAACTAAGTGTTACTGGGTACAATTCGTCAGCTCAAATGGGTGAGTTATATATCTTGATGCTTTGAGATTGTATTTTAGAAAGTCTTATAGTCATAAGCGATAAACTTGAAAAAGAGTTTTTCGTAGAATAAACAATAAACAATATTACAAAAGTGTTTGTGGATATTGTTTATAGAAATATGAATCTATTAAGTTCAGGGTTAAGCAAATAGAGATTTGACAATGGAGATCTATGTCTCAACTCTTCCTAGGATATAGGTGACAAAAGGATTATAGGTATATATTTTAACCTTAACTTGTATAGTTTAACGCGCTACTTTATAATATCCGTAACGTGTGTGGGGCATTGTTCATGGATGTATGGAGGAGTTTCATATGACAAACTAGGCGTGGACCTAGAGAGTAACACAATATGAAGTGTACTCATTGAGCACTAAAGTAGCATCTTTGTTCGAAGTGTTCAATTTGAGGAGATTGCAGATGAGTTTGATTTTGGGATTTCTCGAGATGTGGTATCCTTGATCGAAGAGTTCGATCAAGAACCGATTATGGGTGAGCAGGATTTGTTATTAGGACCTCTCAAGAATATAGTGCACTCAGTCAAAAGTTTTGATCCAAGGAGAGAGCTCAATTTTGAGGCTTCTCAAATTAGACGCGTGTCAAATTCTAATTGTTAGAATTTGACACATCACAAATCCTTAAAGAATAAGCTTTAGAATAGTACTTATACAAGTGTTGGACACTTGTAATGTACTTGATTATTTTAAGGATGCTTAATGGTTAAGCATTAGTGTAGGATGGTGACATATTGGATACTATTTATGGACTTAATTATTTTATTAAAACTTATTAGATAAGCTTTTGACTAAATCCTTGATCACTTATTTTTTATGCAATGGTTTTATTATTTTAATAAAGCTTATTAGATAAGTTTTGTTTATGAAAAGGATACATTGTTTAAAATGGTGACAAGTGTACTTTTGATGACTTAAATAATAAAAGGCTTAGGAAATATTTTGTTAAAGGCTTGAAAAATGTTTATCTAATTGGTGAGAAATAAGACAAAAATAATTTTTACCTTTTATCCTTCATGTAAAAAGGTTAGACCAATATATAGAAAATGTAAACAAAAGAGTTTTGTTCATCATTTTTGCAAGAGAGAGGAAATACCACTTTTGGTTGAGAATAGAAGAGAAGAAAAGAAAACGTAAGTGTTGCTATTTTCTTTCAAGTCCCATTATCTCATCCAAAATTTAAAGAGACTAAAGTAAGATTTTTTTTGAAAATTCTTGCAAAATAAAAGCTACCATTATAGTATTTTAAGCCCACCAAGTTAAAATCTAGAATCACCAAGAATAACACTTCAATGTGAACTCAAGGTTGAAATTTTTTTCAAATGCTTCAAAGGTGATTCTCAATCTCATTAGTGTAATGAAAATTTAAATTTCAATATGTATTTGTGGCACTAGGAAATTAAATTTTCGATTCTGTTATGCAATATATATATAAGATGCATAAATTGTATTGTAATAAACACATAACAATGCATGAACCCATAGAATAGCACACTTAACAGTTCACACCACATGACTTCTGATGAAGAAGGTTTTAAGGAGCTGGATAAAACCTATATCTCAAGAGTTAAGATAGGTAATTGTGCATGGGTTGAAGTCAAAGGCATAAATGCTATAACTGCCATCACTCTATTAGGTACAAAAATAATTACATGATGTTTTATTTGTGCTTGAGATTAGTCAAAACTTATTGAGTGTAAGACAGTTAATTGATAAGCAATATGCCTTGAATTTTAAGAGTGAGAAGTATGCTATAATTGATTCAGCAGGGTGTGAGCTAATGAGTGTCAAAATGAGAAATAGGATTTTCCTTTAAATTGGAAACAAACTAACTTATGTGCTTACCCCAGTAATATTGATGAGTCTGCTTTATAGCATAAAAGGTTTGGCCATTTCAGTTATTCCAACTTGCAAAAGATACATGATAATGAGTCTATGGTGAACTTGCCTATTATTAACCATTTTGATCATGTCTACGATGTTTGTTAATATAGAAAGCAAAACAAATTACCCTTCTCAGATGGTACCTGGAAAGCCTCAGAAAAGTTGTAACTTGTATAATCTGATGTGTGTGGATGAGTGTATTATCCTTAAATTGAAGTAAATACTTTTTACTTTTCATTGAAGACTATACAAGGTACTGCTAGGTGTTTTTCTTGAAACAAAAGTTAAAAGTATCCGCAAAATTCTAGAAATTTAAGGCAATAGCAGTAAAACAAGTTGGTTGTTTAATTAAGATGCTAAGAACTGACAATGGAATTGAGTATGGTTCATTTGAATTCAAAACTCTTTGTGTCAAAGAGGGAATAAAGCACTAATTGAATGTTCCTTACATTCCTTAACAAAATGGAGTAAGTGAAATGAAAAACAGGACAGTAATGGTGATGTTCAGATGTTTGATGTTTGAAAAGGGTATGCCAAAATTTTTTGGGCTAAAGCTGTCAACACTTCAATGTATTTGTTGAATTTACTACTCACAAAAGCATTTAATGGCAAAACTCCTAATGAATTATGGTCTGGTGAAAAACCTTTAGTGGGTTATCTTAGGATTTTTGGAAGCTTATGCTATGCACATATTCTTCAAGGAAAAATGGAGGGATAAGTTGGATCAAAAATTTGAAGTTTAGAGTTGTTGGCGGGGATTTAATACACGTGGGTGTATGTATGTACTATTGTGTCTATTGCTTATTATGCGTATCATATACATATAATACGTGGTAGAAGCGTGCAATTAAACAATAAACACAATAAATATAATATATTAATCACATTAATATATTAGAAGGTTTGAGAACTCACCTCAACGTGTAACGTTATACACGTATTTTCTCAGAGTCCATATAGAGACCAACTCACAAGTAGTTCTAGTCACCAACACGGTGGGCTTGATGAGCAAGAACAGCAGCCCTATACGTAACATTGGGTTTAATTCTTAAACCCAAAAATGGTCGGTGTATGTTTTTATTTTTTTTTCAAAAGGATCGAAAATGGAGAATTTGAAGCAATTCACAATTGCTCCAAATGAAAGTATAGAGAAAATGAAACAATTTCATTTTCCCTCTCTTTTTTTTTTCTCTTCTTCTTCTTCTTCCTCCATTTCTCTATTTCTCTCACGGGCAAAATGCCTAAAATTTCACACACCCAAAAAACACTTTCTCTCTTTCTTTATATATATATATAAATAATAAAATATTAATATAAAATATAAAATATTATATAATAAGAGAGATATTTTGATTATTTAACCATTAATAAATTAAAGTGAGAAATTACCGTTTTGTCCCCTCATGAATGGTTACCAAGTTTACCCCCTAGTGGGTCCTACCAAATTTCACACTTGAATAAACTCAACTGAGGGTCCACAATACGCCACGTGTCATAATACAATTAATAAATAATAATAATTAATTAATTATTGTATTTAACACTTAAATACAGACACGTACGCATTCCCGTGGTATTGCTGGATTAAACAATTTAATCCGACACGCTACCACAGTGCACAACGAGTACACTTTATATCGCGGGACTCCCTAGGTTCTATGCCCAATTCGTCAAATAAAACTATTCCATGAGTCCGTGAGCAATGCCCCACGCACACATCACGAATATATAAATCAATGCGTTGAACCATGCAAGTTGAGGTTACAACGCATACTTATAGTCCTTCATTCATGATATCCTAGATGTACAGGGATATATATTATCACCATCAAATCTCCTAGTTCTCATCTATATCTTATCTTCAGACTAGTATCTCACTGAATAATATGTGCAAACTCCTTTGCCATATTGTTCTACCCTGACAGAACTCTTTCCCGAGACGATTGCTTGTAGCCACAAGACTTTTCGAGATACAGTCTCGAAGCATCTGGATATCTAACTCCATATGAAAGCTGACAGATCACATATCTGTACACACCGAACTATATACATCGGACCATACCCAGCGACACCCAGTGGTCACACCAAGAAAGGTCTGTAATATGTGTGGAACCAAAGTATGATGGATCACTTACAAGCCCACCGTGGCACTCAGATCAAAAGACCACGTATACTACTCAACTCGAAAAGAACCTCCGTTGACGGCTTACATTGGGTGTTTATTGGATGCCCTCATGAGTCTGTCCCATATCTAGTTCTAACTGAATACCCATACGTCAATACGAGCTCCAACCTCACGGTCGGCTAGGAACAACCATCTATACCCTATAGGTTCGACATATGCTGATCTATATTTAAGGTATCCACCGACAGACCCGCATCGGCAGAAATAAATTAGGGACATTTATTCAAGAATATACTTGTGCAACTAGCATTTCCTGGAACTCGATTGTAACTCTTGTAACTATGCAATTACTAGTATATTCCCAGGTCTATGTCCCATTACAAATAAGGCTCCAACTATTGGATCTGCTGAGTATTATAACCAGCTAACACTTAGTTATGCTAACATTTAGCAATTATATGTCTTAGTATGGCTAACTATAAGCCCTTATCTAAACTCTTTTAGATCTGATTCAAACTTCTTTAGATCTATAATGTCTGTAACGTTACATTGCATAGTACTATATTAATGGGTATTATAAATTTAATGGGAATGTACACTTGTATAAATATACAAATATATGTACATCTAGGAATGACACGTAAGTACTGACCCTAACATGGGTGTTTAGGGGTACAACAGTGTAACAAAGGGATATAAAATCTTCAGTTTAAAAACTGAGAAGATCATAATTAGTAGAAATGTGAAATTTGATGAATCTGCACAATAAAACTAGGAAGAAAGAAGAGCTACAGCGACTAGCAAATACCAATCTAATAGATTGTCACAAGAACAAGATGTCATTATCTCATAAGATGATTTTGACACTAAATCTCTAATTAGAGGCATAAGATCACTTGCAAAAATCTGTTAAAAGTGTAATCTTGTCACATTTGATACAGTAAGTTATGCTCAAAATGTAAGCCTAGAAGAATGGAAGACTGTCGTAAGGGAGGAGATAAATATGATGAAAGGAATGGAATCTGGAATCTAGAAGCTGGAAGCTGGTTTATGTGCCTTGTAATTAGAAGATTATAGGTGTTAAGTAGGTTTATAGAACTAAATCAAATTCAAATTGTTTTATAAACAAGTTTAAAGCCAAATTGGTAGTGAAATGGTATTTCTACCAACCAGGGATTGATTATTAAGATATATTTGCACTTATAGCCAGACATAACACCATTAGACTTCTTGTGGTACTTGCAGTTAAATTGGAATGAAAAATCTATCACCTGGATGTCAAGTCAGCCTTCTTAAATGGCTTGCTTGATGAAGACATCTACATTAAGTAACCTGGAGAGTTTAAGATACCAAGTAATGAGGGAAAGGTCTACAAGCTTTATAAATATCTGTATGGACTCAAACAAGCCCTAAGGACCTGCTATAGTAGAATTGATGGCTACTTGTTGATGCAAAAGTTTTAAAGGAATGCCAATAAAGTCACAATGTATATTTTAAAATAAGAAAATAAAGTGCAGCTAATTGTATCACTATATGTTGATGACCTTTTGGTGATATGAGAAGCTTAAAAAACAATAGAGCAATTTAAATTGAAGATGAAGAGGGAATTTGAAATATCTGACTTAGGAAGAATGAGTTATTTCCTTGGAATAAAAATCTATCAAGATGATAGTGGTTTCTTTATCTCTCAAAGAAAGCATACTATGAAAATTTTAAAGAAATTTCATTTAAATAGAGCTCAATTAGTTGCAACACCACTTTTTCTAAATGAAAAATTGAGCAAGAATGATGAGGAAAGCAAAGTTGATGCTTCAGTGTATAGAAACATTATTGGCATCTTGTTGTACTTATCAGCAACTAGACTTGATGTCATGTTTGTAGCAAGCTTGCTTTCTATATTTATATAGCACCAAGTAGAATACATCTTGGAGCTGCAAAAAGGGTGCTGAGTTACATTAGAGGAATAACAGATTTTGATTTATGGTTCAAGAAATATGAAAGTTAGCATTTATTGGGGCATGCGACCAGTGACTGGGCTGGAAGTGTAGATGGTTCTAAAAGCACATCTAGTTATGTTTTCTGTTTTAGCAGTGGTGTTTTTTCATAGAACTCTAAAAAGTAAAATATTGTGGCTCAATCATTCTCAAAAGCAAAGTATATCTCTGGTGCAAATGCTACAAATCAAGCCATCTAGCTTAGGAAGATGTTAGTTGGTCTTGAGCAGCACCTACAAAAAGGTATAGTTATTTAGGTTGACAATAAGGTAGCTATAGCTATTGCCAAGAATCCAGTACACTATGGCAAAACTAAACACATAAATGTTAAGTTTTATACCATTAGAGAAGTAGAAATGTTTAGTGAAGTTAAACTAATGTCAGAAGCTTGACATTTATCATTGACCCAAACGACTAGCTTATTAGGTAATGCTACCCACCTACCTATATATAACTAAGATCCACCCAATTGTTATTTAATGTGGGATGCGACATTCTCCTCTGCCCAATTACGTGATGCCTTCCTCACGGTCTTACCTAAACTCAAGAGTCAACTTAGCTTGTATTGCTCATTCCCTCGAAGTTAGGAGATCCACTACCTACGTGGTAATCCCTATTGAGGCTCAAGACATAAGATTTTAGGGCCTACTTGGCTCGTAATGCCCATCCCTTAGGGACATAGGGGACCCACTTCCCACGTGGTAATTTTTGTTAAGGCACCTTTTGGGGCTCACATGCGAATGAGAATTTGGGTCTACTCTGATACAGCTTGTCATGGGCTTGATGTTTTTCATTGACTCAAAAGACTAGCCTATTAGATAATATTACATACCTGTCTATATATTTCTAAAATTCACCTAATTTTTATTCGATATAGGACGGACACTTATCCTTGTAACTCAGAAGATCAATATGCAAACATAATGATTAAAGCTCTTCCAAAAGCTAAGTTTAAATACTTAAGAGTCAAATTAGGAGTGTTGAAGAAAAATATTAAAGAGTAAGATTTTTGATATTTTTCCATTGGTTTTAAACTTTAATTTATGTTTACGTAATCATAATTGTAATTTAAATAAAACTCAAATTTTAGAATTTCATTTTTGAATTTAAAAACAAGTTGTTGAAGCTTGTTCATAACAAATTATCTCGGTACAAGTCTTGTATAAAGTTCAGTTTAACAATGAAGTTAACAATCACTTTCCACAACTCATCTCGGTTTCATAGACATTGCTTGAATATCAAGTTTTAATTTTCTGCAAATAATTAACAGTTTTATAAGTTTTTGGGAAATTATCATGCCACTAGAAAATCCAGACTAAGATTTTGGATTGAGATGGATCAAAACATGGTGATCACTTTCCTTCCTTACTCGCTACTTTATCCAATTAAGAATCATTCAAGGCTGATATTGAAACAAAGAAGAAGATGACAAGAATGAAAGCGCAAAAGTTTTGCCGTGTAAAGCCAAGGAGGCAATGTGCATGCTGTTTCTCAATAAATAAAACTATGTGAAAGTTTAAATGGAATAAATTTTGTAGGGAAATTAAATTATACTTTGGTAGAGAAAGAAAACTCATTCAGCGGAAATTATCGAGTTAAGCAACATTTTCCACAAAAATGTATTGTACGAGATATTGTTGAAGCTATATGAATTTTAGACACCTAATAATTTGGTTTGGAAAAGCCTACAAAATTAAATTGGATGGATATTAACATAGCCATTCTAATAATCTTTTGTTCAAGTTACACTAATTTTTCTTCATTATCACATCTGAAAAACAAGCACTTGCTAGAACTCAAGGGCACTAGTTTGTCTAATTAATTAATTATATACAGACTTGCTCATAGTTTTCAATACTTAGACGCTCATGAAATTTTTGTCTTATATGTGCTTACCATTATAAGTGTAGGCACGATGGCATGTATATCTTGGCCACTGATAAATTTTTTTATATATTTTGAATTTCAATATAAGCTTATTATATATTGTTTCTGTTCTTTTTTTTTTTCGTCCTCGATACTTGAGCAGACAATGCTAATTAGTGATTGCTACACATATTTTTTTGGAGTTGCGTGGCCCTTCTAGTATAATTTTCGATGGATATATTACACATAAGCCTAAAGTATTCACTTTTAAGTAAATATTTAAGTTGCACTCAACTGTTTGTTCAGATGATAAAGTTTGTGCATTTTCTAATTTTAATCAAAAGTTTATGATAGTGTAAATATTTTCTTTATTTTTTTGTGAGGGTTTTAACTTCTCTCATTATATAAGTGTGGATCCAAAATATGCCTATATATAATCTGAATTGATGTATAAATATCCAAGAGAATATTAGTGTTAAAGAAAAAACAAGTAAATATTCAAGTTATTTATAAGATCTTACCCGACTTAAGTTATTAGCATCTAAGCCGTCATAGCTCAGCTTGGTCCAATATATATATGATAGACTATTCATTCATTTCTTAAAAAACTCATAAAATTGAATATTTAAAAAAATGATAATACTAATGACATTAAGTAATTTTTAAAAAATAATGTTATACATCTTAAATTGTATTTTAAATAATAATGTGTCAAATAATTATTAAATAGTAAAATGATATAATTCTAAAATTATCTATTATATTCATTGATTATTTTAATACATCATTATATGGTATATAAACTTGAGATATATAACATTATTTTTATAAAAAATTAATTTAAAACAAGAGAAAAAAAAAAGTGAGAAAAAGTCCACAAAAGAATGTTCTTTGTAAAATGCACATATCTTACTTTAGGATGAACTACGTAATTTTTTAAGCAACTACAAATATTTTCTCACGTAGGATATTGATGTTTATTTGCTAAGAAAATGAGAGAAAAATAAGGTTAGTGAGAAAAATCTGTAGAGTAGACAGAAAATGAATAAGTACAAAATTTATCTTCCTACTAATGAATGAAAGAATGGTACAAAGTGGCCTCAACGGCTCTATTTAGAGATTCAAGGTGTGCCGATGTTTCATAAATAACTTTGCCAACAAAGTAGGGCAGGAATCACCCTCATTATTAGTCGAATGCTTGGCTTTTTTTAAGTTACACGGCTTCATTATCATTTTCGCTAAGTTGGGCAGAAATCACTCTCAGTAGTTGAATGCTCGACTTTGTTTTTGTTACACCTTCGTTGCCATTTTGGCAGAGTAGCTTTTTCCAAATATGTGGTGTCAGGAGTGTGATTTATTTCACACGTTATAACTCTTGATCCAGCTGCAATCTGCTAGAGTAAAAATCTCTAATAATACCAATTAAATACGCAGCAAAGTGATGTACTTTCAATGGGACATAGTGATGACTTGAAACTACGTCAGATTTCTCATATTCAGCAGCGTCCAACTCGTGAAGGTCAAATGGGTGAAAGAATTTGGGGAGAACATACTGTCTTATCATTATGAGACCAAAGAAAGGTACTGGGAAGAATATTCCGCCGATGGGTATCCATGTCAGCCCATAACAAATCATGAAATACGCAAACTGGAAGAGTGTAAAAAGGGCAATTAGCTCAAATGGAACAGTCTCCACAAATGAAGCATGTGCTCCTTCCAAAAGCCTGCATTTCCCAAAAGATTTCACATGGATGGCGGAAAGAGTGAAGAATGAGAAGAAATGAAATTTGAAATAGAAAAGTTTGAACTTACTTGTAACGTCGTTTTGGGGTAACGAAAAGCATAATCAATCTTTCCCAGAATTGGTTTCCAGGGAGGCTGTCAATAGCCATGTAAGCAAAAAATCCCCAGAGAACAGATGTGGGTATCTTTTTAATCATGGGCAAGGCGAGTAATGATGCTCCCACAAGCAATGATTGTAATAGGTTTGTAACTCTTTGCTCATGGACTCGGACAGGCAAATGATCCTCAATGTCCTTTTCAGGATCAAATGAATCCTCTGCGCATCTTCCATCATCATTTTTCATAACAGCGAATTTCAAGTTCTGCAGCTCTCTATCTGCTGTAATCTACAAACGAATGTATTATTAGTCCCTAGAAGCAACATCGAAAATGAAGCCTAGTACCTGACAAGAGGAGATATCTGCAACTTGCAACGGAACCACTTGTTAAGTTATTGACCGACCGGAATACTTACACTTACATCAGGAGTTGTGTCCAATTCTGTGAATACTGCCTCCATCCTACCATAAATTTCAGATTTGGTAGCTTGGAGCTTCATGCCTTCCCGGGCACTCTCTATCATCCGGTCTTTCATCATCTATGTTCATAAATCCCAATTTATAGAACTAGAGAAAATTATAACATTGTCACCATATTCCCAATTTTAATTCAACAGCCTACCTGTTTTTTGAGAGCAGCCAGGCTCTTAGTGTGCATTGGAGATTGTGGGAGTACACCATTTGAGGGAGGGAGGCCGATCAATCCGCACAACAATGTCTATGATAGAATGATCACAAAGCAATCAAAAGAAACGAGTAAGAATTTGGCTTAACTCGCAGAATTGCATGAAGATCTACCAAAAGAAAATAGGACGTAGTTGGCTAATCTACCATGACCCCGAGAATGAAGATGTCATAATGGTAAGCAGCTGGTTTCTTGAGGTTATAATCCATCTGTTGTGCCATTTGAGAAGCTACACTGTGATCAAAAAAGTAAAGACTGGCAATCATCACAGCTGGTATGATGGCAGCAAGTACATAGATTAGTGGGACGTTGGCCATGTCCTGTAATTTAAATTGAGGCGAGTGCAATGTGAGTTGATGATGGAGAAAAATTAATAAAGCATATTATGTCTGCACAAAAAATTTACCTTCATTAAATTCCAACGAAAAATAGGTGTAGAATTGGAAGGAAGAGGAATATAAATTCTCCTAGGAACTCCAACAGGAACTTGTCCAGGTATAGAAATTAAGGACATAGATGACCATGATAATATCATTAATGGAACTCCATAATCAGCAATAAAGCTTCGGAACCATTCTGCAGTTCCATAGGTGAAAAATTTTCAGCTTTATAAGACATGATTAATTATGCTTAGGAATAAAGTATCTCATACAAGTTACTTAACAAACCTGTGCCGTATCCCCATGATCTTGCCTTTCTAGTCTTTAAACAAGTAATGAGCACACCAAAGGAGAATATAATGCCCAGCAGACCATTTGCATATAGCCAATGGAAAAGATTCCCTTCCATGTATGGTGCTTCTACTTTAGGAACAAAAAATTCACTTATTATCCCCTGCAATTCAAAAAACAAAAAAGTAATAATAAAAGAAATAAACAAATAAAAAAGATTAATAACTATAGTTTCCCAATCAGGAAATGACTAACAGTAACTGAATTTTGATTTTTATAAATTAATAATAGAGAATGCACCTTTACAGCCTGCTGAGTGAAAAGAACAGCAATCAACATGCCAAAAAGTTCCGATGCAATCCTCGTAATTCTTGAGATAATTGTGCAAGCGTTAAATATTGCAAGAGCAAAGAGTATAAGAGCCGTCCAAAGACAGACCCTAAAAAACATTAAGCGAAATGATAAGTATAAGAGAAGAAAATTTGAGGATGAAAATGAAGAATATACGAGTATGATATTAAACTAACCATCCAGTCCAAGCCAAGAAGAGCTCCTTTGGAAGATCACCTCTTCCTTTAGCAAAAGTGTACATATATGTGTACATCAGAACTGTGGGCTCGGCAACTCCCACAATCAATAGAGGCTGTCCACCAAATATCGAGTGAATGATACCACATAGAGCAGTTGAGGCTAGTGTTTGTACAGTGCTCAAGCTTCCGTCTGTGGAAAAAGAGAGATTTGTTCCCCAAGTCAATAACGGTGCACGCTCAATATCACCCAACATTTGTTACTAACTCAAGTGACAATTCTAATATATACTATAAGAGCGACCAGACGTCCAACCTGTTTCTATGCTAAGTTGCTCTCCAAAAGCAATGACCGGAAGAAACGAGGCGAAGAATATGTAGAGAGTTGGTGCCAAGATCCTGTAATCATCAAAGAGAAAAAAAAATGAAGCTTCATGGCAATGCAATATTAATTTTAATCGTTTCTAATTCTTTACATATAGTAATAGATCAAGCAAGAACCTGGGACCAGAACAAAATCCTGCGGTCCAATCATTTATATAACAAGCTTTTCTTCCTTCAAAGTCTTTGTGAATTCCTGCAAATGGAGTTTTTACGTCCTCCATCGCTGAATTAAGAAATTATAATAATAATAATAAATAGTAATAGAAATCAGAGGCTGAATGAATGATCAATGAACAATGAGGTACGATAATAATTATTTCAAAACAATTAACATTAATATAAAATATAGATATATTTCTGTGATTTCAGAAAAACAAGCACAATATTAGATTACATACCCAGGAATTGGACACCAATGGAGTTAAGACTTTCAGAAGGAAAAACGAAAACCGAAAATCGAAAAGCTCTTTTATTCAACATTTAAACCAAACCCAATTAGTGATAATTTAAGGGAGGACTAAAACATGGCGATGGCGATAAAATAGTTAGGAGTAGAGGTAGTTATAATATAACGGGTTTTGCCTGGTAGAGAGGAAAGACATAGCGAGGAATTTGAGCTCTGAATAACCGGGCAATATTCCATGTACAACAAATCACTACTCGGGCAACTTCCGTTTAATTCGTACTCATACTTGTCAAAATCTTATTGAACAACGATTGTCAATTTCCTATGTCCCAACACTTCAGTAACGGTGGAAGTGCATACGAGGTAACTTAACGGAAATTCTGTTTGTCTCGTGTATTGCCAAACTAAACTGTAAGGGTTGGCCATGCAGTGCAGCTAAGCTTTACTATTGAAGAGCAAATGAAATTTTCCATTTCAACGTTGAAGTTCTTAGATTTGAAATTTCTGCATTAATGATCATTTTATCCTTGTTAACTCTTTAGAATTATGAGAATGCACTATTCTCTTTTTAAAAAAAAATATTCTGACATTTAAATTAGTGTTTATCTAAGAAAAATGATGTTTATGTTTGGAGAGTGTTTTGAAGACAAACAAATATTGTAATGAGTATTGAATAATATTCAATAATGAAGAATAGAATAGAACAAAGTTGAATAATGTACAATGAATCATGAGCAAATAAATTTCCTTTATTTGTAGTTCATGAATAGTAATCTTGTCCCAAGTATGTATAAATCATCCATAATTAGTTAATTTGGGTTAATTAAGAGATTAAATCTATTACCAATTCATTAATTAAGAAGAAAGATTAAATGGAACTCTTTCACTTATAAAAAATTATTTTTCATGCAAAACACCAATTAATAAAATATAATTTGAATAAAACAAATTAAATATTTTTCTGCTTGTTATAGTTTATATGACTTTTTTTTATTAGATTCATGGGTTGATTGATCAAATTATTTAATATGATGGATCTAAATTTTAGATTGAAATTCTCTTATTTCACGAGATTGGAACTTTTCTTATGAGAGCCACCTCTTAAATTAAGTGTTGGATAATTAGTGATTCAACAATTTTAGTTGGTTAAGAATTGAGATGAATACTAAAGTGAAGAGTTACAAGAAGTCTAGAATGTGTGGGATACATATAGAGAAGTCTGTGAGGTGTGAGACACGAAGGAGGAAGCGAAACGGGACTCAAAGACGCAAAGGGACAAGAAAACGCGGATAGCTACAGGGCTCAGTGCTGCGGTGCCCAGGACTGTAACCCAGCCCCGCAGCGCTGGGCGCAATTCTGTCCAACGCTGCAGCGCCCATGGACGAGCGCCGCAGTGCCAGAACGCATGGAAAAGTCCGTTTTGATTCGAGATTTCGAGTTTTGGGAAGTTTTGGACTTCCAAAACAAGTGAACTTTTACTCCAACTAGGAATAGGGTTAATAGGCACGAAATATACTCTATATAAACACTTGTAAACCCTTGATTTCATATCAAGCATTGAGAGAGACTCTAAAAGAGGGGAAGAACTAGGTAGACACTAAGTGCTTGTGTGCGCTAAGGTGGAACCGTTGTTTGGGTGATCATTGTTCGTGGTAGAGCAAGGGTTCACTAAACGTTTAGGTCCTTTTGAGGGTTCTTCATATCGTGTTTCCTTGTAAAATCTCTAGGGAGTTATAATAAGAGAGGCTAGGATCCACCGTGGACGTAGGCAATTGGCCGAACCACGTAGATTGTGTTGTGCTCTTTTATTTTTTGCTTTGAATTCTTGGTGTGTTTGCTTGATTGACAGGTTATTCCGCTGCGCAAGGAGGTTAGAGTTCTAGGCTGAATCTTGGGTTCTTCGCTTCAACATAACCTCAAGAGGGAGAAGGGCGTTACCTCCCTCAACAAACTAGTATCAGAGCTAGAGGTTCGATAATACACATCTGGGGTATTTAAACCATGGCTACAATCAAGTAAGAAATAGAGAAGTTCAATGGGATGAATGACTTCAATCTTTGGAGGAAGAAGGTTAGGGCTCTACTAGTGAAGGAAGGGCAAGACTCAGCTTTTGAGGAGGCCAGCTACTCAACTAGTGATGAAGCGACAACCTCAAAGTCTGGGCAAAAAGATTGGGACACGATTCAGAAAAAGGCTCACAGCACCTTATTCCTAGCGTTAAGCAACAAAGTATTAAGGGAAGTTGGTGATGAAGAAATCGCTTTTGGGCTATGGAAAAGACTCGAGGTATTGTACATGAAGAAGTCTCTTGCAAATAGACTTCTTGTGAAAAAGAAACTACATCAGCTGACAATGCACGAGGGAACTTCATTGAGAGCTCACATTGACGAGTTCAACAAGATCGTCATAAATCTTGAGCAACTGGGCATCAAGACTGAGGATAAAGACAATGCCATTATCCTGTTAAGTTCGTTGCCAAAAAGCTATGAGAGCTTTGTGGATACGCTACTGTATGAAAAAGAGTCTTTAATGATAAATGACGTAAAGGCATCATTGAACTCAAAAGAATTGATAAAGAGATCAGAGTCTGAGAGTAGAGCAGTTTTGCTTGTACAAGGAAGGAAGAGCAACCAATCAAGGAGGAGATCCAAGAAGTGTTTTCTTTGTAATAAGGAAGGGCACTTTGTGAAGGAATGTCCGAAATCAAAAGGCCAAGGAGGGTGGGCTGCAATTGGTACTGAGGAAGACACCGAAGTTGTAGACATATTGGTAGCCTCAAGGGGAAAGTATGTTGGCAAATGGATACTAGATTCGGGGTGCAACGTCCATATGTGTCCCGACAGATCGATGTTTACCAATTATAAAGCCAAGAGAGGTAAAGGTCTAATGGGGAATGACATGACTTGTGAAATCATGGGAGTTTGTGACATAAGGCTGAGGATGCAAGGTGGAGAAACTAGGAAGTTACATGGTGTGAGGCATGTTCCTAAATTGAGCAGGAACTTGATATCCCTAGGCAAGCTCGATGAGGAAGGGTATTCGGTTAGAGCGAAAAAAGGAAAACTGAGGGTAGAGAAAGGACCTATAAGGTTTGAGGGTGAGAAGCACAATGGGGGGATCTATGTACTTACTGGGACGGCCATGAGTGGCCCAACGCGGGGTGTTGGGGCAATGCAGACCACTAGGCGACATCCAAACCGTGCTCACCGAGGTGATGAGGGTCGGAAAGGAGTGCAACGCATCCATACTCTATGCAAGGTACACAAATGCCTTTGGAGACCGAAGTCACTAGCCCAGGGAAAGTTAAGTCTTGGTGAAGACTTAACTGGACTCAACTCTAGGTGATAGAGTATTAGTGTGGATCGGATCCCGAAGCCTTCTTATTTGGAAGATTTTGAATCAAGGAAGGGTTTGTTGGATAATTGGTGATTCAACAATCTTGGTTGGCCAAGAATTGAGATGAATACCAAAGTGAAGAGTTACAAGAAGTCTAAAACGTGTGGGATACGTATGGAGAAGTCTACGACGTGTGAGACACGAAGGGGGAAGCGAAACGAGACTCAAAGACGCGAAGGGAGCAAGAAAACGCGGATAGCTACAGGGCTCAGCGCCGCAGCGCCCAGGACAGTAACCTAGCACCGCAGCGTTGGGTCCTCAACGCCGCAATGCTGGGTCCTCAGCGCCACAGCGCTGGCCGTGATTCTGTCCAGCGCTGCAGCGCCCAGGGACGAGCGCCGCATCACCAGAACGAGTGGAAAAGTCCGTTTTGATTCAGGATTTCGAGTTTTGGGAAGTTTTGGACTTTCAAAACAAGTGAACTCTTACTCCAACTAGGAATATGGTTAATAGGCACGAAATATACTTTATATAAACACTTGTAAACCCTTGATTTCATATCAAGTATTGAGAAAGACTCTAAGAGAGAGGAAGAATTGGGTAGACACTAAGTGCTTATGTGCGCTAGGGTGGAACCGTTGTTTGGGTGATCATTGTTCGTGGTAGAGCAATAGTTCACTAAACGTTTAGGTCCTTTTGAGAGTTCTTCATATTGTGTTTCCTTATAAAATCTCTAGAGAGTTATAATAAGAGAGGTTAGGATTCTTGGATCCATCGTGGACATAGGCGATTAGCCGAACCACGTAGATTGTGTTGTGCTCTTTTATTTTCTGCTTTGAATTCTTGGTGTGTTTGCTTGATTGACAGGTTATTCTGCTGCACATGGAGATTAGAGTTTTAGGTTGAATCTTAAATTCTTCGCTTCAACATAACCCTAAGAGGGAGAATGGCATTACCTCCCACAACATTAAGCATAATGAGCACAAGCTAGTTGGATCGCTAGAAAATAGGCTCAACACATATAAAAGTAATTAATTAAAGTTCAATTTATCATCAAAGAATTCTTAAGCTTTTAATTATTCCCAACTAAACCTCTATCTCCGATATATATACATGTATATTTAGATATTATATAATCTTGATGAAATATAACTCTAACTACCTCTTTTAATATTCTAAGTTTGAGTCAACATAATGAAATATAACTTTTATTTTTCTTTAAAAGTTTGGATGGAAATAAAAAATTCACTTGCGAAACATCAACTCTTATTCTTTTTTTTTATTCAAACTGGTAATAGATGTAAAGCGCGTTCACTCAACTTTTAGTCTTACCCTCTCTGGGTTTGTATCTGCACTTAATTTATATTGATTTATATAATTACTCAACTGCAAATACAAAGCGCATTCATTGATTTTCACTCAATTTATACCCTTTTTGAGAGAGTGCTCAAGCTCATTAAAGAGCGATATTATTTTTTATCAAAGAATAACTTTTTTAGCTCAATCAAATTAAAATTCCTAAATTTCTCAAATTTGTAATCCTTGAATTTGTTTTTAAAAAACTTTTATTTATTTTTCAAGAAAGGTTTTAATAAATTTTTTTGGTTAGACATTGGTTTAATGAAAATGGAAAATTGTATTAAGGGTGAGCAAAATAAATTAAAATTCAAAAAAATTGAACTAAACTAGACCTGATTGGCCAGTTCGGTTCTAATGTTAAAAAATGTCTGTACAATTACAAATTTTTCAGTCCCCGAAAATTTGTAATTTGGTTCGGTTTAGTGTTAAAAAAATAAAATAAAAAATCAAACTGTACAGAAAGTTAAATTTATCCTTTTGATATTTTATTTCAAATTACTACATATAACACAGATTTTTTTATTTTAAAACAAACTTACGATGAGAATGGTTGCAAGGAACATCAGTATATAAACCATTTAACAATTATCCCTAATCCTAAAATCCTAATTTCCTAAATTGTGAAAGTTAAAACTTGAAACACTCTTGTTTCTCTCGGTCTCTCCCTCTTTGAAAATTAAAACCCTGGCCACCATCTCTAAAGATTGAAATGCCACTGACCACTGTGACTGAAGTTGTAATGCTAGCCATCGTTCCTGAAGTTGAAACACTGCTGACACTGTGACTGAAAGGTTGTGTCTCCCTCTTTGTTCCCTTCTATGCTTGTTAGTTGTTATCCCACCTCTTTGTGCATGTATCTTTCAATGACGGTTGAATTTTGGTAAAGCTCGATAATTAGTCTAGCCAACTAAAAAGATTAAAAAAATATTTTAAAAAAATTGTTGGACTTTTTTTATTATCAATTATCAAATGAAGTGGCATGGCTGCTTATTCTTGGCGCCAAATTTTTATAAGATGATACAAAAATAATTTGGGGTTCTAATATACTGTGTTGTTGAATTTGTTGGTCAGAGAAAGGCTGAGCCATTTTTTTGCAAATTTATTTTATCTTAATTCTTATGTTTGGTCTAGGAATGAATAATGTGCATAAGTTGTAAGGCTGTTAGCAAATATATTATAGTCTATAGATGATATACATTATTTGAAACTTTTATCTTTTCAACTAGACTATAATATTTTGCAAACCCTGGTATTTACAAAGTTTATTTTGCAAGTGGCGTGATATCAATTTACGGCTATCATAATATCAATTTACTACATAAATTTTAGAAGCACTATTAGCTTATATTATTCTATCATTTATAGGGGTGGACAAAATTTCAACCTGTCTAAAAATTTTTTGGGTCGATTTAAGAATAAGAATAAATTCAAGATCAATGGGATAGATTTGTATATCCTAATTGGGTCGGGTCAGGTTCGAAAAATTCTCAAATAACTTCAATTTTTTAAATATAATAAATTTTTTTAATTTTTTTTTATAATTAGAATTTGAATTATAAATTTAATAAAATTAAAATTTGAATTATAAAATTTAATAAAATTTAAATTAGAATTATAACATTTAATATAATTAAATTATAATTATAATTGAAATTAGAATTATAAAATGTAATGTAATTATGAGATTTAATGTAATTGAAATTAAAATTAGAATTGGAATCGAAAAGTAATTGGAATTATAATTATAAAATTTAACATAATTGAAATTGAATTTAGATTTGAAATTATAACATTTAACATAATTGAAATTGAAATTGAAATTATAATTATAACATTTAATGTATCTGGAATTGAAATTATAATATTTAATATAATTATAATTATAATTATAATTATAACATTTAATGTAACTGAAATTAGAATGATAATATTTAACATAATTAAAATTAAAATTAGAATTAGAATAATAATAGTTAACATAATTGAAATTATAATTAGAATAATGATATTTACCGTAATTGGATTAAAATTAGAATTATACATCTAACGTAATTGAATTTGAATTTGAAATTATAACATTTAACGTAACTGAAATCAAAATTGGAATCAAAATTATAACATTTAATGTAACTGAAATTAAAATTAGATTTACAATTATAACATTTAACGTAATTGAAATAAGAAATGGAATCAGAATTATAACATTTAAAGTAATTAAAAATAAAACTGAATTTAGAATTATAACATTTAATGTAATTGAAATTAAAATTAGATTTGAAACTATAACATTTAACGTAATTGAAATTAAAATTAGATTTGGACCATTTATAATATTTAACATAAAAATACAAAAAAAAAAAGCCAAAAATTATCCAAACAAACTCTAGATTTTCCTTTCTACTTTTCCATTACTTCTTGCCAATAAAAGACATTCCAAAAATTTTGAGAAAGACACTTAAATTTAGTGCAATACTCAAAAAAAAGAATTTAAATAAGAAACTTAAAAATATAAAATTTGACCAGTTAGGGACATAGGCCAAAAATGTCCTATGTCCCAAAAATGTCCTAGTGTCCTAAGTTATGTTTCGATCAAGACAGAAATGATTTTCTTGATTGGGACTCAAGTCTGGTCGGGTTTGTCTCAAACCCAACCCATACCCAAATGCCCACCATTAATCATTTAAATAAAAATTTTAGAATGTAATTTTACTTTTACTTAGATATAAATTTTTAGAAGAGTAACATTTATACATTTAACATTTCAGTTTTATTTGTTATTTTTGAAGCAATGAAGTTCTTATTTGTCTTTTTTGTCTTAAGAGACTCGTTTATTTTAATTTGAATTCGAATTATCAAAATGAGATGAAGGTTGAGTCCACATTGAAAAAAATACAAATGTTTGTATGCATTTAACGAGTAAAAATAATCATTAGTAGGTCCATGTGCCCGTGTATTGCAATCGAATTTGTAATACTCTCTTAAGTTATATATAAAGTAAGAAAAGTGGATCCAAAAGTAGAAAACAGAGCTTAGAAATTGTTAAAATTTTTGCTATGTAACATCCTAATTTTATAGAAATATTATTATTTTATATTTATATTATAAATAAATATTTCATTAAATCGTTAATTATTTTTTATTAAAGTAAGATGCTTGTAACATTTCGAACATTTGTATTGATCTGAAGGAGTTTAGATTAGGTCTAAAGAGTTAAAACCTTGTTTGAAATGGGACAAAGACTTGAGAATATATTTGCAATGACATAATTACAAATAGTTACAAGTGTTGTTAGGAAATATCATTGTGTAAATATGTTCTCGAATTGTTTGTTCCTGATCTATTTTCACTAATGCAAGGTTTGTCGAGTTGAACTATTTTATATAGATTAGTGTATATCTATATCTGAATCGTCCAGATGATTAATCTTAGCAAAATATGAGTTTAGTGGAAGCTCGTATAGATATAAAAGTATTCAGTGAGGATTGAATACCGAACAAGACTCATGAAGACCTCTAATAGATATCTCATAAAACTGTCAATGGAATGTGTTCTTGAGTTGAGTAGTATCCGTGATTTGTTAACCTGAGCACCACAATGAGCTTATAAGTGATCCAACATACTTTGGTTCCACACATGTTAGAGATATTTCATGGTTGACCGCTGCGTGTCGCTTGATATGGGTTAATGCTCATGGAGTCCGGTGAATGTATATATGAGATCCTTCAGCTCATATGGGTGAGTTAAATATCCAGATACTCTAAGATTATATTCTAAGAAGTCTTGTGGCAATAAGCATTAATTTCAGAAAAGAGTTTCCCGTGCTATAAATAATATTGCACTGTTTATTAGAATACTAATCGAAGAGATAGGTTTATAGTTGTGCAATAGGGGATTTGATGGTGTTGATTTATATCTCCGCTCTTTCAAGATATTAATGAGGTATGGATTATACGAATATGGATTAATCTTAACTTGTATAGTTTAACTAGCTATTTTGTATTATCCATAATGTGTGTGTGGGGGGGGGGGGGGGGGCATCAGTTATAGACTTATGAAAAAATTTCGTGAGATAAAATGAATGTGAATTTAGAGAGTTTCACTATATAAAGTGTATTTTTTGATAACGTGGGTAACATATTAGATCAAATTATTTGATTCAGAAAATTTTTAAAAAATATGAATTTACTTTAGAATCTTTCGGAGAGTAGTTAAGATTTAAATGTTAAACTTAAAATTTTGTCAAATAAGACTTGACACTTTTATCTATTTAATGTATGTCTTAAATTGTGCCAATAATTTTTATGAATACTAATTCGAATATTAATAAATAAAATTATTATAAAAAAATAAAATTATTATTATTCTTTATATTTGCAATTGACAAATAATGAATCAAATGAATACATTTGACACATTCACTTCACATTTGTTCAATTTCTTGAAATAAAAACAAATAAAATGTGTTAAAATTTAATTAACTAAATTTGAAAGTTATAGCTACTTGTTATATCTTTATTGGCGTGAATCAAATTTGAAGAATTGAATTCAATTCAATCCAAGCAAGAGGTGGCGTGAATGAAGCCACTTATTGCTTCTTTATTTTGCCACTAATTTATATTTAATGAGTAAGCTTTTCTTTTTGTTTTGTTACTATATTACATGTATTATTAGAATTTTATATAATTAGATAATAAAGAGACAAGCTTTGCCTATAAATATAGTGTATGGTCGAGAGAAGCAAAATGAAGAAAGAACTGAATTTTTTCAATATCTGTAAAGGTTAAAAGTTAAAAGCATTCAAGAGATAGAAAATAAAATAAAATTAAAATTATTTAAATATTTTAAAAAAGAAGGTTATTATTTTAGCTTGTGGAAGTCCACCCCGTCTCACTCTAAAATTGTTAAAAGTACGCTTCGAAATTGAGTCCTCTAATTTCATTAGTGTAATGAAATTATTTTAATGTGTATTAATTTCATTGTGAAATATGTTATTTTTAAATTATTTAAAATGTACATATTTATCTATAACAGAATTCAAAAATATATATTAAGAACAAAGTCAATGAAGAAATTAGAATAGGAACATTTATTATCAATGTTTTCTTTAATGCACTTAAGGATAAAATCAACAATATATTTATATCTTTACACATTATGACATAATTTTTTAATCACTAGATTAACACATATTCAACAATTAATATTACAAATGACATACATTATTATAATTATAATACATTATGATTTATGACAAGATTTATATCCCATAATGGTTGTAAACAGAACATCATAACTAATTTAATCTAGTGTAGGATTGTTGTACAATTATAAATCAATTGTTAAGTTATTTTTAAATTAATCATTTAATTTTATTTTTAGATGGATTTTATGTTACTATTGGATAATGGTACATATGAGATTGGTGGAAGTGGATTAACTACTACTCTAAGGTCAAAGGCATGGAAAGTCTTTACCAAAGTTTTTTTTTTTAATATTCTTCTACAATTATAGAGGAGGGGAATCGAACCCTTGACCGCAAGTAAGAGGGGTGCATTTACAAGGGATTGCTTGCCATTTAAGCTAAATCCCCATGTGCAGTCTTTATTAAATTAATAGTATGAGAAAGAGCTAAGTGCAATTATTGTACTTGTAAAAGTAGTATTGGAATTTTTAGTTTATGGACTTATATGGGTAGATGTGTCACATATAAAAATAGTGTAGTAGATGACAAGCAAACTATATTAACTTATAAAAAATAAAAAGTGGACGGTGAAGGGGGTGAACAACAACAAACTATTATTGTACCTGTAACATTTAATAAATAGGCGTGTAGAAAGACATTAGTTAAGATGATTATTACTATTAGTTGTTTTATAGTTTTATAGAATGGGATGGTTTTAAAGAGTTTTATAGAGTTGTTTGTCCAAAATTTGATATTATATCCAGAAGAAAAATAGCTAGAGATATACTTTAATTGTACAAAAATGAAAAAATTGTATTCAAAAATATTTTTTGTGCAAATGGGCAACAAGTTAGCATTACCATAGATACATGAACCTCAATACAAAATGTTAATTATATAGTAATCACAATCTATTTTATTGATAATAATAATTAGGTTCTTCAGAGAAGAATATTAAGTTATGGTTTAGTAGTAAACCATAACGTGAAGACAATTGATAAGTTCATTAAGTCTTGTTTGTATGATTGGGGTATTGAAAAATTGTTCACAATAGTAGTTGATAATGTTAGTGCTAGTGATATAGCAATCAATTATGTTAAAAGAAAGTTAAGACATTAAAAAGATGATGGGTTGGTGTTAAATGGTGAATATTTGCATGTGAGATGTTGTGCCCATATTTTTAATTTGATTGTTAGCGAAGAGTTAAAAGAAGTAGATGAAACAATACTTAGCATTTGCAATGTTGTGAAATATATTAGATCACCCCTTGCTAGATTAGCAAATTTCAAATTATGCGATGAAAAGAGAAAAAAAAAACCTTGTAAGGGTCTTGTAGCATTAAATGAATCTACTAGGTGAAATTCAACATACTTCATGTTGGAAAGTGTGTTAAAATTCCAAAAACGAATTTGAAAGAGTAAAGGATAATGATACTTTATTTGGCTGATTTTCGAGAGGGTGAAAATGAAAAAACTTGGGTTGGTCCATTCACTTGTGAGGAGTGGGTGAAAATTAGCAGATTTATGAAGTTTTTAATGATATTTTATTATGTAGCACTTAAGTTCAATGTTTCTTTTTATGTAACTTCACATATTTATTTTAATGAGATGTGAAAGATTCAAATACACTTAAAAAGACTTAGTGTTAGTATAGATCATTTGTTATATGTGATGTCAATTAATGTAAAGAGAAAGTTTGATAAATATTGAGGTGCTTTGCATAACAAAAACTAATTGTTATTGATTGTAGTTGTTTTAGATTCACGTTGCAAATTGAAGTATGAGATTTATTGTTTAAATACTTTTTTTAATCCTAACTACGTTGATATTGTATAAAATGAGATTAGAGTATTGTTGTATGAGTTGTATAAATCTTATGTTGCATGATACAATGGTAATGATTTGAGTTGTGAATTTATTAGTACTTTCTATCAACTTGATGAGCATTTGCCCTCTATTTTAGAGGAGGATGATAAGGAGTTTTTTGATGTGATTCTTGTAATCCATTTTTTAGATATACAAAACTTCAAGAATCAATAATGGTTATTGAAGGAAAGCATGAGATTTAGATATATTTGTTAAATGATATCTTTAAATAAATAAAAATTTTGAAATTTTAAGTTGGTGAAAGGTGAATTGTACAAAGTACCCGAATTTATCTCATATAATAAAAGATGTATTGACAGTTCCAATCTTTATAATTGCATTTGAGTCAACAGTTTCAATCTTTATAATTGCATTTGAGTCAATATTTAGTATTAAAAAACTTATTCTTGATCCATTTAAAAGTTATTTAATTACTAAATCTGTTGAGGCATTGATTTATAAATAAATAAATAAAGATACATTCTTCTTTATTTAAAACAAGTCATGAGAGAGCATGTGTGGAAATTGACTTTTATGAAGCTGTTAAATTAGGTATCAAAATTTTGTTACTTATTTTATTTATGTACCTTGTCAAAATTTATGCATCTTGTCAATTTATAATAAAAAAATGAATTTTATATTAATATTTTTCTTAGGCAATGTAAAATTTGTAAAACCAACAAAATTAGCAAAGGAGTATATAAACCTTAAATAAGGATTGACTTGGTTACTGATTAATAATTAATATTATTTCTTATGTTATAATATAAATATAAGAGATAATTTATATTATTTGTATATTATTTTTTTATTATATAAATTTTATTGTGGTTTTAAAATTTTGAGTGTGACTTCAATTAATAGACTTTGAGTTTAAAAAACCTTGTCTTTATTTCTCTTAATCCTTTTATATATTAAGTTGTATCTTTTTTAACTTTTTTAATTTTTTAAATTATTGTAATTAATTTGGTATTTAATCCTTAATAGATAAGATACCACGAGAGGTTCAGAGAAATATAATCCTCATATTGGCCACATAGACGACAGGTAATACGTGGCACAATTGCTCTTTCTGAAAGCTCTACGAGTGGCCGAGCAAGCATACAATAAAGGCATGACATAGATAAAACAACATAGATCGTTATGTACTCTCATTTTTCTTCTCACCAATCTAGCTTTGCAAGACTTAACAAAGAAAAATAATGAGACCATTCCTTTTTTCCCGAGCAAATATACATTGTGGCTTTAAGATCCTGAATAATTTAAAACATTTCAAAGACTTAATATAAGCTCAACCTCCCATCTGTCAACAACTACAAAAGCTTAAGCATTTTCAGTCGCTCTTCATGTTCCGCATCCAGTTTCGGTGGCATGTAATTGCCATGAAGATCCTCCACTACATAATCCTGCAAAGGTTTTTGAGCATTAACTATTCCTGAATTTGGGAAGTGAATCAAAGCAAGGTCTTCACCAACTAATTTATGCAATTAATATCAGTATGGAAGATATAACAGAAAGTTCAAGACGTTGGAAGTGCCTTAGTGATTACCTTTGTGAGCTCCCTCTTGGTAAGAATATGGTAGTGTTTCTGCCAGATCTTCTGAATAGCCATAGTGGCAGCTAGGAAACCATAGGCTATGCCAAGAATGGCAAAAATGACAACAAAAACGATGACCAAGGCAAAGCATGCTTCCATAGATGCAGGAAAACAATCCAAGATACCCCACCCATAACAGCAGTTTTGGCAGCCAGCCATCCGTGGGTCATTAGTATTGAGGGAGGAACAATGTAGAATGAGCCCGTAAAAACCAAGCAGCACAAAGAAGGCCATTACCCCTGACAATGTTCACACATAATCTCAGAGAACATGCTTTAAATGTGCACCAATGTAAACAGAAACATACAGAGACTTTTAAGTCAAGCCACCAATAACCTGGCTAGTGCTTCTCTTTACAGGACAAACAGAAACTTCATGATTACAATTTCTGTCATAGAAATAGCCATACACACAACCAGAGAAATAACATTTCAAGGTGCAATTTTCCCATCATACCATTAACCTTGAAATAGACTGAAGCAATTAGGAGGTCATATATACAGAAGACAGCTCTGAGCCCTAGTAATTTATGTCCCTTTGTATAAGTGTGGTAATTTAAAAATAACTCAAAACTGAAATATTCCACCACAAAATCCAATATAAAGGTTATAAGCACTATATCGTTTAGTCATTACATCAACATACACGGGACCAATGAATTTACAGAAGTTTACCTATACAATAATAAAATGGAATAGGATGCTTTGATAGGATATGGTCCCAGCCATCACTGAATGAATTACGGAAGGCCCCATCTTTATCCATCAGGTAAGCAAATCCACCCACAGCAGCAATTACCTGGAAATCAGACAACAGCAGCTTTTAGATAGCAGTAAACAGAAAATTGATTCTAGATTCTGAAAATACACCACCCTACAACTCAAAACTCATAGCAGAACCTAGTGAAGGTTAGGTAGAATGACCAAGGACCTCAATTCAATAGACAATAACTTTGCTTTTTTTTTTTTTACCATTTTTTTTTCCAATTAGCTTACACATCTCGTGCTTTTGACTTTAAACACAAAAAAAGCTTAAATAGGGGCAAAACTAATATTAAAAAAAAAACACAAACAAAAAACAAAACAACAAATATAAGCCAGATTCAGCATATGATCAGACCTAAATTTAACAAAAAGCATGATCATGTGCTGCAATTTCAGTTCTAGATTGTTAACTCTGCGATACAGCGAACCACTGACACTCATCTTTAGGCAGATGTCTGTATGGTTCTGCAATACACCTTGGCATTTATTTCAAAATTTTGAATTAGATTAAAGAAAAAAAAACTCCATATTTCAATTCAAATTTACATTGTTAGAATTTATTTTATTTACCAATAATGATAACCATACTACCAATACAAGCCAAATTCACTGCTTAAATTAAGTGGCCAACTGTAGAATTAAACACCTTACTGATTAGACAAATAAAACAAGTTACGCAACAAATTAGTTAACAGATATTCCAGAAGACAGCTTTAGAAATGCAGAACAAACTCAAATTAGAGTTGGTAACAAAAAAAAAAAAATACTTCATCTATGCAATCCTCTAGCATAGGGAGCAAAGTAAGATTACTCACAGTTTGTACTGCCAAAAATACAAAGAAAACATCCCTCGCCACGAAAAGTCTAAACTTGATTTTTCGCCAAGAAATATCCTCAAATTGTTCAACTCGAAGGTGAAATTGCGCTTTGCAGGTTGTGCAATGTGAAAATGCAAAACCTTCCTACAATTTAAAGAGCAAGGAATCTATTAGAACATCAACAAAAGAAAAATAGCAGATAACAATTTCCAATTTTTGGCCATATTTGTAGTGCTAAAGAAAAGTAATACTTAACCTTAACAGAGCGCCAATGATCAAGGCATGATCGATGAACAAACTGCTGAGTGCCTTTGCACATGCATGGACATATCAATTCATCCCCTAAAACATTGAATAACAGCAATTAGGCCTCAGGAAAACAGTGTAGACCCTAGAGAAAACACCGATCAGAAAATATAATGAGCTTGAATAGTATTTTCAATGCCACCCTCATGCTTAGAGAAACCTCTTGACCACTTTTACTTCCAAACTTTGGTTGGAAGTATTGGACAAAGGCACATCCCAATTCTACTAATTTCTATCTTCATCTAGCTTATCAATTCCGAAGTTCATGCATTGGACATTAATGTAAAGTCCATCAACATCACTATGTCACTTCTATCCTACATAAATAATCATAGTTCATCCAAATCTATTGAATCATGTCTTCTAAATCACAGAGAAAAATCAAATCCTAATAATAGAAAAGCATATAATTGTGATCAAATTCATGAAACTTAACAAAGAACACGTGGTCACCTGGTTCGCTATCGCTTTCGAGGCAAATGCGACAGCAAGGAATGGAGCCATTCTCGATATCTTCATCTTTAATCTCACTCGTGCTGGAACTGGAACTGGAACCCGGAGTTGAATTTAGAAGAGGCGCTTCAGAGACGACCTCGTTTCCGAGCAAAGGATCAGCATCGCTAGGGTTATTTTCAGCAAACGGCTCCAGTTGCACTTCTCCTTTCATTGATCGTCTTCACCTATAAAAGGAAACAATATATATATATAATCAAATTGACAAATAGCTGTTCAAAATCGTAACGATCAAGCGCTGACTGAAACAAGCTCAGGGTTGATTATATTTGTGATGAGATGTTTAATTTTCCAAATTTGACGAAAATTCGTGTGGATATCGTCGGTGTAAAAATAAATATTAAAATAAAAAAGAAATACCTGGAAATTGGAGAGAAAAAAGTCACTGTACTTTTAAGGATGCGTGGATGAATAATAAGAGAAAGAGAGAGAGAATGGGCCTCAAATATAGGTGGGACTGGGGACCGGGGACTGGGGAGGGGGCAGGCAGGGCTCAGGGCTCTTAAGTCTTGCCTAGTTGACGCCCGGGGGAGCCCACTGCATTTGGATTGGACGCCAACAGAAAATGGGCCTAACCATCTCTCATTCATTGCTTCCTTATCATAACCATTATTTTATTTCAACCATTTCTCTCTGTCACGACTCACGAGTTTCCTCTACATATATATTAAATAATATAATAGGTAAATTTTTATATAAGTTTTAGGCTGATAAAAAAAATAAGTTTTTATAAAAAATTTAAGCTAACATAAAATAAAAAAAATTAAAATAAATAAAAAAAATATTTATACATTACTAACAATACAAGAAAGGTAAATTATATTATTCCCCCATAAAAATTCTATGGACCAAACAAATAGGCCCATAGCCAATTTCATGTAGAAAGGCGAGTTCAAAGGCCAAAAATCATTAGGTGAACGCAAAGCAAGGAGAGCATGAACATCAACAAACCTCTATCTCATTTTTCAAGATCTTACTAGTTCGAGATCTCTTACACTGCTCAGATTGGAATCTAGTAAAACTTAAGACCCCAAATACTTGGGCCCACACAATTACAATCCAATAATAAGCTCTGACTCGGTTAGCAATGGGATCTCAAATATCCCATACAAGTTCGTGATGCAAATGTGTCAAGCCATCCGCGAACAAATGGCAACAAGCACGGTCCCCGCAAGCTGCTCGAGATTTCAATAAATCTCGAGCAGCTTGACCAATCAATTCACAAGATGAATCCTAAGCTATAAAAGAAAAATGGGAGCATTCTTATTAAGGAAAGTCAACAGCTCAGATGAGGTAAAGTCATTATGATTTATAGCTTGCACCACCCCTAGAGAGAATCCCTTAATCTTGGGAGGCAATATCCCCTAAGTTACGCCAAGCAATCAGTTGATGACATCTACGTTCACCTTCAATTACACCAAGCAATTTGGTGATGATATGAACGTTCACCTTCAATTACGCCAAGCAATCTGGTGATGACCTAAACATCCGCCCACAAGATTTTCAAATTCTGATTCTATAAAAAGGGGATGGAAAACAGGGAACAGGTTCTGATTCTCTAGATACAAAAACTACTTTTTTATTTTTTTCTATTTCCTCTCACCACATTTTTTTAGGCTAACTTAAGCATTTGAGGGTCTTCGTCAGAACCACCACTGGCGAGGCTATAATAAATGTATTTCCTGATCTCTGCGGGAGCAGTTAGCAAAAGGTTCAGAAGGCCTAAGATCACAACTCAATTCAAACAAGGCCTAAACAAATTTAAAAATCGTTGGGCCCAAAAAGCCTTTTTTTTGGTTAAAAATTTTTAGCGTCGTCTATGAGAATAAAATAAAAAGTTTTGTCAAGCATATACTAAAACACCAATAAATGGAAGATCAATCATCAAATAGTAGGAACCAACTCGGTGGACAGCAACAAGTTGGGAATTTAGGCAGAAATGGAACCCAAGAAGCTCACCCACCTAAAACCCAGTTAGTTTGCTTGGAACCTCCTTGGCAAGAGACGTTCAAGAAGAGTTATAAATGCTAAGGGAGAAAAATGAGGAATTAAGGCAATTGAAGGTTGAGATATTAAAAAAACGGGGAAGAAGCGGAGAATAAGAGATAGGGGACGAACAAAAGGAGAATTCCGACCCTTAGGGTTTAAATACTCAGGAGAACCTAAGCTGACAGGTTAAGGAGGAAAGATCGAAGGTCCCCTACGATTCTATTCGGGGAGGAAGACGAAGTAATGTGCCAGACGAATGAAATATATCTCAACTCAGGGACTTTTAGTAGGTGAGAAGTCGTGAGAATAACGGTCAAGAGCAACTATATGCTAAACTGCCTTTTAAAGATAAAGTTTGAGGATTAGAAGAACGGTTGAGGAACCTCTTTGAGAAAAATGAGAAGAAAGATAAACCTTCTCCAAAGAAAGCAGAGAAAGAAAGTCTCTGTTGATTAATGAGCTAAGAGACATAGAACTCCCAAACGGGTTTAGACTGTCGAGTCTTTATATTTACCTAGGAGTAACAGACCACAACCACTATATTAACAAAGTGACAGACCTGCTATCCATTATAGGACTAAGGCAAGAGCAAATATGTAGACTTTTTCACATAAGTCTTAAGGGTCCTGCCCTCATCTGGTATCGGGGTTTAAAACAGTAAACTATTTCATCTTATCATAAGATCATAGATAAATTCACGCAACACTTTCGGAGTTCTTATGAAGTGGCAAAAGACCGGACAGTTGAAGGAGATCATGCAAGGGAGGAATGAAAGTCTCAAAGATTATATGAAGAGATTCCATAAAGAAATGAACTTATTGGGTGCATTTGACCAACCAATAACCTTGGAAGCTTTTATGGCGGGGTTAAAGTTGAACAAATTATAGTTTTACCTGTCCGAGAGCAATATCTCAAACTACGTTACCTTGTAGTATAAATTATCCAAATACATCACCATAGTGAAAGAAGAAGAGGTGAAAAAATCATTTATGGACACAAGTCGAGGTTAAATTTACCTGTAGGAAAATAAAAGTATCAAGAGAGAAGAGACATGTCACCGCCCCTCGAATTTTAAATATTGAAGGGTTGACAGAGCAGACAGGCCACGACAAAGTGGCGATCTACTTGAATAAGTGATGAACACTTGAAATTACACATTTAATAAAAAGTTTTACATTATTATTTTACATTATTAGTGTTATTAATCTCTCTAACTTAAACATATTTATAATATTGTACTGAGATATTATCATCAATACCTTTAAAGTATAACTTAATTACATCAATACTCACAAATTAAAAAAATTAACGTTTATACCAAATTTTTGACCCAAATAAGCATTAACACTCAAACGTTACTCTTTTGCCATTAACTTAAAGATAACATTGTCAATTTGCTTGATATTAATTCAACATGTGTCAGCGTATTAATTATTAGATAAATTTAAATAAAATAATATAATACCAAACCTAAAACCTTTGTTTGGTTATATAGAAAGACAGAGAAACAAAAATATAAAGAGAAAAAGAGTAATGAAGTTCAAAAATTCATTTTATATGCCTAACTAGAAAAAAAATTCTACTTATTCATACAATCAATTAATATTTTCAGCATTATTTACAAATAATAATTACTAAAATTTAAGGGCATATTGTGGTCCATTTCCTTTAAAGTTCGTTTTCTTGTATTCCCAAACAATGACATAGTTATTGACTTTGCCTTGTAGGTTCATTTGCTAGTTTAGCAGAAAATTCTTAAAAACTAGCGGCATAAACAACCCCAAAAAAAAAAAGCTGAATTTGCACCCTTAAGAAAAAAACAACCCTTCAACAAGGTGAAAAAAAAAAAACTGAATTCAGTTTTTTTTTTTTCACCTCGTTGAAGGGTTGTCTTTTTTCTTCTTTCCCCCCTTAAGAAAAAAAACACAGCCCGAAAACATGAAGAAAGAAGTGCACACACATTCAAAATAGGTACACAATGTTTCTATTTCCACTTTCTTTAACTTCCCCAAAGCTTCGTACCAACTAAAAAAATTCTAAAATCCTAGTTACAAATTCATGCATTCAATTAAGAGAATATTCTCAAATGACATTTGCATAAACAAATTAAAAAGAAAAATCTAAACCCCAAATTCCTTAAAACTCAATTTTCACTTATTTTTAAAGAAAAATCTAAAGCGACGAGTATCCTTGAATCGATTCTGTAGAATCAATAGACTTTGAGCTAGTAAAACAGTAATCAACATGGTGCCACTTTTGCCGTGGAGTAAAAATTAAAGGTGGGTTTTTGTTTTATGGTGTTATCAATAAAAAAAAAGTGGGGTTAGAGATAACAAAATTAAGGGTTAGAGACGACGACGACGACGACAACAACAAGCGCTCAAATATAAAATTAATTATAACTAATTGTTAAAATTAGAGGTGTTAAATAGATCAGAAAACTTAAATTAATTATAATTAGTGATAGTTGTGCCATGCTTGTTGTGTGTACAACCATGGCACCACTTGCTTTCCCTGCAAGCCCGGCTCGACTCAGTTTGGCTTAGATTGGGCTACATGCTAAGTCTATTGATAGTAGCATGCAAAAAGAAGAAATAAATTTCAAGTGCATTGAACCCGAAAAATAAAATATATTAAAATCAAGGATTGATTTTATTTTAAATTTAGTGCAAGGGCCTAAATTCCCTAAGGCCATAATCTTGGGGCTTAAGCGAAGACAACCATCGAGATGGGATTGGAGATGCCCACAAGGCATTGGAAGCTTGAGGGTTGTAAACCCTGTAACCCCTTGCTTGGTATAAAGACTTCCTTCATTATATAATGGCGGGATATACTTACGGGAATGGCGACATCGATTTTTTGGTTTATGAAAATCTCTCTTTTAGGTAGAGTATTGAAATCTGTCTTTGACTGAAAGCAAAAGGAAGTCTTAACTTCCTCTTTATAGTTAGCCAAAGGAACAAGTGTGTGAGGAGCTATATTTGCTTCAACGTTGGCATGTGTATGAAAAACAAACATATATATATATATATATATATTTTGTCTTAGTTACAAAATAAAATATAAATATAAAAATAAAAAAAGTTAGCGTGGAAACTGTGATATTTTCTGTCAAGAATTTTATGATAGTTTTGTTTTTTTATTTTTTATTTTCATGAAAAAAAACGGAGCCGTTTAAGGGAGAAAAAAATTAAATAAAGGGCAGCATTCCCCCTTGATAGTTTTGTTTTTCATGTTCTTTAATTTTCATGGGAAAATTGCGCCGTTTAAGGCCCCCCCAAAATAACAATACCAAAATGGCATTATTTCACTTAAATTATAGAAATGGTGTTGTTTAAGGGGAAAAAAAAATTAAATAACAGGACGATCATTTTTCCTTTAAAATAACAACACTAAAATTGAGTTGTTTCTCTTAAATTATAGAAACGATACCGTTTTGATTATAGAATTAAAAAAAAAAAAAGTTGATGTGGAAACATGATACTTTCTATTATAAATTTGTGATAGTTATTTTTTTTTTATTTCCATTAAAATGGCACCGTTTAAAGGAGAAAAAAAATTAAATAAAAGGGCAGCATTTTCTCCCAAAATGACAAAACTAAAATGATGTCATTTTACTTAAATTATAGAAATAACATCATTTTGGTTACAAAATAAAAAAATTGACATGAAAACTATGATACTTTTTGTCATAATTTTATGATAGTTTTGTTTTTTATTTTTTTCATTTCTATGAGAAAATGGCGCCAGTTTTGTAACAAAAGAAATTCCTACACAGAAAAAGTTCTACATAATAAAATTTTAACCAAACTTTGTCGTTTTATAATATTAATAAAATGCATCGTATGATTCTTTTTGTCACATTTTTTTTAATTCTATCATAAAATTAGAATATTTTTTATCATAAATTTATAATAATTTTATTTTATGATAGAAAAATGTCATTGTTTTATAATAGAATACTAATTCAAAAAAATTATTCAAATTTGTGGTAAAAACCATCACAACCGCCAAATTATTTTAAAAAATTATATTATTAAAGGTCAGTTTTTTAGTAGTGCATGATAAAAATCAATACCAAATATGAGCTAAAAAAAATTGTATAAAATTTTTATTTAATTCAATACAAAACAAGTTATCAAATATGCCCGAAGCAGTAGAAGATTTCATTACGTGCTTACTTGTCTTAATTTCCACAATACTTTCCTATGGTCCATGGCTCCATGCATTATTAATCGAATCACCTAGTTTTTCAAGCATTCACATTAGAGCAAAAGTTTCAATATTCTTCAAGTCAACATGTCGTTGCAGTCGGCCTTGATTTTACGTTTCCTAGGTTGAAGTAACGCCAAATTTCTTCATAAACTCACGTACGGAAATTTTCAGCCAATTGGAAATCCTCTACGTGTGTGTTTTAGCTTTAGGAGGCGACCTTTTCAATGTGCTTCAACGTTTTTGAATGTGGCGGATTTCATATGATATATTGACCTAAATGATAGGAGAATGATTAATTTTATTATAAGAAGTCAGCAGATAATATCACTTGGGGTGGGGATGTGGTTAAGTTTAATCAAATTGGATTGGTTGAAAAAGATTCTAAAGCCAAGAATCCACGTATTAAAGTTCTAGGATATATACGTGAAAGACTCCCATTTTGGTTTATTTATTCGAAGGACATAGAATGAAGGAATAGCAAACGCAGATTGTTATTCATATATTATCGAAAGAAGAAGAAAAATTAATAACAAGAAGCAATCAAAGAGGGCAATTATAGGGTTCCAGAAACGAAAGAATATCATAATATTAACAATACAGCTCTGACGTTATAGCTGATATCATAAATATAATAATGCTTAATGCTTGCAATTATGCATCACTAATTATATATATATATATATATATTAAAATTTTAGATGAAAATGAGAAATTTCTAACCCATGAAATATCAGTCTTGATCTTCTGTTTTTACTTAAACTTATTGACCACAAACGTTTTCCACGTTTTCGACCAACCGAGCTATGTCTAAAAGGGCTTGCATCACTAACCATATATCATAGAGAAAATGAATCATATATCTACTTGAATTTCATGAAAACTCATAAAAAGAGATGAATCATTTAGACACTGTCATTAGAAAAGAGTACAATATTTCTGATTGGAGAAGATGCAATTCACAATCTCTCGTCTTGAGATACAAAGAAAACCAAGCTGATCATGCCTTGTGAATTCTGATATCATACCCTGCGTTGAGAAGATAGACAAATCTCTCAGTCTAATAAGTTAAATTAAAAAATATATTCTCCTTCTTTCTCTTTCCAAGAACAAACCAAAGTTAGAGAAAATCTGGCTAAATCTAATTCAATATCTATAATAATTATATCTGTAAAGTATAATAAGGGTCATGAAGAAAATTACTGTTGGAATTCAATATTGATCAAATTAAAGGTTGAGTTGGCGATGGTCCTGAAGGCAGTCTCGGATAAAACAATGGTAGTGCCTAGAGAAGAAGGCTGAGATTCTAATTGAAGGGCATAATCAACAATCCTGATTTGAATGGTCTGCTCAGGTCTGCAAATTCCACGCAGCGAGGCGCTTATGCACCTCACCAAGTATTGTCTCCCACACGATGCCCCATTGTCCCATATCCCATCTCCGGCTGCTCCAAACAAATTGCTCGACGGGAACTGCGTCGGCTCATTTCCAAAACACGTCGTCGCTGTAGTTGTAAATGTGATTAAATTTAGAAAGAAGAAATGAACAAGTAAAGCTCGTGAGGTCAAGTGAATTTTTGAAAATGAAGTTGGTTTGTGAATTGTGAATATAAATACTTACGTAAATATGGGGGACTGTAACGAGCAGCAGTGCCAACATCGGCAAAAGAGGTTTTACAGAGCTGGGAAAGAAAGAGGAAGAAAGATAGCCATTGGAAGAGTTTCTGTACATGTAAGCTGTGCATTTTCCAAGGAATATGCTATCGTCGTACAATAGGTAGATGTTAGATAATGCTGCGAGGTGCGAGCTGTGCCTGTATTCTAAGTCAACATAGACCCGTAAAGGTTTTTAATTCATTTTTCTTTGATCTTTAATAATGTTTTTATTGTTAAAAGAGACGGCTTGAAAACAACAAGCTTGGTGACTTCTCAACGCCAACTCACGACGCGGCTTTAGCCGTGATAATAAGATCTCTACTCTTTGACTTTGTTGCCGGGTAATATTTGCTTATGTATTAATCATATTTGCAAATGAATGCGGCACTAAGTGCTTCCAGCAGACTGTCGGGAGCAATTTATGGATACAAGAACAACGTAGCACCTACTGGCTACTGGCTACTGGCTACAGATTAGTTTTGAGTTGGGGACTGGACTGTGTTACGGAAGTTTTCCGTTTGAAAATTCAACACCATTAGATGGGTTTGCTTTTATCATCTTTCGTTGACTGCTGACAGCTGACCCAATCAGTATTCCCAAGTTCAACAAAATGATAAGATGTAGACACAACTTGCTGCAAACTTAGTTGTCTCGTCCAGTGGTCCTAGACTCTAGATGCATGAGATGAGAGGGCACTTCTAATTCTTACTTCTTTAACCCGGCTGATAACTTGATTCTAAGAAGAGAAATCTGTCACCTACTGTACTTTAAAAGAGAACTAATTTTTAATAAAGACAACTACTGCCAACCACTTAACAAGTAATCATACCTACTATTTTGCCTGGTTTGAAAATGGCTTTTGCATTTGTTTTCGAATTCTAGAACACATCGTCTGTGAACAATCGATGCAGAAAAACAGCAAGGTATTGTGAAGAAAACTGGATGAGGTGGTGGATTTAGTAGATTAAAATCCAACTACATAGGTTAATTTTCAAAACCATAAAAGAAAAAGAAAAATTTACACCGATGGCATATAGTCACTTTCTAAGTTTCTAATCTTTTTATGTTTGTGCAGGGAACTTGAAGCGAGAAAAAAATTTGATTGACAGTTCGTTGCACACAGAAAAAGAAATACATATGAGGGTATCTTTTAAGTGGTTTGACCATAATTTTAAAAGATCCTATACCAACTACTGATCCCTTCCATCACAATCACTTGACTGAGTGCAGATTTATCAACTGATCCCTCAAAGCGTTTCAAATTGTAGATAAGCTACTACCTAATCAAAGGTTAAAATTTACACGCCCAACTACAACTATAAAAGCAGCAGCAAGATTTATTGTTAAGATAAAGAGACAGATTCTTTGTACACATAATAATCCAAGAAAGTATGACATCCGAAAGATTTGACGATACAATTACAATGCTTTGCATGTAAAACTCGGCAGCGATGCAAAGGAGCAGGGTCAAGTCAACGATTGCTGCCACCAAACATAAATACAAGGGAAATGCTAAAATATGATCCATCCATACAACCAATCAAATTGTATGCTATATTTACAAATTTTAAGTTTCGCAAACTTAAGTTGCATTTCTTGAGTTCCTTCAAAAAGTAAAATATAAACTATAAATTCAAACTTGTCATAAAGAACATGAGATACGTAATTAAAAAAACTAGACTAAAACAAAATATTTAGTAGGCTGCCAAGAATGAAGATGCGGGGAGGCTTTTATATTTCGAAGGAAGATTCAGGGTCATATTATCGACTTCAGGCCAAGCAAGCCAGCAACAATTAATTCTAGAATGATTGTCAATCAGGGTGCTCCATGAAGGCCTAATACCACTGTATATATTGTCATAAGGATCTTAGCCGGTAAATGACAGACATTTCTTACTTTCTATAAATCAAGAAAAACAACCAACATATCAAGAAACAAGTACTGCATGGTGCATGTATGGTAAAGATAGGATTGTTTAGTGCAGTTCCTAGATAGCAAATCTAAATAAACGATGGCAACCTCGGTCTTAAAGCGCAAGAATGACAATAGCCAGGCAAAGAAGCCTATCGTGCAAATATCTGGCACAAGTGCAATACTACTTGAATCTTGCTCAAGAAACAGATACACAACACATAAATGATTACTTCCACAACTTCCGCAAGGACATGTTCTTCTCTGTTTCCTTCTTCATGACCTTGGCCACTGCCATCTCAAAATCTTCCTGCGTTACATGGATCCTTCTCTCTCTTAGAGCAAACATGCCAGCTTCTGTGCACACCGCCTGAAAAAACAAGAAAAGGTGATTATAGGAACAATACATAAAACATCGTTTAACGTGCATTCACACTCAGTGTAAAGTGTAAACAACTCCTTTCATACTTGCTAATGGGCAAGAACTTAAGAAACTTTTAGTTCTAAACTACTGAAGAGTCATTTGTTGGTATCATGTTTTATCAGATGTGTAATCCTTACTTAACAACTACCATAACTGAAAGTTAATGTGTCAACGGAAAGGCAACCAAAATCCATTAAGACAGGTTGCAATATGCCAGATGTATGTATCATAACCAAAGCTGGAAGAGCAACCAACAATTAATGTTGCCACTAAATAATAATGATAAAAGTAAGCATCTATCAATCCTTATTAATAATAACCTTCAACAATGATAATCTCGCTCCTATATAACAGAAATTAGCAAAAAGAATTTTGATGGAGCTAATGTGAATTAGGATAAAAATGCTTGAATCAACAACAGAAATAACATATTAAAACAATATGTTAGTTCATTCTCCTGTTGAATAACTAATTTACTTTTCACTTATTATCCACACGACTTTTGGTATTCAGTTAACAATAAAGCTATATCAAAGAATGAAGTAGTTCTAGAAGCCTAGATTTAAGTCTGGGCTCATTCCAATGGAAAAAGAATGAGCCATTTCCACATATCAAACATCAAGTTTTTAACATTTTTCAATTGTTGTATTTTAACCAAAGGAGTTTACAAAAGCCTAGAATAGTTGATAACAATTTTGGCTAAAAATGAAGAAATCAAGTTCAAACTTCCCATAACATTTCAAACGCGATGAAACCCCATGGAGAAAAAACTATCCCTACTTATCAGCTACCAGAAGATTTATGGAAAGAGAAACGAGAAGATCAGTAGCAAGAAAGAGAGAAGATATTTATATGTAACAAATCATACCTTCAGCTCTGCACCAGATGCACCATTCATCTTCTCAGCAATCTTCTTCAAATCAATCCCACGCATTAAATTCATTCTTCTTGAATGAATTTTCAGAATATCAAGACGAGACTGCATATAGTGGAATACACATGTAAGTACATCCATAACATCAGCATATCAGAACAACAAAAATGGCTCCGAACAATACCCACAGACAGTTGGTATGACATACATGAGAAAAATACAGAAGACACAACTATCAACATAATGACATAATGCATTTTGTCAAGTCTAACACAGCATCATACATTAAGAACGAAGTCCCCCATAAGAACTCAAGGTAACTCATACGGACCTACATAGATAGATTTGTGTCCTTTACAAGGGAAAGTTACAACAAACACGTGCACTTATGTAGTAATTATACAAATCAAAATTACCAACCACTACCTCATCCTTCACAGATCAATGTAGAACAAAAATGAAAACTTGCACCTCTTCTCTCCAATAGATATCCATAAGATCAAACACAAACATTAAAATATGTTTTTACGTAAAAGAATCTCTAAGCAAAACCATTATGGAACAGAAAATGCCTTTTTGTTTCAAGCATTTACAAACAAAACTATCAACTCTTATGTATGGTCCAATTCTTTTGAGCTGAATAAAATGGTTTAGGTGGTTTCAAGGATGAATAATATATAAGAACTAGATTTTCCAAAATATGCACAACATGGGCGAATGTGGCATGTACCTCCTCATTAGGATTGGGAAATTCAATCTTCCTGTCAATTCGCCCTGGCCTGAGAAGAGCTTGATCAAGAATATCAATTCGGTTAGTGGCCATCAGAACCTGTTTCAAAGGCGTGTGTCAAAATAAATAATATACCAATTAGAACAACAATACCTTACAATATGCTATGCTGTTTTCTACAATGAACACATTTCACATAGAAGCCAAAAACAGTACCTTAATCTTGTTTGAGGCTTCAAATCCATCTAACTGATTGAGAAGCTCCAGCATAGTCCTCTGTACCTCACTGTCACCATTACCACTGCCAGATTCCATTCGAGCAGATCCAATGCTATCGATTTCGTCCATAAAAATGATTGATGGAGCATGCTCCCTGTTGAAAACATGCAAGCAAAGATTCACACCAATAAGACAAGAAACTATAAGGAAAACTGTAAGGGCATCAGGTAATCAACTATAAGCAACATTACAATCAACGCTGCGACATTATGGGAAAGAAGTTGTGTAATGGTTCGAGATAACAACTAAACTGTTTTCAAAATTTATACTCCTCTGGAGAAATATTTCAGTGTGTTTTATTATGAATAAACTTCAAAATAATAACCAACTGGCAATAAAACACTATGCACAATAAACATTGCTTCATACAGGGCAGAGGCCCAACACACCCCTATTTACATTATTACAGATCATTAACAAAAGGAGGAAAAAAAGTACGTGAAACAGAATACACAAGTGCAGACCAAAAGTGAAAAAAAAAAAGATAAAATGAAAACAAAATCAACAATTAAACAAGGAAGAGTCATCCATAAAAATTAGAAGAAAATCAAACCTTGCCATCACAAAAAGTTCTCTAACCATTCTAGAGCCTTCTCCAATGTACTTCTGTACTAATTCAGAGCCAGAAACCCTGATGAAAGTACAATCAGTATGATGAGCCACAGCCCTAGCCAGCAGTGTTTTTCCAGTACCAGGTGGTCCATAGAGCAATACACCCTATTACATGAGAGAAATATAGAGAGAGAGGTTTAGTTAAATAATTTAATAGACACTATCAATCACAAGAAGACCCATTAACTTAACAACATAATGGTACCTTCGGTTGAGCTATTCCAAGACTCTCGAACAATTCAGGATGTTTGATAGGAAGCTCAATGACCTGTAAAGATTATGAGACACAGACAAATTAAACCAATCAACGACCCAAAGATCAGCAATTAAGAATCCAAGTCAATTCTAGGAAACCCTGTAAGCAACTAACTAGAAATCTATGGAGTAACACACCTCCTTTATCTCCTTAATTTGCTGATCAAGACCACCGATCATGTCATATGTAGAATCTGGTACTTTTTCAACTTTCATGAGGTTGACCAGGGGATCTACTTTGCTTGGCAAGACCAAATGAAGAACATAGCTGTCATTACGAAGTGCAACTCTTGTTGACGGTGTAATCTTGGTTATATCAATACTTTTATCAATATCCACAACATATTTTCCCTCTGGATGAACCTGGAAGAAACAAAAAGTAGACACAGAGGTACCTAAGAACTTTTTCAATCTAGTGACAGGTTTTTGGAAGCTACAACAGCTCAAACTATGAATCTCAGACAATTGAATATTTTGTACGCTCAATGGAACTCATAATTCAGCATTCAGTAGATAGTTGTACTTCTTGATTATCAGATTGAGCAAATTACAGAATCAGCTGCATGAGGAGATGGAAAAGAACACACTTTAAGGCACATAATCTTGTGGCCTAATTGACCAACAAAGCATATATGTTCTTTCATTGATGGAAAAAATTCCTTCTAGCAAAGTTTACTGGATAAACAGTTCCGTGTCTGATTAGAGAGAGCTATGGGCTCCATACAGAAATCATGCTTCGTATGAAAAAAATTCCACAGAGACTTTCAGTTCATGTACATGATAAGTCCAACACAATATGCCCTCATATTTCCACTTAACATCCATAGATTTCACTAACAAATCCAAAGGAAATCTACTTGAATAATGATTTCAGTTAAAGGTTACACACAAAAAAAAAAAAACCAAAAAAAGCAATCCAACCAGATAACAAAATAAAGTACATTGAGCAAAATAAACTATAAAAAACATAATTACTAAACCTAGAATCGTCATATACAAACCAAGCTATGTAAGCATTGACTTACCTTCACCAGAACCTTATTTTTGCCCATGACTTTAACAACTTCACCAACATAAGATCCAGGCTCCTGAAGCAGCTGCAGTTCTTCTTTAAGCATCCGCACTGTCAATTTAACAAAATTGAAACAAGTCAAGCACCAATTCAACTAAAATAATTCATTCAATCGTATTCAATCAAACCGTAAACCCTAATAACTACACTAACAATCCATTAACCAAATAATAAGAAATCAAAACGCCGAAACCTAGGAATCAGAGGTTAACAACGAAATAAAATTGGAATTAGGGTTAGGGTTAGGGTTAGGGTTAGGATTAAGGAGACGAACCCCTGGAATTGAGTTCGTTACGTTGGGCTTCGAGGCGATTGAGATTGTGGGTCTTTAGCCGGACTTGGAGCTGGAGTTCGTGGATGTGTTGGAGATAGTATTGCCTAAGTCCCTCTCCTTGCTTCGATCCTCCTTTGGCGGAGCAAGCCTCCTCCGGCACCGCCGATTCCGGCTGCTTCGTTTCGATTCCTACAGCAGCCATTATTGTTAACAAGAGAGTTCGATTTGTTCGAATCTAATTTCCTTCTGGACCAAGTCTAGTGTATATATCTCTGCCTATTGCCTGTGTCGCCGTTTATATTAATAGCCTTTCGTTGATGGGTCTGAGCCTCTGAGGCGGTTCAACTCTGGTTTCTTTCGGATCAAGTCAGATTTTTGTACAGTATATAAAATACAGTATTTTCGTGTTACAAAAATAAATTTTATTTAATTTGGAGATTAATAGTGACTCATTAAAATCAAGGGTTATTCATATTCTATCGTTTAAAATTTACGACCAATCATGTTAAAGAAAATAGATAAACTTCACTATTCAAAATTATTAAGAAACTAACATTGTTTAAATATAAAAAATATATTATTTCTCTTGTAATTTCTTTTCTTATCTCTCTTCATTTGATTTTTTTTTTAAGACTAAAGTAATTTTAAAAATTAATTTATCTTTAAAATATTGTTTTTTTAACTGTTTAGATCTGGTATATTTTAATTGTTAAATATATATACATTTTTCTTTTAAAAAACTAAATGCAGTAACAATTTATTTTAACTATATGATTGTTTTATTTTAACTATACGATTATTTTAAGAATTTTTTTTTATATTAATTAGCCTTTATAATTATTTGACATAATATAAAATTTAAATAACATGTTTATTTTTTATTTTTTTATTTTTTACATTAAGAGAGGGGTTGAATTCGAAAACTTCACTTCAATATAAAAAGGTTCTGTAAATCTTTTTACTATTGAATCACGTTTTTAAATATGTAATTTTAATAAATTGTCTCTAAGGGCATGGCTTAATTGTAGATTAAGCTTACGTTACTCGTATCAAGCCGCTAAAATTTGAGTTCAAATTTAATTTTTAAAAGATAAGAAATAAAACTCTTTATGCTTCGGTACCCTTTTACCTTTAAAAAAAAAAGTTAAATATTTTCTTATTAAATTAAAATATAATAAGACATAAGATGATAATCTGATAATAGAAAAAATGAATCAAATTAATTTTTTATTTTTCATTTGAAGAAAAAAAAAAAAAAAAAGGAAAGAGAGCATATATAAGATGACATGACATCCCCAGGAACTGGAAGTGTTTGTCTTGCGCCCAGCCTCTTGCCGCCCAGCCTCTGTTGTGTACCTAAAGTCTCTCTAATCTTCTCCTACCGATACTATTAACTCCTGAATCTCGTCTAACATTTCAATTTCTATTTTACTCTAGAGCCTAGGGTTAGGTTGTGTGGTTTTACACAAAATCACCTAATTAAATCCAATAATCCCATTTTATTAGCGTTTCCCACCTGTTCTTACTGCCGCCATTTCTCTTTCTCTAACAATATTTCTCTTAAATTCACTTGATTTCCTGTAAATTTTGTTATTTATAATCTTTTTTCTTCATTTTCTATCATATAGATCACAAATAAAAAGGATTCTCGAACTTAGATTTTGTTAAGTGATGGATAAGAAAAAGGTTGCGGTTCCGCTTGTATGCCACGGCCATTCCAGGCCCGTAGTGGATCTCTTTTACAGTCCGATTACTCCCGATGGGTTCTTCCTCATCAGTGCCAGCAAGGGTAACGCTATTCCACCTTTTTAAAATTTTTGTTTTTCACAATAAATTTGTAAATTACGCGATTTTTAAATCCTGCTGTTACTATAATATTTATAGGTTCAATTAATGTAGATTATGTTGACATCGACTCTATTTGTGTATAAAGAAGATTTGGATGGTGGGTGATTAGAGCAAAAACGTGATTCTGATATTCATATTAGCGTGAGGATTTAGTAATTCTATTTGTAGTGTCTAAGAAATATTCCTTTGCTAAATCAGGTTGTTGTTTATCATTGTGCTTCAGATTCTAGTCCTATGCTCAGAAATGGAGATACTGGAGATTGGATTGGGACCTTTGAAGGACACAAGGGTGCTGTGTGGAGTTGCTGCTTGGATACCAATGCTTTTCGTGCTGCATCTGCCTCTGCAGACTTCAGTGCGTATGTAATTGACCCGTTTTCTCTGTTTTTACAATCTGAGCATGTCAATGCTTTAGAGATTTTTCTGTCTGGTTTTTATTATGACCTAACATCGTCTGATGATACTCAAGCTACTATAGAACATGTAGGAATGGCTTTGCCAATTTAAAATTTCAGTTAAGAGGCCTGAAGAGTTATCAAGCACTGGCTGTTGTTTAAAGACTGATTGCCTTTTTTTTTTGTTGGGTTGTTGTTTGGAGGTTGAGTAAACTGCAAAGTTTCCCATCATAAATAAAATAGTTTTACATTGATTTTGCAATGAACACAAATGCAGGAAAGTATGGGATGCATTAACTGGAGATGTGCTACATTCATTTGAACACAAGCATATTGTTCGAGCTTGTGCTTTTTCAGAGGTAAATTTTTTTATCCTTTTCTTATATTTGATATGATAGAGGATTATTTTGAATGCTGTGAGCTGTATTATTTTTTTCCAGTTTCATGTTATGCAGAATACTTGAAGATATATGTATGGAATTGTCATGTTAAAGCTAATTTCTGAATATTTTTCCTTTTAAGATTATAATAACTTTCAGCCCAAGTGATTTAGACGGATCATATATTTGGTGTTTAATTTTTATGATGGGATTATAGAATTATTTGTGAGGTGATTGTTAGAATCATTTTGAGAAGCATGAGGATGTTTATTTTTTGGCACTATAGTTATTAGTATCCATGCTTCAGATTTGATGTTTTTCAATCTGGCCACAGGATACCCACCTACTACTCACTGGGGGGATGGAGAAAATTCTTCGTATTTTTGATTTGAATCGTCCAGATGCACCTCCAAGAGAAGTGGATAGATCTCCTGGTTCAGTTAGAACTGTTGCATGGTTTCACAGTGACCAGACAATTTTAAGCTCTTGCACTGATATGGGAGGCGTCAGGTATACACGTCTCTTCTGCACCATGTTTTTAAATCTGCTGCTAGGTGGTATTTATGTTGTTTGTTGCTTATTTTTTAGGTTTTATGTTGCTTCTTACTTGGAAAAAATCATTATTTGGTATTTTGCTTCTTTTACTTTTATTCCTTCAACAATTCAATCTGATAGATTCTTTTGGACAACTTTATGTCATTGTGTGTTAAAAATTAGGGAATTTTTCAATTTCACAAAATTCATTTTCCCTTTAGGGAGGTTTTCTTAACAGAGAAGCAGACAGGAGCATTTTCTTATATAATTTGCATATGCTTGTTGATGTCAGATATTAATTCCCAGCACTGAATTATGAATCTTTAATGCATTTATATTCATAATGTTAACTTTTTGATGTAGTTCTGTGGCTGCATTGGACTTACAGCTTGCGAAAATCTTTACTAAATTTACAGGTTATGGGATGTGAGAAGTGGTAAGATAGTCCAGACACTAGAGACCAAGTCATCTGTAACCAGTGCAGAAGTGAGCCAAGATGGTCGTTATATCACAACTGCTGATGGGTCTACTGTTAAATTCTGGGATGCAAATCAGTAAGTCTTAGACCAGATTTACCTTTTTCCTTGAGCCAGATTTCAGGTTGTTCTAAGGTACATTTATTTGTTTTCCCCCCAGTTTTGGTTTAGTAAAGAGCCACAACATGCCATGCCCAATAGAATCAGCTTCATTGGAACCAAAGTATGGGAATAAGTTTGTCGCTGGAGGAGAAGATATGTGGATTCGTGTTTTTGATTTCCATACTGGCGATGAGATTGGTATGTGTTTCAATTTACAATAAAAGCAATTAAAGAAAAATTTAATTACATTTGATTGTTGTATCACTCTTGTTTGTAAGAACAGTTTCCTGTACAATCATCTTACTTGATTATATGACCTTATGCATATTTACTTTCAATGCTTTTATTGTAGATACTATGTTGCGTCTTTTAAATATAGTAATCCCTCAAGTGTTTTTCAGCTTCCACTGTATTGCTAATTATTAATTTGTCGCTGGATGCAGCTTGCAACAAGGGTCATCATGGTCCTGTGCATTGTGTGCGTTTCTCGCCAGGAGGGGAATCCTATGCCTCTGGGTCCGAGGATGGAACCATTAGAATATGGCAAACTGGCCCTGTGACTCATGATGATACAGAAACATTAACAGTAAATGGATTGGTTGGAAAAGTTAAGGTGACTGCAGATGAGGTTACAGTTACACGCAAGAGTGAAGGCTTCCACATTGCAGACGAGGGGAAGAGTAAAGAGAAGGAAGAAGCAGGGAATTAGTGATATGGCCTATCTTATTTATTACTCAGTTGCCTAGCATAATGTTATAGAAGGCCTAGATAAATTACATAGAGACGGACAATAGACTAAACAAAAGATTTGTGTAATTTCTAGATATATAGCGTGGACTAGTTGTTCTGTCAAGTTTCTTTTTACCTCTGAAATTAAATTCCGCACCCTCTATTTATAGGACAGCATTTGATACGGTGGAAGGAAACAACGATATGATTTTTGAAGTTTATTAACAGCCAGTGCCGACGAAAGCGGAGTTGGCTATCTTACAACTCATAAATTTAACATAATGTGTGACACAAAATTTGACAGATAAGTCCAGGAAAAATTCTTAGAAGCAATAAAATTATCTATCATATGCCTTATTGAGGTCTATATATTTTTTATGATATGTCGTGTCGACGATATGATTACGGGCAATACCTTATCTGTACGAATAACTTCCAGATTTTTTTTAGGATAATTTTAGTTGACTATTAAAATTTTAGTCAAATTACAATTAACTGCAAAAATTAAAAATAAAAAGTAATAGAAGGCCTTCGTACATTTGGAGAAGCATCCGTTGGCGCAGAGAAGTGCTCACCAAGAGATTTAGATAGAGGATTGATAGAGGTTCCATGGTGAAAATCTGTAAGGACAACTAACTGGCTGCCAAAACCATATACATTCAAACCAATCTCTCCAACATCCCTACTAGAATCTGCCCTTGTGGCTGAGCTCATCATTAATGATCTCCACTAGGATTAACAAAAACTCAAAGACCATTTTAGGGTGGAAGATCAAGAAATCTGGCATTTTGACAGGAAAGGCTCCTATACTGTCAAAAGTGGCTACCAAGTGGCAATTCAGTCCAGGTTTCCAGATCCTCCTTCATCATCCACAAGCTCATCCAAATGGTGGAACTATCTTTGGAACTTCCACATCCCTCCTAAGACCAAAATCTTCCTACGGAGAACCTGTTTGGTGCTGCTGCCCATGAAAGTTAACTTAGTTAAGAGGCATATTCTAGATGATCCCCTTTGTGGCAGATGCAGGAGACATGCTGAGGACACATTCCATGCCCTTTTTGAATGCAAAGTTGCTGTTAAAGCATGGAAAGCCTCCCCCTTCATGGAAGTTTTTGGCAAAAATCACAGGAACCTTCTTCTGCTCCTTTGGGAATTCTTAGACCAGTTCTTTAAAGACCCAGTTCGAAGGCCCGATAATGACAATATGGTTCCTTTGGCATTTTAGAAACAAAATCCTCCTTGGATCACGTGTTCTGAACTCATGTTTTATCTCAGTGTTGAAGCGGAAGCACACAAATAAGTAATATCACATAAGCAAATAGTGTAAAATAAGTTATTAAGAAAATAAAGAGAAAAATGGTAAAAGAAGAACACACGAAAAATTACGTGGTTCGGCAACTTGCCTATGTCCACAGCGGATCAAGATTATTTTCGTTTCTTATTGAATCACAAGGCACTCATAAAGTATGCCTTTTACAAAAAAATATCACAAAAAACAACTCTTTCTTGCAACTTAGGGATTTTCTCTCATTAAGAATCACAAAGAAGATTTAATCACTAAGTTTTCTTGGGTTATCACAAAGATATCTTCTATGATCACTAAGATATATTTACAAGCCAATTGAGAGCTTTTATATAGGCTTTAAGATGTCCTAGGTTTACCATATATGTGTAGGAGTCGTATTAGAGAGTTCTGAAGCAAGTGTGAGACGAAATAAGGAAATCTTTATGGGTGCAACCATCGAACCTTAAAGGCCTATAAGGGATGAGATCCCAGGTTCGACACAGTTGGGGGCGCAAGTAACCTGAGCTAGTTGTGTGAGTGCGCCGGTGACTCTGATATGTCATTCAGCCGGTGGACCAAGGGTTGGTGGGCCCTACACAGTCTGACACTTGCCTCCCTACAATCCCTTGGTGTTTATAGACTATATAAAATGACAATTTACAGAATTCAAACTAAATGGTTGGTGGTTACATAATTAATGAAAGTAAAGATTAAGACACTTTTCTGTAACTTATAGCTGCCACTAAAATGTAATAAATGCAACAACAAATACAGGTACTATAATAAATGCATAAAACAACCAACTACTACTTGATTCTTTCCTTTTTAACTTTATCATTCTCTAAAACTTTTAGTAGTTTCTTAATGTGATTAAGTGCAGTTTACTAAGTTCTATTTTCACCTTTATGTAATTAGAAACTCTCGTGTCAAACTCTCTTAGTTGGAAAAGACTCATCCTCGAGTCATTAATATCATCATCACCTTTATAAAGAGATAGATCAGCAACATTGAATACATTAGAGACTCCATAAGATTTTAAAAGATCAATTTTGTATGCATTTTTCCTAATTCATCTGCTCTCCTTAAATGGTCTATCAGCTCTTGGTTTGAGTTTGAAAAACTGACCACGAAGGAACCTTTCTTTTCTGAGATGAACCTAAACTAAAACTCCTTCTTGAAATTCCATATGCTTGTGATTCTTGTTGGCGCTATTTTGGTACTTCTCATTTTGCTTCAATATTTTCTTCATAACTTCATGCAATTTTTTAATGTTCTTTTCTCGTTCTTCAGCATCTACACTAAATTGGTGAATAGTTGAGAAATAGACTAAATCTAATGGACTAGTGGGATTCTGACAATAAATAATTTCAAACAGACTATAACTTGTAGATCGGCTTTTTGTTTGGTTGTAAGCAAATTCAACTTGAGCCAAAATAAGATCCCATTAACCGATGTTCTTTCTAATATAACACCTTAAAAGGTTTCTTAGGCTGGGATTTGTGACTTTAGTTTGTCCATCAGATTGAGAATGATAAAAAGAACTGAAGTTGAGTTGAGTTTCAAGCTTCCTCTAAAGAGTACGCCAAAAGTGACTCGTGAACTTAGCATCACGATCTGAAACGATGGTCTTAGAAATTCTATGTAGTTTCATAATTTTTTGAAAATATAAGTCAGCCACATAGGAAGCGTCAAAAGTATTGTTGCAAGGAACGAAGTGCACCATCTTGGAATTCAACCCAGTGAGTATGATGCCTATTAAGTTTGTGCTAGCTATTTATGAACTTAAGTGCTTCATGATCAGAATAAAGAACAAAAGGTTTCGGAAGAAGATAATGACTCTAATGATTTTTTTGATTGAGGATAGCATCAATTCTCATATTTAATGTATCACGCTCAACTTCAAAGATTTTGTCAAATTTTTTGTAATGCAAGAACTTGGGTTACCTTTGATTTGATGTAATCAAAGTTCCTTTGTGCTTTATTTATCTACTTGAAGTGATCACTCTTTAAACATTTAGTGATTGAAGCCATGATAGAACTAAATCCCTTGATGAAATGTTGATAAAATGAAGCCAATCTATGAAAGCTTTAAACATCATGAAATTCTTGAAGCAACTTCTTCATTATAAGGGGTGGCTCTAGATTATCATTATTTTCTTTAAACACCACAAGAGCAAAAGCTTCATTAACTTTTGAAAATTCCCTTTTACTTTCAAAAAGAGTTAAGAAATTATTTTCTTGCTTTTTAAAAGGTTTAGGAACATTCATCATCTTAGATGGACCCAGAATGACATTAATACTATCTTTGGAAAAAGAATTAAGTATTCTTGTGCCTATTATGAAAAACTCTTCTATCATATTGCTATGGACAACCAAGCAGTAAATGACAAGCATTTATGGTACAACATCACACTAAACTTCATCTTTGTAGTTTTTTCCAATGGAAAAAGAAACAAGGCAGTGTTGATTTACCTTTATTTCATATCCTTTTTTGAGCCAAGAAAGCTTCTATGGTTAAGGATGCTTCACTATTTTTAGGCTAAATTTTTTCACCATTTGAGTAGAAATCACATTCTTAAAACTACCCCTATCAACAATGATGTTACACACCTGGTATAAAAGATATTTTTCACAACCAATCTTTTTCTTTTTCAAGGACAACACTTAAAACTATATGAAGGATAGGAGTTTCATCTTCATCCTCATAAGTTATATCTTCATTGTCTTCCTCAGATTCTACATGATTTCTCTTCATTTCTTCTTTATCTTGTTTGTCAACTAGTGTCACAATTATGCCATTTAGACATTCAGAAGCAATATGTCCACATCCTTAGCATTTGAACACTGGTAAAAAATGATATTGGAAGAACTATTCTGCTTCTTTTAGTTAGAGACACCAACATGCTTTGAAGAAGTTCTTGTAGTAGGTGTCACAGTGGGAATGCTCTTAGAGTTAAAAGTACTTCCCTGATTAGAAATGCATTCTCTTGTCAAGAATTAAGAATTGTCGTTGCGTGCTATCTTTTGTTGATTCTCTATCTTAAGTGCAAGTTTACACACATCTCTATAAGTTCAATATAGTTGTAATTGCACAATGTTGAAAATCTCAAGTCTTATACCCCTAAGATAATGTGTAATTATTTGCTCTTCTTATTCATCCATATCACACTTTAGCATGAGATGATCAAATTCTGCAGGGTATTCTTCTACAGAGAGCTCTTTTTTATGGAAGTTATACAATAAAGGAAAACATCTTATCGATAGTTGTCCAGAATATATTTTCTCTTAAGCTCTTGTTTCATATTCTCCATGTCACAATCTTGCTTCTACCATCTCGTATCCTTTGTTTCTTTAAATTTTTCCACCATAAAGAAGCATACATATTAAGTTTTATGGCAACAAGTTTTACCTTTTGATTTTTTAGAATATCTTGATAATAAAAAATTCTTTCAACGGTGTTCAACCAATCCACAAATGTGTTCGGATGCATTCTTCCCTCAAAATCTGGTATTTTCACTTTTACATGGAAATCTCGATGAAATTCATTTCTAAATGTCATATTTCTGATAACACTTGGATGCAGTAGAGAATTATCACCAGAAGAATAAGATTGAGCTTCATGAAAAGGATTTATATTACCTTCCTCATTGCTATAAGAACTATTATCTGGATCTTCATATTGCTCAACTTTACCTCGATCTTTAAAACATTATAAATGTTGTTGAAGTTTTTATCTTAATTCTTCAATTATAATCTTATGTATCAGCTTAAGCTACAAGTTACTCTTCAGTGGTTGGAACAAGTCGACGATTTTTGGCCATTGAAAGACAAAGTAAAAAAAAAAAAAAAACAAAATCTCTAGTACCAAACTAACGCAAGCTCGAGAGTTTAAAAGAGAATACAACGATATAGGAAGAATGAAAACAAACACACCAGTTTTATTATAATAAACTCAAACACCGATAAAGTGAAAGAGATACAAAACAAAGTTCACTACTCATGAGGAAATAATGTGATGCAGAATAATTCATCACCCAATGAATCCTACAAGAGATATAAGATTCTCAAACTCACTACTTTGAAGAATCCACCCAAAGGATACAGAATTTAATGAAGAAACTCTTACAAGAGAACTCTCCTAAGGTTACAAGTATTTTAAAACTCTCTTTTCTTTCTTGCCTCCCTATAATCCCATGATATTTATAGACTATATCACTACTATAAAAATGACATTCATTGACACTCTTCTAAATAGTGTAAGTGAAGGTACACCTATGACTGATATGACAAAATTGTGTTAAGCTCACTGACACTTTGTATAAGTGTCAGTGAATTAATGATATCATAGTATCAGAAACATGAAGTATCAGTGAATTAATGATACCATAGTATCAAAAACATAGAGTGTTAATGAATGAGTAATACCATAGTATCATAAACTTAAAACTATGTAGTTTTAATTAAAAAATAATTATTTTTTATTTTATCATTTCAAAAGTTATTTTTTTTGTTAATAATTTAAATTTAAAAAAAAAGACTAACTAAGAAAAGAAAGAAAGACTTAAAGTACAAATTAATCATTGAGAATATTTTTTGAAATATTGTATGTATGTATAAAAATATAATAAAAAAATATCCACGTGAAAACTATTTAAATGTTGTATATATGTTAATCTATAGAAAATTTTAAAAAGTGTAAACTATTAAAGTTAAGAAAAAAAAAAAAAGAGAGCCTGTATTTAGGCATTTAAAGAATTAAGTCTTCTGCCCCAAACAACGTCGTTCTTGGGGCAGAAGACTTAACAAAAGAGAGAGCCCTTATTTGGGTGTTTCTCTTCAAAGGCTTTTGCTCAGAAATTTCCCTCACCACATCTTTATTGATGTCACCGTTCACATGCAAAAGTGACCAAAAAACAAAATTGATTTCATCTTCTTCTTTCAAGCTTTCTCTCTATCAAGCTCTATTAAGTTCTCTCTCTATCTTGCTCTACCGTTGTATCAAGATGCTCTATTGCTTCATTTTTAATGTGTTTTAGTATTTGTTTTTTAGCTCTATGTGGTTAATTTCTTCAATGTTGGGATTTCTTCAATTTTTACAGATATGTTAGGATTTGTGGTTAATTTCTTGATTTAGTTTATTTTATGCAAAACCCTTGTTCAATTTTTTTTTCCTTCAGATTGTATGTTATTTTGTGTTTTGTTTATGATTTTGATTGGTTACATTGATATGCTAGGTTTTGTAAATGGTCAATTTTGTGATTGCTTTACTATTTCAGTGTTATGGTTTGCCGTTTCTTTTCATTTTGGGTAGTCTTTTGAAGATGATTTTCATTATGGTTGTAGTTGATGTTGAGTGCAGAGTATAATATTTAATTACCAAATGCCATTTGTTTATATGTTAATATTTATGTAAGTTTTCGAATGGCGATTTGAGTAAGAGTGACTAATGGGACATTTATATTTATTTTTTGGCCACCTATAAAATTAAATAATTTAGTGGAAACTGTTGGTGATGTTAAATTTTTTTTGTTTGTTTTTTCGTTCTTTAGTTGCATTTTACGTGCATGCACCAGTGAGAATGAAATTGTGTACAAACCCTCTGAATTGCAAAAACCCTTTGGATTGTTACATTTTGGAGTTCTAAATTAGTGTGTTTATTTAAGTTAAGATTATTATACTTTTTATAATTATTTTCTTCTAATATGCAGTCTAGTTTGACATTTCATGTGATTAATATCTTGATAACGTACTAGAAGTCAAAGTGTTGATTGAATGCTCTATTGGAACCAACTCTATTCTTAGTTTGTTGGCAAGTCTTGGAGACTTGGACTTGTAGTAGTGAAAGTTACATCATGCTTTTCATGGGTTTGTGTTGTGTGACTAATAGTGAAGGCCTTTCTGTAGTGCAGTTATCAATGGACTATTGACTTGTTTATGTTAGAGATTTATTTTTATTATTGTCAACATAAAAAAATGGTTCTTCTGGCCAACGAGCCTTAAATTTATTTGTGAGCGGGAACGAAACTTGGGCCTCGTCCTGATGAGAGTGATTAGCATGGGCTAGGATTTTCTCTTTGCTATGAGCTATGAAAAACCTGCAAAAGAAATAGACACAAGCTGGATGACAGTCTCGCCGGGGTGAGTTTTGATGAAGACACTCCGATGCTTAAGTTAGAAAAGGCCTTTTTTATTTTGACGAGAGGTCAGTAAGAAATGGAATGAAAAAAGAAAATGTGTTTGGAGGGAAAGGAAAGGAACCTTTTTCTTTTTGGGCAATTTATTCCTCTATTCTTCTAGGCATCATCCTCCTCAATATCTTTTTCTTTCTTTCTTATAGCACCGATCTTTTGAGGACCTTTTTGGGTTTTTTTTGTCCCTGCTATGCTTTTGATTCAAGGTGAATATCCTCCTGCTGTGCGTCGAACACATGCCAAATATCATTCTGTTGTGCGCATGACACATGCCAAATATCTTTCTGCGAATCTCCTTACTCCGTTTCCGCTGCATGTCAGGTACTTTTCTGATATGTTAAGCATATTCTTTAGGTCTGTCTTCGTTGGTGATTTTGGTTAAGTGTGAGGTTAGATTCAAGTTGATCGAGTCAGATTTTTAGCAGCATCTCTCCTATCGGCTCGATCATGATCTGAGATCTTCTTAAGAACGGGCTCTCTACTACTTTTACTGACCGTACCTAATTGGCCCATCCAGTATATAGTCGATTTGGTTTCTTTGCTGACTGCGTAGGCATTAGGAGGAACCAATTTGATTAGTATGTAGATGACAACCGAGGTTGTATTTGGGTCTAACTGGTGTTTCAGATTATCAATTATGCTAGTCAGCTCGGTGTAATGATGTCATGGCAGCTCGATAAGTTACTACCATGTAATGGCGACTTCTCTTAAACTTTCTTTAAGTAATAATGGTAGGTCTTCTCAAGCGTCACCTTTGATTTATGTGAAAGGCTTCTCGAATAAGGAACCCGTCATTGGCCATTGATCTACTTTTGATCGTGCTGTTGATAGTAGTTAAGACCCAAAAATTATGTTTTCTTCCACTTTTCAAGTGGCATTTAACTAATCAAAATGTCATAGACTGTTTGATTTGTTGAATCTGACGGCTTAGGTCACTATTTTTCAAAGGGACGTGCATTTATTGCATCTGAGAACCTGAAGCGTTATGCCTCTAGCCCTAAGGGTCTCTTTAATTTTCCCACTAATCTCATTCGTTCATTTCAATTTGAACGATTTGGATGATTTTTCCGCAACTATAAGTAGCTACCTTCTCTTTCATTTTGTACTTTTTATCTTGCATTCTTCTTCTTTATCGTCACTTTGTTGTGTCCCCGTTGCCCCCCTGTTTTCTGTGTTTAAGGAATCTTCTTCGCTTGACGATTCTCAATCTCCGTCGCTACTAATTCTTTTGGCTTTTTGCAATTTTTTTGGGTAAGCATGTGCCTCTATTTCCCTTTTAGCATCTTCATGTTTATTTTACTTGTGTTTGTCGTTGCCTCTATTTTCTGGGTGGCTAAATAGTCTCTTTAGGCTGTTTTTCTAGTTTTATGTTACTGTTTCTTTATTTTGGCTTTGCATTTTCTGGTCCTGATGTTTGCTGCCTATTTTCACCGCTTTCTAGGTGTGGTCGGTTTGTTACTGTTCTTATCCTATAGTCAGTAGCTTCGCTTAGGAAGTACTTTGTGTATTGATGGCCTCTAGGGACAATTTAGGCTTCTCAATCGTGAACGTGACTAATGAGGAAGGGGAACAGTTCTTAAAGCCTGCGTTGGTTAGGAGGAGCAAGGGATCGAGACGAGTGGAAGAGCGTCCACCTTAACAGGTGACGCTCCTTACTCATCGGAGGTAGTTCTAGGCGAGGTCTAGCCGATCTCTAGTGCTAGAAATAGGGAAGGCAATGACCCAGAGGACCCTGAGGGGGGAGATAGGGTGGAGGTGATTGGGTTTAAGATGAATACCAAATACCGCGCTTCTTGTCTGAACGAGGGTGACCTAGACCTCATCAAGCATTCGTATAACATTCCCAAGACGGACACCCTTAGACTGCTTACCGATAAGGATTACTAAAACAGTCATGTCAATAATGAGGTGGCTATACATGTAGAGTTTTCGAGGTTGGGTCTCAAGCTTTCCATGCAACGATATTTCACTAAGATGTTGGCCCACCTCTAGATAGCTCCATCTCATTTAAATCCCAACTCTTAGAAAGTATTAGCGGGGGTCTGTTCATCTTGTAGGTAAGGGCAGGGTAATTTCCCCCACTTTTTTAGAATTATTCTACCTGTACTACTTTAAGAGCAATGTAGAAGCCAAATGGGCTTCTATTACTTTTCCTTCTATAGACTTAAAAATCTAGTCCTGGGTCGACCTATCCTCGTGAAGGACTAGAAGGGGAAGTGGTTCTTTACTGGGGGAGAGTAGGGTCAGAGGGTCTTTAAGAGGGATGAGGGAGAGTAGGTCATCCCTACCACCTTTTTCGCGATTGCAGGTCTTCTCCTTTCGCATGTATATATTTTGTTATCCTGCACAGCTCGACTGAACCCTCTTGTTTGTTTATTTTCTACAGTGACTTGGGCTATTGACGTGAAGATATTCGAGTAGACCTTTAATCGGATAAATACCGTGCTTCAACACATCCGTCCAATTTAGGAATTGCTATCCCCGTCTAGCCTTGTCAAATCAGGCTTGGTTACCTCCGTTCCGTCCTTACCCCAAATTCGAAGTGAGTTCATATTGCTTCATTTCGAACTGATTCCTTTCGCGTTTTCTCAAACTTACACTTGTGCAAAAAATAGGAATGTCCGAGCAATGTGGTAGAGGAGGAGAAAAAGGAGCCGGATTGAAGGCTCTTCCTCAGGTGGTCGGGGACCTCTTAACCTTGATAGTGTTATAGGCACGCTTTTTGGCTTGGGGAGAAGCCAAGCAAGGGGACCTTCCTATGGGAAGGGATCATCTTTGCAAGCCACTAGCGGGCGGACTCATGAGGATAGGGCCACTTGGAGTCCATCTGTCCGGGAGAGAGGACAGGCCCAAGGAGACTCATCGTCGAAGGAGCGAGTCTCCGTTGAGACTCGGCCACAGGACTTCCCTATCGCCAAAACTCAAAGCAGAGGGCAAGGTTCTTCAGCTCATCCTCCAACACAGGTTACACAGACTGGGAGAGCCGTGGCATTGTCGAGCTCCCTAAGGAAAGAAGGGTCGTCATTCTGCGAGGGTCCCTCTACGTGTCCACCTTCGTCCTGGTCCCGGGGGTTAGGGAGGATCTGAGCTTCCTGGTTCCTATGATGCGGGAGCTAGAGAGATACGTGACCCCCATCTGGGTAGGTCAGGTCTCTTCCCTGGATCCTGCTATGGGTTTAATGTCACAATGGGGTCTACCATTAATGTAAGTAATTTTGCCCTTAGTTTTTCATTTTTGCCTATATCTGCTTGCTCTAACTTCATATCTCTTACCGTCTATCTTTCTTCTTTCATGATTCTGGGCAGAGATCATAGGTTTCGCAACCCAAGCTCAGAAAGCAGATGATGATCTTGCTTAGTCCAGGGCTAAAACTTAGCGGGCGAGAAGGATCGCCGAGCAGGAAAGAAAAATGATGGACGAGGCGGGGGCCAAGCTAGAGGAGAAGATGACCGCCCAGGCTGAGGCGGAGAGCAAATTATGAGTTTGATCACCAGAAATAGCTGGTCAAGCAGAAAATGATGAAGTCTTTGGCTGCAGAGGGGCCCGAATCTCTGAGCTGACGGGGCAAAATGAGGAACTCGAAGTGTAACTTGTAGCGACTCAATGAGAGAGGGAGTTGATTGAGCTAAGTTGGAATTCTTTGACAACTCAGCTCAAGCAGCAGAGGAACCAGTGATCTATTGGTCATGAGAAAGTCTTCCATCAAGGGGCGATGGAAGGGTTCCAAAGATCCATCGCCTTTTTCGAGGAGCACTACCCAAAGATTGACCTTCAATGGCTGTGGTCCCTAACCACTAGTGGTTCTTTCCATGAAGGGGAGACTTCTGGGGCTTGGGATGACAAAGAGACACCGGTGCCCGCTAGTGCCTATAAGATCAGTTGAATCTTCAGCCGACCCTCTCACTATTGCCGTTCCTCCAGTCGACGTCGATCTCGAAGCCGTTCTTATTGTGGATCTGGAGATGACCGACACAGCCCCCGCAATATAAGTAATCGTCCCTTTCTCCATCTTTCTTTTCTATTCCCCTTGTAAAGTGTAGGATTTTCAGTGTTAGGGTCTTCTTGTAATACAACTTGTAATATTGTTGATAAATGGACGCAATCGTATCTATTTTCTTAATATGTGTGTGGATCTGTTCTCCACAACTTGTTCATAATAAATTTGTTTTATTGCAGCAAAAATATGATAACATAGCCGAACCACTTATAGATACATCCTAATGTTAGAATAACCGAGTCGTTCATTATAATCACTATTTTAATAAAGATAATTCGCTCACGATAGTAATAAGGCTTGTACTAAAGTTTAATCATATTGCTGAACAACCTTTGTTAGGGCCGAACAGCTATTCTGTGGCCGTTTAGTTCCGTTCGGTTGCTTAAAAGCTAATAATAATAATCATGCAACTTAATTTTGAATAATTCGTAAAGATCCACTCGGCGAGCTCTATGATGATAGCCAGTTCAATGAGCAGACGAGGCTAATTGATCATCAATAATGATTGCCACATAATAATTGGATCAGTGCAGGGATAAAAATATTCCTCTAGGTCTGAGTTATCAAATGACAGTCAGCTCAGCATGAAAATATGGCGGTAGTTGACAAAAACCAAGGTAACAATTGGGCCATAGTCGCGTTGAAGATAATTATCTGATTTGGCACAATGATGGTTGGGCAGTACATAGCTCGGAATGACAATGTTGCCCGAGTAGCCCCTTGGTATTTTTAAGAGACCAACTCGACATAATAATGCTGAACAGCGTGCCATGGGTGTTGTGGGAAGGCCACAGTGATACCGTAGAAAAGCCACGGACAAACCCCCTTCAATAGGCGCCATGGTGTAACCCATGGTGATGCAGTGGAAATGCCACAACCCTCACCTTTTCGAGTCATCTTAATTGCCATTGTGCCAACACAGTGATGGTAAGGTGCTCTGTGAGCGTCAAACTAGTGACGATGAGGTGCTCTGCGAGTGTCGAACCAGTTACGGTGAAGCGCTCCGTGAAGGTCAAACTGGTCACGGTGAAGTGCAGGCGATATGATGCATTGTCAGAGCAGTATGATACAAATGATAACGCCGTGATGATGATAATGACGCTATGGTGAGATAAATGATGTTTTAAGCGGTTTGAGGCGTACCCTTTTAAGGAGCGTTGACCTGCTTCGTTAGACTCAAACAATTTTTTCGAAGTAATCATTGTAGATCCTTTACTAAATAACCTGAAAGTGACGTATGCGAGCGATCAATTCTGTGTTCTAGACCATTTTTTCTCTTATGGGCATACATGCAAGAACGAAAACATTTTCATTTAGACACGATGTTTATACATAGGGAATGATTGCATAAAAACTTTAAAGGTAATATTTTCTTAGTAGCTCGGCATTCCATGATTTTTTGACGGTTCGTCCATTTGCCCCTTCGAGCTTGTATGCCCTTTTGATATGCCTGAAGACCTTGTACAGTCCTTCCCTGGTCGAACTGAGAACTCCGTCTGTGAGATTCTTTGTATTGGGCACTACCCTCCTTAGCACTAGGTCTCCCTCTTCGAAATCTCAGGCACTGACCCTCTTGTTATAGTATTTAGTTACCTTCTGCTGGTAGGCTGTCGCTTGAATTGGGGCATGGTCCCTAAACTGCTCTACTGAGAATAACCCCTCTTTCATTACCTTATCATTGACAGCTTCGAAAAAGTTCAGGACTCAGTGAGTCAAAGTTTCAATTTTCGTAGGGATTACTGCTTCACTCCCAAAGGCCAATAAGAACGGTGTCTCGCTAGTGGCTGTTTTGCTAGTTGTTTGGAGCCCCCACAGTACTTTTGGTAGCTCCTCTACACATGCTCCATTTCTTTTCGTCAATTTTTTCTTGAGCAGTTTTTTGATTAGCTTGTTAAAAGATTTGATTTGGCCGTTAGTTTTAGGGTGTGTAAGGGAAGCGAATGACAACTGTACTCCTAGCTGTTCACAGAAATGTTTGAAACTTTTGTTGTTGAACTATTTCTCATGGTCAATGATGATGGTATGTGGGATTTCATACCGGCATATCATGCTTCTCTATATAGTCACAGCATTGAACTAGATTTTTAGTGTCTTGTAGAGCGGTTGACCAATAGTGACTAGTTCGGAAGACCTTATGAGCTAGGGCTTCCCTCCTTGAATAGTTACTGCAAACCCCTTCATGGATTTCTCTCAGGACCCGCTCTACCTCCAGGGGGCCCAAGCACCTCATGTACGGGTGCAAAAACCCGTATGATATAATACCCCACCGATCACTGAGTATCTGACAGCTCGGTACTTAATTCTCTGAGCTTCTTTTTTATCAATTCGAATTGTCCTGCTCGAAATATAGTCTTTGATGGGGTTTATCCAGCTTAGTTCTAACTCGATCTGCATGATCTACTCATCCTCCTGGGTTATGAGCTTTGATAAGAGTTCTATAGGCACTATTTGGGGCATCTAGGCATCTTCTACTGACTCCATTCGGGCGATGACGTCTGCTTGATGATTCTCGTTTCTTTAGATCAGTTTCATCTGTATTTCTCTGAACTGTCTAGTTACCATCTACACTATTGCTAGATATGCGGTCATTCTTCATTCTCTTGCTACGAAGTTATTGTTGACTTGATTCATTACCAGCTGGGAGTCGCTCTTTACCAGTACCTCTTTTGCAACCAGTACCCAAGCTTCCCTTAATTCGGCTAGGAGAGCTTTATATTCTGCCTCGTTGTTTGAAGTTTTGAACCCGAAGTGAATCACGTATCTAACCTTATCTTCTTCGGAGCTTATGAAGACGATCTCTACTTCGCTATCCTACAGGTTGGATGCCCCGTCAATGTAAAGTAGCCCTTTTTCCAAAATTTCTTCAGGGGTTCGGTCACCCATCTCTTCATCCATAACTATCTCGTAGGTATTTTCGGCTATAAGGAATGTCAAACTCGCTTAGATCCATGGCCCACTTAACCAGTCAGTCGGATAAGTCGGGCTTGTGCAAGATCTATCTCAGTGGTTGGTTGGTTCACACAATGATGTTATGTGCTTAGAAATAGGGTCACAGCTTCCTTTTGGGTGTGATTAGTGCCAAAGCTAGCTTTTCAGGAGGGGAGTATCGAGTCTCCAGTTCGGTGAAGGCCTTACTTATATAGTACATGAGTCACTGTACCTCTTCCTCCTCTTTGGTTAGGACTGAACTGACAACCCGTTATGAGACTCCTAGGTATAGAACCAATGCCTCCCCTTATATAGGTATGGCTAAGTGTACTGGTTCGGAGAGGTAGGCCTTTAGTTGCTAAAAGGCATGTTCGCATTCTTCTATCCACTGATTCTTTTCCTTTCTCTTGATTGCCTAGAAGAATGTGAAGCATTTATCGGTGGCTTGGAGATGAATTTGTTTAATGTCGCAATTCTTCCTATAAGTCATTGGATCTCCTTCACCGTGCTTAGGGATTTTATTTCCAAGATGGCTCAGAATTTATTCGGATTGGCTTTTATCCCCTTCTGGCTTACTATGAAACTTAAGCACTTTTCTAACCTTACCTAGAAGATGCATTTTTTTGGGTTCAGCTTCATCCCGTTCATCCTCAATACCAGGAAGGCTTCTCTCAGGTCGACCATATGGTCCCTCACTTTTATTGACTTGGCTATCATATCATTCACGTAGACTTTCATATTCTTGCCGATTAGATTTTTAAAGAGTTTGTTCACCAGCCTTTGGTAGGTGGCTCCAGTATTTTTTAATCTAAACGGCATCATATGATAGTAATAGGTCATCTAATGGGTGATGAACGACATTTTTTTTTCTGGTCTGAGGGAAACATCAGGATCAGATTATAGTTAGAGAAGGCATCTATAAAACTTAACAGCTCGTGCCCTGCTGTAGCATCCACTAGCTGGTCGATCTTTGGAAGAGGAAAACTATCATTGGGACACACCTTATTTAGGTCGGTAAAGTCAACGCACATTCTCAACATTCTATTGGCCTTTTTTACCATTACCACATTGGCCAACCAGTTACGGTAATGGACTTCTTGGACAAAACCCGTCGCCAACAGCTTCTCCACTTTTGGGGCTACAGCTTTATTTCACTCCCAATTGAAGATTCTTCTTTTTTGCTTGACTGGTCGGGACGAAGGGTAGATGGTTAGTCTGTGGGCAACCAATTTTGGATCGATTCTAGGCATATCTTTATGGGACTAAGTGAAGACATCCAAAAAGTCTCAAATCAGCCGAGTTAGCCCTTCATTGACTTCTGGCCTCAACTGGGTTCCCATCCTAACCACTTTCTCTGGTTTCTCTGCCTTGGCTTGTAGGTCTTGTAATTATTCTACTGGCTTCAAGGATTCTTAGGCTTCCTCCTTTAGATCGACGGCAGAAATACAGAATGCCCTCATTACCATCATCGAGTAACAACTCCTAGCTGCCTTCTGATCTCATGATGCTATTCTGATCCCCTCTTTCACCAAAATTTTTTGCTTCAAGTAATGAATAGATAAGGCCGCGTTAATACTCACCATGAAGGGTCATCCGAGGAGAATCCTGTATGGGAATGGTTAAATCTACTACTACGAATTTGGTCATCACTGTTTTCCCATAGGGCTTCTATCCCACGGTGAAGGGGAGAGCCACCACCCTGACCGGCATCACACAGTTGTCTCTGAATCCCTATAGCAATGTTTGGGTCTCCTCCATATATAGGTTCTTAATTTTTAGATCATCCAGGGTTTCTTTAATGATTATGTCGACCAAGCTGCCCGGATCGACGAATGCTCTGTTTATATTTTCTCCTGCCACCAACACTTCGATCACAAGTGCGTCATCATAGGGATAACTGACTCTTTGTGTATCCTCATCTGTAAACATGATCGACATTTATTGTGGTAGTCTTGGCTTCTCGATAAAAGGAGCGTTACACATAACTTGATATGCCACCATTGAGTACTTTGAGTAATTTTTTCACTGCTTGTTTGATTCTCCCGTTAATGTGGGTCTGCCTAAAATAATTATGACGGGGTTGGGATTCGATCGACCGAGTTGGCTGGCGATTGTGATTCATCAATTTGCTCAAAACTCTTTTAAGTATCCATTCTTTATCAGGTGGTCGACCTATTTCCTTAGCTCTGAACACTCCCTAGTGGCGTGTCCTAGCCCTTTGTGCATGTTGCACCACTTATTCAGATCTGTTCATTGCTCTACTCATTTCCCCTCGAAGTTTCTATGTAACTGCCCTCGGTCCTGGATTGTTTCGCATACATCCTCAAGTGGTACGGCCAAGGGTAGAAAATTCTTGATACGAGCCACCTTTTTCTCTTTAGCCGGAGGTTTATCATGGTTCCTCGAATTCTAGGACAGCCCTGGGGGGTTGCCTGGACAGAATCAGTTGGTTCTTCTCCTCGATTTCTGAGCTCATTGTTTGACGTATTATTTCTTCGATTGTCTGGCGCGTTACGCTAGTTTGAGAAATTTCCCTTCTGTGGGGGACGGTATTCATTGTCCGTTCTATTGTATTTCAGCAAGGGGTGGGGGTCCCTCTCTTCGCACGACCGGGCATTTCATCAAGGCCGTTCAGCCATGGATCTATTGGCTTCCTCGCCCTCTTCTATTGACATGTACTTTGGTACCTTGTTGTATGCCACTGCGTAATTCGTGATACCGTTTTCTACCAGGTGGTGCCATAATCTATTCAACCTTAATCCTACCTTGAGGGGTCCAGAGCTACGAGCTGGTCGAACGCTCCCAAGGCTATCACTTCCTTGTTGAATCTCCGGATGTAGTTCATTAAGCTCTCTTCTTGGCCTTGTCTGATTTGCTTTAACTGATCTGGGTCCTTGGTTGCCTCGCATGAACCTTGAAAGTGTTAGGTGAACTTTTTGGTCTGCTCGTTATAGAAGGCAATACTGTGCTGTTTCAAGCCTCTATACCAGAGTAGAGCGGACATTCCAAACTCATATGGAAGAGTCTACACATTTGGTCCTGCCTCAGTCCTGAAATGGATAGCAGGTCGGTGACTCCCCTGTAAGTGGGCAAGTTTGGGAGTCAAAAATCACTCGGAAGCCCTACGTCTCTTAGGTTGTCTGTTAGCAGTGATCTTCTCTCTTTTTTCGTCTTCTTCACGAGGGGTTAGTCTTTCTTTCCCCTATCTGCCAAGAGGCTTTCTAATTTTCCCTCCAAATTACAAACCTTGCTCTTTAGGCCTAATTCACTTTGTTAATGCTGTCGCGGTTCTGCGACGGCTTTCTTCTAGTCGCTAGCTCGAAGTCTCCAAACTCCACCTCTTCTCTCTTGGGAATTGCTTAACTTGGTCTATTAGTCCCGGCCAAATTGTGCGAAGTTCTTGGTCTATCTCTTCATTCTGTCTATTCTCGAATTCCTCTAGAGACTCCCTCTTGCGATTTCTTACTTTCATTTATTTACTTATGATTAACCTGGTCATTAGTTGTCTCAGTTCTTTTCTTTCTTCCTTCAGGGTTCTTAGTTCTGCCTATATTTTATACGGCAGAGAGCCTTCTATTCGAGGGAGGGGTCTGTTTGGGTTTGAGCTTCGCTCTCTGGCAACGCGATTCCTGCTGACTGATGATCGTTCTGTCATAGCCAATTGTCGCCTTTCTGGACAAAGCTTTTTGCTTAGTTCCCACAGATGGCGACAAAAATTGTTGACCTAAAAAAATGGATCCTCGTGCCAACAAGCCTTAAATTCATTTGTAAGTGAGAATAAAACTTGGGCCTCGTCCTGATGGGAGTGATTAGCACGGGTTAGAATTTCCTCTTTGCTACGAGCTATGAAAAACCTGCAAAAGAGATAGACACAAACTCGATGACAGTCTCGTCGGGGTGGGTTTTGGTGAAGACACTTTGATGCTTAAGTCATAAAGCGCCTTTTCTATTTTAACGAGAGGTTGGTAAGAAACGGAATGAAAAGAGAAAATGTGTCTGGAGGGAAAGGAAAGGAACCTCTTTCTTTTTGGGCGATTTATTCTTTTATTCTTCTAGGCATTATCCTCCTTAATATCTTCCTTATTTCTTCTATAGCGCTAGTCTTTTGAAGACCTTTTTGGGTTTTTCGTCCTTACTGTGCTTATGACTCGTGTCGAATATCCTCCTATTGTACGTTTGACACACGCCAAATATTCTTTTGTTGTGTGCCTGACACACGTCAAATATCTTTCTATAGATCTTTTAACTTTGTTTCCGCTGTATGTCAGGTAACCTTTTAATGTGTTAAGCATATTACTTAGGTCTGTCTTAACTGATAATTTTGGTTAAGTGTGAGGATAGATTCACGTTGCTCGAGTTAGATTTGTGGTGGCATCTCCCCCATCGGCTCAGTCGTGATTTAAGATCTTCTTAAGAGCGGGCCTTCTATTAATTTTACTGACTGTACCTGATCGGCCTATCTGGCAGATAGTTAATATGGTTTCTTCGCTGACTACATAGGCTTTGGGAAGAATCGATTTAATTAGTACGTAGATAGCCACCATAGTTGTATCCGGGTCGGCCTTGTTGAATAGGTGTTTCAGATTATCAATCAGGTCTTTTTGAGTCTGAGCTGATTCTTTGATGTTCAGCTCTATCAAGACCAGACCTGTTGGCCACTACTCTAGGCATGTCTTCAGATTGAACTCATTCCTTAAGTAATGGTGGGCCTCGAGGAGAGATATTCTTGAAGAAAACATCTGACTCGACTCTTGAGGGCCGGCCTTTGTTAGGCTTGGAGGCCTTAGGCTCAAAGGGAGATTTTCTGGAGGAGGGGGGAAACAATTATTAATTTAGCTTTTTACTTCAATAACCAATATTTTGAATTTCATTATAATTGTTATTTTGTCCTCTATAAAATGTTTTGATCACTTGGCAAAGCCTTCAAAGAGGTATTCATAGGATTTAAGATGCTTTACGTTGATTAAATTATAGTGATTATTTATTTTTATCTCTTAGCTGATTAGTCATCAGTCTTATTATTAGTTGAAAAATATAGAAGTGAAGTGAATACTTAAGTGACTTGACCTAAACCTTACATTTCTCTCTTTATTGATTCCAAAGTTGTAACAATTTTTTTTATCATTCCATTGATTTGTTTATGTTTTTTTTAAAATTGATTTCTACCCTATTAAAATACATATGGTTGAGCATTTTTTTCTGACAGTTACTAACATCTTGTTGAGGTCCATTCTAATTTGTAATATTTTATTTTATTTCTCTTGTTGGTTATTTGTTTTTGTGTTATAGAGTTTATTTTATATGATTGACAAATTATGGAGTTGTTGTGTTTTGGAGATTGTGGGTTGTTGGAAAATATTGGAAGTGATTATTTTCTTTTTTGTTTGTTAATTAGGAATTATAAGTTACAAAATTTTTCATGTTAAACTAACAATTGTTAAATTATAATAAGATAATATGGATAAAACATAGATATCAAGTGATAGGCTGTCAAAAAAAGTATAAAGTTAGGGTTGATGAGTTCTTGTAATTTGCCATGCTTAATTCTGATAATAAGAGATCAATAGCATTTCCATGTAATTCTTGTTGCAACATAGAATTTCATGCTTCTAAGCTAATGAAAGTCCATTATTTGAAAAAGGCTTTTTACCCACATATGTAACTTGGACTAAACATGGGGAAGTTGATAGTAAATTGAGATTTTCATCTTACCAAAACTATTTTAGTAGACGACATTTTAAATGCCAAGACCATGATAACATTAACGATGTCTATGAACAATGTGATACGAATTCTAAATTTTTCAAACGTCTACTTGAAGATGCAGAAAAACCTTTATATCCTTGTTCAAAACATTCATATGACTAATACAATTCTATGATATAAGCTTCTTCTGTAGAATCAAGTTTAGATTTCAAAGAGTCACACTCTTGTAATAACTGGTAATCCTGCTTAAACTGCGCCAATTATATAAGAGCTTTTACATTTTCATATGTAACCTGATACATCAAAAGAATCATCTCCATCAATAAAAAATTTTAAACGAAAAAAATATTAAAAGTTAGTTCTATTTATTCACATCAATATTCAATAAAAACAACAACAACCATACGCTTAGAGCTGTGTTTCATGCTATCTGAAATATAACTAGACAATCTCAAGATGAAAATTTCATATCCATCATCAAGCAATGTATGTAATATCTCAAGTAACTTTGTATAGTAAAGCCATGAAATTACTTGTAATAAACCTTCTCTTGTAGAGCCAATGCAAGGGCTTCAGAGGGGTCACCCTTCTTATTAACGACAATATGAGATAACCCATGACCATTCCTCTGAAACAGATGCGAGATACTTGATGATAAAACTTAAACAATAGGTGAATTTAATGCTTCCATGCCTAAATATGAAAAAGGCTAGAAGAAGAACAGAGCAAAGAGTCAATGTTCAAAATGTGGCATCTGATTGTTGTTAAGAAAATGCCAAAAAATAAAACTAAACTTAATCAGTGATGTGGGAGATAACCTAATTAGTGAATTAGATTTTGTATACTTTATTTCTTTTGTATTACATTGATGAAGTAAAGCAAGAGAGGAAAACTTACAGAAGAGATAAAGACGGTGAGACTAAAACGAATGGTAGAGCAGCACTCATTTACCAGTGTATTTCTTGTCCACGAGATATAAAAACAAGAACAAAACATAACGTTTTTCCAATGTTGCCGCCACCACCCCTTCTGCCTACCCATTCCCTTCTTACTACCATTCACTGTCTTAATAAACCGCAAGCTTGAGCCCTAGCTTAGACTCAAGTCTATGCTCGATGATTCACCCGAAACCAAATCGACGTCGACAGGTTTTCTCCATTACGATTTGTCACCGCTGTTAGAATCACCAAAGCTTTGATTACAATAAAAAGGAAAGAGAGAGAGAGAAGGAAGAACTTAATAATTTTTCGTTTAGTTTAGGGATAGGGTTTGTTTTTTATATATCAAAATTCCATCGATGCGCCCATCTCTTTATCACAGGCGCAAAGTTCTGGCCTTTAATTCTGCTGTGTTGGCGCTGAAATTTCGCCAAAGCTTTCAATTAGGATAGGCTTTGAAGAAGAAAAAACTAGAGAATGTATTGAAGAATAAAGTTATGAGACTTGGTAAAGTCTCGATCCTTATTTTCAATTTATGCCTTCAAAACGACAGTGTTTTTGAGGACATTTCATTTATTTTAAAGTAGTCTCGTTGCCAATTTGAGAGAAGTTTGATTTTTTTTTTTCAATTCTATTTTTACCCCAAAATGATTCTTTCAACACTTTCCTGTTTAAATTGTTTCTCAATAATTAATTTATATTAATGCCCTCATTGTTTTTTCTCAATTACTCATTTTTGGTGTTATATTAATTTTTATAAATTTAAATTATTTTAATAATTAATTTTTTAAAAATAATTATGATATTATTAATAATTCATTAATAATTTATATTTCTAATACCATGATATCAGTATTTTATTGACATTTCATATTTTTGATACTATAGTATCAATAATTTATTGATTGATACTTTATATTTCTGATACCATAGTATTAATATTTTATTGACATTTCGTGTTTCTGATACCATGGTATCAATAATTCACTGACACATCGCTTTGTTGACACCATTTAGAAAAGTATTTTCGTTGACACTATTTAGAAAAATGTCATTAGCATGGTGTCAGTGGAACTCATTTTTATAATAGTATAAGTGATAATTAGAATTGGCTATGATTTGATAGAAGTATTGGACCTTTAGAAAGCTAGCTTGAATATACCAACCCTTGCCCACATAATGAAAAGCCCAACTAATATTCTTTAAGAGTTAAGATTCAACTAGCATAGGACGATTTTCAAATACACAGACAAAATTAAGCTAAAGAGATAGTCTCAACCCTAATTTAAAGAATATGTAGTGAATAGTCCCTTGGCCTATTAGGGATTTGTTAACACTCTCTTCAAGATTTAGTACCTTCATTTATACACTCTTCGAGTTCTTATACTTGACCTTAAGATACTTGAGGTCCTATTCGCTCACCTTAGAAAAACTATAAGGCTAATAGTTCAACTCATAAAGGGACCTCAGAACTTTAGAGTCACGAAAATGTTGCTTGCTCTTTTTTTGCCTTTCCTTGACCTTTTAGTAGCCATCCTTTGTGAGGAGCATTAGTCTATAATTTTTTATCATTTGGCTCCTTGATTACAGTCCACTTGAATTCCTTATCATCCTTCTCGAATTTAATCAGCTCAACCTCAGCATCTCCTCCTTAGTCGAGCTCTCTTGCAAGTTTCAAGAGGTCTCTATCTTTCCGAGCACTCATTCTTTCGACTTCTCGGCCTAGGCTACTTCTGACATTCAAGTCCTCTATAAAGTTGTTGAACTTTTGACCAAATATGTTATAGGAGTCACAGATATCACTCTTATATGAAGATATTTTTTCTTATGGACTAACTTAAAAACAACAAGACTAAACAACCTATTATCCGAGCATTCAAGGAAACAAGTCAAGCATTCAATAATAGAAGCTAATCACTCAAAATGTGAAGAATAAAGAGTATGATACCTATCAAAACTCAGAAAAAGGTTTGAACAATGCAAAATAAAACAAGACAAAGGTGAAAGAAACTTACTTGAAGATAAAAATTAAGGATTTAAAACAAATTCGCCTATTGAAACTTAATGCATATACTTTAGATAAAGAGTTTCTCTCTCTAAGCAATCTTCAAATTAGTACAAAAGTGGTTGGATGATAGAGATTATTTGATGAATGTGCAAGGCATGTCTTTACCTGACAATCGTGTCAACTAAGGACTTATCCCAACCGTCTGATTAGACTTAATGGCCTGAGATAATGCCACATTAGCTAAGATTGAAGCAACACAATCGCTAAGTGATAGCCAAAATAATGCACAACTGTCAAAGAGTCACTCGCGTTTAATCCTTTTGGCACTAATTTTGAATTTCAAACTAATGGACCCTAAAATACTCAATGAATAAATCGAGGTTACTAAAGGCAAGTACCCACCCGAAGACTTACAACACTCAAGCCTTCCCTTTAAGGAATGTTGAATAAGTCGAGCGCTTTATAAAGTTTCCATTATTAACTAGTCAACCCCCAAGATCCTGGGCTTAGTTTACAAAGGCTTAAAAGTGGCAAAGCTAGGGAGTCTACCCCATTAACGTCTAAAAGTGGCCGAGTCCAACACGAAGCAATCAATCCAAGGCTTAGTTAGCGAATCCAACACGGTCGAGTCTATCTTAAAGCCAACCAAAGCTCTCCATATATTATATGACTTGGCTAGTACCTCTTCACTCTATAACTAAGAAGCCTTTAATCCACGACCAATGAGCCTTTCTTTATAGGGATAAGCACTGCCAACTCCAAAGATTCCTCTATTAAGACCGAGGAGCATACTTGTGCCTCATAACATTATCAAAAATCTCATTATCCTAATAACACCATAGGTGGGGAGTAGTGCCACCTATCCTATAACATAAAAGAATTTAGAATGTGAAGAACATGTTGCTCATGCCCATTTGAAGAATGTAGAGCACAAGATAACTGACCAATATCTCTCATATTTCTAAATTACGCCTATGATATTCGAATATTGAAGAGTTTGCAACATGAGTTAATTGCCCGAGAAACCTACATAATTAAGAACCATATCTTGCATATGAGTTACAAATAAACAAATTCTGCACACTGAACTATCTAAAAAACTATTTTTCTCACCTTTACAAATAATTCTAACTTAAGCATTAAAGGGTCTTACTAAAAAACTACCACTGGTATAGCCTTGATTGATTTTTATTTTGCAACAAATAAATGTTAACTACCGAGAAATCTTGAAAAAAACAACAAAGATTCATTTGTACATTCATTTTATCTCTTGACCAAAAACTTTGAGTTTGATCAAGAGTTTAAAATCCACAATCAACAATATTATTTCATTTGTTATTATTAATTTTTTTTATAAAATAATTTATTTTACTATTTTACTCTTAATATAATAAATAAATAATATTTAACATTAAAATAAATGTTTTAGCGGTACATTATAATATAAATAACTTAAATGCTCTTAATTTGTATTTGAATTTATAAATAAATATAATAAATTAAATTAATACTCACAAAATTAAAATTAAAATATTTATTCAAAAGATTTAAATTCATTTATTAAAATATATTAAAAAGTCATAATTCTGTAAAAGTAAAAAAACTCACGTCTTTTATAATGTTTAATTATATATTTTTTTAAAGATATTAATTATACTTTTTCTATTAGTGTTGTCATGTCAAAAAGATAAATAAATAATTTTAAAAAATAAATGATAAATATAAAGGATTACAGAGAATTAGACTAAAAGAATCGAAAAGAAAAAAAAAGAAAAAAAAGAAATCATAAGAGGGTTTGGGGGAGTGGCATGACGGTAAACTGGTAGAAATACGAGGCCATTAGTTAAGAAGAACAGAAATACGAGGGCAATTTTGTCAATACAAAGAATCTAAGCAAAGTAGTAAAAGCCTTGGTGGTTCGATCATTGTACAAATCTCCTTGGTATCTCAGTTGGCGTTGTGTTCCCTCTCTCTGAGACCGCAGCTCTCTTTAATCTTTACGATTCTCACTCTTGTCTCTAAATCTTGAAAAAATCTTTGTCGGGAAAGATGTCGGGAAAAGGCGCCAAAGGTTTGATCATGGGAAAGGCCTCGGCCAGCAACAAGGATAAGGATAAGGACAAGAAGAAACCCATTTCCCGCTCTTCCCGCGCTGGCCTTCAGGTTCTTTTTTAGATCTTTCCGTCTCTATGTTCATGTTCTTATATTTCGTGTTTTAAATTTAATCCATTTGCTTTTCGTTTCCAATTTTCGTAATTGGTTAAAAGAAAACATCCAGGGTTATGCTCCAACATACGTTCTTTTCTTATATATTACGCTTTTTTTCTTCAATTTTTAATGGTGCTTTGGCATATAAACTGAGGTTTAGTGGAGTACACAAGTGTTGTTATTAACTTGTTTGTCAGGGAATAATAAATGAAAAAAAAGAGAAGAAAAAGTTAGGTGAAACTGATAATTGAAGTTGAGTAAAACAGAAGTTACTAGTTGTCGTTTGAAGATCTTGATAGATAATGAATCATATGGTATGAGTTTTTGGTGTGCAACTAGAGAAGGTTGTAATCTGGTGTTATTAGATGATTAGATTAGCTTTGTGCCAAGTAGTTTGGTTTGTTGCTAACACTTTTGATATATTATATTTGGTTTTCTGTCTTCTGTATGATGCCAGCTGCGGTTGTTCCCATGTGCTTCTTTGTTATCCATATTCTTTTTTGTCATTTTTACATTAGTGATGTCGAAACTTGATAACTATGTGATACACATCTTAACTGTTATAGAGGTATTATTCCCAGGGGTTTGAATCAGAATCACATGATGTGTATTAGTATGACCCTGGTTTGTAGTAGTGAAGAATATAACAGCCTGGAATTTTTTGTCTGTGACATGGACTACATTCTTCCATGTGCATTGACTACAAATAGTGTTATTATAGGTAGTATAATGAAGTGACATGGTTGACAAAATTATGTTAAGATATTACTAGGAGACGGACATGAGAGATCATTACTTTGGTAACCTCTTTCTTTTATTTTTTTTTCTTTGATAGGAAAAAGAACAAAATTGAAGTGTACAGGTAAGTACAGAGATGGACCCATTTTCACTGGAGAGGCAAAAACAAATTTATATAGGAACCAAAAACTGTATGAAGTGTTCTATTCTCGTGTAAGACCCCATCCCCTGCAACATTCTTCCCAAGGACTGCTTTATAAACCTGACCATGAATCTAAACAAGCCTATTCTAATTATTTTACAATCCCTTGCCGGCTAAGGTTGATTAAACAGAAAAATTAGTGCTGAAAGTCCTTTGCAGTAGAGGCTCAAAGAGAAGCAACAAATCAAACCATACTCTGGTGATTGACTAACCTATTCAAAACCTATTTGCTTTTGTACCTGGATCTGCATTTGGGACTGATGAATGTGGAGCCAGTCTTTTTGGACTCCGCTATAGGTTGGGATTGGTGAATACATCTTGGTTTTTGGAGTTGGTTTTAATCCAGTACATAAACCTGATGTTGTAGGGGCTCTTTTTAACAACATTTTCTAGTTGGGGATTTTCATTTTGGTTTTGGACTGTCACGTCCATATACACTGACAGTTTACTGAAGGTTGATGTCTCCCTGTGCCTATTATATCTTTGTTCTGGAGATTCCAAAGCGCATAGTCCTAGGAGCGCTCATGACAGCTTTTCTATTTTCTCCCTAAATCTTCTCAGTGGTATAACAGAATGCTACATTCAGAATCGTGATTCCTGGTTAAGTTGTTCAATAGTTGCATTAAATATCACATGATGTTCAGTTGTTGCATGCTATGTTTTCTTTCATTGTGAATATTTTTTTTTGATGTGTAACTTGCAGTTCCCAGTGGGTCGGATCCACCGTCTACTGAAGTCAAGAACTACTGCACATGGGAGAGTAGGAGCAACTGCTGCTGTCTATTCTGCTGCTATCTTGGAGTATTTGACTGCAGAGGTGTTGGAGCTTGCTGGAAATGCAAGCAAAGATCTTAAGGTGAAGCGTATAACTCCCAGGCATTTGCAACTTGCTATCCGTGGGGATGAAGAACTTGATACCCTGATCAAAGGAACCATTGCTGGTGGTGGTGTCATCCCTCACATCCACAAATCACTAATCAACAAGTCAACCAAGGACTAGTTTCAAATGGATCATGGCTGCATACATTTGCCAATCTTAATGCAGTAACTGATTGCTCATCCTGTTTTAAATTTATGGACTTGTTAACCCCCTGCTATTAGAGCAGGATCATACCTTAATGTGTTTTATTTTTCACACTTGATCCTTGGTATGCCTGTTATGACTTATGACATATGTTGTGGATAATGACATTATCTGAATTTAATACATGTACGGTATTGTTGAAGATTGTCACTAGTAGGATGTTCAACTGTTCAAGTACGTAGTGTGGTTTTGTTTCTAGTATCATCATATGCAATAAATGGCCTGTTGTCAGTTGTCTGATGAAACTTTTGGCTTTGAACATAGAAATGAATTTTGTACAAATTGCCTGTGTTTCATAAATTAGCCTATGGTCTTAATCCATTCCAGGCAATATATTTACCTTGTTCATTTGGAATGGGAGCTTTTTGCTGACTGCTCATTTAATTTGAGATTAATATTGATACTTGTAAAATTGGAATTTTGCTGCGCAAGAATTACTATTGTTGTGTAGGCTTTCTATCCCCTCTACTTGGGTGCTGGATGATATTGTCATGTAAAAAGGAGTTGAAGTATATTCTTAGGCAAGGATTGACTGTCAACCATGTGTTCAGGCAAGCAATTCTGAGTTGTGAGATCGATGTCAAGTATATTTTGAAGTTGTTCAAAAGGAGTTGAAGGTAGTTTGATAGTATTTACTGGGAAATTCCATCACATCTGAATTATTTTTCTTATTTTAACTCGAATCACGACTAGTTTCAACCAGATAAGCTAGCTCATAGGCTACTGGCCTTGCAAGTTGCAACAGAAGCTTGCTTAAACTCTAGCTTGCTCTTCTAAGCATTACAAGCCAAACGGCAACAACATTGACCAAAAATTTCAGTGCACAATCCTATTTTCAAAAAAATAATTGGATGCTAGACCTACCTACTAATGACATAGGTCACATTTCATATAGATAGAAATTAAACGACTCTTTGAGTTCTTAAGGTGGATAGACAACTTTATTGATTGATCTTTTAGATAAATGTCCAGGGCCCTACCTATAATCATTGGCATCAAAGTTTATTTTTAGGACTCCAGCTCCTGCCGAAACATCCTTGTCATTAGGAATCCTCGTGACTTGATTAATGTAGCAAGAGAAGCATAGTAGAAGGTGTAGGACCTAGTTTCTAAGCTGTTCTGTGAACGTATTGAAGATAATACAGATGAGATAATCCCAATTTAAGCAGAAAATTCAAAGTAAAAACAATGGAAACCAGAGTCTAAGCTGATGCTGCTAGATAAAATTATTTAGAAATTTCAATTCCAATCAAGATGGAAAAGTCATAAAGATCTAAAAACATTAAAGCCAACTCTCCCATAAGCTGATCCCCATTTGAAATCTCCAACAACTATCCCATAAGACATCCATGAAAAGAATATCAAAATTCTTAAATAACTGCTAACTCAATGTCTCACCTCTGACCCTATCCAAGTAGCCAGCCATCAACCAATAAACTACCTCTCTTCTCAAGATGTAAAGCAAAGAATGAACTCCAACGTCCTAACTAGAATGAAGTGAAAATTTTATCCATTCAAACAGCCAGCAACCGGTCATGGGTATTAGATGTTTGCAACCTTGGGAACATCTACAGGGAATTGATCGATCTCATCCATCCATGGGCTCTTCTCCTTTGCTGGGTTTATGGTCCTCAAAGCCTGCCACACTGCACTGTTACACTTGAAACCTGAACCAAATGCTATTTGCCACGTTCTATCACCCTTCTTTACCCTTCCCTTGGCTTCTGTATAAGCCAATTCATACCAAAGAGAACTACTTGAGGTGTTGCCAAACCGATAAAGTGTCATCCTTGATGGTTCCATGTGCCAATCAGACAGCTGCAAGTTCTTCTCCAATTCATCTAAAACAGCTCTTCCTCCAGCATGAATGCAGAAATGCTCAAAAGCCAGTTTGAAATCCGGGATGTAAGGCTTGACCTTCATCTTGAAAAGTTTCTTCCCAACTAATGTAGCAAAGAATAGCAGCTGTTCCGACATTGGCAAAACAAGAGGCCCCAATGTGGTAATGTTAGTCTTCAAAGCATCACCTGCAACAGCCATCAGATTTTTCGACAAAGTAACACCTACTTTGCCTTCAGAGTCTTCTTCTTGTGTAACACAGGCAAAACAATTATCATCGGCACCCTTGTGCGTGCGGACAGTGTGCACCAATCTGTATTTGGATCTTCTTCCGTCAGAGAATTTGTTTGAAAGCAATATTGCAGCCCCACCCATTCGAAATAAACAATTTGAAACAAGCTTTGACCGATCATTGCCAAAGTACCAATTCAATGTGATATTCTCCATGCTAATAACCAATGCATATGAGTTGGGATGGACCTGAAGAAGATTTTTTGCAAGATCAATTGAAATCAAACCTGCACTGCAACCCATCCCTCCCAAATTGTAGCTAATTATATTCCCTCGAAGCTTGTAATGGTTGATGATCATGGCAGACAGTGATGGAGTTGGGTTAAACAAGCTACAATTCACAACCAAGATACCTATGTCTTTGGGTTTAACAGAGGTTTTAGCAAAAAGCTCATCGATGGCACCAAACATTACAGCCTCAGCTTCTTTTCTAGCTTCTTTCATTGATGGGTTAGGAGGGATGTTTAGGACAGCCTCTGGAAGGTAAGTCGAATCACCAAGTCCTGATCGTTCAAGGATCTTGCGCTGAAACGCCAGACTCTCCTCTGTAAATGTACCAGTAATCTGGGACTGATCCATGAAAATCTTTTTTGTGCATTTCCGGGATTCTTCAGGCTTGTAGCAGGAAAAGTTTACAAGATAAACAGGGCGAGGGCAGGTGAGAAAGTAGAGTGTCAATAGGAAAACAAGCAAAGTTGAGCATATAATCACTGAAATAAGATTATATTGGAGATGCTCCCAGAGATCATAAAGGTCTTGGAGAGAAAATGTTGAGAGCTGTGCAGCAATTATGACTACAAGAGGTGAAAGGAAGAGGTACATTCCATGAGTGATTAGGTAATGATATCCGAGTTTCACATATTTCAGCTTCACCGACTTCTTGAAATCAGGGAGATTTCGCGATGATGATGGTTGGATCAAGGGTGTATTTGGGATTGGCTCAGCCATTTTCCCTGTTACAGGTTCAACTATTAAGGTCAGCTCAGATGCCAAAGTTAATTTTAAGCACACAACACGGACAATCAGACAACAAAGAAGGTGATCAACTGAAGTTCTAAGAGGCAAACTTGTGTAGCCTTTGATGTTTGATTTAGATCTTAATTGCTATTCACTGAGTTTCATTTTCCCTTTCTTTTTCCCCCTTCAATCAAGATTTTATTTCTCTTCGCCCTTTCAGATATGCCATTGAAAAGTTGTAAAAAGTGGGTTGGGCTTGCAAATAACTAAAGAAATTAGCTTTATGGCTTACCCTGGTTCTAAAATCTTAGATGCGATACCCTAAACAATCTACATCTTAATGATAAAGTTTATATATTGTAACAGAAAAACAACAATTTTCCTTTTTCTTATTTCAATAGCCATAAAAATTCTCCAGCTGTCATTCATAAATCAAAATTAGCTAAAATTCAATAAAACCAGTTGATCAAAACATCCAAAAAGACGAAAAAAAGCGACGATACATCAAAAATCCAGATCATCATTCATATAAAAGAACTACATTCTCCAAAAATCTAAGCAAACCCATATCGAAAATATAAGCAAGTACACATTTTGATTCAACCATAGTCCAAAAAACTGACCTTGATTGTCAAAAGATAACAGATCGCCTGAATCTCGAGAAAGGAACCAAAGAGAATGGGAGAAAATCTAAAAATTCTCGCCTAAGAAAATTAAAAAGACTAAAATTAGAATTAAAAAAAAAACAAATGCGAGAAGAAATTGGAATGATATTTATACTAAGGAGAGAAGATCACGGGAAGCCATCGAACAAGCTGACGAAATGTACGCGTTATACAAGTTCTGACCTCTGAACAAGAGACAAGGGCGGCGCGTATTTGATTTGAATTATTAGATTCTGACTTTGAGTTCAACGGAGGGTTCTTTCCTTTGATTTTCAAACGGCTCTTATTTCGTCTTCACCAATCACCACTTTCCACTTTCCTTCTTGAGAACTGTTCGTAAACGACTACAACTGTCCCTCTAAATCTCTCTCATTTTCTGTGTGTTCTTTTTATAAAATAATTAATTATTTATCTTATTTTTTAATATCTAATAAATTTATAATTTTTATATAATTTATAATATATTATAAAATTTTATCACATATTTAAAAATTTATCATATGATAAACTACCACTAATTTATATATATATATATATATATATATGAGAATTAATCTAATGAGTTAAATAATTCACTTGAATAAGATTATCTTATAATATTATTTAATAAATTTATAATATTTTTATAAAATTTATAAAATATTATATACCAAAATTACATACGAATAAAATACATAACTTATTAAATTAATTATATATAAATGATATATTTATATTTTTGACTTTGAACGGGGATTTGAATTATGAAAGTGCACTACAAACTCTACGCTCTAGACCGCAAACTGCCGAAGGAAAATATCCTGAAATATTTAGTTTTTGTTAACTAAGTTTGGAGAATCTGTAGGCCATTCTAGAACCATTTATGTACATCATGGTCTAAACACGATATCTTTCCTGGTTTAAGCATGATAATGTTTCTTTACATATTGAATTGCGATGACCACACGGTTACTATTTAATTGTTTATACACTGTTTTATCAAGAGGTCAAATATCATTTTATATTTATTGATGAATTGACGAAGAGCATGATACAACATTAATTCATGTTCGTCACATGAATAGCAAATGCTATGCAATCACGTGGATAAATCTGCCTCTTCATCTGTGTTGTTATGGCTGTAGGATATGTCAAACTTCCGTGTGAACGGCAAGGCCTTTCTGATCCAATTCTATTTATGGTATTTTTGGATTTACCCATACAGGAGATTACTCAAGCTTTACGGAATAGAGATTAGAGAACATGTGATTTAGGTAAATTTAAAGATTAAGAATGATAAGAGCTCATTAACTGCTTAATGTTATAGGCTTATGGCAAGTTGAGAGACCCCAACACGTAACACTTATTCCAAAATTGAAAGCAATCGAGGAGTCGATCACTGAAAGATATATATCTGCTAGAGAAAATTCAGCGAAAGGATGCAGAGCTATATGTGAACGAGATGCAAACTTCTTGAAAGTTAATAGCGACAGTTGAGGTCCCCAAGCATGTGACAAACTTTGTAGTGGAGATTTACATAAATATTGTGCTAGCAAATCGTTTATGGACAGGGTGTGTTGGAATATTTGCTACCACGTGTAATGTGGAAATTTTTGGCCAACAATCGTGTAACTACAAAGCAAATCCACTGGTTTTATGTCAGCAAAATTCGACTAAGTTTGGGCTGGTCCTCCTGGACCCTTTTGCTTGTTAAATCTGAACTTGTATCACAAAGCAACAATAGACAATAATGGGGTATCATCACTGAAACTGATTCAACCTTCAACTTGCCCAGTAGTTAAATAAGCAAATTAGATCGATGGCACACAAGGCATTGATTCTTCTAGCGGTCGTTTTTTTTTTCTTTTCTCTTCTCAAAAATGATTGTTTCACATTTAAGTACAATATATGCTCCAAGTCATACATGGCTAAACCAAGAGATATCTGATTAAAAAATAAACATAAGTATGCCAACAGTTCATAAGTTCATATTGTGCCATGAGTATGGCAAAATTATTCGGTAGACTAAATTCTAGACAACAGCGAAGTAGCAGAGAAACAAGGCTATTAAAGGTTCCAACTGGGAAAGTAAATCAAGAATATAAGAGCTCTGGTTAGCAATCAATTAAAGTTGCAGAATGGTTTGAATATGTATTAAAAACTAAAATTGATTCTCATTACAATATATAAGGAAAAAATCATACAGTAGTCATATTTTAGAATTCAACAATAACCTGTATAGAAAAGAGGAAAAATCTGAGGGAAGAGTGACGAGCGGTACCAGTATTTGTCATGGAAGCCTCTTCCATTCACGTAAGAGAACACATCTTTACAACTATATTTTAAAACTCTTAACAAATATATGCACTAGGAAAATAAATACATATAAGTGATTCAATCATTTTGTATAGATAAGAATTGAAATAAATATTAAGAGAAGAGCCATTATAAAATTAAGTATATATGCATTTGGTGTACAAAGGAGGAGCAGAACGAAAAGTCAGAGAATGGATACTGTTCACTCGACTGTACATGGCGAGCATTGTTCACGCACGCAAGTACTGTTTATAGGATACTGTTTACGCTGCAACTTATAAGTATTTTTTGTTTTGATTAAATTAATTTCTTTAAGTAGGATCAGGATTTCTAAAAGTAAGATTCTTATTCCAATTAAGTTTAGGGTTTTTAGGGTATTTTATTTACTATATAAAATTTACTAAACACAAGAAGAAAGACAAGTATCTAAAGTTTTAAAATATAAATCATAAGAGAAAATAAATGAGTTAGGTAAGTATTAAGTGCATGGTGCACTAGGGTGTAATATTTTTTTGGAAGTGTTTTCTTTTAGTTCTTGAGTAAACAAAAGAAATACTATAGATCTTTTTTATTTAGATGCTCGCGCTATTTTTATATTCTTTGTAAAAATCTTTTATGAGGAGATACTAAGAGGTCTTAAAAAATTCATGATGATCAATGATAGATACTTAGAAATCTCTATGGGTGATAGAAAGGTGATCTATGGGAGATACTAGTGTGATCTATGGGAGATGCTATGAGTATTGTGAGATCATTGATAATGTAAGAAAATATGTAATGATTTATATTAATAATAAAAGTTAGATCATAAATTCTCCGTAAACGTAGGCAATTATGAGTTAAATCACGTATATCTTGTGTTTTATTGATTAATTTATTTTCTTTATATTTATTGGCGTATTGATCTTATGTTTTCTTACTTATGGTGTGAGTTATATTTTTCGTTGTTTATAAAATCAAAAAAATAATATCAAAATTATAACTTAATTAATTTTATAAAAGTGTCAAACTAAAGCGCATAACTTGATATTCACAACAACCCTTTTAATGTATGTCTATAATGTTGCTTTATTAGTAATTTATTGAAACAAATTCTTAAGGTCACTAGAAAAAGTAGAAGATGAACAAGGAGTGCTATTCATAGTATGCCGTGAATTCACTAGTCCAATGTGATCTTAATTCCTCTATGATGCAATCAACCACAATATATATATATATATATATATATATATCAAATTATGATTACAAATAATTACAAAAAGCGAAGATATATTTTAATGGAATTGGCATAGTTCTTTTCCAAGCAAGCCAGCAACAAAAACCAAATTGTATCTACCATGATACTTGATTAGATAGATATTTAATTATTCTTGTCAAGTTGCATTTAGTGAAGGATACAAGAACAAACATAGTTACACTGCAGTATACAGCTCTCTCTCTCTCTCTCTCCCATTGTAACTCTGTGTGTGTGCAAGTGGTGAATACTTTGCCCTTTTATTCAATCATCTGTGATAAATAGACACCAAGCTTGGGCAAAAGTCAATTATCTCGTTTTTAATTTCTTTCATCTAAGATCATACATTGTTTTTCGAGAAAACAATAAGATTATATTGTATAGGTAACTAAACCAAGAGCTAATACAAGTAGTTTCCTCTCTCAGCTCATGAGTGGTCAATTGTGAAGTTTACATCAGTTTATGTTCCATATATTGATGAATGGCTTTTTGTCAAGGTCGACACACAGAACAACATGTTAAGCTTTGCCACCACAACTTTTTGCTCTGTATGAAAATGTTGAGTCTCCCTTGCAATCACAAGCTTGGAATGTCTAAAACATTCAAGTCAAGACAAACATTGAACTGGATAGACAGTCAGGATAACCTCAGGATACTAGAGAATTATAAACTTAGATAGAGTTCAATGTGATACTGTTGAGGGAGGAAACGTTTTTCTCTTTTTCGAAGTTATGTTGAAATAAAAAATTCAATATTCAACCTAGAACCTTAATTTCTTTGCGCAGAGAAATAATCTATCAATCAAGAAAAAAACAATAAGAATCCAAAGTAAAAAACAAAAGAGTATAATACAGTCTTATGTGGTTCGGCCAATTGCCTATGTCCACGGTGGATTCAAGGATCCTAACCTCTCTTATTATAACTCCTTAGAGATTTTATAAGGAAAACCTAATGAAGAACCCTTAAAAGGACCTAAACGTTTAGTGAACCTTTACTCTATCATAAACAATGATCACCCAAACAACGGTTTCACCCCAGCGCACATAAGCACTTAGTGTCTACCCAGTTCTTCCCCTATCTTAAAGTCTCTCTTAATGCTTAATCTGAAATTAAGGGTTTACAAGTGTTTATATATGGTGTATTTCGTGCCTACTAACCCTATTCTTTGTTGGAGTAAGAGTTCACTTGTTGGGGAAGTCCAAAACTTTCAAAAACTAGAAATCCCGAAGAAAAACGGACTTCTGACGCGTCTGACGCCGCGACGCTCGTCCCTGGGCGCTGGCCAAAATTGCGCCCAGTGCTGCGGTAGTGGGTCCTCAGCGCCTCAGCGCTGGGCGCAATTTTGGCTGCTGGGTTGCTGTCCTGGGTGTCGCGGCGCTTAGCCATTAGCGCTGCGGCGCTCAGCCCTGTACACCTATTTAGCGTTTTCTTATTTCCTTCACGTCTTTGAGTCCCGTTTCGCTTCTCCCTTCGTGTCCCATACGTTCTAGACTTCTCTATACATATTCCATACGTTCTAAACTTCTTGTAACTCTTCACTTTGGTATTCATATCAATTCTTGTCCAACCAAGATTGTTGAATCACTAAATTTTCAACAAATACCATTATAAAGCTCCATGTTCGGCCTGAATCATTGTATCGAGCAAGTGAACAACCAGTTTTAGGTCTGAGACCATTTCTTGTAAGACAAGACTGTAATTCTTTCTCTTTCTCCCTAATAATATCCTCGATGAGTTTTCCACTGAACATCAGTACTGCAGCAATTCCTCTTTCCATCCATTTCAGGCTAACTGTTTCATGGTTAGGATCTGGCAAGCTAGACATAAAGTTCATACTTATTGCTTACCTGCTTGTATTATTCAATGGATGGTTCGACGTTCAACTTTTAATAATTTTCTTACTCTCTGTGATTTTGTAACTAATCCAATAAACAAACATCCGTTTCTAATAGTCTCAGATTTTATACTTCCCAATCATCCTAATAGATTTATTTCACATGCTCATATTTTTCCCCAGTGGAAGAACAATTTGGATAGATACTTTCTTCAATACAGCATCATATGCCTGAGTAAAGACAGGAGTAGTCATAGGTATCTTCTCTGTATATGAATTTTTTTTCCTAAAAATATACCTGTATAGAATCAGTTTTATAAAAAAAGGTAAATATCTATATGTCATCTGAGTGATCAGAAAAGGAAAAAAAATTACTGAATTGGGTATTCAAAGTGCTCACCCAGTAATATCATTAAAGCTAGTCGACCCAGATATAATTTGTCTCCATTACTTTCCACCACAATAAATGGGGAGTATTTTCTAACCTGTAAAATCATTCTACTATTCAGTCCTATATATGTATTACCGTAACTCGTAGATATAGACAAACAATAGCGAAATGAGTTATTTTTCAGAAATCATAGATATTTTAATTTAAATTAGAAAATTAAAGAACTTACATAAATTGTTGGGGATTATGACCATAATAGTATGAAATTGTATGCGATCATAGCAAATTCTTATAATAGTTTCTTGAACTATTGCTTTCAAATAATCCGTGTTAATAGTGAGAGTCCGCTGGACTCTAAGCATAGTTCCAGATGAGACCACCATACAGCAACATTGTTACTAGAGGGGTATTACTTCATCTTGTAGAGATATTCAATGTGTTTCTTTTACTTGATATCATCGCCCTTTGTGTTTCTCACAATGAATAGCCTCTCATATTTGTTTATGCTTTAATACAGTAAGTTAATCGCCTTAGAACACAAGAGACAGAAAAAATAATGATAACGTGATTCTCCTATAAGCTGACTTTTTTTTTTTCTATCAACTTTGGTGATAAATCTAAATACAGACCAGAGATCTTTCAATTTTCTATGTACGTTTTGATAATTCAACCATGATAATAGACTTTCTGTCTTCAATGTTAAACAAACAAAAGTATGTTAGTGCCCTTTAAGAACTAGGTAATATGTTTGCCTTTATATTGATTATTTAAAATAAGTAATGAATGAATAGTAATTTATCCAAGAGAGTGCAAACAACCTTATACAGGAGTCTTATAGATTCGTAACTGTAAAGAAATACAGTCCAGACATGAACAGGAAGTATGATTTGTCTTTAAACAAAGATGCCCATCTAAGAATTTTCAACAAATTAAGATTTAGTACCTACTTAAATAGTCATTATTCTCTATGGAATCCCAAAAATCTTGCAAAAAAAAAAAAAAAAACACAAATTTCTGAATTTCAAATAAACCACATGGGTCTATCATTTTTTAAGCTAAGAGGTGAAATTATACCACATGGCTGCAAAACTGCTCAATCTCTGGATTAATGCCCATAACAGAAGTACTAGTAAAGATCAATTCTGGTTTCCAAAAGCAAGACTCCGAAGAGGAATAGGAGTTGCATTGATCAATTAAGAGCATAAAGTAGATTCGGTATCACAATTCTAATTTGGTTATCATTAACTGCATGGAAGCTTCCGATTCTCAGACAATGACTGAATACTTCAATTAAGCAAAGAAATTAACGCCATTGAGTAGGTGTATTTCCTGTTAGAATTTAATGCATTTTCTTAATATCTTCTCCATTTCTCCACAATCTTCTATAACCCAAGCATGTTTTATACATCACTAAATAATTCTATAATGGAGGCAATATGAGTGCAACATTTTTCATAAGTCAAGAATGTAAATTACTTAGCAACAAAGGAAGGTAAAGACAAGTTGAAGATTGCAGCTGTCCATAAAGACAAGTGGAAAACTTGTATTTGAATACAAGCTGTCAAAGAACATACTGGATAGGTCTTGCCTGTCCACTTTAAAATTTGGAAAGAGAAGTTTGATTTTATAAACTCTATAGAGAGCTATAAATAGGCATGTAATTCATTGATGTAAATCATCTCATAGCAGATCATTTTTATAATAAAAAATACAAAATATTATATGAAAGAAAAGAGCTTTGCAGTAGCTCATAAGAAAATTTCTGTTTTGTGTTTTATTTTTCTACACATCCATCTTTCAAAATCAAAATACTTCAAACACAATTACAAATATATTCCAACAAATGGTATTGTAGCATACCAAAATTTCTTACAATTGGTATCATAGCAGGTTTGAAGATCAAAATCTGGGTGTTTCAGCAATATAAAGCATCCAAGTGATGTCTTCCTCTGCAGCAGAAAATCTATCGATCCTATATTCTTTCATTCCAATTTTTGGGGAGAGAATTATGATTTTTGGAAGGTAAAAATGAGGACCTTACTCATAGCAGAAGGTTTATAGAGTATAGTTGATAAAAGATTTGAAAATCCTGAAAATAAAGATCAACTTATTGCAGCACAATAAGAAAGTCTTGAAGCAACAAGGAGGACTGAAGCAAGAGCCATTTCAAAAATTCAAAATTTAGTTTTTGCAACAGTATTTCTAAGGATTATGAGAGCTACAACAGCAAAGTAAGCTTAGGAAATTCTTGAGCAAGAATTTCAAAGAGACAACCAAGCAAGAACCGTCAAACTCCAATCTCTACATAGGGAGTTTGAAAACCTAAGGATGAGAGACAATGAAGATGTCAAAGACTACTTCTCAAGAGTAACTGAAGTAGTAAATAAATTACGATCTTTTGGTGAAGAACTTAAAGTCCAAAAGATTATAGAGAAAATATTGAACAGTTTGCTAGAAAAATCGATCACATTGTTACCGTGATGGAGGAGTTTAAAGATCTAACTACCTTATCAGTTGAAAAACTAATGGGATCTATAGAGTCTCATAAGCAAAGAAGATTAAGGTGAAATTGGCAATTCAATGAGAGTGCCTTCTAATTAAAGCTCTCATTTAACTCATAAAGAAATCTAAAGAAAGAGAAGACTTGGAAAAGAAGAAGATCAAGTATATTTAGCTTCAAAAGATGTCAAGATGAAGAAAAATAGAAATTTTGTTCTTGATCTCTATTGTAATCAAATTGTTACAATGAAAGGAGAAGTTATTGAAGACAATTGGCTATGACACAAAAGGTTCTATCATCTAAATTATGATGGCATAAAACTTATACAATGAAAGAAAATGGTAAGAGGAGTACAAAAAATTTACAAGGCAAAAAAGCCATGTGAAGGGTGTATTATGGGAAGGCAACGCCGTTCCTCATTTCCCAGACAAAGTTTGTGGGGATCAAAAGAACTATTAAAGCTTATTCATACCAATATATACGATTTAATACAAACTTCATCAGTCAGTCAAAATAGATGTTTTCTTCTGTTCGTTGATGATTATTCAAGAATGAGTTTGTTGAATTTCTTGAAGGAAAAATTAGAAACCTTTACGATGTTTAAAAAATTCAAAGTACTTTGTAGAGAAACAAATTGGCCCCAAGATCAAAACTATCCACAATGATAGAAGGAAAGTATACGCCTCCGTAAAATCTAAAAACTTTTGTCAGGATGAAGAAATATAGAAGCAATTAATAGCAAGTTATAGCTGACAACAAAATGGCATAACAGATAGAAAAAGCAAAACAATTGTAGAGATGACAAGATCAAATACTAAGTGAGAAGAACTTGCCAAAAATAATTCTCTGAAGAGGAGGGCTGCTGTTAAACACAGACTAGCTTCTTCATAACTGGGAATCCATACGGGGAATTAAAGGATATCCTCCAAACCCTCTTAATAATCCCCCACCTGTGGTGAATCAGAGCAGAGAGAGCCCTCGCCTTGGGCAGAAGCTGTGAATATAGCAATTTACATTCTCAATCATTGTCCAATAAAATCGATGAAGAACAAGACCCTATTTAAAGCATGGAGTGGAATCAAGCATTCGGTAAGGTATTTTAAAATTTTTGGGTTAATATGTTATGTTCACATTTCTACTAAAAAAAGTACAAAAACGTAAAATAAACTTTTACAGGGTGTCTCAATACCAAAGGGTATAGATTATATAATGTTGTGTCAAATAAATTAATTGTTAGTAAAGATGGTATCTTCAATGTAAATGCTTCCTAAAATGGGGAAGAAAATAAACAACAGATATTGCCACAAGTTTTTCTACGTGAATAACCAAATATTCAAAATGAACATCAAGAAGAACCTACTCCAAAAATGACTCCAGACAATAATGAAAATTATCCTCCAAGAAGAACAAGATTGCTAAGTGAAATATATGAATCATGCAACTCTTCTAAATTAAAATAAAAAAATTATAAAGAAGATAAAAAAAAAGAAAGCAAGTGTGAAAGCCATGAAAGAAAAAATAAGCATAAACAAGAAAAACCAAACTTGGAAGATTGTTGATCATTTAAAAAGATTAAACTCATTAAAATTGAAGGAAAATGCATTAAAGATAAAGTGTTGGAATTTAATGCATCTTCTTAACTCTTCTCGACTTCTCCATAACCTTTTACAACTCAAGCATCTTCTACACATCACCAAATAATTCTAGAATAGAGGTAGTATGAATGCAAAATTTTTCATAAGTAAAAAATATAGATTACTTAGCAGCAAAGGATCTTAAAGACTAGTTGAAGATTGCAACTGTCATGAAGATGTCATGAAAATTCTAAAAGTCTTAAGTGTTAAGAAAATGGTGAAAACTTTGTATTTGAATACAAGCTGTCAAAGAATATGTTGGATAGGTCCTGGCTATCCATTTAAAAATTAGGAAGAGAAGTTTGATTTTGTAAGCTTCACGGAGAGTTATAAATAGGCATATAATTCATTGATGTAAATCATCTCATGGCAAATCATTTGTATAACAAAAAATGTAGAAAATTATATGAAAGAAAAGAACTATGCAGTACTCATAAGAAAATTTCTATTTTGTGTTTTGTATTTCTACACATCCAATTTTCAAAATCAAAATACTTCAAACACAATTACAAACACATTCCAATAAATGGTATCACAATATACCAAAATTTCTTACACTTTTATTATGTTTCTAGTACTCCTATCAATTAATAAGCAAATGCCTCCTAAAATTTAAACAAAACTAATTCCACCTAGCATTAATCTTAAGATTACGAGTCAAACATTACACACATGTAAGAGTATAATTTTTTTTGTTAAGGTGTCAAGCCTTTACTCTTGGCTTTGATACCGGTTTGTTGTGAAAAATCAACCTTAACATTAATTTTACTTAGGAATTAGCCTTTGCACTAACTCCATTGTTGGATTTTATACAACCTAATACCAATATAGCTTGGTATTTAGTACTTTAAGAACCCTATGTGCGTGATGAAGACTTTACTTATAAATAACCAATAATAAAATTAAAGGAAACAAACTATAAGATATACATAATTCTGTAACAAACACCTATGTCAACAGTAGATCTTTGATCCAGTTTCCTTTATTAATAGTTTACAAAGAACTCTTAGATCACCAAATATCTTCTAGATAAATTATTTAGTATCTTCTAAATCTCTTAGATAAGTCATTTAGTATCTCCCGGATCACTTAAATATAACAATAAGAGATTTAACTAAGGAATACAATGAATAGTCAAATCTATCTCTAAAATAATTTATCATCACTCTCTTGTACAATCAACACTTAAATGATCTCATGGTTACATTCTTACATACTCAGTACTTAATGCTATTGAAGCGGAAGCACACAAACAAGCAAAATCACCCAAGCAATATATGCAGAACAAGTAATTAAGGAATAAATAGAGAAAAGGGTAGAAGAAGAACACACAAAGAATTACGTGGTTCGGTAACTTGTCTGCATCCACGGCGGATCAAGATCACACTCTTCTCTTATTATGAATCACAAGGCACTCACAAAGTATGCCTTTTACAAGAAAGATCACAAAGAAAACTCTTTCTTGCACTCTAGGGATTTTCTCTCACAAAGAACCAGAAACATTATTGATGATCACTAAGATTTTTCAACCTATCACAAAGATTATTGATGATCACACAGATTGTTTTTACAAGCAAATTGATAGCCTTTATATAGGCTTTGGGACGTCCTAGGTTTACCCTATACGTATGGGAGTCATATTAGGGAGTCCTGAAATAAGTGGGACACGAAATAAGGAAGTTTCCTTATTTTGGGATACTGTTCCCGTCTCCAGTGCCGCGGTGCTGGTCTCTCATTGCCGCAGTGCTGGTGTGACTCTTCTGAGTGTTGCGGTGCTGGTCTCCTGGCACTGCAGCACTCAGTTACTGGATTGGGCTCCGCGGCGCCCACGCCTGGTCACCGCGGAGCTGGCACCTGGTGCGCCATTCCTTAATTTTCGCCTTTTTTGCGTCCGTCTTCGATCCGTGCGCACCCTACGCACTTGGCTTGCTCTCCAAATCATATCATGATGATTTTCAATAAATATTCTCACAAATCCCCTCATTGATTCAAAATCATCCACAAAGTAACTCGATCTCTCATTTCAGCATCTTTGGTCACCCTCACAAAGTAGTGACTCCAGTTAAGTCTTTGCATAAGACGAACTTAACCGAGGGCAGTGGTTTTGTCAACATATCAACAGGGTTTTTAGATGATGCTATCTTAGTTAGACTAACTTCACCACTTTGGACAATCTCTCGAATATAATGGAGCCTCACATCAATGTGTTTCGACCTCTCGTGGAACACTTTATGCTTGCTTAGGTGTATGGCACTCTGGCTATCACAATATACATCGGTGTTTATATCTTCACTAGCCAATATCTCCGCATATATGCCTTTTAACCATACGGTCTCCTTTATAGCTTCACCAACAGCTATGTATTTTGCCTCTGTGGTAGATAGTGCAACCACATGTTGTAGAACTGATCTTCAACATACACTATACCCAAACACTGTGAATACGTAGCCCGTCAACGATCTTCTCTTGTTTAGATCACTTGCATAATCTGAGTCTATGTACCATCTTACTATTTCATTGCTGTCCTCATACCTCTTATATATCAACCCGTGATTTGACGTCCCCTTGAGATATCTCAGAATCCACTTTACTGCAAGCCAGTGATCTTTACTCGAATTTGTCATATATCTACTTACCACACTATACCCAAACACTATGAATACGTAGCTCGTCAACGATCTTCTTTTGTCTAGATCACCTGCATAATCTGAGTCTACGTACCTTCTTACTATTTCATTGCTGTCCTCATCCCTCTTATATATCAACCCGTGATTTGACGTCCCCTTGAGATATCTCAGAATCCACTTTACTGCAAGCCAGTGATCTTTACCCGAATTTGTCATATATCTACTTACCACACTCACAGCTTATGCTATGTCTGGTCTTGTGCAAACCATTACATACATGATACTCTCCACAACGATTGCATATGATACTTTACTCATCTGCAGTTTCTCTTCTTCAGATGTTGGTGACTGTGCTGCTGAAAGTCTGAAATGTATGGCCAAAGGAGTAGAGACAGCCTTTGCGTTAGACATACCAAACTTTTCCAAAATTTTGACTATATATCGTTGTTGGGACAAGAAGATAACATCTCTTCTTTCCCTCACAATATCCATACCTAAAATTCTCTTTGCTGCTCCCAAATCCTTCATTTCAAACTCGCCACTTAACTGCTTCTTGAGCTTCTATATTTGTTCTATATTCTTGCATGCGATCAACATATCATCGACATATAGAAGCAAATACATTATCCCAAAACTTATGTTCTTGAAGTACACACATCCGTCATACTTACTCCTACTAAAGCCACAAGCCATCATAAACTCATCAAATCTCTTATACCACTGTCTAGGTGATCGCTTTAACCCGTGTAATGACTTCTTTAGCAAACAAGCATGATCTTCTTTACCGGGCTCCTCGAACCCTTGTGGCTGTGCCATGTATATTGTTTCTTCAAGCTCTCAATGTAGAAAAGCCGTCTTTACATCCATCTGCTCTAGATGTAAATTAAGATTTGCACACATGGCTAACAAAATCCTAATAGATGTGTGCTTGACAATTGGAGAGAATATCTCATGAAAATTGACTCCCTCTCTCTGAGTAAAACCTTGTGCTACTAATCTAGCCTTGAATCTTGTAGGCTCAATCCCCGGTATCCCCTCCTTCACCTTATACACCCACTTGCACCCAACTAGCTTCTTTTGAGGTCTCTCCACCAACTTCCAGGTATTATTCTTCCTAAGAGAACTAATCTCTTCTTCCATGGCCTGCTGCCATTCTTTCTTATTTTCACTCTTCATAGCCTCACCATATGTCCTAGGCTCATCATACTCAAGAGTGTAAGCAGAATTAAAATTATGAGCTGATAAGGGCAAATTTGTCATATATTTTCTCATGTTTTTATTATTGATATTTTATGATTTTATGAGAATAGATGGCTATTTATGTGCATTATTGTTATTTATAGGGACTTGAACGAAATTTAAAGAAAGAATGCAAAAGGAGCAAAAACAGGGACTAAAATGCAAAGTTTTCAAATTATGAGTCCAGCGCCCCCGCGCCACAAGTATTGTAGCCCCAGCGCTGAAATAGTAATCGAAATAAGAAAAACGACCTGTTTAAGTCGCGTCTAGCGCCCCAGCGCCATACAGTCACCGCCTCAGCGACGCTCAATCGCTCCAGCGCTATCAACATACCGCGCCAGCGGTGAAGCCGTTTTCATGTAGCGCCCCAGCGCCAAGATCCCACCGCTCCAGCGGTAATAGCTTTTTCACGCGTCGCCCCAGCGAAAGATGCACAGCGCGCCAGCGGTAGTACGAGTCCTAGTCCGACGAGAATTGTGATTTTTAAGCTCATATCAATTCCTATATAAAGCCACTCGTTCCCAGCCTTCAAGAAGGAATCCAAGACGACCCAAGAGTACCAAGAATACAGAGCACAAGTCTTGAAGAGCAATAGGAGCTTAATTGAAGCAACTTTAGAGAGAGATATAAGACGTTCTTCGGCATCAAGAGTTACTAGGCAGCGCAATTAAGAGCAATTCGACGTCTATATCGGTTTGCTAATAATTGTATCATGATTTATAATTATTTTTACTGCTGTTCTCTTGTAGCCATGAGCTAACTTATTTTCTAGGGTTAATATTTGAACTCAATATGTGCACTTAAATTGCCATATCTTTTAGTATTTAATAAACTTAGTCATTTATTATTTAAATTACTTGTGTTTAATGCTTCAATATATCTGGCCAATATATGGTGAATGAATTGGTAATATTATTGATAAACTCGGAAGAGGAATCATAATATTTAGACCTAGGTAATTTAATGCATGATTGTAGAGTAACATTCAATGTTGCATATGCAAGTTTCAACTTAGGATAGGAATATACCTAATTGGCATGTATGATCAATAAGACCTAATCTTAACGAATCTTAATTTATTACAAGTACCATAGGAATATATGTATTTGGTAAATTAGGGTATACTTGCATGACCTTGGAAGAGGCTTGTGAATACATTAGTGTCTTGATCAATAATAAAGACTAAGTGAGTTAAATATTAGAGGATTAATCATTAAAAAACATATTGAGGGATAATATTAATCCTAGGTTTTCTCTACGTTGTTATCTTTAAATCTCATTGCATTGTGTTTTTACTTTTATATTTTCTACATTCATTCTTGAATTTTTATTTTTCTGAATAATTATTAGGAAGATATAATTTTAGTAATTGGTTAAAAAGAAAGAATTATCCCTGTGGGTTCGACATCCGACTAATTAGTCTCTTTATTACTTGCATACGATAGTGTATACTTGCACTTAATTTATGATATAGAAATATCGCATCATGAGCAACTAAGTCTGCTTGTACATACCTGACTGGTGGGTTAATCGTTCTCCTTAGCCTATCTCTGGCTAACTGGTACTCTTCAAGTTTCATCTCAAGAGTTCTAGTCTTTCTTTGGGTGAACTTAGAGGAACTCGCCGGTATTCTTGGTTCATCTTCAAGGATTTCCTTGTTGAAGTGTTGATCTGGGGGCATATCAGATCTATTTTTAGGCTCAACTTCAACTTCTATTGACTCGAGTGCTGAGTCTTCATTGAGCACAGGTTCTTCTTTCTCATCATTTTGAGAGGTTTTCAGCATCGTCATCTCATCGAACATCATGTCACGGCTTATAATACTCTTCGGTGGTTTTAAGTCTTTACACCATACCTTATATCATTTCACTCCTTTGGGATATCCTATAAATACCCATTTGATAGCTCTAGGTTCTAACTTTCCCTCCTTAACATGTACAAAGGTAGGGCAACCAAAAATTCTGAGATGGTCATACTTCAGAGGATTGCCAGACCATTTCTCTTCTGGTGTCTTGAAGTCAATTCCTGGGGAGGGACTTCTATTAATCAAGTAAGCTGCAGTCACTACAGCTTCTCCCTAGAATGTCTTGGACATCTTCGTATTGGTAAGCATGCATCTAACCCTTTCAAGTAGGCTCCTATTCATCCTCTCAGCTACGCCATTGTGCTGTGGTGTTGATCTTATTGTTCTATGCCTTGCAATCCCATGCTTGGCATAAAATCTATCAAACTCTCTGTTGCAAAATTCGAGGCCGTTATCAGTCTTTAACCACTTTACTCTTTTGCCTGTATGATTCTCAACAAGAACATTCCAAGTCTTGAATACTTTAAAGGCTTGATCCTTACTCTTCAACACATAGACCCACAACTTTCTTGAATAGTTATCAATCAAGCTGAGAAAATACTTGGCACCACCACGAGTAGCTATCTGAGCTGGTCCTGAAAGATTCGAGTGTATGTAGTCAAGAGTCCTCTTAGTCTTGTGCTCGCCGGTACTAAACCTTACCCTATGTGCTTTCCCAAGCATACAATGCTCACAAAACTCTAAGGGCTGGAACTTATCTTCTCCAAATGCCTGTTGACTGAATAACTCCTTTAGGTTTCTCTCGCCTAAGTATGCCAATCTAAGATGCCAAAACTTGGTTTGTATACTCTCATCATCTACAGAGAATAGTGTAGAATCACTTATGACTTCACCCTTAAGCACATAAACCCCTTTGCGCTTCTCTCCTCTCATCACCACCATGGAACCTTTCAAAATTCTTAAAATCCCTCAATCGATCCTGATGGAACCCCCATTCTGGTCTAGAGTCCCTAGTGAGATCAAGTTTCTCTTCAAGTTAGGAACATACCTAACATCTTTCAACTCTCTCACTCGCCCATCTTGCAGCCTAAGCTTAATACTATCAATTCCCATCATCTGACATACAACATTATTACCTATTAAGACCTTACCACTACTAATGGGCTGAAAATTTGTAAACCAAGACTTGTGTGGGTACATGTGAAAAGTGCAACCAGAATCAAGAACCCATTGTTCAAAGTTCTTACCATCAGTAGTAACGAGTGTCTTTGCGCTGTCATAGCTATCATCATAGGCAAGGGCAGCATCCGCTTTCTTCTTGTTTTGTGCTTTCTTCTTGTTTTATGCTTTCTTCTCAGGACAGTCCTTTATAAAATGCCCCTCTTTCTTGTAGCAATAGCACTTCCTAGGAGTCTTAGACTTCGACCTTGAGCCTTTTTTCTTCCTATCTTTATATGAGGGCCTTCCTCTTACAGATAAGCTTTCTGCATTGCCCTTGGTCTGCTTTTCTAATAACTTTGAGTTTAATGATGATTTCACATCACTCATCATTAAACTCTCTCTGCTGTAGAGTAGCTTATCAACAAAACTCTTATAGCTTTTAGGGAGTGAACTCAGCAGAATAATTGCTCTATCTTCATCTTCTATCTTGATGTTGATAGACTCAAGATCAAGGATGATCTTATTGAAGGCGTTTATATGATCTTTCATCGGCGTCCCCTCTGACATGGACAGCTGATGTAGCTTCTTCTTTATATGTAATCTGTTGGCAAACGATTTTTTTATATAAAAAGAGTCAAGCTTCTTCCAAAAACTTATTGCCGTCGTTTCACCTGCTACCTTCCTTAGTACTTTATCGCTCAATGACAGAACGATTGTGCTATGAGCTCTTTCTTGAATGTCCATTCTTTCTACTTCAGCTTTAGAAGACTCTGGCGTATTCTCTTCATCACTAGATGGAGCTGCAGTCTCATATAATGCCGAACTAAGTCTTTGGCTCACCAACAACGCCTTAACCTTCATCTTCCACAGATTGAAATCATTCATATCGTTGAATTTCTCTACCTCATACTTGGGTGTGGCCATGTTTGCTTAGAACCAAGCTCTGATACCAGTTTGTTGAAGTGAAAGCACACAAACAATGGCCATGTATGCTTAGAATCAAGCTCTGATACCAGTTTGTTGAAGCGGAAGCACACAAACAAGAAAAATCACCCAAGCAATATATGCAGAACAAGTAATTAAGGAATAAATAGAGAAAGGGGTAGAAGAAGAACACACAAAGAATTACGTGGTTCGGCAACTTGCCTACGTCCACGACAGATCAAGATCACACTCTTCTCTTATTATGAATCACAAGGCACTCACAAAGTATGCTTTTTATAAGAAAGATCATAAAGAAAACTCTTTCTTGCACTCTAGGAATTTTCTCTTACAAAGAACCAGAAAAATTGTTGATGATCACTAAGATTTCTCAACCTATCACAAAGATTATTGATGATCACATAGGTTGTGTTTACAAGCCAATTAATAGCCTTTATATAGGCTTTGGGACGTCCTAGGTTTACCTTATACATGTGGGAGTCGTATTAGGGAGTCCTGAAATAAGTGGGAGACGAAATAAGGAAGTTTCCTTATTTTGGGATATTGTTCCCGTCTCCAGCGCTGCAGTGTTGGTCTCTCATCGCCACAGTGCTGGCGCGACTCTTCTGAGTGCTGCGGTGCTGGTCTCCTGATGCCGCAGCTCTCAGTTACTGGATTAGGCGTTGCGGCGCTGGCGCCTGATGCACCATTCTTTATTTTTTGCCTTCTTTCAAATTCGTCTTCAATCCGTGCGCACCCTACACACTTGCCTTACTCTCTAAATTATATCCCAATAATTGTCAATCAATATTTTCATAAATAACTATCAAAATTTAAATAAAAAAAATTAACTAGTAATAAACCAAACATGCTTGACCCAATACAACTGAAAGTTGGGATTGGAGAGCATCTTCAAAAGGGTAATGTTAAAGCGATAGCCACTTATAATATGGTGCTTGGTAATGGGTCCCTGAACTTGACTTGCCCATCGTACGTCATCCTATCAATCCCCTGATCATCAAACAGATGTAGAAGATCATTAGACAAGAAACCTTTAAACCGTTCCACGTCGACCGTTGATGATTTTGGATGGCTGCTTTGGTCTACTTGCCTTAGTCTAACTGCCCACTTTGAATTCTGGTTAGTCTTAACCACTAAATTTCTTGATTTGAAACCTTTTAGGGGGAAATGAAGTCTAGCGGGTTTTGTAGTGCTCAAATGGCAGGGATTGATGCCAGAGGTGGCGGTTAACCAAAAATTTAGGTGGGTAAGTTGTGTGCTGGCCATCGACATAGGTTTATTTATCTTTTTTTTTTCCCCTAGTAATTGCATTCAATTTAGTGGTGTGGTTTTGCTTGGGAGATAGTTTAGTTATGGGGTCAAGATTCAGTAGCCATGAAAATGATTGGCTGATGTTCACCTGAAGCCTTGGAGTTGTGTTTATGAGACATTAACAGATGAAAATTTAAATGCACGGTGTGAATTCGAAGGGATGTGGATCATCAATGCACAGAGGAAGCCCAACTACAATAACCTTTATCTTGAATGCACTCGTGAAAATATGTATTAAACAATTAACCATACTTTATTCATAAGAAATACCAAGAAAAAAAAGAAACAAAGATGAAGTAAAAAAACATTCTTGTAACTGTTAGGTAATAGGTATGATTTTCAAAAACCGTTTTTAGTTTTATAAATTTAAAGACAGACAAAAACTATGTTCGAGTATTGGACTTAAAAACATAATTAGGAGAGGCATAATTTGTTTTTAAAAAAAAGAGTAAAAGTTATAATTTTAGCATAGGTTCTAAAAAATAGGATTTTTTTTAATAGAGCAAAGTTTTATTTTAAAAAAGTTAGACAAATTTGTCGAAATATAATCTGCGATGAATTAAGGCATAGCCTCGACCTAAATATTAGAAACAAAAGCAGCCGCCCATTTTACAAGAAAATGAGCAACATAATTTTCCTGATGTTTAATGAAAGAAATAGAAACGTCTCTTATAACAAATAAAAATAAATAAATATATTCGATAAGATGACTTTTTAATGGTGTTTTATGCATGTGTACTTGTATGCATAATTAAATAATTTAATAATAATAGCATAACACATATGTAACATAACAAAATTATTGCATGTGTGTGCACCGTGCTACTAGTAAATATGTGTATTTTAAAATAATTTAAATATTGCACGTCTCATATGCAACGCAGTGAAAATATAATACACATTAAAATAATTTCATTATACTAATGAGATTAGGAGACTCATCATTGAAGTGTGTTTTGTGCAGTTCTAGTTTAAGACTCGATGGAATCTTTTAAGTTATAACGGTAGTTTCATATTTTCGACAGAATACTTTATCTAAAGCAACACTTACTTCTGAAATATCTCACAAATCTCTCAATTTAAATTTTTACTGATTTTTTTTATATCATTCGCCTATCTATTCAAACAAATAAAATTAGCTTTATATAGAAGTTTTGGCCGCCTAATGATCTAATCTTTTTCAAGTATAACAAAGCATGAAGTTAGCTACTTCATGCTTATATTTTAGCTTGATGGCTAATAAGAGGAGTTGGCCGATTGAGGAGTAAATTAGTGATAAATTGTCTCTGTATTGTAAACAGCTTATATTTGAAAAAGAAGCATGACAAAACATGCATTGATTTATATTAGACAATGGCCGAATATAAGCAACAATTGTAATTTATTTTGGCCGAATTCTATTTCTTCAAATGCATGACACTTGTTGTTAAATAATAAAATAATAAAAAATTAACAATTGGCACTTCGTGAATGTAAAATAGATTTGGTGAATTGCATGCTTCCAAATGGTTAATATTGTTTGTTTTATTTTTATTTTTTTTTTTAATAATTTTATTTATCAATACTCAAATTAGTACCCATACAAATTATTGATATAATTTGAGACATACACTAGGTAGATAAAAGTGTCAAGTCTCACTTAGTACAATTTTAGATTTAACACTTAAACCTTAACTACTTCCCGAGAGACTCTAAAATAAATTCATATTTTTAAAAAATTTCTCGAATTGAACAATTCAATCTAGTACGTTACCTACGTGTTTAACGAGTATACTTCATATAGGAGACTCCTTAAGTTCACACTTATTTTGCCTCACAAAACGTTTTCATAAGTTCATAACCGATGCCCTACACACACCTGTTATGGATAATACAAAATGATGAATTAAACTATACAAGTTGAGGTTAATCCATATTTGTACAATCCCTCTATCATTAAATCCTAAAAGAGTGGAGACATAGATCAACAGCGTCAAGTCCCATATTACTCAACCATAAACTTATCTCTTTTGATTCGTATTCCAATAAATAATATACTCAAATTCTTTTGTAATATTATTTACTCCACAAGAAACTCTTTTGAGTTAAATGCTTATGCCCATAAGACATCTTAGAATACAACCTTAGAGTATTTAGATATTTAACTTACTCGGACTCCATAAGCATCAGACCATTCCTAGCGGTCAGACTATAAAAGGTCTTTGACATGTGTGGAACCTAAGTATGATGGATTACTCATAAGCCCACCGTGGTGCTCAAATCTAGGGACCACGAATACTACTCAACTCGAGAAGACCCTTCATTGACGGATTTATGAGAAATCTATTAGAGGTCTTCATTGAGTCTAGTTCAGTATCCAGTCCTTACTAAATACATGTATATCTATACGAGCTTCTATTAAGCTCATGATTTATTAAGATTAATCATCTGGATTATCCAGATAGAGACATACACTAATCTCTATTAATCGATTCCATTCGATAGACCCTGCATCGGTGGAAATAAATCAAGAATATTTAATTTGTGAACATATTTACACAATGATATTTCTTAGCAATGCTTGCAACTATTTACAACTGTGTCATTACAAGTATATTCCCAAGTCTTTGTCAAATTTTAGATAAGGTTCTAACTCTTTAAACTTGACTTAAAATCCTTCAGATTAATACAATGTCTGAAATATTACAAGTATCTTAACTTAATAAAAATAATTAGCGATTTAATAAAATATTTATTTATTACATAAGTATAAAATACAATATTCATACAAAATTAGGATGGCACATGAGCACAAATCCCAACACCTTTTGCACTTGAAAAACAACAACCTTTCATAACTTAAATTATATGCAAACAATCCAACTCTATAACATTGAGAAGAAGAGAATAGTGTTGAATTATTTTTATTCCCTTTAGTAATGCTAAACATTTTGCAGTAAAGGGGCAATATGATCCTACACGTGACTTGGAAAAGGCTAACCAAACAACACTTGATGAATCATAAAGTACCCCACAAAACTAATCAGTTGTTTCTCACTGTTCATTACTGTGTCGACATTGAGCTTCCAATTATCATTAGGCAGAGGAAGCCATATACTTAGATGTTGTACTATCATGCTCGAAGCTCTTGCAACTACATTTTATAGTTGCTAAAGATTCTCCAAGAAGTCTCCTGCAAGATCAATAATACAGGCTGCAGCAGGAGGAATGCCACTATTAAATAAACTCTAATTTCGGACACTCAATCTCTACGGCAGAACACAAAAAATTCTAACTCACCTACTGAAAATTTAGTAACCATTTGAAGCACAACCAAGTTGACTTTTGAACACTTAATATTGGCCATAAACTGATAAAAACAATTGTATTCCCAAATCTCATATTGGATATTGGTGATTTAACAATCTTGTATGAGAAAGAAATATGAAAAATACCAAGAGGAGAGTCTTGAAATCAAGGACACATAGGACATATGAGGAGAAGCTAAACGGAACTTGGAAAGGTGCGAAAGGACGAAGGAAATGAAGGATTGTTGTCCAAGGCTAAGCACCTGCTGCCAGAGTTGCAATGCTGAAAATAGTTATGCCCAGAGCTATGGTGCTAGATTGATTTCATACTGGCGCCACTTGGCACCGTGAAGCCAGATGCGACAGATGTTCATTTGGCTTTGGATTTTGACATTTAGGGAGTTTTAGACTCCTATAATGCATGAAATCTTATTTCAATTAGGTTTAAGGTTTATAAGAGTGTTATATTCACTATATAAGCCTTATTAACAAAAGAAGAAAGACAAGCACCTAAAGTTTCAATATGTAAACCATAAGAAGGAATAAAAGACCTAGGTAAGAACTAAGTGCATGGTGAACTAGGGTGTAAATTTCAAAGAGTGTTTTCTTTTGGTTCTTGAGTGAACAAAAGAAACATCATAGATCCTTTTGGCTTAGATGCTCGGTCTATTCTTGTATTCATTGTAGAAATCTATTATTAGGAGATACTAAAAGGTCTTAAAAAATTTATATTGATCAATGGTAGATATTTAGGAATCTCTATGGGAGATACTATGGGTATTGTAGGATCATTGGTGATATAAAATGATACTTAGTGATCTATATCAATAATAGAAGCTTGATTATAAATCCTTCATAGACGTAGGCATTTATGGGCTGAACTACATATATCTTGTGTCTCGTTGATTGTTTTGTTTTCTTTATCTTTATTAGTGTGTTGATTTTATGTATTCTTACTTATGGCGTGAGTTATTTCTTTCGCTACGTAAAGAGTAAAAAAAAGGTATCAAATCTATGGCTTAATTGATTCTATAATGTTGTCATACTAAAGAGCTTGATATCCGTAACACCTTCAAAGTATGACTGCAGAAACATAGTGCATGCATACTTGTTTCAAGGCTCTCGTTACACTGTGGACACTATGCCAGAACCTCAATCTCCCTATTATTTCAATTGTAAAAAGTAGGCAAAAAATTTGGAACTGCCCTCCATATAATGTGCTTGATTTTAAGAGAAATTTAAAGCTAACAAAGGATCCTTCACCAAGATGCATAAGTAAAGGCCTAAAAAGAAGCAGTTGTTGAATGAAACTGCTGCAGTGCCACCTTATAACCACTCTTAATTGAGATTTTTCCATCATTAAAAGAAGTTCCAAATTAATGTATCACCAACCACAGAGTTGCAAACCAGTGTTGATGCAGTAATTTGAACAATAATTGGCAATAGAAGCTTATTCAATACTTAAAGTTCCATGTACTATCCGAATGAATTAAATTAGCCACCTTATATAAATCATGCCCTCTACTTAGAGTGATTACCCAAGAGAAACTAAGATGAGGACCTCATGGATAAAAAAAATATTAAGATAGGTTTGCCATCCCAACAGGCCAATGGATGCCTTGTCGAAAAAGCTTCAGACCCCATATTAAGCTATTCCAAATATACAAACAACCCTTTGTGGATAAAGGTTAAAGAAAATAATCATGCAAAAAATACTTAACCTTGAGTATTCTACTGGAAAGAGTTAAGATCCTTAAAAAATCTTTAACATTGTTTAGCTAGTAAAGATTTATTAAACAATCTTAAATTTATGAACCCTAAACCACCTCAAGAATAAGGTGAGCAAACACTATACCATTAAACCCAACACACCCTTTTATAATCTGAATTATTTCCCTACCAAAAAGAACGAACCAATTATGTAATGCATTTCATAATTAACTTGAGAACTTTAAAGATAGACATGGATGTTGGGATCGTCTGAGCTATAGCTTTAATAAGAATATATTTGCTGCTCGTAGAGAAGAATCGATTATTCTACAACTGAAGTCATTTCCAGATTCTATCAATAATGCTTTGAAACACTAACTTTTTATTATAGCCTATAAAAGATGGCAAACCAAGATATTTACAATGGCCAACAAATATAAATAATCTAATATTTTGTTGGATAGCAAGTTTAACAACTGCCCTCACATTTGGACTAAACGAGATTGTTGATTTATTATAATTAATTAATTATCCCAACAGCCCACAACATGTAGCTAATAACTATCTAATAGCTAAACAATCATCAATCGTGGCTCTATAGAATACCAAACAATCATTTGCAAAAACATAGATGAGAAACGCTTGGAGTTATACAATACATAAGAGAAACCACATAAACTACCACATAACTTAGATTGTTGAAGCAAAAAAGTAAGCCCCTCAACACATAAAAGAAACAAATATGGCAATAATGGACGATCATATCTCAAACCTCTAGTGGGAATAACATTATCGATCACCAAGCTATTAACCCAAAATTAAAACGAACTGTAGAAACAAAATTGTAAACAAGATTCCACCACTTCAAAGAAAACCCTATTTTCTCTAACAAAAAGATAAAAAAACGTGATTCTACAAGATTATATGCCATACATATGTTAAGCTTTAAAGCAAAATATCCTAAGCCTTCAACTTTTGCCATCACAAAGAGTGCATAAGTTCAAGAGAAAATAATGTTATCAGTTACCTGTCAACCAAGAACGAAAGCACTCTAAGAAGAAGAAATGATTTTAGGTAATACTAATTTTAACTGATTAACAATTGTCTTGAAGACAATATTATATAACATATTGTATAAAACTAATCGGTTGAAATTCTAACACCGTAGTAAGACCAGTAATCTTAGGCAAAAAAACCACCACTTATTATTAACTCCCTCCAAAGAATTCCAATCATGCAAAAAAAAAAAAAAAATTAAGAACATCTACACCAACCACATCCCAAAAGTGCTGAAAAAATAAAAGATAACATGGAATTTATTTGAACTGGAAGCCTTATATGGCCATAGATCATATAAAGCTTTCTTAATCTTATTAGCTATATTGAGGTATTAAGAGAGCTTTTAGCGAAAATAGAAATTTGCTACTTAAAATTCTAAAACATCTCAAATTCGGCATAAACCCCTACAGAGCCACATAATTTATCAAAGTAAAGGTAAATAATAGTTGCAATCCCTGAATGATCATCGACCTATTTCCCATCATCATCCAAGATTCTTTTAATATAATCTTTACTACGATGCCCAGTCACTTTACAATGATAGAACTTAGAATTCTAGTCTCTCCATATAAGCCAATCTGACCGAGCCACTTAAAACCAATATATTTCTTCCCTTTCAAGTAACCCTTGAATCTATGCTTCAATCTTTTTTATGAGAACTAAATCCACAGCTCCAGAGTCAGCTCCTAAAATATGATTCAAATTCTACCAAGTCTTATTTAGCGTAATAGGAATATAATCCCATCTATAATGCCGCAATTGGACTAAAGTATAAGAATAAATCTCAAGTTTCAAAGAAATAAAACCCAGGTCTTGCCTGAATATTTGGAATAATATATTGACAATTTAGTTCCCCTAACTATAGAGGTTCAAATTGAAACCTTTTTTGACCCTTTCTGTATCTATTTAATCTCATTACTGGATGAAGAATAGCATACAAAGGCTGATGATTCGATGATAAGAAATCTCGATCGTGTACAACCATATTTAGGAATATATTATCCCATACAGATTTGCAAAAGCTCGAATCAAATGTTCCAGAATCATAGAATCCTTGGCCGAGGTCCCTTCCATGTAAACCTAAGTCCCACAAACGCCATCTCCTTCAATTCTAGTATAGAAATTGGTATTTTACAATTCCACCATGAAGTTTCTAATCACTTTAGCTTATTTTCGATTTATTGTAAAGGCAACAATTCATTAAAGTCCTAAATGTATATAGAAAATAAAGTGGAACCATGGCACAAGCGTCTTAACAATCCCAACTATGCCATCTTTAACTTTGCATAGGATTCTTTATAGAACCTAATAACCCTTTGTTTACGCTCAAAATATAACTTGGCTATCGTAGTATAGATTGAGGTGTCAATCCCACAAGGAAGCTTTTAGAAAAATAGGTTAGTGAAGTAAAATATTAAAGCACCAGCAAATGAGAAAATTAATTAATTGGTTTAAGTGGATGAGATAGAATTGTCTATGAATTGAGGAAAATGTCTTATAATGATTTAAACCAGGTTTCGAGAATCACAATTATGTTTTATAAATCTACTCTACACTTTGATTTGATTTTTATAACTCAATTGACAGTTTTACATCTAAACAATCCATCTAAAGATATATAAAATATAGCACATTTGACAGCACATGCATTTGATACAACTAAACTCTTTTGCAAATATGAACACAAATCATGTTTATTTATACAAGTTATCTAAGATCGACAATATATCATTTTGACAATATTGCAGTAAAAGATCAACTTGAATATCAAACATTTATTGCCCTTACATATTACCCAAGGTCGACAATATATCAATTTGGAAATATTGCAGTAAAAGATTAACATATAAAACAATGTAACCAATAATAATTATAATTCGACAAGAATCACATAAGAAAAGCATGCCTGAATATATATAAGACATGAGAATTATAACCTCTGGATTATAAAAAATAAAATAGATAAGAGTTTAATCAAAACCAAACTTACAAACATTTGTAACTCTTGACAACGAATCAAAGCATAGAAGTAGATTTATTACACATAAAAGTTCATCTCTTAGCCTTGCCAAGAAATCTAGCCTAAATTACAATACATGTTAATGAAAATAAAAGAAGAGAGAATTATCTAATGTTAGAAACATCCTAAGAGTCTCCTTATATAGGCAATGAATGGAAATATGTCATATGTGATATCAATCTTCAATAATTTTAGGCTAATAACTCATTTACCCACTTGCAGCACATTTTTAATAATGTAAATAACCGATGTAGCCTCTATGACCAACATAAACGTTGTAGCATTTTGTCTCTTCTTTCCATAGGAAAAAATTTCATGCAAATTGGATGAGTATCCAATGATATATGAGCACAATTCCAAAGATACATCAGATTTCGGCCAACAACCATTTTACCCACTTGCAATGCAATTTGGTCCATGATAACGGCTGATTTTGACTTTACTATCAACATAAGAGTTGTTGATAATTAAGTGAGTATTTTACAACTTTAAGAATTATACCATTTGAGTACATATTTTGTGAGATACAGTCTAAATACATGAGTTGGGTCAAGCTGGGCAAAAGTTGTAACCCGATTCTATTATATCTCAATTTTTGGTCCATAACATGTTGGATTTGGCTTTTCAACTATTCTTCAAGTTTGTGTAAGATTGAGTCATGTTACTCTAAGTTTAATAATTTCTTCATTTTGATTTTTACATTGAGAGGTATGTCCATTTTATCTAAACCTGTGCAAATAACATTCATTTATCGCAATTTAAGGAGAACACTTTATTTCAGGCTAAAAGTACAAAAATGCTAAAATTAGTGATATTAAATGGTGACTGAATCTCTTAACAAATATGCATTTTTATGTGTTCATCACAGCCCCCAACCAGTTTATTGCTAGTCTCTAGCAATTCAAGCGTAAATAGAATATGCAAAACTACCTAAGCATTTCAAACAAAAAGTCAGTTCAAGATCACTGCTTTTATGGTTTTTTCAATTATAACTTCCAAAAATTGTATATGTGTGAACTAAGCCGTAACCATCTTACTACAAACCACAACAGATATAGCCTTGAGAATTTCTCCAAGTAAAAGCCTCAACTCCATATCCTCACAAGTGTATGACTATTTAAAGGGTTAGGATTTCTTTCATGGAGTTGGAAAACAGTTAAGCACTCAAGAAAAAGTTAATTTTAAGGACAGACATATAAACTAACATTGGTCCAAAGATAGAAAAATTAATTGTTTAGAAATCAATTATTCTTAACATGTACTAGCTTTAGGACTTTAATTGTCTTGTAGGAATAATATCAATATAGCTTGGTGAGAAAACTGCCTTACAAAAAATTTGTCTTCCAAAATTGAATGAAGACTTTATTAAACTGAATTGATTCTCAGATTATTTTTGGGTATTTTGCTTTTGTTTTTGTTGTATTTTTAAAGAATCCAAGGAAGCATTACAAAGGTTTCTCACCAAATTATATTATACACAAATGCAACCAACTTATTCCGTAATTTAAATAATATCAATGTAAACAAAAATTAACCAATTCAAAGGATTAATGAAGGTTCATAAGCTGTTTTCTCAACCTTTCCACTTACTCACAAAAGATATATGAGATTAAAAAAATATATACTTAAACATGAAAATTTTCTTGGCTATATAAATTGAATCATTCGTCTTACCAAAAGGCTGAGCATTGTTTTCAAAAATATTTTGGAAGTCATTCTTTAGTAATCTAAATAGAAACAGTGACTCAACCTAAACAATTTTGAAATCATACATAGGTAGAAAAGAAAATTCCTTTATACAAGAATTACCAAGACTACAAGCAATAAACAACAATACATGAAACATAAAACAAAACAACAAAAAGTTAGTTACTCTGCCATTTTAATCAAGAGTATATATTAGCATAATTATTTTAGTTTACTTCTTACTTTTTTTATTTTTTATTTTTGAATGCAAAATATAACTTATGTCTATTATCCTCCCTCCAAACCAGATGAAACATTGTCCTCAATGTTTAAATAGAAAGAGATAAAGTATAGGAGACATTACCTAAAATGCCAGTTATTCGAAAGAAACAAACCTGAGAGTCACTTAAGCAAATATAAACTAAAATAATGATACTGATAAATAAATAAAACAAAGAAAAATTATGCATTATTTAACCAAAATATTTGAATTTAAGATATCTATATGAGTAGCTCTACTATTCATAAAATAAAACAAAACAAAACAAAATAAAATAAAATTTTGAATTTAAAACACATGTATTTACAAGTAGTTGTGATTGTGGCTCACATTTTCCTCTGGTTTTACATCCAGTAACGGCTTAAACGCCATCTATGGGTCGGGGATAGGTTTCCCATCCAATTTTCTTATAAATTAGCAAACAGGGTCTTTTAGAGTCAGATTCCCGAGATTAAACCGTTAATGTTCATTTTTAAATTTATTCCATAAATCGAGAAGTTCACGTTGTATGAGCCCACAAGGATGCATCTCAATAGTCAATAGGATATCATCTAAAGACTCCTTACTCAGTCCATTCTTAATGAACTGAATTTTGTCTTCTCGACTTTTAGATACAAATCCTAAAGAATGACAACTCTGGTTATAATTCCATCGAGCACATTTATGACAGACTTGTAACTTCTTTGCTCGTCGCCTTTTGGAATAAGAGGTTCTTCCAAGACCAGGCATATGAGAAACAAAATCATTTACAGATTCACCAGATAATCGAACCTTGGCTTCAATTAACCAACGAAGATCCACATGGATATTACCCAACATCAATAGCCTTAGTCTTTCACACCATACTTTATAAATCTTTAGTAGAGCTTTTTGAGGGAATAAAGGAAGACGGTTTTTAAGGTTGGCAAGAATGCGATCCATTTTGAAAGAAAGAAAATAGATGAATACACAATTTAAGGGATAATTTTTAGGGAACTGAGAAACTGACTTTAATTGTCACGAAGTACCGTATCCGTCATTTGACCGAGAAATAAAATCACACTAAAAAAAAGAAAAAGAAGAAAATAAAGTAAAATAAAATGTGAAAGAAAATAAAAGCAAAAATAAAAAGTCAAAAAATATAGACAAAATATAAAATATGGTACAAATAGATTGAACCTGATTAAGCATGATAGACAGGATTCACAAAAGGGATCTCGTCTAGGTACATAGAGTGGTCTACCTTTTCCACACAGCTTTTCAGCAGTTGTCCATTCACTTTGAAAGTTCGTCCATCAGTGGGGTCCTCAATTTTGACAGCACTATTAGAAAAAACGTGCCTTACCATAAATGGACCAGTCCATCTAGATCTCAACTTTCCAAGGTGTAAATGTAATCGAGAATCATAAAGATAGACCCGTTAATTTGGCTCAAGGTGTTTCCTTGAGATCTGTTTGTCATGAGCTGCTTTCATTTTAGCTTTGTAAATTTTAAAGTTGTCATATGCATCATTTCGTAGCTCTTCTATTTCTGACAATTATAACTTTCTTTGAAGACCTGCAACACGCAAAACTTTTAAAGAGCGATTACAGAAATATGTTCCTTGGTCACTAATGATGACACGTGGTGTCTTGAGGTTTGATGGTTTTAGTTTCTCCCTCTCTCGTAGCAACTCTTCAATGCCTGGTTTTCAAAATCGAATCCCTTTATCTTGTGAGTCAAAAATACTAAACACGTAAGTTGTTTCATCAAGATAATACAATTTTTTAAAATTAAAATTGAGAAGGTTTTTCAAGAAATCAGAGCCATTATTTTTATAAGCTTCCTCTGCTACAAATGTGTCTATCATATATGAATGATAGCATTCGTCTTCTTCTCGTGGTTATTTGTTAATATTGAAAATGTTCACCTCAAGAGTCATATTCCGAAAAGATAATTTCATTAGACCATTTCTATAATTAATAAGAGCGTTAACAGTGGCAAGAAAAGGTCTCCCAAAAATAAGAGAAATTTTTAACTCCATATTAACAACAGAATGAGTTTTTAAATCAAAAAAATCAATAGAGTAGTAAAATTTATCAATTTGCAACAAAACATCTTCTACTATTCCCCATGATTTCTTGATTGATCGATCAGCTAATTCTAGGACTACAGATGTAGTTTTAATCTCACCAAGTCCCAATTGCAAGTAAATAGAATACGACATTAAATTTACACTTGCTCTTAAGTCCAACAAAGCTTGACCAAACTCATGTGTCCCAATTTGGCAAGAGATTTTGGGACATCCTGAGTCTTTATACTTGGGTGGTGTCTTTTGTTCAATTACTGCACTTACCTGTTCTGCCAAAAATGCAGTTTTCTTTACATGGTGTTTTCTTTTGATAGTGTATAGATCCTTAATGACTTTGGCATAAGTTGGAATCTTTTTAATCAAATGCAACAAGGAAAGATTAATCTTAACTTGTTTCAAATATTCCAAAATCTCACCTTGAATTTCTGAATTTTACCCAACCGGTCGAAGAGCTTGAGGAAAAGGCACTGGGATTTGAAACTTATTTTCGAATTCTTTTTTCACTGTGGCCTCTTTTTCAATGGAGGCGTCTTTACTACTTATCGATGTGTTAGTTGGAGAAGTAGGCTCACTCACAATCTTACCACTTCGAGTAGTAATGGCATTGACTTATTTGAGATTTTATGCATCAGAAGTAGAAGCTTGTACCATAAATTGTCCTTTTAGATTGGGTTGAGGTTAAGATGGAAACTTACCTCACTCTTGTATAGTTAAGGCACTGGTCAGCTTTGTGATTTAACTCTTGATCTCTTTATTTTCCTCTATCACCTGCACAAGAACTGTTTCAAATTTTTTATTAGTCTTACTTTGTGCCTCCATAAATGCTTGTAATGTATCCTCTAAAGGATTCCTAGTTGGTCGTGCATTATATTGAGGTGCAACATAAGACTTGGGTGCTTGTTGTTCTTGTTTCCAATGGCTGTTGGCTTGTTTATCAGATTTTCAACTAAAGTTTAGGTGGTTTCTCCAGCTAGGATTATAGGTTTCGGAGTAGGGTGAATAAGGCTTCTTGTACATCCTTAGGGCATTATATTATTCCTCATATATCTCTTTCATCTCACTATAAGTGGGGCAATCCTGAGCTAAGTGTTCCGCTCCTCCACAGACAAAACAGACATTGTGTGACTCAACCTTAGCAACAGTGTGGGTGACCCTTCTATCTTTGGTTTTCAAGGCTTCTAACTCCCTAGTTAAGACTTCTAATTAGGCTTTGAGGTTATCCTCTTCACTAAGATGGAAAACGCCACTGGGCCGTGACTTATTTGTGTTTTCAGTAATGCTAGGTTCAGTCCATATATGGGGTTTTTCGATTAAGTCATTAAGGAATTCTATGGCTTCCTCAAGATCTTTGTGAAGGAACTCCCCATGACACATCATCTCAACAAATTAGAGCTCTCTAATTGTGAGTCCCTTATAAAAATAGCTAACTAAGTGCCAATTTTTATACCCATGGTGAGGGCACAGATTTAGCAACTCTTTAAATCTTTCCTATGCTTGATATAAGGTTTCACTGTCTTTTTGTGAGAATGAAAAAATTTGTCTTTTCAATCCATTAGTTTTGTGTTGTAGGAAGTATTTATTGAAAAATACTTAGGTCATGTCTGCCCAAGTTCCTATAGACTTCAGCCTCAAAGAGTATAGTGATGAAAATATGAAAATGTATATTTATTAAGAAATTCAGTCACCATTTAATGTCACTAATTTTAGCATTTTTAGCTTCAAATAAAGTGTTCTCCTTAAATTGTGATTAATGAATGTTATTTGCATAGGTTTAGGTAAAATGGACATAACTCTTGTGAGAATATTGATTAAAAATCAATGGAATATGATTTGGGGATCAAGCCAAGTGTGTAGGGTGCATACGAATCGAAGACGTACGCGAAAGGAGGTGAAAAATGAGAATGCGCACCATGCGACCAGTGCCGCGGTAATCAGGAGTGGGCACCGCAGTGCCAGAACAGAACACTCAGCGCCGCAACGCTCAGCAGAAGCGCACCAGCGCTGGACGTGGGAACAGTATCCCGAAATTAGAAAACTTCCTAATTTCGTCTCCCACTTGCTCTAGGACTCCCTAATACGACTCCCACACGTATAGGGAATGCCTAGGATGTCCCAAGGACTATATAAAGGCTATCAATTGGTTTGTAAACACAACTTAGTGATCTTGACAACCTTTGTGATCAAGTTAGTGAGATCTTTGTGATCTTAGAGAAATCTTGGTGATCAACAATAATCTTAGTGATTATTCTTAGTGGTTCTTTGTGAGAGAAAATCCCTAGAGAGAAAGAGAGAGTTTTCTTTGTGATCTTTCTTGTAATAGGCATACTTTGTGATTGCCTTGTGATTTATAATAAGAGAAGAGTGTGATCTTGATCCGCCGTGGACGTAGGCAAGTTACCGAACCACGTAATTCTTTGTGTGTTCTTCTTCTACTTTTTCTCTCTTTTATTTCTTAATAACTTATTCTGCATTATTATATTACTTGGGTGAATTGTTTAGCTTGTTTGTGTGCTTCCGCTTTAATAAACTGGTATCAGAGCTTTGGTTCTAAGCAAACATGGCCACACCCAAGTATGAGATAGAGAAATTCAACGGTACGAATGACTTCAATCTATGGAAGATGAAGGTTAAGGCGTTGTTGGTGAGCCAAAGACTTGGTTCGGCATTAGAGGAGACTGCAGCTCCATCTAGTGATGAAGAGAAGATGCCAGAGTCATCTAGAGCAGAAGCAGAAAGAAGGGACATTCAAGAAAGAGCTCATAGCACAATCGTTCTATCATTAAGCGATGAAGTACTAAGGGAAGTAGCAATGAGACGACGACAATAGATCTTTGGAAGAAGCTTGACTCTCTTTATATGAGGAAATAATTGGCCAACAGACTACATATAAAGAAGAAGCTGTATCAGCTGTCCATGTTAGAGGGGACGCCGATGAAAGATCATATAGACGCCTTCAATAAGATCATCCTTGATCTTGAGTCTATCAACATCAAGATAGAAGATGAAGATAGAGCAATTATTCTGCTGAGTTCACTCCCCAAGAGCTATGAGAGTTTTGTTGATACGCTACTCTACGGCAGAGAGAGTTTAACGATGAGTGATGTGAAATCATCATTAAACTCAAAGTTATTAGTAAAGCAGGCTGAGGGCAATGCAGAAAGTTTATCTGTAAGAGGAAGGCCCTCATATAGAGATGGGAAGAAAAAAGGCTCAAGATCAAAGTCTAGGACTCCTAGAAAGTGCTATTACTGCAAGAAAGAGGGGCACTTTATAAAGGACTGTCCTGAGAAGAAAGCACAGGACAAGAAGAAAGCGGACGCTGCGCTTGCCTATGATGATAGCCATGACAGTGCAGAGACACTCATCGCTATTGATGGTATAAAATCTGAACAATGGATTTTAGATTCTGGTTGTACTTTTCACATGTGCCTGCACAAGTCTTGGTTTACAAATTTCCAGCCTATTAGTGGTGGTAAGGTCTTAATGGGTAATGACGTTGCATGTCAGATGATGGGAATTGGTAGTGTTAAGCTTAGGATGCATGATGGGCGAGTGAGAGAGTTGACAGATGTTAGGTATGTTCCTGACTTGAAGAGAAACTTGATCTCACTAGGGACTTTAGACTAGAATGGGTGTTTCATCAGGATCGACGGAGGGATTTTAAGAGTTTTGAGAGGTTCCATGGTGGTGATGAGTGGAGAGAAGCACAAATATGTTTATATGCTTAAGGGTGAAGTCGTAAGTGGTTCTGCACTATTCTCTGTAGATGATGAGAGTATGCAAACCAAGTTATGGCATCTTAGACTGGCACACTTAGGCGAGAGAAACCTAAAGGAGTTATATAGTCAAAAGGTGTTTGGTGATGATAAGTTTCAGCCCTTGGAGTTTTGTGAGCATTGTGTGCTAGGGAAATCACATAGAGTGAGGTTCAGTACCGGCGAGCATAAGACTAAGGGGACTCTTGACTACATACACTCGGATCTTTGGGGACTAGCTCAGACAGCTACTCGTGGTGGTGCTAGATATTTTCTCAGCTTGATTGATGACTATTCGAGGAAGCTGTGGGTCTATGTGTTGAAGAGTAAGGATCAAGTATTTGATGTGTTCAAGACTTGGAAGGCTCTTGTTGAGAATCAAACTGGCAAAAGAGTGTAGAGGTTGAGAACTGACAACGGCCTCGAGTTTTGCAACAGAGAGTTTGATGGGTTTTGTGCCAAGCATGAGATTGCAAGGCACAGAACAGTAAAATCAACACCGCAGCAGAATGGGGTAGCTGAGAGGATGAACAGGACCCTACTTGAAAGGGTTAGATGCACGTTTACCAATGCAAAGATGTCCAAGACATTCTGGGGAGAAGCTGTAGTGACTGCTGCTTACTTGATAAACAGCAGTCCCTCCTCATCAATTGACTTCAAGACGCCAGAAGAGAAATGGTCTGGCAATCCTCCAAAGTATGACCATCTTAGAATATTTGGTTGCCTTGCCTTTGTACATGTTAAGGAGGGGAAGTTGGAACCTAGAGCTATCAAAGGGGTATTCATAGGATATCCCGAAGGAGTAAAAGGATACAAGGTGTGGTGTAAAGACTTAACACCACCAAGGAGTATCATAAGCCGTGATGTGACGTTCGATGAGATGACGATGTTGAAAACCTCCCAAGTAGATGAGAAAGAAGAACCTGTGACCAAGGAAAACTCAGCACCTGAGTCAATAGAAGTTGAAGTAGCGCCTGAAAACGGATCTGATATGCCCCAGATCAACACTTCAACAAGGAAATCCTTGAAGATGAACCAAGAACACCGGCGTGTTCCTCCAAGTCCACCCAAAAGAAGACTAGAACTCCTGAGTTAGAACTTGAAGAGTACCAGCTAGCTAGAGACAGGCTAAGGAGAACGATTAACCCATTAGTCAGGTATGCACAAGTAGACTTAGTTGCTCATGCTTTTAATTTTGTTTACACTCTTGAGTATGATGAGCCTAGGACATATGGTGAGGCTATGAAGAGTGAAAACAAAAAAGAATAGCAGCAGGCCATGGAAGAAGAAATTTGTTCTCTTAGGAAGAACAATACCTGGAAATTAGTGGAGAGACCTCAAAAGAAGCTAGTCGGGTGCAAGTGGGTGTATAAGGTGAAGGAGGGGATACTGGGGATTGAGCCTACGAGATTTAAGGCTAGGTTAGTAGCACAAGGTTTTACTCAGAGAGAGGGAGTCGATTTTCATGAGATATTCTCTCCAGTTGTCAAGCACACATCTATTAGAATTTTGTTAGCTATGTGTGCAAACCTTGATTTACATCTAGAGCAGATGGATGTAAAGATAGCTTTTCTACATGGAGAGCTTAAAGAAACAATATACATGGCACAGCCACAAGGGTTCGAGGAGCCCGGTAAAGAAGATCATGCTTGTTTGCTAAAGAAGTCATTATACGGGTTAAAGCAATCACCTAGATAGTGGTATAGGAGATTTGATGAGTTTATGATGGTTTATGGCTTTAATAGGAGCAAGTATGATGGATGCGTGTACTTCAAGAATATGAGTTGTGGGATGATGTATTTGCTTCTATACGTCGATGATATGTTGATCGCATGCAAGAATATGGAAGCAATACAAAAGCTCAAGAAGCAGTTAAGTGGCGAGTTTAAAATGAAGGATTTGAGAGCAGCGAAGAGAATTTTGGGTATGGACATTGTGAGGGAAAGAAGAGATGTTATCTTCTTGTCCCAACAGCGATATATAGTCAAAATTCTGGAGAAGTTCGGTATGTCAAACGCGAAGGCTGTCTCTACTCCTTTGGCCATGCATTTCAGACTATTAGCAGCACAGTCACCGACATCCGAGGATGAGAAACTGCAGATGATCAAAGTACCGTATACAAGCGCTATAGGGAGCATCATGTATGCAATGGTTTGCACAAGACCAGATATAGCACAGGCTGTGAGTGTGGTGAGTAGATACATGACGAATCCGGGTAAAGATCACTGGCTTGCAGTAAAGTGGATTCTGAGATATCTCAAGGGAATGTCGAATCACGGGTTGGTGTATAAGAGGGACGAGGACAACAATGAAATGGTAAGAGGGTACGTAGACTTAGATTATGCAGGTGATCTTGATAAGAGAAGATCGTTGACGGGCTACGTATTCATAGTGTTTGGGTGTAGTGTGTGTTGGAGATCAGTTCTACAACATGTGGTTGCACTTTCTACCACAGAGGCAGAGTACATAGTTGTTGGTGAAGCTATAAAGGAGGCTGTGTGGTTAAAAGGCATATGCGCGGAGATATTGGCTCATAAAGATGTAAACACCGGTGTATACTGTGACAGCCAGAGTGCCATACACCTAAGCAAGCATCAAGTGTTCCATGAGAGGTCGAAACACATTGATGTGAGGCTCCATTACATTCGTGAAATTGTCCAAAGTGGTAAAGTTAGTCGGACAAAGATAGCGTCATCTAAAAACCCTGCTGATATGTTGACTAAGCCACTGCCCTCGGTTAAGTTCGTCCTATGCAAGGACTTAACCGGAGTCACTACTTTGTAACGGTGACCGAAGATGCGGAAATGAGAGATCGATTTACTTTGTGAATGATTTTGAATCAAGGAGGGGATTTGTGAGAATATTGATTAAAAATCATTGGAATATGATTTGGGGATCAAGCCAAGTGTGTAGGGCGCACACGGATCGAAGACGGACGCGAAAGGAGGGGAAAAATGAGAAGGCGCACCATGCGACCAGCGCCGCGGTGACCAGAAGTGGGCGCCGCGGCGTCAGAACAGAACACTCAGCGCTGCAGCGCTCAGCAGAAGCGCGCCAGCGCTGGAGTGACGAGATCCCAGCGCGGCAGGGCTGGACGCGGGAACAGTATCCCAAAATTAGAAACTTCCTAATTTCATCTCCCACTTGCTCTAAGACTCCCTAATACGACTCCTACACGTATAGGGAATACCTAGGACGTCCCAAGGCCTATATAAAGGCTATCAATTGGTTTGTAAACACAACTTAGTGATCTTGACAACCTTTGTGATCAAGTTAGTGAGATCTTTGTGATGTTAGAGAGATCTTGGTGATCAACAATAATCTTAGTGATTATTTTTAGTGGTTCTTTGTGAGAGAAAATTCCTAAAGAGAAAGAGAGAGTTTTCTTTGTGATCTTTCTTGTAATAGGCATACTTTGTGCTTGCCTTGTGATTCATAATAAGAGAAGAGTGTGATTTTGATCCGCTGTGGACGTAGGCAAGTTGCCGAACCACGTAATTCTTTGTGTGTTCTTCTTCTACCATTTCTTTCTTTTATTTCTTAATAACTTGTTCTACATTATTATATTACTTGGGTGAATTGTTTAGCTTGTTTGTGTGCTTCCGCTTTAACAACTCTCAATGTAGAAATTGAAATGAAGAAATTATTAAACCTTGACTCAATCTAATACAAACTTGAAGAACAGTGGAAAAGCCAAATCCAATATGTAATGGGCCAAAAATTGAGATACAATAGAATCGGGCTACAACTTTTGGCCAGCTTGACCCAACTCATGTATTTAGATTGTATCTCATAAAATACGTACTCAATTGATATAATTCTTAAAGTTGTGAAATACACACTTAATTATCAACAACTCTTATGTTGATCGTAAAGTCAAAATCAGCCGTTATCATGGACCAAATTGCATTGCAAGTGGGTAAAATGGTTGTTGGTTGAAATCTGATGTATCTTTGGAATTGTGCTCATATCTCATTGGATACTCATCCAATTTGCATGAACTTGGTGCCTATGGAAAGAAGAGACAAAATTATACAACTTTTATGTCGGTCACAGAGGCTACATCGATTATTTACATTATCAAAAGCATACTGCAAGTGGATAAATGAGTTATTAGCCTAAACTTATTGAAGATTGATGTCACACATGACATATTTCCATTCATTGCCTATATAAGGAGACTCTTAGGACGTTTCTAACATTAGATAATTCTCTCTTCTTTTATTTTCATTAACATGTATTGTAATTTAGGTTAGATTTCTTGGCAAGGCTAAGAGATGAACTTTTATGTGTAATAAATCTACTTCTATGTTTTGATTCGTTGTCAAGAGCTACAAATGTTTGTAAGTTTGATTTTGATTAAAATCTTATCTATTTTATTTTCTATAATCCAAAGGTTATAATTCTCATGTCTCATATATGTTCAGTCATGCTTTTCTTATGTGATTCTTGTCGAATTATAATTGTTATTAGTTACATTGTTTTATATTTTAATCTTCTACTGCAATATTATCAAATTAATATATTGTCGATCTTGGGTAACATGTAAAGGCAATAAATGTTTGATATTCAAGTTGATCTTTTGCGGCAATATTGTCAAAATGATATATTGTTGATCTTAGATAACTTGTATAAATAAACATGATTTGTGTTAATATTTGCAAAAGAGTTTAGTCATATAAAATGCATGTGGTATCGAATGTGCTATATTTTACATATCTTTCGATTGATTGTTTAGATGTAAAACTGTCAATTGAGTTATAAACATTGAATCAAAGTGTATAGTAGATTTATAAAGCATAATTTTGATTCTCGAAGTATTGTTTAAATCATCATAAGACATTTTTCTCAATTCATAGACAATTCTATCTCATCCACTTAAACCAATTAATTAATTTTATTATTTGCTACTGCTTTCATGTTTTACTTCACCAACCTATTTTGCCAAAAGCTTTCTCGTGGGATTGACACCTCAATCTAACTGCGATAGCCACGTTATATTTTGATCGTAAACATATAGTGAACTCTTTGCTTTTTCTTTCAAAGAAAAAGAAAAAATTTAAGCCTAACAGTGTCTATGGCTTTGGATTGGCTATGGAAGGTGACAATTACCTCTTCAAATTCCCTAACATGTACATAAGGATTTTCACTATCTAGACCATGAAAAGTGGGAAGAAGTTGTATCATTTCAGGTTTAAAATCTGAATATGGTGTGTCAGGTGGAAATATAATGCATGATGGTGTGGTTATACGAGTAGGATGCAAGTAATCTTTTAGAGTCTTAACGGGGTTACCTTCATGTAGGCTCATTGTGTTGGAATTATAAGATGAACTAGATAGTGAATTCTCTTCCCTTACAAATTGGGGTGATGGTTCTAGTTCTACTTCTCTCACAAATCTTCCTCGTTTATTTCTAAGTCAATGCATATATCCTAACAAAAGTTTTTTTTTTAATAAAGGAAATGCTCAAGGAAAATTAAGAAGTGAAAGAAAGCACAACAAAAAATAAAAATGAGTTAAGTGGTAAGATCAACCATAAAATATAAATGCAATAAATGAACAAAAGATAATAAACTACAAAGTACAATAAATAAATAAATAAATAAAAAGTACAATAAGTAAATAAAAGAAAAGAAAGTACAATAAATAAAGGAAAATAAAATACAAAGTACAATAAATAAATAAAAGAAGAAAAAAATAAAGTACAATAAAAAAGGGTACAATAAGTAAATTAAAAAAAATTAGACGGTAGAACCGGCCATTAAAATTAAAAAAGATACAACATATTAACTAAAAAAAATAAAGTACAATAAATAAATAAAATAAAATAAAATAAAGTACAATAAAAAAAGTGCAATAAATAAATAAAAAAAATAAAATGCAATAAATAAATAAAGTATAATAAATAAACTAAAGTGCAATAAATAAATAAAGTGCAATAAAAAACAAACTAAGTTAGGCGATAGAACCAGCCATTAAAATGAAAAGACAACAAATTAACTAAAGAAATAAAGTACAATAAATAAATAATAAAAAAAGTGCGAAGCATAATAAAAAAATAAAAGAAAATGAACTAAGTTAGACTGTAAAACCAGCTATTAAAATAATATAAAATATAACAAATTAACTAAGAAAATAAAATAAATTAGATGGTAGAACCAACCATGAATAATAAAATGAATTACAACAAAGGAAATAAAACTAAAATTTTACAAAGAAAAAAAAATGTACAAAGTTACCGCTTTAGTATTGATAAACGCAACCGACTTTCGTTTAGTGTGCCTCCCCGGGAACGGCACTAAATTTTATTTACGCTCAAAATATAATGCGGCTATCACAGTATAGATTGAGGTATCGATCTTACGAGAAAGCTTTTGCCAAAATAGGTTGGTGAAGTAAAATATTAAAGCACTAGCAAATGAGAAAATTAATTAATTGGTTTAAGTGGATGAGATAGAATTGTCTATGAATTGAGAAAAATGTCTTATGATGATTTAAATAAGGCTTTGGAATTACAATTATACTTTATAAATCTACTATACACCTTGATTCGATGTTTATAACTCAATTGACAGTTTTACAACTAAATAATCAATCGGAAGATATGTAAAATATAGCACATTTGATAGCACATGTATTTGATACGACTAAACTCTTTTGCAAATATTAACACAAATCATGTTTATTTATACAAGTTATCTAAGATCAACAATATATCATTTTAACAATATTGCCGCAAAAGATCAACTTGAATATCAAACATTTATTACCTTTACATGTTACCTAAGATCGACAATATATTAATTTGATAATATTGCAGTAGAAGATTAAAATATAAAACAATGTAACTAATAACAATTATAATTCGACAAGAATCACATAAGAAAAGCATGACTGAACATATATGAGACATGAGAATTATAACCTTTGGATTATAGAAAATAAAATAGATAAGATTTTAATCAAAATCAAACTTACAAACATTTGTAGCTCTTGACAATGAATCAAAGCATAGAAGTAGATTTATTACACATAAAAGTTCATCTCTTAGCCTTGCCAAGAAATCTAACCTAAATTACAATACATGTTAATGAAAATAAAAGAAGAGAGAATTATCTAATGTTAGAAACGTCCTAAGAGTCTCCTTATATAGGCAATGAATGGAAATATGTCATGTGTGACATCAATCTTCAATAAGTTTAGGCTAATAACTCATTTATCCACTTGCAGTACGCTTTTGATAATGTAAATAATCGATGTAGCCTCTGTGACCGACATAAAAGTTGTATAATTTTGTCTTTTCTTTCCATAGGCACCAAGTTCATGCAAATTGGATGAGTATCCAATGAGATATGAGCACAATTCCAAAGATACATTAGATTTTGGCCAACAACCATTTTACCTACTTGCAATGCAACTTGGTCTATGATAACGGCTGATTTGGACTTTACCATCAACATACGAGTTGTTGATAATTAAGTCATTATTTTATAACTTTAAGAATTATACGAATTGAGTATGTATTTTGTGAGATACGGTCCTAATACATGAGTTGGGTCAAGCTGGGCAGAAGTTGTAGCCCGATTCTATTGTATCTCAATTTTTGGCCCATAAAATTCTATTTAGAGGAGAAATAAGTAGTAGAGCAGAAAAAAAAAGAGATGATTTTTCTTGTATGATTTGAAGTAGCTTCATCTACATCTGCATCACATGCTTGCCTAATATTTTCTTCCACTATTGCCCCTAAAAACACAAAAGATCACAAGTAGCTTTATGATATTAGCATATATCAAGAAAACATCATGACCATAGACATATTTTAACCATGTCAATATTGATTATGCTAATTCTGCATTACAGAGAAATGGTTGCGATGCTACCACCTAACCCCTGACATGGCCATTTCTATCACGAGCAACCCACACTCCTGCCTCAAAGATCCACAAGACAAGCAGAAACTAGAATAAGCCATTCTAGGGCTTCACCCTTTTCCCTTTATTTAAGGTTAATCTCTGCTCATGTGTTGACCCAAGTTAAATTCTTCTGTTAGTTTTTTCTCTCTTTGTTCAGTACCCACTAATAACAATTTAGAAAAAAAATGCTTCACATCCTATTTATGATTAGCTCGTCATCACCAATGTGCATAATGGGTAATGATGATGATAACAACATTCAAATTTATGGGTGTTCTTATAACCCTAATAACGCACAATATGAAGGAGATGGGGATGATAATGACGATGGCTATGACTTAGCGCCAGCTGCATCAATGGAAAGTGATGGGGATGATGGCGATGATGACGGTGGCGATGATTATGCACCGACTGCTTAAGGAACATACAATATATAGTCAAAATCTTAACAAAACCCTAGCTATTTTTATATAGTTGCAAAACCCTAAATCCTATTCCGCTTCTTGATAAAAGATAGAAGATAGTTAACCCATATATATGAGTGATGAGTCACTTTTTAGTGATCTAGGGTTTTCTGTTTCTTGCTTCCGATCGACTATACAGACGTTCTTTCTTTTGGAGGCGTCGTTGGTTAAAAAGTTATACACAATGCTTATAAATAATGAGATGTAGCATAACCATGGCATATATCAATAAAAAAAATGGCATGGTTATCTAGTTATTATAATAATTATAATAACTTCTTCATGATCTTGTATGTTTGAATTTCTTATGTTAATTTATTATTATTATTATTATCAGAGAGTTAAAGAGTCATTAAGACGAATCAAGAAACCATGAATTGCCAGTATATTGATAAGTTTGCAAATTAAAATTCTTTTCCTGGAAGAACATTTGCATATATATTTGGAACTTTTGTAAAGAGAGAACATTTATCACATGATATTCAACAGATACATAACATATTTTTTTAAGTCCAAACAGGAGTTTATTTTCTGTCTAAATACATATATGAGTTTAGTAGTGCCTCCTATAACCCTTCTGAAAATGTATAAATTCAATATAGGATTGAACCTTAAGCTAGTATTGAATTAATGCTACATATGTTATTTTGAAGTTGGTGTACTACATGTGTTGAATGTGTTTTCTACAATTTAATACAGGGCATCTCAAGAATCCAGATTTTTCAGCCATTTCATGCATATTTAAACTTGAAATTTTCATCTTAGCAGCCTGAGTTTATCCATTTGCCTTCTTGTTATATTGACCTTTGGAAGATTCCGAGGGATGATGAGCTTGGCATCCTGGTTATATATGCCTTTTGTGCTGCCTCGTGTTTCGGTGTTGCATCATTTGTGGCTTAAGATAATGATGATGGCCCAATATAAATTGAAAGCTCCAAAATTTGCAACTTCACGAATTTATTTCTTTGTCCTTAAGAATTTTTTAAATTTGCGAGTGAGTATCATTTTCCTATAAAAAAAAATACTCTAATAAGATTGAAAGCTCTAAAGTTTGAAATTTCACAAATTTACTTTCTTGTTATTGAGAACTTTTTAAATTTACGGGTGAACACTGTTCTTTTGTTAAAAAAACAAAACTTCGATAAGAAAAAATACTCTAACACTTAAGTCCATATTTTTTTCTTGAGAAAGAGAGTACTTGGTATATAGAATGCTTCAAAGATATGCATAATACTCTCAATATTCTTTAATCGAATGAATTAAATGTATTAAATAGCCAAGAATTGAATTATGAAGAATGTTGCATGTTTATTTATAATGCACAAATCCTAATCCACATGAATCCAAATCTTTATCAAATTATAAATTTTAATTATATATGAATTAATTAGGAATTCTAATCTATTTTAGAGTCATCAATTAAAAAAGAAAGATTTAAATGATTTTCATCCACTTGTGGGAATTTTTTTTTCATGCAGAACAATAATCGATTAATTAAAATCTGAAAAGAATTCAAAGTTTTAATTTGTTCCCACTTTATAATTTACCCTTCTTGTTTCTAAAGTTCATGGGTCAACGGGTTCGGATATTTAACATGCTAGATCTGAAATTTAGGTTAAGTCTTCTCAAAGATAGGTTTTACACAAGTTGTTTGAGCCATCTAGATAATGAGCTCAACATAAACCATCATGGTTATGTTAATTGAAGTATCCGCTCCTGCCCGCTAATGGATCATTTTCATTTTTTGTGACTGACTTCAACAATGTAAATGATGTGTTTATAAACCCAATTCACAATCAGTTCGAAGTTTACCTTACTGATATATTAAGATAATAAATAGCAATTCGGGGACATTAATCGGTATAGCATCTATATGTCACATTATCATCTTATTTGGCCAAGGGGTTAGTACCGACTTTAATCAAGATGTAAATTTTAGTTCATTAATTTGATTGCAAAGAGTAAGAGACCACTAATACATGTAACGTGCGCAAATGTGAAACTTATAGCCTAACATTGTACGTGATACAAATCTGAAATTCCCTTTTATTTGCAATGTAAGAGTAACATGATCAATCTCAAAAAGGATTAAACTCTTGCACGGTTGAACTGATGCATGCGGAAACAAACTGGGAAAAAATAAATTGCTTCATTACCGATTATGCAGTTTCATTATAGAGAAAATTGGCTACCTTCCATCAATTATTTTTTGTGTATATGATCTCAATCAATCATTAAAACAAAAATATTGTAGATATGATATGAAGTTAATGACGATGATGCAGATATACATATATACATCTTCCTTATGGACCTTTAGTTATCCTTACTACCATCTACATAATAATAAAAAAATTTAAATCAGGGTAAAGCATTTTAAAGAGATACAAATTAAAACAGATAGGTCCAAAAACCATTTATTTACTTTCTTATAAACTAAAAGAATAGAAAATATTTGTTCTTGTTGTTGTTGGGCGCTATTTGTTAAGGGAAATTAGCCGATTTGGCCGTATATTGAAATGTATAAGTTATTTTGACCGAGTCAATAACTTATGCATTGTTAATCAATTATAATTTTTTTCCTATTTTACCCTTTTATATTAATAAAATAAAAAAATAAATAATTCTTATTTTTCTTCATTTCTCTCCACCGACAAGTTCCCATTTTCTTTTCACATTTTCCTCACGGTTGGTCTCTCTCTCACGATGCTCTACTCTCACGGCGGTCCTCCGTCTCTCTCTCTCTCTCTCATGGCGGCGGAACAAAATTGGTATGTATTTATAAATTAATTTTTTTTTATTTTTGAGTATTATAATTTATATTAGTTAAAAATACGTAGAAATGTGTAAATTTAGACGGTAGAAAGTTAAAAATGTGTGTAGATTGTGGTGGCGGCATATTTTTTTGGGTAAGATGCGGCGGCGCGTGCGTCTACGCGTTGCTGGGGGCGGCGAGTAGACGCACGCGCTCAACGTCCTGGCCTGGGCCAACTACGTTAGGTGTGCGCCTAACGCAGTTGGCCGGGGCCAGGATGTTGAGCGTGTGCGTCTACTCATTGCCCCCAGCAGCGCGTAGACGCACGCGCCGCCGCATCTTACCCCAAAAATTTCTATTTTTTAAATTTTTTTAATTACTTTATGTTGTTTATGTTTATTTATAATTATTTAATTTAATAATTTAATTTGGTTAATAATTATGTAAATAGTCTAGGTTGTTAGTTATAATTAAATTAAATTTTGATTATATGTTAGGTTAATTATTTTTTTGTTAATATTAATAATTTTTTAATTTTTTCAGGAAAGAGAATGTCACAAAAGAATATGTAATTGGCAAAATTGTTTTCTACCAAGCAAACGTACATACGTACTTGAGGTTATGGATTATACAAAATATAAAAAATAAATTGACTTCAAGATAGGTATAAATATTTAGAACCACATGTTTTGGTAGTTTATTGAATATATCAAATATTCCATTCTCAGGTATTTTAGCACATGAGATTTTATTAAGACGTGTGCATACCAAAAATTTATATGAAGAATTATAATTCTATATAGGTAAAAGACATATTAGATTTTCTCGTCAAGATTTTTATTTGATTACTAGTTTGAAGATGGGGGATTATCTTATAGTAAGTGGGTTAGGTGATAGACTTTGACATAAATATTTTTTAGGTAGAAGTCAGTTGACTTACAAGGATTTGGATCAGTGGTTCGGCAGCGTTACATTTGACGATGATGTAGATGCAGTAAAAATGTGTCTATTTTATGTATTTCATAAATTGATAATGCCATGTGATCGGAATAGAATCATATAATATTTTGTACTTTGTCTGGTAGATAATTTAGATGAGTTTAATGTATATCCTTGGGGCACGATTGCATGGACTGTACTATACAATAGTTTATGCACGACTCCAATTAAAAAGTTGGCGAAGGTAAAAAAAACAGGCGCTAGAGATATAGAATCATACAACTTATACTCATTTTGTCACGCATTCTTGGTAAGTAATTCTATCTTTTAGATTCATTATGATATTATGATAGAGAAAATTTTATTTTGTTGGCATTGTAATTTAAATTTATTATCATCTCAGATGTGGATCTATGAGGCGATCCCGAGGTGTGGGGAGTTGTTTGCCAATAGGAATGGAGTAAATTTATTATCATCTCAGATGTGGATCTATGAGGCGATCCCGAGGTGTGGGGAGTTGTTTGCCAATAGAAATGGAGATTATTTTCCTCGTATTCTAAATTGGTCTGGCACGAGCACTCGATTATACAAAAACGTCGTAGATGTCCTCTTCGATGGTGTTGGGGTATGTTTTTATGTTCAAAAGAATATACATATAACTTCCTTATAATTTGTGTTATATTTTCTAATAATGATTAATAAATCTAAAATATTATAAAGGTTTTAGAGGTTCATAGTAAGTTGGTACCCCACAAACATGAGAAGACTGCGGACTATCGCGCGGCGGTAAACTTTTGCACTCCATCGGAAAAATAGGGAGCGAATCTTAAGTTGAGACAGTTGATATCCCGGACACCCAATTCACCGATCATCTGCAACATCTTGATGAATTTCAAGCCCCGCCAGCGACTGAATCAATGGTATAATAATTTAATTTTTTTTCCTTGAATTATCTGATGCTTTTGTTACTGGTTAGTATTAGCTTGTGAAATTTGATTATAATAACTTATGTATAGTTTCAATTCGGCACGTCAACATCACAGTATGAAATTCTAGAGAAGAAGATGGATGATCTTAAAGAAAGGATATTTACTAGGATTGATAAAGGTAACGCAGAACTTTCAGCCAAGATTAATAAGGCTAAAGAAAATATCTTGCATCAGATATCTCTCTTGATGCAACAACTTAAACTAGCAAATATCTTCGAGGATGTAGGGCAGAGTATAGTACGTTTTAAACCTAAAATATATTGGATATAAAGTTTAACAAGTCAATACATTAACCGGTATTGTTTGGTTTTGTAGGGTGCCGAATTCATGCCTGTTGACTTTCATACATTTGCTCATGCCAGCGAGTCTCAGCATCAGTCATTTGCTCTTGTTGTTGATAGCCCTATAAGCTTAAAAATTATACTTCTCAATTGGGTGAAAACATAAGTAGGTATGGGCGTCTTCGCAAGAAGGTAGCAGCCCAAGTCAGTCCATATACCAATTCGTTAAAATAGCCTGCGAAGAAGAAACTTGTGGAATTGCAAGTAGGATTTACTGTTGACATAAACGGACAGCTGATTCCTATTAATAAGAGTAAATATGCTGAGCATCTAGATTGGATAAAAAATAATAACCCAACACAATGAGTTCATTTGCACGGACTCAATCCGAACAATACATGGTTTAATGAGATACTACAAAATTGGCTTGATGATTCGGTGATGATTTATTTTGCAGCATGTACTTACAGGATATTAAAACTTATACATAGTCTGTGTGTTTTGCAACATATAAATGAATATTTGAAGGTTTTGTGTTTGCGTCAAAGAACGTTTTCTGACATGTACTTACAGGATTGTACAACTGCAGATGCATATTTCTACGTAAGTTATTATATTACCCGTTTATTGTGCATATAATATTATTGACTTTAACTATTATCGACTTTAACGAGTATCTTTTATTTATGTTTAGGAGTACATTCGATAAATGTGAAAAACGTCCTTCACTGCCAATCCTCCAGATAACAACGACTGGCTTCAAATGTTGTTGGCTTATGCACTCGGAACAAAGACCGAGTTACTTGGCACTAAACCGTGGGCATCAGTCAATAAGGTATTTTTTAAGAATTATAATGACTTTTTATTGTGCACGTAACAACATTAAGTTAAAAATAATACCATAATTATTTTTATAGGTATATATTCCTCTAAATATGAATCAAGAACATTGGATTGTAGCACAACTCGACCTTGCTCAGTTTGCAATAGTTCTTTATGATTCCAGCATGAACGGCCATTCAGACGAGTCCATCATGAAATTTATAGAGCCTCTGTGTGTTGCAATGCCTTTGTACGTTCAAATTTGTAGATTTATAGTTTGAGGGTCATAGAAAGCCTAAATTTGTTCCCTTGGTCGGTGACTCGTATCCAGGAGAATGTGCCGCAACAAAAGGTCAGGAGCGGGGACTGTGGCGTCTTCGCCTGTATGTATATTGAATATCTTATGTTAGGTCAGTCATTTGACTCGTTCTTTGACATTGGTACCTTTTATAAACAGAAGATGGCCGTTGATTTGTGGACTACAGCTTCATAGATATTTAGTACTATAATTTATTTACATGCATTTATTTGGGTGTATAATTGATATACCATAATTATTTTGGGTGTATGTATGCGGAAGTGTTTTTGCAGTTTGATAAAAGTGTGATTTAATCAATATGCATTAATTGGGGTGTATAATTGTTTGTGGGCATTAATTTGGGTGTATGTATGTGAAAGTGATTTTGCAGTTTGAAAGAAGTGTGTTTATTCAATATGGCAGGTTTGGGATTGTCTATATTATAGAGGAGAGTCTGTCAAAAGTTTTGTGAAAATTATCAACATTAATACTAAAGACAAGTGCATTAAATTAAGTGCGTTACAAAATAAGTGCATTACAAAATAAGTGAATTACAAAATAAGTGCATTAAAAAATAAGTGCATTAAAAAATAAGTGCATTACAAAATAAGTGAATTACAAATTAAGTGAATTACAAAAAAGTGCATTACAAAATAAGTGACTTACAGAAGTGACGAAACTCGACTCTCATACATAATTAAGCCTCGTGGTATAACTATTTCTCTTATTTTTTCAAATCCGTCTGAAATAAAAAAAAAATTAAATATTAGCCTTATATTATACATAATTAAATATCAATAAGGTAAATGTTTATAAATGAATATACATCACCTACTCTGTAAAGGTACAGGGTTTCGACATGTTTGTCGGTTATGTTCATGTTGTCTACAACGACTACATATATTCTTTGATGTTCCTCTCCTTGAGATAGAATCCGATTCATCCGATGTCTGCCTGACTGACGACATGCTATCGGAGGTTGAATGTCCATATTTTTTAAATACTCTGGGATTATCCAATCTGACACTTGACCAATCGGAAGTATTGGCTCGCTATAGGCACGAAATAAAGTCTCTGATGTGTAATGAGTTGAACAAAGACTCTTGTACGATAATCTGATGTATCTGCATGCGGCGAGTGCATGGGAACAAGGTAGTTGCCGATAATCAAACTTTCGCCAGCTGCATGTTCTTTCGCCAATGTCTACAATCCAGTTTACTCCACCATCCATAACTATAAATCGTAAATCATCAACAGGAGAAATGGTCATTCGACTTACCTTATCATTATGTTTCATGACTTTATGATGTGCCCAGTTCATCAAGACATTGGTCATATTTTGTGATGCCAATCGTCTATGGTAAAATCATAATTGCGTTAACTCCCGCATCCACTCCACCAAATTAGTCACCGGAAGCTTTCTTACTTCTTTTGCAACTACATTAATGCTCTCAGCGATCTTAGTAGTCATAATGTCATACCTTTTGAAAGCACCAAATGATCGTGCCCATCTCACCGTACCAACATCTTACTTCAAATACTTCATCACGTCAGGTCTTATTTATCGCATCCTCTTTAATTGGTATTGAAAATTATGGACACGATAAGCCTTGGCAGCAGTGAAGTAGGTAGATAGGTATACCCCCTTTTTAGACTTATCTGATGGTAACTTGTATTTTGTCATCATATTTCCTTTGAAATGATATATGCAGAACCCATGATATGCATGAGGAAACACACCCTGTATAGCCCTCTCAATACTAGCATGTCGATCAAATATAAAAACAAGATTCTGATAATCTGCAATAACTACTCGCAGTTTAACCATAAACCACTCCAAAGAAGTATCATTTTGAGTCAGCAATTCCCCAAACCAATGGATAAATCTGATTGTTTCCATCTTTACAAACGGCCACAAACATTGTACCAAGATAGGAACCTTTCAAAAATGTTCCGTCCACTGCAACTATCGGTTTGATTAATGTATTAAAACCTCTGATGCAGGGTTCTAACACTATAAAGAAATACTTGAAGTGATTATTCGCGTCAGTTTCCAAATGAGTAACCGTACCTAGGTTATTTTGTTGCAACACATAGCTGTATGCAGGAAGCAATCTAAACGAATTCTTAGGAGTACCTCTTATCAATCTTAATGAACGCTCCCTAGCACGCCAAGCATTAGTATAGGTTATCTGAACACCGAATTGTTCACGTATGTCTGCTTGAATGTCTGCTTGAATGTCTTTCGGCCTATAGTTTCTATTGACCAACATAAACTTATTTTTTATTACTTTAGCAATAATTCGACTCTTGGCTTGCCGTGACCATCCCTTAATTGACTCAAAACACAAGTGTGCCCTGTATCTACTCGCCTAACAACAAAAAAATGTCGCTTTTCTGTCGACACTGCCCGTAATCTCCACTTGCAGCTCTCATCATCGCATTTCAACTCGAAACGATCTTTGGTGGATTTGTAAACTCTAAAACTCCATTTTCCCTTCAGTGCAACCATACTTATAGCTTCATGAATTTCATCTTTGCTGTTATATAATTTTCCTACAAATACATCACCAATCCCATTATAAGAAATTTTTTCCGATACATTCAAGTCAAATGGTGGTATGTCAGGCTGAAACTGAAATGGATTTTTTACCTTAACCCTTTCTTCTCTATCATAACCCTCATCATCATCATCATCATCATCATCATCACCAGCATCATCATTTACATCCTCATTCTCTTCATAATCATCATCATAATCATTTCTACAATCATCATCAACCTCTTCATGATCATCATTTTCACTAATATCATAGCCAAGATCAACGCCAATATCTCCATATATTTGACCATGGTCATATGTGTAGCCTTGTTATTCGTTGAGCATCGAAGGAGAATAATGATAATCCTCTGGGGAATTTGGAATATACACAGAAGTTGTCGATAAGAATTGCTTAACATAGCCTTCTTTTTGCTCCATTGATGCTTCTGCATTACTTTCAGGTCCTCGAGCATCTACTGTTACACAAAGCGGTGTAGCCATATTATTCTGTAAGCTCAAGCATAATATTGCATCATCGTCATTTTCAAGTGGAATGGGTCTCAACTTTATGGTACTTGAAGGAACCTTAAACTTCAAAGTTACTTTATAATGCACCTGATTAACTCTTAAAAGATGACAAATTCTTCTCAACAACGCTTTGTATCTAATATTTTTCGGAACAACCATATGCATATTTTGATATTCAATATATCTTTCAAAACCATCGCTACAGCTCTTTCATCTTCTCCTAAAACATATAATGGTTGAAATTTGTGACATACCTGAAAAAAAATATAACATAATTTTAATTTAATTTTATATTAATTAAATTAAAAAAATATAATTAAATATATAACTATTTATATACATAAAATATATTTTTATTTTAAATATATAAAATAAATATAATATGCAGGTTCAGAAAAAATGAGAGCCATTTGGTGGTGGTGTTATAACGTTGCAGTGGTACGCAAGAACATCTTGTTGTTACTGGTGCGTACACGACGGCGGCCAACAATAACTATATGTGCAGTCACGCGCAGACGCATACCAATCGACCACCAGCAACAATTATATATGGCGCAGCCACAACTCAATCATAATAGATATATATCCAAACACTTTAATCATTTATTTCAATAAATATACATAATACTATTAATTAAATTAAAATAAATAAATAATATTACTTGTTTTAAATTTCAACGATTTTTCTTCTCTAAATCTTTGATCTTCGCGTATAGATGAATCGAGGGATATGAATTTTGAGAGCAGATCTGTGAGTTTTGAGAACGCACCAGATCTAAGAATCGAATAAAACGAGAGATGATATTGTGAGGGGGTAATAAAAGAAAAAAATGTAAAATTACGATGGTTTATATATTTAAATAAAATAAAAAAATATATGGAATATTTAATATATAATTATTTATTTTATTTTTAAATTTATTTTTTAAAAATACAGATAAAATGGTCACTAGGCGCACGCCCAGCGAACGTGCGCCCAACGATCATTTTGTGTTTTTATAATTTTTATTATTATTATTTTTAATTATTATTATTATAAATTTACAATCTTTTTATAATTAATTTAAATTTTAATTATTTAAAAATTTATATTCTTCAATAATTTATATAAAATAAAATAAAAAATTAAATAACAATAAAAATTATTAAAATTATAATAAAAATAAAATAGTAAACATAACGTATATTTAATTAATATAATTTAAAATATTTTATTTTAATTAAAATAAAAATTAATATTAAAATAACGATCAGTTCAATAAATTTTTTATTTTTTTATAATATGTCATAAAACGGTGGGTATATGGGAATATTGATTAGGATTAATAAAAGGACAAGGTATATGATAACAAAAGATCTCACTTTGGATACACTTGCACTTGAGCATCATTTCGTGGAAAGTCAGCCCTCTCGTTGCCTCATTAGTCAAGTCCGGATGATAATTTATTTTATTGATTTGTCAATACATTACTTAGACTATTGTGGACTATGATCATGCATTTCAGCAACACTCTAAGTCTCAATGACTATTTATTTTCCGAAGGATTTTTTCTTTATTTTTTTATTTTTGGAACATTGAAGACGGTTGTGGACTAGAAACATGCATTTCAGCAACAAATTGCAATGTGTTACGCATCTTTAAGGGAACTTTCGTGTCTCAAATGTGAAATTTATGCAGAAAACCGGCCGTTGATTATGAGGTTATTATCGGGTGGACATAACCTACACATAGTTGTTGAAAACCCATTTGTAGAGGACAATTGATGAACCCCACTTTCCAATCCGCAAAAGTCATCCACAAAACCACTTACCTTTTGAGTTTAGAATGTCAATAACCCATTACACTCGGCCAAAAGATCTTCCAATTTGTATGACCCTTCTGTGTAGCCAATGGACTAAAAAGATGCTTTATTACACATCATGTCACCACCTATGGCTTGCTTCAACATGTGTACTGCTGACTTGTCATAGAAGGTCCTATGTGGTTGGAACAAACTTTGCCACCGGGCATGGGCATTGGCTCGTCACACCCTTTGTGAATAGGTCCACGCTCCCCACGTGGTGACCTCGAGCGAATACGAGGTCCGCCACAATCCCTTCTTCTATATAACGTAGTCACCTCCTCATTCCCATTTCAAACTCAACAAAAACCACATAATACCTCACTATCCATCTCTTTCGAAAGAAATTAAACAAACGAGTTCTTGGTTTAATTTTTTTATCTTACTCTTTCTTTGCTAGCAGCTCCCAAAATCCATATAGAAAATGTCTCTCATTTCGAAGGTTGTCGGGGTTCCCTCGTGGTGCAAGAAGCATGGAGATGGAGATGATGATGGTGGTGATCATGGATATGACTATGCCCCTGCTGCTTGCATAGAAGGTGATGGTGATGATGATGATAGAGATTACGACTATGCTCCTGCAGCATCACTTGAGGGCGATGACGACGACGACGACGACGACTGCAGCTACGATTATGCTCCAGCTGCATGAATAAATAATCTACTTAATTGTTCCAGCTAGCAGTTATCGCTAGGAGTAATCACTAGCAAGCAAGCAAGCGAGCAAAATTTTGTAGAGAATACGTACTAGTGGACCAAATTAAAAATCTTGTGTGTCGTCACTCATAGGATCGATATTTTAAGACTATATATATGTTAAGATAAGATGATGAGGTACTTTATGTCATCTACATTCATGGTCATGCAGGGGTGACGAATGTATTATGTACTAATCATGATTTCTATGATATGATAATGGTAGCAATGGTCACTGTTATTATTATTATTATTATTATTATTATATGATTTACCATTTACGGCTTTGCTTGGTAATTAAAGGAAATAATAAATAATTAATTAAATGTGGCAATGTGTTTTCCCTTAAACAGAAAGCTGCTGAAAGTAGAATGTTTTAATTACTTGTCTTCTGCAATTACTTTACGCTTTAATACAAATGCAAGAGCAATAAATTATATTGTTAGTGGTCTGATGGATCCCAAGATAACATATAAAATTCAGGCACATGCACTTTGTCTATAAATTTATCCTGAAAACGAGTATCTTAATTCTAGTACAATTTGCTAGTTCTGACATATTATATCATCTCTCTATCTATAATGGACCCAGCACTTCAAAAAAGAAAAGGAAAAATAAAAAATAGAATAATATTGAAAATAAACCTACCTATTCTATTGGCAACCCAACCACTGTGAGAGAAAATCACAATTCATGCACGGACGCAAAACCACCGAAACTTATTAACTCTGGTGAGAAAAGCAATATTTGATTTCCAGCATCAACCATCCATAACAATTTTCCATCCATAACAATTTTCTGTTGATGCTGCATGAAAATTTTCATTTGAGTTTATGAAAGAATATTGATTAAAAATTATTAGAATATGATTTGGGGATCAAGTCAAGTGTGTAGGGTGCGTACGGATCGAAGACGGACGTGAAAGGAGGTAAAAACCGAAGAAGGGCGCGCATCAGGCACCAGCGCCGCAGCGCCACTTCCAGTACCTGAGCGCTGCGGCGCTGGGATCTAGCGCTGCAGCGCTCAACAAATATCGGGCCAGCGCCGCGGCGACGCGAACGCGGGAACAGTGTCTCGAAATTAGGAAACTTCCTAATTTCGTCTCCCACTTACTCTAGGACTCCCTAATACGACTCCCACACGTATAGGGAATACCTAGGACGTCCCAAGGCCTATATAAAGGCTATCAATTAGCTTGTAAACACAACTTAGTGAACTTGACAACCTTTGTGATCAAGTTAGTGAGATCTTTGTGATCTTAGAGAGATCTTGGTGATCAACAATAATCTTAGTGATTATTCTTAGTGGTTCTTTGTGAGAGAAAATCCCTAGAGAGCAAGATAAAGTATTCTTTGTGATCTTTCTTGTAATAGGCATACTTTGTGGTTGCCTTGTGATTCATAATAAGAGAAGAGTGTGATCTTGATCCGCCGTGGACGTAGGCAAGTTGCCGAACCACGTAATTCTTTGTGTGTTCTTCTTCTACCCTTTCTCTCTTTTATTTCTTAATAACTTGTTCTGCATTATTATATTACTTGGGTGAATTGTTTAGCTGGTTTGTGTGCTTCCGCTTCAACAAACTAGTATCAGAGCTTTGGTTCTAAGCAAACATGGCCACACCCAAGTATGAGGTAGAGAAATTCAACGGTACGAATGACTTCAATCTGTGGAAGATGAAGGTTAAGGGGTTATTGGTGAGCCAAAAACTTGGTTCGGCATTAGAGGAGACTGCAGCTTCATCTAGTGATGAAGAGAAGACGCCAGAGTCATCTAGAGTAGAAGCAGAAAGAAGGGACATTCAAGAAAGAGCTCATAGCACAATCGTTCTATCATTGAGCGACGAAGTACTAAGGGAAGTAGCAAGTGAGACGACGGCAATAGATCTTTGGAAGAAGCTTGACTCTCTTTATATGAGGAAATCGTTGGCCAACAGATTATATATAAAGAAGAAGCTGTATCAGCTGTCCATGTCAAAGGGGACGCCGATGAAAGATTATATAGACGCCTTCAATAAGATCATTCTTGATCTTGAGTCTATCAACATCCAGATAGAAGATGAAGATAGAGCAATTATTCTGCTGAGTTCACTCCCCAAGAGCTATGAGAGTTTTGTTGATACGCTACTCTACGGCAGAGAGAGTTTAACGATGAGTGATGTGAAATCATCATTAAACTCAAAGTTATTAGGAAAGCAGGCTGAGGGCAATGCAGAAAGTTTATCTGTAAGATGAAGGCCCTCATATAGAGATGGGAAGAAAAAAGGCTCAAGGTTAAAGTCTAGGACTCCTAGGAAGTGCTATTACTGCAAAAAAGAGGGGCACTTCATAAAGGACTGTCCTGAGAAGAAAGCACAGGACAAGAAGAAAGCGGATGCTGCGCTTGCCTATGATGATAGCTATGACAGCGCAGAGACACTCTTCGCTACTGATGGTATAAAATCTGAACAATGGGTTTTAGATTCTGGTTGTACTTTTCACATGTGCCCGCACAAGTCTTGGTTTACAAATTTTCAACCTATTAGTGATGGTAAGGTCTTAATAGGTAATGACGTTGCATGTCAGATGATGGAAATTGGTAGTGTTAAGCTTAGGCTGCATGATGGGCGAGTGAGAGAGTTGACAGATGTTAGGTATGTTCCTGACTTGAAGAGAAACTTGATCTCACTAGAGACTTTAGACCAGAATGGGTGTTCCATCAGGATCGACGGAGGGATTTTAAGAGTTTTGAAAGGTTCCATGGTAGTGATGAGAGGAGAGAAGCATAAAGGTGCTTATGTGCTTAAGGGTGAAGTCGTGAGTGGTTCTGCACTATTCTCTGTAGATGATGAGAGTATGCAAACCAAGTTATGGCATCTTAGACTGGCACACTTAGGCGAGAGAAACCTAAAGGAGTTATATAGTCAAAAGGCGTTTGGTGAGGATAAGTTCCAGCCCTTGGAGTTTTGTGAGAATTGTGTGCTAGGGAAAGCACATAGAGTGAGGTTCAGTACCGACTTGCAATAAAGTGGATTCTGAGATATCTCAAGGGAACATCGAATCACGAGTTGGTGTATAAGAGGGACGAGGACAGCAATGAAATGGTAAGAGGGTACGTAGACTCAGATTATGCAGGTGATCTTGACAAGAGAAGATCGTTGACAGGTTACGTATTCACAGTGTTTGGGTGTAGTGTTTGTTGGAGATCAGTTCTACAACATGTGGTCGCACTTTCCACCACAGAGGCATAATACATAGCTGTTGGTGAAGCTATAAAGGAGGCCGTGTGGTTAAAAGGCATATGCGCGGAGATATTGGCTCACAAAGAAGTAAACACCGGTGTATACTGTGACAGCCAGAGTGCCATACACCTAAGCAAGCATCAAGTGTTCCATGAGAGGTCGAAACACATTGATGTGAGGCTCCATTACATTCGTGAGATTGTCCAAAGTGGTAAAGTTAGTCTGACAAAGATAGCGTCATCTAAAAACCCTACTGATATGTTGACTAAGCCACTGCCCTCGGTTAAGTTCGTCCTATGCAAGGACTTAACCAAAGTCACTACTTTGTAAGGGTGACCGAAGATGCGGAAATGAGAGATTTGAGTTACTTTGTGGATGATTTTGAATCAAGGAGGCGATTTGTAAGAATATTAATTAAAAATCATTAGAATATGATTTGAGGATCAAGCCAAATGCGTAGGGTGCACACGGATCGAAGACGAACGCGAAAGGAGGCGAAAACCGAAGAAGGGTGTGCATCAGGCGCCAGCGCCGCGGCGCCACTTCTAGTACCTGAGCGCCGCGGCGCTGGGATCTAGCTTCGCAGCACTCAGCAAATATCGGGCCAGCGCCGCGGTGCTGAACGCGGGAACAGTGTCCCGAAATTAGGAAACTTCCTAATTTCCTCTCCCCCCTCTAGGACTCCCTAATACAACTCCCACACGTATAGGGAATACCTAGGACGTCCCAAGGCCTATATAAAGGCTATCAATTGGCTTGTAAACACAACTTAGTGAACTTGACAATCTTTGTGATCAAGTTAGTGAGATCTTTGTGATCTTAGAGAGATCTTGGTGATCAACAATAATCTTAGTGATTATTCTTAGTAGTTCTTTATGAGAGAAAATCCCTAAAGAGCAAGATAGAGTATTCTTTGTGATCTTTCTTGTAATAGGCATACTTTTGTGATTGCCTTGTGATTCATAATAAGAGAAGAGTGTGATCTTGATCCGCCGTGGACATAGGCAAGTTGCCGAACCACGTAATTCTTTGTGTGTTCTTCTTCTACCATTTCTCTCTTTTATTTCTTAATAACTTGTTCTGCATTATTATATTACTTGGGTGAATTGTTTAGCTGGTTTGTGTACTTCCGTTTCAACAAATTGATTTCAGCTTCTAAATTGTGTGAACATGAATAGTCTCTTAATAAGGGGAATATTAAACCATAACAAGCAATGGAAAAGAATAAAATACAAATTCATAAATATGATGAGAGGTATACTTTCTTGTCTTTGTGTCAAGAAATTCTTATTCGATACAAACTTTGCACTTACAAGGAGTTAGCATGCTCAGAACATAGGACATTCTTCACTTGATAAGAAAAAAAAGTTTAGTAAGTTTTGGATGACGATGGAATGAGCTATACAATATAACAACTAAAAATACAATTCATTAATAATCTTAAGTTTAAACTTAGTTTGCACTTTACTTCAAAAAGATATGGTACAGTGCATCACCAAAGTTTCTCAGGCCAACCTAAAACTCAGTGAATCAACAAGGTGTGCTGTCAGTATGTTCTGCTCATCACTCTGAGCAAGTTTCAGAAGCTTGTTAAATTCTATCCACTGACATTAACCTGCAAAGTCCTCAAAATCATACCCTGTAAGTGAACGTGCCCAAAACGCTCATTAGTTCAAAAAACATTGAGAGCAACTAAATTGCATTCTTCCATTTCATTTTCTTCTAAACCTAACGATGTTTTAGCCATTCCGTCCAACATGGAGTATAATTCTTTCATTTCCACAAGAGATGAATCTCCGAAGGAACTCATAGATGATCCTATTTATCTCAATTGAACTACATGCAGGCACCATTCTGAAGCCAAGATCTTTCATTTTCCTCCTCACCCTCATTACATCTTCCCATCTGTCAGCAGAGGCATAGATATTGGCAAGAAGAGTATGAACACTAGAATCACTAGATTCAATTTTCTCCAACAATGCAGCCATCTGTTCACCCATCTCCACATTGCCATAGATTCTGCAAGCACTAAGCAAAGCACCATAAAGTGGAACTACGATCTCATTATTTTCATTTGGTATCTGTTTTATCAATTCCCGTGCTTCATCAAGGAGTCTGGCTCGACCAAGTAAGTCAATTAGACATCCATAGTGTTCTAGTTTTGGTTTAATTTGATATATCTCTGTCATGGAAATAAACAACCTGCAACCTTCATTAACCAATCCTCCATGGCTACAAGCACTTAAAACACCAATAAAGGTGATATCATCAGGTCTAGCCCCAACTTGTTTCATTTCAGAGAACAACCCCAGTGCCTTGTTTATCTTACCATTCATGGCAAGCCCACATATAATTGAAGTCTAAGAGGCTGCATCCTTGTCCCTCAGGTTATAGAAAAGCTCCAAAGCTTTTTCTATGCATCCACATTTTGCGTACATTTCAATAAGTGCAGTACCCACAACTGCATCCACCATAACACTGTTTTCAATAATGTACCCATGAATCCATGGTCCCTGCTCTAGAGCTCCCAGCTGCGTACAACCCGTGAGGAGAGCAACCAATATGAATTTATCAGCCCTTCTGATTTGCATTTCTCGAAAAAGTGCCACTGCCAAATCAAACTGGTTAAATTGCATATACCCATTGATCATGGCTGTCGAAAGAACTATATGTTTAACTGGACTTCTGTCAAACAAGTCTCTAGCTTCATCCAGCTGACCACAATTAATATACCCAGACACCATACTTGTCCAACAAATCAAATTTTTGCTTGGCATCTCATCAAATATTTTCCTTGCTTTATCCAAGCAACCACACTTACAATACATGTCTAATAAAGCATTTCCCATTATAGGAGTAAACTCAAGCTCCTTAGTAATATAACGGTGAATTTCTTCACTAAGTTCCAAGTTTTTCAATGCTGTACAAGCCGCTAAGTGCTTACAACGGTACCTTCATCAGGCCTCAAATTACTCTCTCGTTGCATCCGCTTAAAAAACATTCACAGCATCCTCAAATCTCATACACTTTACATTCCCTGAAATTGACACATTCCACGAAACCACATCTCTTTCAGGCATTTCATCAAACGGCTTATTCACATGATTGATTTTACCCAATACCGCGTACATGCCCATGAGTTAGTTGCACACATAAGAATCGAACTCAAGACCAGTTTTTACCACATACCCATGAACCTTTTCACCTTCCTTACCCTCTCCTAAGCAACCAATAGCCTTAAAAAACAAACGGGTAAGTAAAATTATCAGGTGATAAATTAGCATCTCTTAGTTTATTAAAAAGGAAAAGGGATTTTATAAAACTACCTGTCTTTGCAAATGCTTTGATCAAGAGATTGTATACAAGTAAACATGGATATTCAATATAATTGAAGATCTTCTCTGCGTAGAGTAAGTTTCCGTGAGATGGGTGTGTGCAAAAGACCATGAGCTTGTTGAGGGTCTCCGGGTTTTGCTGGAGACCCACTTGGAAGATCTGGGCATGGATTTGTTTGAGTTGGGTCAGTGATTTGCAGTTTTTGAGAAGAAATATACATGATCTCTTGGTGAGCGAAGAGGCAGAGAGGTGAAGCGGGTTTGTTAGGATTTGGCCGGAAATTGACTTGGATAATTGATGGACTTGTTGGGAGTGCATGTGAATTATGATCACAAGTTTGCTGCCTGTTTCCCTAGAAATGGAGGCAAATCACCCCATATTTTGTGTTATTATATACCTTGAATATGGTTTAATTTTAGAATAATATTATATATTTTAAGTTTGTATTTTAAATTATATTTTAGATAATAATGTATTAAATAATTATAAAATATAATAAATAATTTTAAAATTTATATTAATTTATTATTTAGTAATTATTTAATATATTATTATTTGAATGTATAATATTACTTTTAATTTTATTTATTTAATTATTAAATTTGTTTATTTTCTAAACTTTGATCTTTTTTTTTAACTTTTTAGTTGAATATAATAATTTTAAATTACTTAATTATTTTTTTTTCTCAAATATCCCTACTTATACGATATATTTATATATCTATTCATATAAAACCCTTATTGCTTTTATGTCTATTATTTACGTATTTTTTTTAGACAATTTTATTCTTTTTTACTTAATTAATTAAGATTTTAATTACTTTTCAGATAAATCATCTCTTCTCTATTCATTTTAAATTACTTAAACCCATCCCTATGTTTTTTTGTTCTAAAAATAATCATGATAAATTTAGGACATGAATTTGATTTTATTATGTGATATTTTTTTTAATATCCATAAAGATGAAGAGATATTATTTATTGTATCTATTTTATTTTGAATGAATGATTGAATTATTATTTTTTCATGCAAAATTCTTTTCGTCTTTATCTTTTCTAGAGTGGTTTTATTGTACGTCTTATTTTTTCTTTTTTTTTTGAAAGGTGGTTTGTATCTTTTCTAAAATTGTCATCTATGAATTAGAGTATATTTATTATTTGTGTCTTTTTTTAAAAAAAATATGGTTTGTGTATCTTTTAGAGTTGTCATTCGTGAATATATTACTACCTCGTCACATGTGTATTTCAAGTGTTATGATGGAATATAGAGTCAAAATATGAAGGAACAAAGTGGCCAACAAATTATTGCTTCATCACGTGTGTATATCAAGTGCTATGATTTAATATATTCTAGTTGTGGTTGCTTGTGTAATGGCGAGGTTGTGGTAAAGGAGTTGCTTCAAAATATAATAGTGATTTATGATTTTAACATGATCTTCAGATATGTTAAAGAGCAGCACACGATTCAAGAGTTTTAACTAAAACTATTCAATTAGTATGCCATAATTTTTCTATGCCACAACTTAGTATGCCATGATTTACTTACTTACAATCCACAATATTTTTATTTATTTATTTATATGGAACATTTTTTTAAATAAATAATATTTAGTAGATGCAACATATACACATATTAGAGAATTTATGATACCATATCGTCATGTTCAATATTAGTTGGGTGATTTTTGTAGTGGTGGTCGAACTAGAGAAAAGGAAGAGATATTTAACTATACTAATGTCAAAATTGAGGAATATTATTGAACAAACTTTTGGCATGTTAAAAGCTTATTTTTCGGTACTAAAAAGAATGACACCATATTCATATGATATGCAAAGGAAAATAATTATTGTGGCAATACATAATTTTCTTTAAATAAAGTCAATGGATGATGTATTATTTTCTCAATATCAAAATGATGATGTCAAGTTAGAAAATGATAATAAGAGTCAAAATCACACATCAAGTGAAAGCAGTTCTTCTAATACAATAGACTAAATTTTCATGCAACAACTTTGAGATGAAATTGTTAATAAATTGTTTGAAGCATATAATTAATGTGTTTTTTAATTGTACACTTTTATTGTTTTGATGAATTTCCTATTAATGTTCTTTAATGTACTTTTTAGAATAATAAAATTTTCTTTTGATTTTGTAATAAACTAGAACTATCCAAGTTGTCTTATAACTTTTAAAAAATTTAATATTATAAAAAATTACAATTAAATATTTAAATTCACACTATTTAATATTAATTTGTATTAAAAAATATTAATTTATCCACACATTTTCTGTTTTTATTATTAATTCAACATTGAAAATTTATAAAGGTACAAATATAAAAGTATTAGTTTTCAACTTATTTCTAATTAAAAAAATAAACAACATAATACTTATTAAAATATTAAACAAAAAAATAAACAAATTATTCAAATTCAGTCATTTAATTATATTCAACATTTCACTTAAGCTTTATTCAGTATTCAGTCAAAAAAAAAATGCTACCTAAATTTTTTAAAAGTTTTCAATAATTACAGTTTTAACCTTACATGAAATCACCACAAAATTTTAAATAAATACTAATTCAAAAAAATTCTTTATAGCTGTTTAAAATTTATATCACCACAAATTTTTAAATAAAATACTAATTCAAGAAAGAAATTCTTAGTATATAGAGAACAAAATAATCTGATTTGTTGAGTAATAAACTTAGTTGCACCTTTTACAACTAACAAAATTAAAAAGAAAAATTAATGACCTTAAAAATAATACTCATATAAAAGTGAAACGTGACATTGAAAACAAATGATTCAAAAAAAAAAATAGCTACGTAAGTTATATATCATATGTCCCAGCAGAATATCTAGATTAAAACAATAGAACGTATATTGAACTAATCAAATTGTTCATATCCATTTTTTTAGTTATGATAGTTGGGGATGGGGTTAGAAAAGTGGAGGATTTGATCTCTATAATCTCAAATTAATGCATATTAAGATTGAGAGAAAATATAAGTAAAAATAGAAGTTATTTTATTAATCAGAGAAATGGTGTATACATAACAAAATAATAGATAGACAATTTAAGAGGAGGATGAATTGAATAAATGAAAATTTAATATAAATTTAATAAAAACTCAATGCAATTAATGAAATAATTAATATCATACAATAATTATTATAATTAAAAAAGGATTAAGAAAGAATAAAATTGAATTTTTATGTGATTTAGCTCTTTATATAACTTACGTCTATTGTGACGAGGATTTCACTAATAATACTGCAAATTAAGGTAAATTTATAAACTTGACTTAAAGAGTGTCAATCAACCCATACAATTTTTAAAATTACTCACAAGTGAGTAATTATAATGTTTTCTCTCAACAACAAAGTAAGTATAAACAATAATGATCAAACTATTAAGTAGATAACCAAGTGAAAGCCTAATATATGTATATTAAATTCAATAATTTGAGAGCACAATCTTATTTCCAATTGAAGATGAGCAAGTTTAAGTATTTTAGAAAATTGATACACATTTTATTATTAAAAATACAACTTTCAAAAAATTGATAAACATTTTCTTATTAAAAAAAATAACCTTTTTATATAGAGAAATTGAAAAAAATAACCTTTTAGAATAATTTAAAAAAAAATACAAAACAACATAATTGATTTAACAAACCGATTTAGTTGGTTTAGGAAACCGAACATGGGTTTGATAAACTACACAACCAATTTGTCTATTTTCAAAAAATATATAGTTGTTGGGGTCAAGCTGCATAGTCAGTTTCAAACCGATTGGAGCTAGTTTAAGCTTTGGTCACAGCTGCTTACATTCTGTTTAAATCAATTGTGTAACAAATTCTCAAAATTGCTCACCTAGTTCAAACCAGTTGTTAAACATCATGGCTAATTCAATTGAGCTAGTTTTATAAATATAAAACTGTATAATCGATTTTAATAAACTGCTAGTGTGCTATTGCAGGCAACCAAAAATAAACCTTATACTCCTAAAAATATATGTAGTAATGCAAGTCAAGATCGTTCCCACGGAGAGTATCTAACCTAATTTTATGCTACGTGAACAAGGATGGGGGGTTTAAGCATAACAAAAATAATTTTAAGAAAAAAAACTAAAAAAAAATTCAAATTGAAATCAATCAAAAGAATAAACCTTAGTCTAAGTCAACATTCACCATCAAAATTTTATAACTGATCATCAATGCAAGTATGTATTAATTTACATTTTGAATATTCACCGTTGGAACTATTTTTCTATCTCTCCTTAGTCACAGTTAATTATAAAACGGACGATCTAATCATTCCTAACTACTAAACAACTCAAGACAAGTACTAAAGGTTTAATATAGTAGAAGCCTTAAGAATTAGAGAGATCATTGAAGATAAATAATACAAGCACAAGCGGTTGCATTTAATCTAGTCGAGTGTCTTTTTAAGATTTAATAATTTTTGATGTAGCAAATCGTTAAATCTTAGTTGCTTCACAAATTAGATGGATCAAACTATTACGAATTTGATATCTAATCTAGCAGTAGATTGCAACGAATAATAAACTAGTAGGCCTTCTAGTAATTAAACAAGACAATCATAAAAATAGGCACAGAAGAATATCTTATACTCAAAATAAAAATTGAACAATAAAAATAAATTAGATCTCACAGTTTTATTGATTCTGAGGCTTTCGTTTCCTTCGACCAATTATAAAAGTTTAGCCATGCAATACCATAATAAAAACATAAAAGAGAAATTAGAAAAGAAAGAAGGAGAAAGAGGTGTGTATGAAGTCTACCCTATTCTCTAATTCTTTACACATTATTTATAGTATTAGAAGCCTACAAGATATCCTAAGAATATTCTAAATACTATCCTAAAATAATAACATCAAAATTTGATTAATTAAGGAAAATATTAAAAATAAAATAAAGTCCTAATATAATTTAGATAGTGGTATTTTTAGCTGAAATTTCATGCACCAAATTTGGAAACTTCCTAAAATAAACCGCGTATTAGAATTATAGGCTTAGAGATGGTTTAGAACATCAACCGTGCAGATACAACAACTTCAAACTCAATTTCGACCTTGATTCAGCTACTATTTCTTAAAACTCAAAAAATAAAAGTTGTAGAGATTTTTCCTCTCGTTCCATAGCATCTTGAACCATCATAATCGGAACTCGGATGGGATAGTTATACCCAGATTACAAAGAAGTATCAAAACTATCTAAAATCGCCCAATTAGCCTTGTTTTGCACTTAATGCCTCCATTTGCATCCTAAATCAAAATTTAAGAATAATGAGTACATTTAGGCACCATAAGTATAAAAGGATAAACATTAAGGGAGAAAACTATGACATTTTACATCCTCATAAACTGCACAACTTGTTTGGCTTGAGATAAAAGTTTTCAAAGTTTTTCAATTTCCAATTTTATAAAATTCGTCATATTTTTAAGAAAAAAACATATTTATTAAGGATTCAAATAGTTCAAAACATATTTTATGTTTTGCGAATAAAGAATTTGATCTCAAATGTAAATTAAGTACGTACATCATTACAATCAAATGTAAATTAAATACCTATATCATTACGAGCACTAAAAATAATAAATTTTAACTACCCCATAACTTGTCTTGATTTCCAATTTGTCTTCATGAAATCCAGTGTTACTTCATCTCTCTTTAAATGAATAAGTCCTTCAAAACAACTTGTGAAAATATCAAGTAATTATAAATGATGTAAACGGAAATATTTGTTTTATCATCAAATTTAAGTTTAGTATGACCATATAGGTTAATGATCTCCCTTGTTTTTATAATGACAAATACTTATGTATTTTGAAATAAATAAAGAGTATATGATAGAATTAGTTCTCTTTTAAGAGTTAAAAAATGTAATGATATATTAAAATTAGTTAAAACTCTCCATAAGAAACAACAAGTATGCACCAACAAAATACCCAACAACATATTGAGTATTTCTCCCCCTTTTGGACATCATAAAAAAGTAATGGGTAAATAGATTAAAAAATCCAACACCTATGATACTATAATCCATATAATCCAACAAACCATAATTCATAATATTCTAATAATGTTAAAAATATATTAACAAGATGATCTAGCCATCCAAAAGTCCACAATAAGTTATATAACAAATACAATCACAACAATTTTTCCAATGACAATAGATCAAATCTAGCCATATATACAATCTATATTACTATATCACTTTAAAGACAAGAGTGTATCACAAGATAAGTAGATGATAATTTATAACAAAGAAAAATAAATATCCAAGTGTAATTATAAATAATCATTAAATGGTACTAATCGGGAAAAATAAACATCCATAATATCTAAGTATAGCTCAAAATAACAAAAGATAAGCAAAATTATAAACATGAAAAAATGATGTAAATAACCATGTAGGTCACAATATAAGTGCAAAACAAAATGTAAGCCAAAATGAATTAGTTAGAAGGTAGGGCTAGGTTTGAAAAATCTCGGTCAATTCAATCAAGTTGACCATTTTGGGAGATATATGTTGGGTGTTGTATTATAGAGTATGTGATAATTCGAGTGTATACGTAATTTCAAAAAATTACCATATGCGCAGCAGAAGCATGTTACAAAATACACCCATTTTAACAATTTCAACATATATCACATATATGCATAAGTATAACAATTATACAATAATAAATGATAAACAATATTGTATTATAACATAATGTAAAATACTTACCTAATGAAGGTAGCTTTACAAATTCTTCAAGTATTTCACCAATCCATGTGAAGAGCTCACCTTGAAGTATATGTTGAACAATTTTAATCCATAACTTTTGGTGGGATTAAGGAGCTAGAATGATAGCTTAGTGTTTAGAATTTTCTGCACTTGTATTTAAACTCTTTTGAATAAAATTTTGTTTCTTAAATGAAGATGGTATTTTCTATACAACTCTTGTATTAATTAAAAATCTTTAACATACAACTCTTGTATTAATTAAAAATCTTTAACATACAACTCTTGTATATTAATCTTAGAAACAATTTCTACATGATAATTATTTTGAACAACTCTTTGCAAAATAATTATCTTTTTCTCCATTTACATATCATTCATTTTTTGCCATCTATTAAAAAAAGAGATGAAGAGAAGTTTGTTTATTTTTCAACACTTGAAAGAATAAAACTCAAAGAACTCTCTCTTACCTCTCTTCCTCCCATTGCCAAATTCTTCTCCCAAAATTGAATGAATAAATTCAATTGTTTTGCCAAAATTTATTTTGTTTATTCAACACTTTGATTAAACAAAAATAAACAAAATGAAGTGCTCCACCAATTTTATTGTTGGTCTCCCACCTAAAATTAATTAAACCAAACACTGGAATAATGACCATCTAAATTAATCTTTATCTAACAATTATAATTACTTTAATTATAATGGGTAATTAAATGGTCAACATCTAGACCCCTCATTGTATTAAAATACAATGCCATGATCTATATATATTATAATATTATCTAATAATATAATAATACTATATACTATATGATTTAATTATTCAAAATAATTTTGAATAATTACTTTTTACCTTACTAATTTTTACTACCATGATTAAATGGTAAAAAGGTAAAATCAAATCATGGAACAAATTTTGTCATTTGTCAATATTCTATTAATTAATTAAGTGATGTACTTAACAATTAAGTCTTGACAAATGTACAATCCGAGGGATCCCTAAACAATCGTTCTCTTTTACTGAAATTTATTGGATCGAACTATTCAATCCAATCTGCTACCCCAGTGCACAACGAGTATACTTCATATTGTGAGACTCTCTAGGTCCACACCTAATTTGTCATATAGAGCTCCTCCATACGTCCGTGAACAATGTCCCACACACACGTTACAGATATTACAAATTAGTATGTTAGACCATACAAGTTGAGGTTATTACATATTCGTATAATCCTTTCATCATTTATATCCTTGAAGAGCAGAGATATAGATCATCACCGTCAAATCTCTATTTACTCAACCACGAACTTATCTCCAGATTTATATTTCATAAAACAATATTCACAAACACTTTTGTGATATTGTTTATTCCTCCGAAATATCTTTTCCAAGGTTTATGCTTGCGGCCACAAGACTTTCTAAAATACAATCTCAGAGCATTAAGATATACAACCCACTCATATGAGCTGATGAATCCCATATCTATGCATACCGAACTCCATGAGCATCGGACCATACCCAGCGATACCCAACGGTCAGACCATGAAAGGTTTCTGACATGTGTGGAACCAAAGCATGATGGATCACTCACAAGCCCACCGTGGCGCTCAGGTCAAAGGACTACAAATACTACTCAACTCGGAAGACCTTCTATTGACGGCTTTATGAGATGTCTATTGGATGTCTTTGTGAGTCTGTTCAATATCCAGTCCTTACTGAATACTTGTATCTCTATACGAGCTTCCTACTAAGCTCATGGTTTGCTAAGACTAACCATCTGGACCATCCGGATATAGACATACACTAATCTATATTAATGGGTTTCACCGATAGACCCGCATCGATGAAATTAGATCAGGAACATTATGTTTGAGAACATACTTGCATAATGACATTTCTTAGCACCATCTGCAACTCATTGCAGCTATATCATTACTAATATATTCTTAGGTCATTGTCCCATTTCAGACAAAGCTCTAACTCATTAGATTTTGCTAACTCTTAGTACCACTAACTCTTAGTGTTTATAACTATTAGTGTTGCTAACTCTTAGCCCTGGTCTAAACTCTTTTAGACCAAATCTGAATTCCTTTAGATCATACAATGTGTAAAACGTTACAAGCATCTTACCATTTAATAAAAATAATATTAACAATTTTATTAGAAATAATAATTGTATAAATACAATCACTATATATTTATACATTATGGGATGTCACGTAAGCACAAATCCCAACAATATAATAAGCCTGAATGCTAGCATGTGTCTATAAGAAGACCGATGTACATAAATATTATCTATCAATATGTAGAGCCCATAGACATCATATGGCAAATAATTTAAATCCCAACAAATATCATTAAGCTTCTTAAGACTAGACCTCTCAGGATGGTCAAAAGGTATAACGGCTAGCTCAACATTTAGAATGGCAGCTTTAAGAGTGTTCTCATTCCTACTAGCAACCTTACCCTCTCTCATCTTCTCATCTTTAACAGTAGAAGTAGGCACCTTAAACTTAAACAGGGAAGAGTTAGTGAAAGAATCCTCTCCATCTTTCATAAAAATGTCAAACCACACTAGAATCCTAGTAATCACCATTCTATGAGGAAACTAATACACCTGCTTATTCCTAATATAAAGCATTTGGTGAACTAAGAGCTCTAAGAGATATCTAAGGTTCAAGAAAATATGCTTATCTAAGCATGCCATGATTATAAGATCTAAGAAGTGTATTTTATATTCATATTTTGGCCCTATTTTATCTTAGTAATTATTCGTTTTAGAGTAATTTATGCTTTCAATGTTGTTTTTTCATGGTTAATCAAGAAAAGGTGAAAAAAAAAGAAGAAATTAGAGTAAAAACAACCAAATTAGAGCCAAAAGACCAACAAGTTGAGAAAATGGATGAACACCTTAGCATTAATTAACCAATCACCTGGGCATTTATATAAGAGAATGAATGCCATGACATTGAGATTTGTCAATGATGAGATGTAAGTTCTAGAGTGGGCAATGCTACAGTAGTCCAGGGGAACGTTGCAGCACTAAGAACACTCTAGTGTTAAATAGTTGAACGCTATGGCATTAAGGATATATTTTAGAGAATGCCCTTGCTTTCAAGAGAGGGCATCGCAGTATTGGGACATTTATGCAAAAGTATTTGTTTTGGACTCCAAAAGAAACCCTTTCCACCACCTTAACTATTGTCTCTAGACCCTAACATGTCCTAAATCTAGAAATCAACCTACTCTGAGAAAAATAAATAGGGCAAAAATAATAATTAAAGCTATTTTAGAGAAGGATTATACAAGATTAATACGACCAAGAGCACTTTGGCTAAGTGTGGAGGATTTAACCAAGACCTAGGCTTGATTAAAAGCCACATTGTCTTTATAATATTCGGTTTGAATTGGTTGTATCATGTTTATTATTATATTTAGCCATAAAACTCTTATTATATTGAAGAATAGAAATATAGTTTTATGTTGAAGATGGTGCTTACGTGCCATTCCGATATATAGTAAATATTTCAATAATAATTGTTCATACATAATTAGATAGTAAGAAGCTTGTAACTTTTTCAGACATTGTAGATCTAAAGAAATTTAGATCTGATCTAAAAGAATTTAGGTCAGCACTAAAGTTAGCAATTCTAGAGAGTTACCTTGTTTGAAATAAGAACAAACACCTGACAATAATATAATAATGATATAGTTGTAAAGAGTTGTAAATGGTGCTAAGAAATATCATTGCGCAATATGTTCTCAAAAACATCGTTTCTGATCCATTGTTACTGACATTGGTAAATCGGTATTACTTTCAGATTAGTATATTTCTATATCTGAATTGTTCAGATGGTTAGTCTTAGCAGACCATAGACTTAGCTGAAGTTCGTATAGGCATGCATGTATCCAGTAAGGACTGGATACTGAACAAACTCACGAGGAACTCCAACAGACATCCCATAAAGCCGTCAATTGAGGGTCTTTTTGAGTTGAGTAGTATTCGTGATCCTTTAACCTGAGCGCCATGGTGGACTTATGAGTGATCCACAATACTTTTATTTCCACACATGTTAAAGACCTTTCATGGTCTGACCACTAGGTGTCACAGGGTATGGTCCGATACTCATGAAGTTCGATGTGCGTAGATATGAGATTTATTAGCTCATATAAGGGAGTTATATATCTTGTTGCTCTGAGATTGTATTTTAGTAAGTCTTGTGGCCATAAGTATAAAACCCAAAAATGAGTTTTCCATAGGGTTAAACAACATCACAAAAGAGTTTGCAAATATTGTTTACGAAAATACAAATCTATGAGACAAGTTCATGGTTGAGTATACAAAGATTTGATGGTGATGATCTATATCTTTGCTCTTCCAATGATATAGGTGACAGAGAGATTATACGGATATGGTTAACCTCAATTTGTATGGTTTAATGCGTCGTTCTATAATATCTGTAATGTGTATATAGGGCATTGTTCACGGACTTCCGAAAGTGTTTCGTAAGACAAATAGGTGTAAACCTAGAGAGTCTCACAATATGAAGTGTACTCATTGAATACGAGGGTAATGGAAATGATTATATGGATTAATCCAGGAAGGTTTTGGAAAGAAGGAAACGTTTTGGACTTATTTAGAAAGTGGGAACTATAGTTTATAAATATTACAAATAGGTCCCTATTGTATAGAAAAGTACAAATGCACACATGGCATCCTTGCATAGCCATTTGTGTCACAAATGGCAGCATACATGAACTTGCGTGTGACAAATTTCATACATACAAAGTGTATGCATGGACAATATAAGTGACATTTGCCACCCATGCATAAGCTTACATGGCATTGCATGGTCAAAGCTTAAGTCAATGATGGACATGTGTCCAAAATAAAAATGTTAAGCTAAATGAAAACAAATGAAAGAGTTCATTTGGGGTGAGAATTTAGTTGTTAAATAGAAAAATTCGTACAAAGCTTTTAAGAGAAAATACAAACTTTGAAAAAGTTGCATTTAGGTCTCAAAACACCATTTTAAGCATTTAATGCTTCAACCAATTCAAGAGTTAAGTTTTTTGTTGATTCTTGCACAAAATATACATTAAAGGCTACCATTCTAGCTACTCTAATCTCACTAAATATTGGAATCTAGAATTATTCAAGAGAGGACTTTAATATGAGCTCAACAAACTTCAAAGTTCAAAAATCTTTACCAAATCATCTATAAGGGTATGTATTCGATTCTTATATTATTTTTGATTCAGTTTTAATGTGTATATGTTGATTATATTATTTTTATTCTGCTGCGTAATGTATATAGGACATGCAGTTTAAATTTTTTAACATATACACAATCACATGCATATACCCTTTAATGCACTAATAGATGGTATCAGAGCATGTTTTGTGTGTTTTTGGGTTATTGTATTGTTATTTGAAGTGTTAGAGATGCCCAAAAATAATGAGAGGTACATTTTTAAGTGTTTAAAGTAAAAAAAATGACTTACTATCGAGAGAACATCGAGACGTTGCGATGAGAATGCTGGGGCATTCATGTTTAGCCATGAACGCTGGGGGAGTCATCCGAGTTCTGCATGTAGAATGCTAGGGCGTTCAAGTGTTGAATGCTAGGGCATTCTCAGGGTAGAACGATGGGGCTTTTGCAAGGTTGAAGTAAGTTTATTGCATGCAAAACACTAAAGCATTGAGGATATGAACGTATTGGCATTCTCCAACACAGAACGCTTCAGCGTTCAAGTGTTGAACACTAGGGCATTGAAGTAATTTAATGCTAGGGATTAACCTACATAACGCTAGGGCGTTAAGGTTATTTGACCTTAGAATGCATTAGGTTGAGCATGAGCTAAGAGTGCAAATTGGTTTTTTTGGAGCATTATATTGTATAATGCCAAGTTGTTCAACTTTTCACACTGATCATTCTAAGCTATACTTTCTAATTTGTATTTTTCCCTGTGAATTTTTTATATATTATTTAATGCAAAAATAATTGTTATATTGTTGTATAATAATCTGTAAATATTTGTTTACACTGTTAACCATAATTAGAGCCCTACTGGTGGTGGTTAGTTATATTTGTGAGAACAAATATTCTGATTATGAATCAGATCTGTATAGGATGCGAAAAATTTATTATTAAATTGCAGAAATTTCTTTTAATCAGATTGAACGTAGTACATTATGAGATAATGTTATACATGGTCTGCCTTGTCAATACAGTACTAGCCTGGTCATCTCGGTCTTTTTTCCAATATCGCTAAAGTGTGAGGGTAATATTAATAACTTATATTTGATCATTGATAAGTAAATCTAAAATACACTTACCCAATATCGCTAAAGTGTGAGGGTAATATTAGTAACTTATATTTTATCATTGACAAGTAAATCTAAAATACACTTACCTAATATCGCTAAAGTGTGAGGATAAGGTGTATTTAGGATTAAAAGTAAGAGTTGCATAAGATACAATTGACAAGATTTGTCCACCTTTTGTATTATACAAAGACCAATACTATTAAAGTGTGAGGCTTGAGTAGAATGTTGATTAGATCTATGTCTCACTGTAAAATTTAAAATGTTTAAATTTTTATTTTCCCATTTGAGAGATTATGGGAAATAGGTAAAGCGGTGGGAGGCATCTTTAAATTGAAAACATATACTAGCTATATCTATGATCTAAAAGTTTTAATTTTAACAATTAGAAATATTCTGTTAAACATCTCTTGTCTTGTCTTATAGAGATAAGATAAAAAGAATACGAGCAATCTACTAGATACACATATCAGACACACACAAACTATAAGGCACCAAATTAATAATTATGAATGGATGTGAATTTGAGAATTATTCTAGATTCGAAATAACTTGAATATATCATTAATCAGAAAATGATAAGAGCTGTTTCTAATAATACTTCTTTTGAAGAGGTAGATAATATATATATATAAAGATAAATGATGATTTAAGAGTCAAATCATATATCATAGCCTCGATATTTATTGATATTCATTGGGAGCAAATGCACAGGAATAGTGCAAGCAGTATTATGTTCCATCCAAAAGAATAGTTTGATATATCTAAATCCATAAGATAAGAATAAATGTAAAGGAAAGTCCTTCATTGCATTACAGTTGGACATTTTAAATGTTACAGTCTAAAGTACCTTGCCATAGACAATATAAACCTATTAAAGGTCTCTATTTACCAAATATTGATATTTTGTCAGTATTTGTTACTAGTAATAGATGTATATTAGATACTGCTTATTTGTCTTATATCTATAATTTGTTCTATGATTTGAGCAATGCTAGAAAGTTGCGGAAAGGAGAAGTACTTCTTCTTATAAGAAATATAGATTTTCAGAATGATGAAGTTCTTCAGACTTTTAGTCACATCTCTCTTCTTCATTTGCAAAAGCATTAAGTTGTATTATCAGATAATTAATATCCCTTCTTGTGTAAGATAGTGAAGGTTATCATATATATAAAAAAAATTGTTCCTTATATTTATATGATGTTGATAATGTATCATCAGCTGAATGTCAGTTGATAAAAGTCCATTATAACTAAGATACAACAAGAAATATCTTGAATATATTGATGAATAGAACAAGTAATAAGTTCGGTAGCTTTAAATACGAATTGTGAAAAATGAGATTAAGTCATATAGGTGTGAAGGGCTTAATTCAATTGGTTGGGGATGGTCAGATACTTGATCTTACCATAGAACCTTATCCGGTTTATGAATTATATATTCAAGAAAATATGACTGGATCTTTTATTATTTGGTGTTTGACATCGTGCCATTGATTTATTAGAAATAATACATAGTGATATATGTGGTTTAATGAATCACACTGCTACAGGTTGGTTTACCTACTTCGTTGTCTTTATTGATAAATGTCACGATACAGATAAGTGTTTGATGAAACACAAGTTGAAAAGTTTTTGAAATATTCAAAGGGTTTCGACTTGAGGTAGAGAAACGAATTGGTATATGTATTAAATATCTTTGATTAGATTGAAGCAGTGAATGCATAAGCAGTGAATTCTTGAATTATTTAAAAGAGAATGAGCTTTTCACTCACTATAGTCCTCTAGGTACCCCTCAACACAAAGGTGTTATAGAGAGGAAGAATTAGATTTTATTAGATATGGTCTGATCGATAATGAGCATTACTGATCTTTAAAAATATTGATGGAATTATTCTATAGAAAACTGCTACTCACTTATTAAATAGAATTCTAATAAAAACTATCCCTACTACTTCGTATGAGATATGGATTGACAGCAAACCAAGTCTTAAGTATGTTAAGACTTAGGATCGTTTTATTTACATAAGAATTACCTAACAGGATAAACTTGCACAAAAAAGATACAAGTATCGGTTCAATGGATGTCTCAAATACTTTAAGGGATATCAATTCTATGATCTAGAAAGAATGAAATGTTTATTTCTTGTAATATCACTATCCTAGAGAAATATTTTCTCATAGGTCGAGTGGATTATAGAAGGATTAAACTTGGTGAAGTTAATCCATGAATTATAGAACCAGCGATGGAATTTCACACTTAATCGAGTGAAATATCTCTTAACACACCCTTCACATAAGTCTTAAACGATATCAATGCTATATGCAAAGAATATTTAATTCCTGAAGATGGCTTTGATTTTTTCTTTATTGAAGAAAAGGATTATATGACTTATAAAGAGACGATGTTAGACATCGATTTAGAAAATGGTAAGAAATAATGAAATTCAAAATTGACTCAATGCATGTCAATCAAGTCTGGGACTTGGTTGAGATTTCCGAAAGAATAGTTTCTATTGCTTATAAATGAGTATACAAACAGAAACGTAAGGCTCAATTGAAGGTAAAGACCTTCAAGGCTCGATTGGTGGAAATAGGTTACACTTAGTGATCTGGGATCAATTGTAAGTAAACTTTTCACAGTAACCATGCTAAATTCAATTGAAATTTTATTGACTATTGCAACATATTTTAATTTTTGAAATTTAGCATAGGGATGTAAAGATGGTATCTGGAATGGATATCTTAAGTAAGAGATATACATAGAATGACCTGAAGATTTTACATATAACCAGACTTTTTATCTAGTATGTAAACTAAAGAAGTCTATTATGGACTTAAACAAGCTTCTCGAAGTTGGAATCTGCATTTTGATCAAGTAATCAAAAAAGTCTGGTTTTATAAAAAAAAAATGAAGAGGAAGCTTGTGTGTTAAGAAAAAATAGTGGGGGAATTATTGTTTTCCTTATTCTTAACGTGGATGATAGTCATTATCAAAAACAATATTGACGTGTAATAATCAGTCAAGAGTTATAAGTAAAAATGTCTCTATGAATGATTAGGAAAATGCTTCTTATATACTAGGTATAGATCTTTATAGAGATAAAGCTGGAGTTAGAAAGCTGATAGGACTCTCTCAATCCTTGTACATAGAAAATGTTCTTGAAATGTATAACCTCAACAACTGTAAGATAGTTAATATATTTTTCAAAGCATTCATCTTTCTAGGAAAATATTTTCTTATATAAAAGATGAAATGGTTAGAGTGTCTAACATAGTATAAGCATCAGCTATATGTAGCTTGATGTACGTTATGTTATGTACGAAACCTAATATTAGTATGGCTGTAAGAGTTACGAGCCAGTATTAATCTAACTCAGGTAATGACTATTAAATGGTTGTGAAACACATCCTAAAGTATTTTAGAGATAAAAAGGATAAATTTTGATACATGGAGAATATAACTTATAAATGAGAGGAAACATTAATTAAGACTTAGAGTCTAATTCAGATGATGAAAAGTTTACATTCGGATATATGTTCTCATAAATAGTGCTATAGTAAGTTAATAGTGTGTTAATTAAGCTTCCACAGCTAATTCTACCTTGGAAGAAGAATACCTTGTAACTTTAGAAGCTGTAAAGGAAGCAGTAGATATGCAAGACAGTCGTTGATCTTGGAATATTTCCAAGTTCAATGAATTATATCCCATTATATTGTAACAATAACGAGGTAATTGCTTGATTATAGTAGCCAATAACTTATACACTAGAAATCTAATAATATGAAAATTAAATATCACATAATTAGAGAAATCTTAGCTAGAGGAGATATAATAGTATTTAAAATATATTCTATAAATAATATAGCAAACCTACATTAATGCCTTAACTCCTAGAGTATTTGAGAAACACATGGAGTTGATAGATATTAGATATTATCGTGAATGGCACTAGAGTATGTGGGAGTTATTGGAGATGGTGCTTATGTACCATTTCGATATATAGTAAACATTTAAATAATAATCATTAATACATAATTATATGTAAGAAGTTTGTAACTTTTTCAGACATTGTAGATCTAAAAGAGTTTAGATCTGATCTAAAAGAGTTTAGGTCAGTGATAAAGTTATCAATTCTAGAGAGTTAAGACCTTATCTGAAATAAGGATAAAGACTTGAGAATAATATAGTAATAACGTAGTTGCAAAGAGTTGCAAATGGTGCTACAAAATGCCATTGTGCAATATGTTCTCGAAAACATCATTCTTGATCCATGGTTACCGACACGGGTCCATCAGTATTCATTTTAGATTAGTATATGTTTATATACAATACCATGTAAGCTTATGCATAGGTTATAAATGTCACATCGTTAATGACCGCTGGGTGTCGTTGGGTATGGTCCGATGCTTATAGAGTCTAGTGTGCATGGATATGGGATTTGTCAGCTCATATGAGCAAGTTATATATTTTGATGCTCTGAGATTGTATTTTAGGAAGTCTTGTGTCCATAAGCATAAAATCCAAAAAAATATTTTTCATAGGTTAAACAATATTGCAAAAGAGTTTACGGATATTATTTGCAATATTGCTTATAGAAATACAAATCTAGTGATAAGTTCATGGTTGAGTATACAGAGATTTGATGGTAATGATCTATATTTTCACTCTTCCAATGATATAGGTGACAGAGGGATTATATGGATGTGGTTGACCTCAACTTGCATGGTTCAATGCGCTGTTATGTAATCTCCTTAATGTGTTTGTGGGGCATTATTCACGGGCTTGCGGAAGTGATCTATAAGATAAACGGGTATGAACCTAAAAGGTCTTACAATATAAAGTATACTCGTTGAGCACAAGGGTAACAAGATAGATTGTACGAATCGATCCGAGAAGATTTTGGAAAGCATGATACGTTTTAGAACTTATTTAGAAAATGGGAACCATAGTTTGCAAATGTTGCAAATAGGTCCCTATTGCATGAAAAAATGCAAATGCACACATGAAATCATTGCATGGCCATTTGTGTGAGAAATAGTAGCATTCATGGACATGCGTGTGATAAATTTCATCCATACAAAGTATTTGTATGGATAACATAAGTGACATTTGTCACTCATGCATACGCTTACATGGTATTGCATGGTCAAAGCATAACTCCATGATGGACATGTGTCCAAAATGGAAGTGTTAAGCTAAATAAAAACAAATAAAATAGTTCATTTAGGTGAGAATTTAGTTGTTAAAAAAGAAAGTTCATGCAAAGCTTTTGAGAGAAAATGTAAACTTTTTAAAGTTGCATTTAGGTCCCAAAACACCATTTTAAGAATTTGATGGTTCAACCAATTCAAGAGTTGAGTTATTTCCTACATAAAATATACATCAAAGGCTACCATTCTAGCTATTTGAATCCAACCAAACACTGGAGTCTAGAATTGTTCAAGAAATGACTTCATTATGAACTCAATATGCTTTAAAGTTAAAAACTCTTCACCAAATTGTCTATAAGGGTATGTATTCAATTCTTGTCTTATTTTTGATTCAGTTGTAATGTGTATATGTTGATTATATTTTTTTTATTCTGTTGCGTAATATATTTGGGACATGCATTTTGAAAATTTTAACATGTATATAATTACATGCATGCACCCTTTAATGCACTAACACTTTGAACTCAATATATGGACTTAATTTATTTGATCCAAATATTATGAACTTAGTTGTTATCCAATTTGTTTTTCTTAATGCTTTCAATGTACTTGATTAGTTATTGAATAATTAAAGAATATTAGGATAAACTTGGAAAATGAATCTTATTGTAAGCCTCAGACAAATTGATACATAATCATAGCAGTTGTGAGTTTTGATATAGGATAGGAATATACCTATATGACATGTATTGGTCAAAACAACTCATTCATAATGAATCTTGGTTTAATCAATTTATTATAGGAATATAGGTAAGTGATAAATTAAGGTATAGCCATTTGACGATCAAAAGATGCCTACAATGAGATTCACGTTGTGCCCAATAATCAAACAGAGGTAGTAATATTTGGGATAATATTATTAGAAAACTATATTGAGGAATAGGTATAATCCTAGATGCTTTCCATACATGGTTTTCAAATTACTTTGCCTACATAATTAGGATTGATTATTAGTGTAGTGTTTAGTTTTAGTACAACAATTCAAGAACTAATAGTCTAGATAAAGGCAAGAAGAAATAAATTTAGTAATTGGTTAATATATATATATATATATATAAATTTCTCATGTATTAACAACCTTCTCATAATTTTATTACTTGTTCATGATAGTGTGCACTTTCATTTTAGTTTAAAAGTCGCACAATAAGCTTTTGACACCGTTGTCGAAGAATTTAATTTATTTTTGCCAATACTAATATTAAACTATCTTGCTTTTAATTCATATTTTACATTTTTGTTTTTTCAATTATGTTTAATTTATTCATGGTAGTTGAGCAACACCACGCTGGAGCATAAAGATTACTTAGAGATTTTGCATTTCCATAAGTAGATGACATCCATTCTAGCATTCGAAAATATGTCATAAAGGCTGATTACTTTGAAATTCTACCAGAGATAATTCATTGTTGAAAGCCTCAGTATAATTTAGTGGACTGCTAAACGATGATCTAGGTAAGCATATCATAATTGTTTTAGAAATTTTCAATATGTGCAAATAAGATAAAGCCTCGGATGATGCAATACAGCTTTGACTATTTCCTTTTTTATTTCAGAGCAGATCAAAGAATTGAGTCAGATTATTACCATCGGGGTCTATTGCAACATGGATGATTTGACCAAAAAGGTTTTTAGCAAAATTCTTTTCATCGGCCAAGACAATAAAGATAATAAACGACATCATTTCCTTTATGCAATATGATTCTAAATCTCTATATGAAGCTTGATAGAGATTTAAAGAATTGTTGAGAAAGTGTCCACACCATAGAGTTTTAAATGATTCTTAGTGCAAAATTTCTAAATGGGTTAATAGGACACTTGGGGATAATAATTAATGCTACAGCAAGGGGAGCCTTAATGAATAAATGTATTGATGATGCTTATGATCAATTAGAGGTGATGTGTTCTGATGAACACTTGAAATTATATATTTAATAAGGGTTTTATATTATTATTTTGTATTACTAGTGTCTTTAACTCTTTTAACTTAAGTATGTTTACAATATTGTACATAATTAGTTTTTAACTATTTTATGATAGGTTCGGTAAAATAGGCATAAATTTCTACTTAAGGATCAAATTGGAGTTATTCTTAATCTTGTAAAGAGCTGACTCAATGAGCTAACATATTATATTTCACAAAACATTTGAAATTCGAGCATTTTGAGGGTGAAAATGGCCTAGAACAGAACTAATTTGCAGTACAGGCCCAATCTGAACAGTTATCAGTATTTTGCCCATAACTATAGAAATACGTATCTAATACGTATGAGACAACTTAATTTAGAAATATGAGAGATTTATATACAACTTTGATGTTTTGAGTGACAGATAATTCGGATCACATCAATTCCAAATTTGATAATCAAGTGGGTACCTTAATGATAATCAATGTAAATTATTTGCCACCATTCTTGACTTTTATCATCCAAGTGGTTCCCTCTTCATTTGTCTCGATTTATCTATGTTTTTCTATAAATAGGTAGCATGTTTTATGCCTAAAGAATGTAATTAGAGAGCTAGATTTTAGTTCTAAACACTTATCTTTTGTATTATCTCTTTGTAATATTATTTCTCTTGTTTACTATTGTAAAATCATGTTATCTCTTCTTCAATTTCTTTATTTTTATTATAGCCAAGTAATTTTCTTTATGCTAAGGTGAAAGGTTGAAACTCTTGGTAAGGTAATAAGATGTACTTAACTTTTATTTATGAATTTAATGCTTCATTCTTAAGTTATGTAAATTTATATATGATGTATTTATTTTGTTTCTAATATTAATACACTTTCTTCTAAAGTGGTGCCTCTTGATTTATTATAGACAACTTTTATAGTTGACACAATAAATTCTTGAAACCATTTACAAGATTTGGCGTATATACTCTTTCTTGTAAAGTGGGAGTCTTGATTTATTGTAAACAAATATAAATATTGGCATAATAAATACTTAAACCCATTTATAAGATTTAGTATATAATAATTGAAAGAAATAAATACTAGTTAATATATAAATGATGATGAACTTTAATTGTTATATCTTCCAGTTGTAAACTCTTTTGTGTGAGGATTTCAATTGAGTTATAAAACGAGTTAAATATATTCTTACTTCTTATGCCAAGAGTGGATCCCCCAACCTTAACTTTTATTTGAATTGGTTAATTGAATTAATATTTATAAACATCTTATACTGCATTAATTGTCTTTAAAGTATTTATAATTTGTAATTTTAATTCTACTTCCCTGTGGATCGACCCCATTCTCACCGGGTTATTTATTAATTCAATAATCTTGCACTTGGGAATAAACTCTTATAATCTGGACGTGTCGTCTTCCAAAAAGTGCCAATGGCCAAAAGAAAGAGTGAATCCAAGAAGAATTGCGAGAGTTTATAATGTGGATTTGTTGACTTCAGTAGTTTCACATAAAAATTTATGGTTGAAGAAACCTGATACTATAGAGGTGAATCTAGTGAGTAGCCAACCGATCACTTGTGAATTCTGTGGTAACAACCATTCTAATGGCCAATCCCTTGAGACAGTGCACTACATGGCAAACTATCACGAGCAATAACACATCCCCAATTCTAATTACTACAATCTAGTGTTGAAGAATCGTCTTAGCATCCTAGCATAACCTCAGCAACAACAGGAAGAGAAATCAACCATAGAGGATATACCTATATAGTGCATGAAATAGACTAACACCCATTTTCAAGGTCAAGATAATCTCATCCAGAGCGAAGTAGCTTCTCTACAAACCTTAGAGACTCAAGTTGGACAGTTAGCCTTAGTAATAAATTGTCACCCGTAAAGAGCTTTATCAAGCAATATAAAAGTTAATCTAAAAGGAGTTAGAGAGCAATGTAAAGCTATCGCATTAAGAAATGATAAGAAATTGCAAAGAAAATATAGGACAATCTCCACAATAGCAAGAGGAACAATAAAACAATGTAGAAAGTGCAAATTATCCAGCGGAAACAAAGAGAAAACAAAGTGCAAAAAAGAGGGGGAAAGTACAGAAAATGGTTGATCAGCTCTATAATCCACCACTACCATTTCTCAGACAATTCCAAGGGAAGAACCATGATCAGTAATAATTTTCCAAGAAAATTTCCCATTGTTTCATGATCGACATGATAATTTTGAATAATGCACAACTGCATCCTAAACTAAAAGTGATAGAAGTCATCCAACTCTAAACTCATGAAAAGGCATCGCTACATAAAATAAGGATCAAGAAGTAGTACGACAAGTTTATCATGAAGAAACTAGTAGATACCATCCAATAAATTTCATTCTTCCGGTCTAAAATTAAAATCTTTCCAGGAAGGCTCAAATCAAGGAGGTTGGTTGCATTTAAGAAATGTTCTCATTGAGATATGGAAGTTAAAGAGAAGAAATGTCAACATTCAAAGACACTGACTAAAGTTCCATAGACGAGATGCCTCAGACATGCAATTTGATCCACTATAAGTCATAAAAGAAGACGTCAAGCCAATGTCGATAAATTTAGCTCTTTTTGGGAGGTAACACAAGTGAATTTCAATTCTTAATTTTAATCTTTATTTTTAATGTTGTTTTTTTTTCTTGTAGTTTGTTAAATCAGAAAGTCAGCGCCTAACAAAGCATGAAAAAAATGAGTGAAAGCATAATTAATAAGGTGCAGCCTAAGGAAACTAAAAAAATGAAGCAATTTAAAAGCTTTGGCAGCAAGTTGGCGTCCATTCCAGTAACTCAGCACCAGTTCAACAACATATTTGGCTTAAAGATCTGAACACCTTCTTGTTGAGACATCATCTACTCTGGAAGTTTTTTAACCTCATTTTTTATTCTTGCCATTAGGAACCATGTCAAATTTAAGTTTGGGGAAGGAAACACTCATCGATGTTTATTTACCATTTTTTTGTCATGCTTACTCTTTATGACTACTATTTTTAGTTGTTTGGTTTTGCATGATATTTCTTTTATTCATTTTTGTCGTTAGTTTTGGGCTAGTTGAAATGATAATTACTAGTCCATTATAAGAAATTGAAACTTGACTAAAAAACTTATTTTTTAATTCTCTAGGAAACTATAGATACTTAAAATCATTCATGCACCAATACCTAGATGAAATTTGAGCTTGTTTGTAATCACAAATTTTTGAGCACTTGAATAAAGTTTATGTTAATTGAATATTTGATTAGAAATGCTCATGCTCAAGTATTACACGATAGTCTCAATAACCAAATACTCTAGAACTTGTTTGGTGAAATCCTAGGAAATGTATAAATAGGGAGATAAAATTAGGCTATATTTAGACCGTTTGAGCCTTTTTAGCCTACTCTAGATTTATATTTATCCTTTGTCACCCCGCTTGGACCTGAAATATCCATTTTATTGAATAACTACATTACAAGTCTAGACTTTAAATTTAAGTACCCAAAATACCCTTAACACTATAAACATTAAAGTTATTGAGAAATATTATGAAATTTGTAGAGTTATGGTTATGTAAGTTAAAAAAATAATGAAATTTTGCGAGTAAGTGCCATTTAGAGCTTGGGGGAGTAAGTATAAAAATAAAAATAATTGGTTGAAAAGTTGGGTAAAAATCTAAGTTTGGGAGGATTTAAATCAAGTGTAGGAAGTTCAAAGTGGTTGCCAATGGGACTTATTGTTCATAGTGTGAATTAAATCAAATTCTTATCCAAATAACCCACCTTAACTCTAGCCCTACATTGCAAGTTAATAAAAGACCTAATAGATCTTTAAACATGTGTATTTCTACATTAGAAGAACTGTATGAAAGAAAAACTTATGGTAGTATTTTGTGCTTAAAAATATGCTAAGACACCTTTTGTTTTTAATAATATCTTGAGTACTTAAGCTAATTTGGGTGTAATGCAATTATTACTTGTTTGTTTTGCACACACATTGGGTTGATTATTTATGGGCAAGAATAAAAGTGCTTAATTATGATGTTTGCAAAATTTTAAGAGTTGTTTATCAATTCGAAAAGATTTGAAGATAGTGAAGCAATTTTTGAGATGGTGGTGTAATTATCAAATCAATTCGACTATGTGTTAGTTTTCCATATTTTTATTATTCATATTCGTTTGAATTTGTGTTTGTGTGTTATTCTCTTTCATTGCTCGAGGACCAGTAATTATCTAAGTTTGGAGGAATTTGATAAGTGTATTTTAGATTCATATTTTAGCCTTATTCATCTTAGGAATTATTTTTTTAGAGTGATTTCAGATTTATTTATGCTTTCAATGTTGTTTTTATAAGATTAATTATGAAAAGGTGAAAAAGGAAAATTTTGAGCAAAAATAATCGAATTGGAGCTAAAAAGCCAAAAAGTTTAGAGAAGGGATGAATGCCTTAACATTACTTAATCAATCGCCCTAGCGTTCATAAGAAAAGATGAACGTTGCGACATTGAGATTTGTCAAAATTACGGCATAAATTCTAGAGCGAGCAATGCTCCAACAGTCCAACGGAATGCTGCAGTGCTGAGTATGCCCCAACATTGAAGAGTTGAATGCCACGATGTTAGGGCAACATTTTGGAGAATTCCCTTACATTCAAGGGACAATGTTGTTGCATTAGGATGTTTATATATAAAAAAAAAACCTTGTTTTAGACTCCAAACGCAACCCCTTTCACCACCCTAACCATTCTCTCTCGACCTTAACATATCGTAAGCCCAAAACTCAACCTACATTGTGCAAAAACAAGCTACAAAAAAATATTTAGAGCAATTTTGGAGAAAGGTTACACAAAATTAACACAATCAACAGCACTTTGGCAAAGTGTTAAAAGATTCAAGTAAGACCAAGACTTGATTGGAAGCCACATTGTTTTTATAATATTCAATTTAGATTGGTTCCATCATGTTTATTATTGTATTTAGTCATAAAACTCTTATTATGTTAAACTAATTCTATTTTCTAGAGTTATAGTTTTGAACTCAATATGTGAAGTTAATTGATTTGATCCCATTATGGTCAAAACAACTCATTCATAATAAATCTTGGTTTAATCAATTTATCATATGAATATAGGTAAGTGATAAATTAAGGTATATTCACTTGGCTATCAAAAGAGGCCTGCGATGAGATTCGTATTGTGACCAATAATCAAATTGAGGTAGTAACATTTGGGATAATATTATTAGAAAATTATATTGAGGGATATCTATAGTCCTATATTATTTTCAAATTATTTTGCCTGCATAATTAAGATTGATTATTAGTGTAGTGTTTAGTTTTAGTATAACAATTCAAGAACTAATTGTTTGGATAAAAGAAAGAAGAAATAAATTTAGTAATTGGTTAAAAATATACATAAATTCCTCATAGGTGATAAGGACAAATTTATCATATATTTTCTCATTTTATTTTGATATTTTATTATTTTATGAGACTAGATGGTATTTATGTGCTTTATTGTTATTTATAGGGATTTGAACGAAAAGTAGGGACTAAAATGAAAATTTTTTAAAGTATGGACCTGTCGCCTTAGCGCCACGAGGATTTTAGCCCCAGCGTTAGAACAGTGATTAAAATAAGAAAATAAAAAAATACGACCTGATTAAGTCGCGACTAGTGCCCTAGCGCAAAACCGTTATCGCTCTAGCGATAGGCCAGCGCCCCAGCACCATCACTGCACCGCTCCAGCGGTGAAGCCTTTTACACCCAGTGCCCTAGCGACAGTAGTATAGCGCCCCAACGGTAGTGCAAGTCCTAGTTTGACGAGAATGGAGATTTTCAAGCTCATATCAATCTTTATAAAAGATCACTCATCCCTAGCATTTAAAAATTAACCCTGGAGCAATTCAAGAACACCAAGAGTACAGAGCACAAGTGTTAGAGAGTAATAAGAGTTTAATTGAAGCAACCTTAGAAAGAGATTCAAGGTGTTCTTCGGCATCAAGAGTTTTTAGACAGCGCAATTAAGAGTAATTCGATGTCTATATTGGTTTGCTATTGATTATATCATGATTTATTATTATTTTTACTGTTGTTCTCTTGTAGCCATGAACTAAATTTATTTTCTAGGGTTAATACTTGAACTCAATAAATGTGCTTAATTGTCATATCTTTTTAATATTCAAATTTCTTAATCTTAATGCTTCAATATATCTGGCCAATATATGGTGAATGAATTGGTAATATTTTGATAAACTTGGAAGAGGAATCATAATATTTAGACCTATGTAATTTGATGCATGATTGTAGAGTAACATTCAATGTTGCATATCCAAGTTTCAATTTATGATAGGAATATACATAATTGGTATGTATGATCAATAAGACATAATCTTAAAGAATTTTAATTTATTACAAGTACCATATGAATTAAGTATTTGGTAAATTAAGGTATACTTGCATGACCTTGGAAGAAGCTGGTGAATACATTAGTGTCTTGATCACTAACAAAACTAGGGGAGTTAAATATTAAAGATTAATCATTAGAAAGCATATGGAGGGATAGCATTAATCTTAGGTTTTCTCCATATTGCTATCACCTAATTCTCTTTGCATTGTATTTTTGCTTTTATATTTTTTGCATTCATTCTTAGATTTTATTTTTCTGAATAATTATTAGAAATATATAATTTTAATACTTGGTTAAAACGTAGAAATTATCCTTGTGAGTTCGACATCCGACTTACTAAGTCCCTTTATTACTTGTTACGATAGCATATACTTGCGCTTAATTATAAAATATAGAAATATCTCATCAGTGGGATCAATAACCTTCTCATCATTATGTTATTTGTTCACAATAGCATGCATTTTCTTTTATTTTAAAAATCACACAACAAGATCCATCTGTTTAACCATAGTAAAATAACATCCTCTAGGCTAAACTATATACTGGATCACCCTCTTTAAGATTTGTTCTTGAAAGATAAAGTTAGAAAAAAAACCTTCTAATAGAACCTACCAATAATATCCACAGTCCTATGGTATAATAACCTCAAACCTCCTCTTGAAGGAGTTTAAAAGGCTGTGTTGGCCAACTTTAGGTTGAAACACTTTATGCTTCTCATATAGTAATACTATGATGATATTGATCAACCCTAATGTGGCTCTAATATCCTATCCCTAGACAAAGATGGTAAGGATATCTGTATTAACATCTGGCTTTGTTACATTGTTATAGAATAGTTTAGAGGATTTAAGTTCAACCTCATTTATAGATATAAAAGTATACCACCTAATATAAGTAAGAGCCTCAGAAAACCCATTATCCATAATACAATATAGCTCTAAGTCATCAAACTTTAAGCTGACTCATAACTAATTTTATAAAAACATTGACTAAATTTTCTCTTCTTAGCAAGACTAAGATAATTTGTGATCATTATATGTTACCTAACATTTTTTGGCATGTTGTTGTCTATGGGAATAGTAGCAACCATGGTGAAATTACCAAAATTCCTTTAGAATAAATTTTGGGCTTTTTCAAATAGACACCACTAATCATCTTAAAATCACTCTAATTGAAGTTTGGAAATTTTAATTTGATATAGAACAACACAAAATTAGGCGAATTACTCTAAACAAAAAAAACTATTGTAAGAGTTAGGGTTTTGAATTTAGTATTTTGTTTTTAAAGTTCATTTGGGTTGTTTTAATGCTTGGGTTAGAGGCTATAAGGGTAGAAAATGATATTTTAAAAAGTGAAACTTTTTCTTGGATGAAAAAGTGAGTATTTTGAAAAAGGAACAAAAATTTCTCAAAATGGAACTTAAAGTCTCTAAAACCTGCATTCAAGACTCCAATAAGAGTTCCAAAATGGGTGAACTAATTTTAGAAAATGAGAACATAAAAAAGAAACTTGTTAGGTTTACAAGAAATTATTTTAAAATTTACAAATGAGAAAAATAACTTAAATAAGCATTGCTCTCAAAAATTTATTTTTGATAAAGTAGGCATTAGTTATAAGCCTTACATCAAGCAAAGATTGTATAAAAATTACTTTGTGAGGACTACATCTAAAATGAGCCAAATGTCACTTGTAATTTTTGTCAAGATAAGGGACACAAGATATATGATTGTCTAATTAGAAAGAATACTTACAATCATTTCTAGCCATTGTTTCACCATTTTAACTCTAAATCTAAATATTTTCACTAAATGTTTTGGTTTTGGAAGAGAGAAAATTTCAAATTTTTGTAAGAATGGCAAAAATGAAAAACTATTATATTTTTTATCATAAAAAATTAAAAACTTTGACCCCGGTAAAACAAAAAATTAATAAGAGTCATTTCTAAATTTCCTCAAATACTTTTCTAGTTTATATGATCATTCTTGGTTATGACCTAAGAGATTAGCTCATGCATGCATGCATTTAATTTTTAAAATTTCTAAAAATAATTTTGTTAAAGGACTTCCAAAGATATCTTTTCAAAGAGACAAAGTTTGTGATGTTTCTCAAAATCACTAATCATGCAAAGATGAGATTCAACCACAAAGCTCCTTCAACTATTTTACTTAAACTTTTTTGGACCTTATAGGGTAGCTAGTCTTGGTGGTAAGCACTATGCCTTTGTGAAGTTAATAAACTTTCAAGATTTATTTGGGTCTTGTTTTTGACTCAAAAAGATGAAACTTTAAAAGTTTTTATAAATTTTTGTAAAAGAGTACAAATTGAGAAAGAATGTTCAATCTCATACACTATAAGTGATTATGGTAGTGAATTTAAAAATCATTCATTCATTGACTTTTGCAATGAGTATACATTCAACATCAATTTTCATCTCCTATAACTTCTCTACAAATTGGAGTTGTTGAGAGGGAAAAAAAGGTTTACCTAAGAAATGGCTAGATCATGTTGCATAAAATTGTTTTACCTCAATATTTTTTAGCTAAAGCCGTCAACATTGCTTGTTATGTTTTAAACAAGTTGTTAATTAGACATTCTCTTAATCAAATTCCATATGATCTTTGGAAGAATAAAAAATCAAACGTTGGATATTTTAATTTTTTTTGTTGTAAATGCTTTATCTTAAACACCAAAGATAACTTGAAAAATTTTGATTCAAAATTTGATGTTGGTATTTTTCTTGGTTATTCTATGACTATCAAAATTTATAGTGTTTAAAAAAAGAACTCTATTCATTGAGAAATCTATGCCTATTATTTTTTATTAATTTAATCAATCTATATATGCATGTTATTTTTTATGAATTTAATCAATCTATCTTCAAGAATGTGCATGACAAAGATTTGATGTGGAGAATGGTGTCCATTAAATTCACCTTAATGAAAGTAAAAATAAGGAACAAATAACATTCTCATACAAACTAAAGAGATCCCTCAACTTGTGAGTGATTTTGAGAGCTTTATGGTTTATTTGATAACCTTTAATTCAAGCTTGTAAACTTGCCTTAGTTTAAGGCATTACTAGTGAAATCTTCTGTAATTGACATGGGACATGTACGTAAGCTGTGTAAAAGATTGAACCACTTAAAAATATGGTTTTGTTCTCTCTTAACTTGCTCTTTAATTATAACAATTATTATAAGCTACTTATCATTTTATTAATTACATTGAATTTGTATTAGTTATATATTAAGCTTTTATTTACCCAATTAACCTCTTTCTTGGGTTACTAATCTATTATTTCAATTGGTATCATAGTAAATTTAATTGTTTTGAAAGCTTGGTAAATTTGTTCTAAGTGAAAAATGACATTCTTATATAAAAATTGAGAAAATAGTCATTTAGGAAAATTTAAAAAACTACTAAATTACAAAGTGGGTTTAGGAAAACACACGACTAGTTTGGAGAATAGTACATCTGGTTATCTATTTTAAAAAATTATAGCCAAAAATGCCAAACTGCATAATTGGTTTCAAATCAATTAGAGCCGATTTGATCTTTAGTCATAATTAATTGTGTAACTAGTTCTCAAACTGCATATCCTATTTAAATCGATTATCAAACTACACTGCTGGTTTTACTAAGTCAATTTTGCGGATTGAAACTGCATAGTTAGTTTTAGCAAACCATACAATTGATGTGGCTTCGGATAGAATTTTTCAAAGTTTTTCGAGTTTTGATTTTATGAAATTCATAATATTTTTAAGTAAAACATGTTTCTTGAGAATTCAAATAGTTTGAAAAATATTTTTGTTTTACGGATTAAGAATTAGCTCTCAAATATAAATCCATTTGAAATTTTTTTTATTTTATAGATTAAGAATTAACTCTCAAATATAAATTAAATACTCACATCACTACAAGCACTAAAAAAATTTATTTTAACTACTCGGCAATTTGTCTTGAAACCTAATTTGTATCCATAAAGTCCAATGTTACTTGAACTCTCTTTAAATAGATAAATCTTTCGAAACAACATGTGAAAATATCAAATAATCGTAAATAGTATAAAATGAATGTTTGTTTATTATCATCTATGACCATGTATGTCAACGGGTCTTTTCAAATGAGAATTTTGCCCTTATAGCTAAAAGATGTCTACACAAAAATTAAGAGGCCACTTATTAAAATATCTATTTACAAAAGAACCCATAATGATTTTATACAAGTAGAAAATGGTTATTATGGAAAGGAAGTTTCAAACGTCCATATCATAATCATAAGTGTCAATTGAGTTATCACATTTATTGTATTGCTAGTACTGTTGCTAAATAAGTTGGAATTTCTTGCCTTTAGATTGTCTATGTCTTACATAACTTGTACATGACGTACCTCAGTCTTTTGTCCAGCATTTTTAAATATTACTATGAGAACTTTTATTAACTTAAATTCAAATATTATTACAAGATCATTTATTAAATTAAAATTTAAGATGATAATAATTTAATATGACTCAATACGTTATTCAAAACAACATGTTAGTTTGTTAAAGAATGTATCAATTACATGACACACCACTAACAATATGCGAAATGATTTTTTCAAAAAAAAAAAAGAATCAATTTCACTAGCATATTTGGAACACTTAAGGGAACTTATTAAAATGGTGTACTTACCCTTTTATGAAATATAAAATAAAAAATCAGTGGAATCATTTTTATTGACAAAATTCCTTTCTCACTAATTGGGCTTTTGTTTAAATATACCCAAAATAAAACTAACTTGCAACTCTATAACTAAAAGAAAAAAGTAAATGTTTTATGCCTAGAATAGGATTAAAAGTTTAAGTGCCCTTATATGCTTTTAACCCTAGTCTAGCATTATTTGTATTCAATTTAATAAAACCCTTAAATTAGTTTGACATGAGCTTCCATCCAAAAAGGCCAACATCTTCTTCTTCAAAATTCTCTCAAATTTTTAGGAGATTTAGTTTATATATCACAAAAATTAGGATTTTAATAATTCAAATCATCTACATTATTAATTAAGGTATAATTCCAACTTCTACAGATATGATTTTCAAATAATCCCATGTATGAATGTAATGATGAAATATTTAGTAAATGTTTGTATTTAATGGATATTTCATGATTTGGTTACTATTTTTGCGTTGTATAGCACTAAAAAAAATTAAACGAAAAAGTTTTTTAAGGATTTGGCCATGTTGACAAGTTGCTAGTTACTTGACTTTGTCGACTTGTAATTATAGTAAGTCTAGCTGGTTATTCGACTTTCTTGACTTGCAAATCGAGAAAGTCCAATGTTTAGTTACTCGACTTTCTCGACTTACAAATCGAGTAAACTTAATGATTAGTTACTCAACTTTCTCAACTTGCAAGTCCAATAAGTGTGGTGATATATTATCCGACTACTCTCGACCAGTAAGTCTAGGAAGTTTTGTGATCTAATTATTTGACTTTCTCAACTAGTAAGTCTAGTAAGTTTGATGATCTGATTACTCAACTTTTTCAACTAACAAGTCTAGCAAGCTTAACATTGTATATACTTGAGTAAGTCTAGTATTGTGATACTAAACTTTCACGATTACTAGGTTTAGTTTGATATTATGACACTTGACTTCCTCAATTGAAACTTCTAGTAAGTTTGGTATTACAAATACTCGACTTCCTCAATTACCTAGTGTGGCAATTATGGTATTTTGGTTAGCTATAACTAGATTAGGGCTAGTAGTTTGTTTATCCAATTATGGTATTCAAGATATTGGGTTTGGTTCGTGTGTCGGTCATCTTCAACGGTTGATGGATTTAGGAAAATGGTCACCACAAGTTTTAAACTTATGATAGCAAAGATTTAAGGTTGCTAACTTCGACAACTTAATTATGTATAGGTGTTTGATAAAGTTTATCAATTTATTGGATTGGACGCCTCCTAATTCGATATAATGATGTATTTTTGATTTAATTCAATGAATCTCTTACCATATATAATAATTATGTGAGAAAGTTGATTAAACATGATCGGGATATGATTTAGAGAGCAAGCCAATTGCGTTAGGTATGCAAGGATCAAAGATGGACACAAAAGGAGGTGAAAGATGCATGGCGGTGCCAAGGCGTAGGTGTCGCAGAGCCCAAAACAGAGCCTGAGTGCCGCGGCATCAAGCGCCCAATGCGGGGTATTGTTTCCCGTTTTGATTCAGCTTATTTTGACTCTCACTTATTCCAAAACTCCCTAAAATAACTCTCATACATTTAGGGATAACCTAGGTCATCCTAAAGCCTAATAAAGGCTCTCTATTGGCTTCTAAACAAATATTAGTAATCAAACACAAATCTTTGTAATTATAGCATACTTTGTGATTTTTAGTGAGAGAATACCCATTGTTTGTAAGAGAGTTTTTTTTTTGTAAGTCTTTCCTGTAAAATGCATACTTTGTGAATGCCTTAAGATTCAATAATAAGAGTGTGTGATCTTGATCCACCATAAATGTAGGCAAGTTGTCAAACCACGTAAATTCTGTGTGTTCTTCTACCTTTCTCTCTCTAGTTTTTTAATTACTTATTTTTTTACATTATATTTCTTGGGTTATATTGCTTATTTGATTGCTTCCGCTTCAACAAACTGGTATCAGAGTTTGGTTCTGAGTAGACATGGCCACACCTAAGTATGAGGTAGAGAAATTCAACGGGATGAATGCCTTTAATCTGTGGAAGATGAAGGTTAAGATGTTGTTAGTGAGTCAACAGTTAGGCTTGGCATTAGAAGAGATTGCAGCTCCGTCTAGTGAAGAAGAGAAGATGCTAGAGTCATTTAAGACTGAAGTAAAAAGAATGAATATTCAAGAAAAAGCTCATAGCACAATCGTTCTATCATTAAGCGATGAAGTACTAAGGGAAATAGCAAGTGAGATGACAATGATTGATCTTTGGAAGAATCTTGACTCCCTTTATATGTGGAAATCATTGGCCAACAGATTGCATATAAAGAAGAAGATGTATCAATTATCCATGTCAGAGGGGACACCAATGAAAGATCATATGGACGCTTTCAATAATATCATTCTTGATCTTGAATCTATCAATATTAAGATAGAAGATGAAGATAGGGCAATTATTCTGCTGAGTTCATTTTTCAAAAGTTATGAGAGCTTTGTTGATACATTACTCTATGACAGAGAGAGTTTAACGATGATCGATGTGAAATAATTATTAAACTCAAAGTTATTAAGAAAGAAGATCGAGAGCAATGTAAAAATTTTATTTGTAAGAGGAAGGCCCTCATATAAAGATGGAAGAAAAAAGGCTCAAGATCAAAGTCCAAGACTCCTAGGAAGTGTTATTGCTGCAAAAAAGAGGGGCACTTTATAAAAGACTTTTCAGAGAAGAAAGAACAAGACAAGAAGAAAGTGGATGTTGCGTTTGCCTATGATGATAGTTACAACAATGCAGAGACCCTCGTTGCTACTGATGGTAAGAATGTTAAACAATAGGTTCTTGATTCTGGTTGTATATTTCACATGTGCTAGCATAAGTCTTAGTTTATAAAGTTTTAGCCCATTAGTAGTGGTAAGGTGTTAATAGATAATTACATTACCTGTCAGATGATGGGAATTGATAGTATTTAAACTTAGGCTACATGATAGAGCGAGTATTCCTAACCTCAAGAGGAACGTGATCTCACTAGGGACATTAGACTAGAATGGGTGTTCTATTAGGATCGACGGAGGGGTTTTAAGAGTATTAAAAGGTTTCATTGTGGTAATGAAAGGAGAGAAGCCCAAAGGTGTTCATGTGCTTAAGGATGAAGTTGTGAGTGGTTCTGTATTATTCTTTGTAGATGATGAGAATATGTAAATTAAGTTGTGGCATCTCAGACTGGCACACCTAGGGAAAGAAACCTAAAGAAGTTATTTAGTCAAAAGGCTCTTGGTGAGGATACATTCTAGCCATTAGAGTTTTGTTAGTATTGTGTGCTTGAAAAAATATATAGGGTAAAGTTTAATACCGGTGAGCACAAGACTAAAGGGATTCATGACTACATATACTCAGATCTTTGGGGACCAGCTCAGATAACTACTTATGGTAGTGCTAGGTATTTTTTTAGTTTGATTGATGACTATTCAAGGAAGCTTTGGGTCTATGTGTTAAAGAGCAAAGATCAAGTGTTTGATGTGTTCAAGACTTGAAAGGCTCTTATTGAGAATTAGATTGGCAAAAGGATGAAGAGGCTGAAAACTGACAATGGCCTCGAGTTTTGCAATAGAGAGTTTGCTTATTTTTATGCAAGCATGAGATTGCAAGGCATGAAACAGTGAAATCAACACCACAATAGAATGGCGTAGTCGAGAGGATGAATAGAACCCTAGTTGAAAAAATTAGATGCATGCTTACCAATGCAAAGACGTCTAAGGTATTTTGGGGAGAAGTTGTGGTAACTGTAGCTTATTTGATTAATAGAAGTCCCTTCTCAGTAATTGACTTCAAGACGCTAAAAGAGAAATGGTCTGGCAACCCTCCTAAGTATGATTACCTCAGAATATTTAGTTGTTTTGCCTTTGTACATGTTAAGGAGGGGAAATTGGAACATAGAGGTATCAAATAGGTATTCATAGGATATCCCAAAAGAGTGAAAGGATACAAGGTATGGTATAGAGAGTTGACACCACCAAGGAGTATTATAAGCCATTATATGACGTTTGATGAGACAACCATATTGAAAGCCTCCCAAAAAGATGAGAAAGAAGAACCTGTGTCCAAGGAATACTCAACACCCGAGTCAATAAAAGTTGAAGTGGAGCTTAAAAGTAGATCTGATGTGCCCTCAGATCAGTATTTCAATAAGGAGATCCTTAGAGATGAACCAAGAATACTAGCGAGTTTCTCCAAGTCTACCCAAGGAAAGACTAGGACTTCTGAGATGGAACTTGAAGAGTACCAGCTAGCCAGAGACAAGCTAAGGAGAATAATTAACCCACCAATCTGTATGCATAAACATATTTAGTTACTCATGCTTTAATTTTGCTTACACTCTTAAGTTTAATGAGCTTAGAACATATGGTAAGGCTATGAAGAGTGAAAATAAGAAAGAGTGGCAGCAGGCTGTGGAAGAAGAGATTAGTTCTCTTAGGAAGAATAATACCTAAAAGTTGGTGGAGTTATCGCAAAAGAAACTAGTTTGGTACAAGGTAATCAACATATACACATGTAACTTATATCATTAACAATATAAGATGACTATAAGATTCAAGGTTAAGTTAGTTGCACAAGGTTTTACTCAGAGAGAGGGAATTAACTTTCATGAGATATTCTCTTTAGTCGTCAAGCACACATCCATTAGGATTTTGTTAGCCATGTGTGCAAACCTTGATTTAAAGATAACATTTCTGCTTAGAGAGCTTGAAGAGATAATATATATGGTATAACCGTAAAGGTTTAAGGAGTCTGAAAAAGACGATCATGTTTATTTGCTAAAGAAGTCATTATATAGGTTAAAGCAATCACCTAGACAATGATATATGAGATTTGATGAGTTTATGATGGCCTATATCTTTAGTAGGAGCAAGTATGACGAATGTGTGTACTTTAAGGACTTAAGTTATGGGATGATGTATTTGCTTATATACGTCAATGATATGTTGATCGTGTGCAAGAATATAGAAGAGATATAAAAACTCAAGAAGCAGTTGAGTAACGAGTTTGAGATGAAAGATTTGGGAGCAATAAAGAGGATATTGGGTATGGATATTGTAAGGAAAATAAGAGGTGTTATCTTCTTGTCTCAACAATGATATATACAATTCTAGAGAAGTTTAGTATGTCCAATGCGAAGGCTATCTCTACTCTTTTGGCTATGTATTTCAAACTTTCAGTAGCACAGTCGTCGACATCTAAAGATGAGAAACTGTAGATGAGTAAAATATCGTATGCAAGCACTGTAGGGAGCATCATGTATGCAATGGCTTGCACAAGATCAAATATAGCACAGACTGTAAGTGTGGTGAGTAGATACATAGAAAATTCAAGTAAAGATAACTGGCTTGCATTGAAATAAATTTTGAGATATCTCAAGAGGACGTCAAATCACGGGTTGATGTATAAAATGGATGTGGACAACAGCGTAATGGTAAGAGATACATATAGTCAAATTATACAGGTGATCTAGACAAGAGAAGATTAGTGATGGGTTACTTATTTACAGTGTTTAGGTGCAGTATATATTAGAGATTAGTTTTATAACATATGGCTGCACTATCTACCATAGAGGCAGAGTATATAGCTATTGGTAAAGCTATTAAGGAGGTCGTGTGGTTGAAAGACATATGCGCGGAGGTAATGACTACTAAATATGTAAACACCGTTGTGTATTGTGATAGCTAGAGTGCTATACATCTAGACAAGCATTCAGTGTTTCATGAGATGTCTAAACACATTGATGTACGGCTCTATTACATTTGAAAGATTGTCCAAAGTTAGTCTAACGAAGATAACATCATCTGAAAATTCTGTTGGCATATTGACTAAGCCACTACCCTTGGTTAAGTTCATCCTATGCAAGGACTTAACCAGAGTTACTACTATGTAAGGGTGATCGAAGATGCAGAGATGAGAGATCGAGTTACTTTGTGAATGATTTCAAATCAATGACGAAATTTGTGAGAAAGTTGATTAAAAATCATCAGGATAGAATTTAGAGAGCAATCCAAGTGCGTTAGGTATGCGAGAATTAAAGACGGATGCAAAATGAGATAAAAGAGGCAAGTGGTGGTGCCCAGGCATGAGTGCTGCAGCACCTAAAATAAATCCTGAGCGTCGCGGTGCCCAAGTTGGAAAGTCCCAACATCGCGCGTCAGAGGGTGGGCGCACAATGCCCAACGCGAAGAATTATGTTCCATTTTAATCCGGCTTATTTCAATTCTCACACATTTAGTGATAACCTAGGTCGTCTTAAAGCCTATATAAAGGCTCTCTATTGGCTTGTAAACATATTTTAGTGATCAAACACAGATGTTTATGATTATAGCATACTTTGTGATTCTTAGTGAGAGAAAACCCCTTATTTGCAAGAGAGAGTGATTTCTTTGTGAGTCTTTTTTGGAAAATGCATACTTTGTGAATGCCTTTAGATTCAATAATAAGAGTATGTAATCTTGATCCGATGTGAACGTAGGCAAGTTGTCGAACCACGTAAATTCTGTGTGTTCTTCTTCTACCTTTCTCTATTTAGTTTCTTAATTACTTATATTTGCATTATATTATTTGGATTATATTGCTCGCTTAATTGCTTCTGCTTCAATATATTAACAGTGATAAAGACATGCAACCCTTAATTAATTTTGTTACTGTTCATACTACATTTTGGATGCAGTGCAGAAGTGATATTAGATGTCATTCTAGCGTACGTCTTGAATCCATGAAAAAACACTCACAGAAGAGCAACATAATTCTCAATTGAGATATAGGCTAAAATATTATTGATAGTTGGATGTGAAAAAAAAAACAATGACAAGCTTATTTATGGTTAAAAAATTTAATACTAATCCTACTAAGAAAAAATTAACCAATCAAATTTGGGACACAATTTTTATCTAAATAAAATAAGTATAAAATTTAAATAACATATAGATTCCTAACTTGACTTTCTTAACTTGATTTTCCTAATCTGACCTGAATTTCCTACATCAATTCCACCATGCAAGGTATTATATTTTAGTCATTTCATCCTCCAATCTTGTATTTATTTAAATAAAATAAGTATAAAAAAATTGTAAATAATTCTAACATCGCAATTTACTAATCAATTTATAGTCTACTTAACTATAATGCAAAAAGTCGGATGGTTGAGTAAGTTTGGTAAAAGGTTGTTCACCAACAACTATAAAATCTCAATATGCTAACGCATTCACAATTTACTTTACTTTAAAAAGTCGAGCAAACATAGGAAGAGAAATATTTAGGAAAAGATCATAAATTGTCACAACTTACTCACAATCAAAGTTTCATAGCAAACAAAAAGTATAAATCTATATATCCTTCCAAATGAAGAGAACTCTATAAATCCTTTCAAATAAAGGAAACTCGAGACATAACACTTCAACATTATTGAATTCAAAATGTTCATTACTAAAATAATTTGATGGCATTCGAACTATAAAAACTCGATTAAGGAAAATAATCAAAGAATTATAATGCTAGTGGATTATATCTAAATAAATTAGACCACCATTATAAGTATGCCAACTTTTTAAAACTTCACAAAAATTGAAAAGAACTCCTTAGTCATAGAGAAAACATCTATAAAGATGAAAAAAAAGCATATTTATATTACTCATCGAAAAAAAAATGGAAGCTGCCATTAGTTATTTTTATACAAAACATAACCAAATTTCACAAAACATGACAAAAAAAGGAAACCCATAAAAAGAAAAATCTATGTAAAGGCGATATTTTTACATTACTAAAACTGACAATTCTCTAAAGAGAATATTTATTACTTGTTTAACACAGTCAGCTATAACAACCTGATGTCACGCCTCAAGTGTTTTGAAACATTTCTTCAAGCACTTGGTGCACAAACAAGCCTCCTAGAGGCTATATGAGCTGGTAGAGTGGTTCACTGGCTGGAGCTTTTAAAAGACCCCACTGACATGAGTGGAGATCCGAACTAAACCCGTGACTTATTAAGAATGTAAACCCTTATTTGAAAGAGGAATATTCTATAGGATATGTGATGGCATCTTGAAATATTCTTTGGAATACTATCAAATCTTATATGTATACTGTTAGATCATAACCATGGATAGTATAGCGCTAATAGTAAATAAGGGGTAATCCTCAATTGTACAAACCATCTCATAGCTTTAATCTCTTTAGATATATATAGAGAGCATTTTCTCAAATACCTTGTGTGCGCCTCTCTTTTCTTCTTTGTGTGGTGTTTTCTAGGCTGATTAGCTTACAACGAGTCTAAGACTGCACAATTCTAAAAAAGGTCCATGACATTCAGTATTAGAGTGGGTTCAAAGAAAGATGGGAAATGGACCTTAAAACTAAAAGGCACGGCAATGTGCCTCATGACAAGTCCGTTGATCCAGGCCATGATATGGGGAACATGGTAAAAATGGTTGGTGGAAATGTGGGAGAGGCAACGAATCATCTTGGGGAGTTAAAGTAGCACGTGAAAAGGCATAAAGAAGGTAACAGATCATCTTGGAGAGTTTGAGTAGCACGTAAAGAAGCTAGAGGTAGACTTTAACACTCAAGGGGTGAGTTACACACCCTCATCGACACATCTATCAAGAGTTACGCTAGTTGGCAGTAATATTGGGTTAAGGATTTTTAAGAGAAGGTATACACCACCATGGACAAGGTTCAAGCCCAAGTGAAGGAACTGCGTCGAGAGTTTGATGCTATTAGTGAGGATGTAGTACTATGCAAACAAGTGGTAGCAAATGGAGTTATTGCTGCTTAAAGGACGCTAAGAGTTGAGGCTCTTAAGCCAAAAGAGTTCAATGGTAAGTAGAACGCTAAGGAGCTCGATTATTACTTTTGGCAAATAGAAAGATACTTCGATGCCATAAATGTGTGGGATAAAGACAAAGTAAATATATTAAACTTATTTTCGATCATGTAATTATATAGTGGCATAGGAAAAACAAGCAGATTCGTAAGGGTACCTACATTATCAACACCTGGACAAAATTACAACAGGAGCCAAAGCGTCAATTCTATCCAGAGAATCTAGTACACAATGCTTGAAAGTGGTTGAAGGAATTGAAGTAAACCAAGTTCATTAGTAAGTACGTAGATGAGTACTCCTTATTTATGTTGCAGATTCCTAACATCAGCAAGAAGGACTTATTGTTCAATTTCCTAGATGGGTTGCAAACATAGGTATCTAATAAATTAAAGAGGCGCGAAGTGGTAAATATGTCTAATTCTCTTATATTAGTGGAAACACTTATAGATTATGGCATGGGTGACGAGAGGAAGTCCAAGAATTCTAGACCCAATCACAGCAAAGGTGGGGGCGCTAAGGAGTTTCATCCTTCAGAGGACAATGAGGAGAAAGATAAGCCACTTAAGTGGGAAAAATAGAAGCATCTTCGCCACAGACCAAAGTCGAGCTACTTCTTTTGTGATAGGGATCATTAGGTTAAGAATTATCCAAAGAAGAAAGTCTCTCAAAAGTTACGGCATACGAGGTAAGTGAGCATGGCCAAATAGAGTGTTTGCAATTGCTCAATACCAAGAAATCCAAGCAGAGTGTCAATACATGATGTGTACAATAATAGCTAAGCGCAAGTGCACGCTATCGTATTAGGTAATATAGGATTTAAGTCCAAGTTATCGTTCTCACAAGAACTATTAATATATTTCTTACAATCAATTACTAAAATTAATCATACTTCAACTTTTATTCAGAAAAATAAAAATATGAATTTTAACTAATTGACATAAATTTATCAAACTGAACCTAAATTAAATCAAAGGTAAGTAAAGGATTGAATTCACCAATTAAAAGCAATTTAGGGTTTCAATTATCCATAATATTTAATTATATTTATTAACTTTTTAGTTAATCCTTTAATATAAATTGATTAGCTAAACTCTAATCTCATCACAAGCCTCTTTCGATGGTCGAGTGAATATATTACACATTCTAACAATAACCTATATATCTATGGTAATCTGAATAGAATGCAATTTACTTAAAATAGGTCTAAAATAAGACCTTATATGCTATTTAGGTAAATTTCTTTCCTACATGGAACTTCTAGTTGTTACATCATGCATTAAATTATCCTAGGCTAAACACATAAATTCCTTCGTTAAGTTCATTATAGTTTCTCAATCATTTAAAATATTGACTAGATATAATGAAAGCAATAAATACAAGATAGAATGAATCAATTATATATATTAAGTTCATAAACTAAGAATGTTAATAAAATTCAACTACATATTAGGTTCAATAGTTTAACCCTATAAATAAAAACTTAGGCCATGGTAAAATAAAGAATAACATTATACAAATCATAAAAAACTAGAAAGATAAAGAGCTGAAGAGATAAAACTAATTTTTTTACAGTCTTTAATCTTCTAGTTTTCTTGATCCTCCAAAAATTACTCTTTCTCTCTTTTTTTCTCCTCTCTTGATTCTTTAATTTAGGATTATTGGTCTTTTTATTTATTGGTTTATATCTTTAATTGAGGGTAAAACATCAAATATAAGTTAGATTGGGATTACTGATCACGAGGCGCATGACACTGTAGCAAAAATACTATAGCTCAACACTTTAGTAAGGGTACTGTAGCAATTATTGTAGCAATTATTATAGCAAATTTAATATTTTTGTCTTATTTTCATTGGATTTCATCCCCATTTGCTCCATTGACTTCAAACCTGCAAAATAACAATAAAGCACATAAAAAGTCAAATAATCCTAATTTAAACAAACAAATATTAAGTTTGGAAGATGAAAATATTAAACCTAATTAACCTCTATCTAATACCCCAAACCTAAGACTTTACTCGTCATCAAGCAAAACAAAAACCAAAAACTTACAATTATTATTGACTCTAAATAAAATAAGAACTCAAAACTAAAGACAATTATAGGTTGATTAGATAATCAAAATCGTTGTCTAAAATGCTGTTGAAATGGCACAAGAGTTTTTAGAAATTAATAAACAACTTTCAATAATTCAAAATATCATTCATCAATCTCTTTATTTTCCCTTACAATCGATCACTTGTGCGTGTGTGCAATAAGTAAGTAATTAGTCAAATGAAACATAAATTTACTCAATAACTTTAAGATAATACAAAAAGATAATATCTCGACATATTTTAATTTATAATAACACTACCATAATTTTTCTTTTCATTTTATTCTCCACTAATGTAGAAAGACACATGTTAGGGATCTATTTAAGAATTTATTTAACTTGTAACGTCAAGGTGGGATATAAAGATATATATATTGTTAAGTGTTGATTTATATAGAATGTATGCATGTGGTATTATGTATTTAATAATAAATTATACATATCTCATACATATATATATGTACAACGAAAGCATAAAAATTTATAATAAACACAATTATTACATATTAATCAAATTAATATCAAAATTGAGAAATAACTCTTGAAGCCTTTGGATCAAAATTCTTGAAGTCCACCTAAAATACAAACTTTGTTTTTTATTTTTCTTTGATTAACATTTAATCAATTAATCAAATACTTATTTTTACTTAATTGGTTTTAAGCATAATAAAAAGGAAATTTAATTATGAATTCAACAATTGAATTCAAAATTAAGAAAATAATTTTTCTTTTTCTTTTTCTTTGATGGCTGGCCAATCACTTAGCAAAAAACAAAATTTAACTTTTAAATTTTATTTCATTTTACAAATATATACAAATGAATATAATTTCACTTAATTTGCATTTAACTTAATTTAACCATAGTTATATATTTAACCCTAGTTAAGTTAGTTTAACTTAACCATTTGGTTAAATAAATATTTAAATAATTTAATCCTAGTTAACTAACTTAACCATGATTAGGTTAATCTTTACTTAACCATAAAATAAGGTTAACTTAACTTAACCCTATGGTTAATTTTTAACCATAGTTACGTTAAATTATTTATTTAACTATTAAATAAATAAATATTTATTTTAATTATTTAACAATTAAATAATCATTAAGTGAAATTAAATTTATGTCCTTACTAGCTTACCAACTTAACCTAAAATAGGTCCCACCATTTAATCATATACTTTAGTTAACTTTTTTTTTTTAAAGGAATATTTCATTTATAAAAAACGGGAGGAATAAGAATCCTCAATTACAAGATATTTAATTTGGGGAGGCATTTTGCCAAACCAAATAGACTCACAATCTAAGTTGATGGCAAGCTGTGCCAATTTATGAGCAACTCGATTGGATAATCGATGACCATAGCTAAAAGAACAACAAGAGAATGAGGAAGCAATAACAATAATGTCTTGAAGGACCAAACCCAGTTCCGAAGCAAAAGGGGAGCAATTATTGATGTGACGAATAATGTCTGCAGCATCAGAGACCACCTCGAGAGTTGAGATACCCACCATACGACCCAAGCAAAGACCGCGTAGTAAGGCCAAAGCTTCAAGAATGTCCACATAAGACTTTGCTTTAATAGGAATGGAAGAGAAGGCCAAGACAGCCCTAGAGTGGTCACGTAGTACCACTCCAAGCCCAGCTTTGAATTGTTTTGAATACAGATCTGCATCAGTATTTAGTTTAATGAGGCCCAATCTAAGGGCATGCCATACTCTAGTTCGTGACATAGGGGTGCCAGTAGTAAAGGTATGGGTAGTCCTAGATTCATCCCTGTATCATTGCGCCCAACATAGCATATCCGTCGTCGAAAGCACCTTGTGCTCTAAAATAAATTGGTTTCTAATGAACCAGAGTCTCCAAAAAAGTATAAGTAGGGTCTCAAAATCTTCAATAGGAAGGCTAGCTAGATATTCGATCAAAAAATCCAAAATAGGTGTATTATGAGTAATACTAAAGCCATTCAAAAAGGAGCAAGACTAGCGTACATGCTTGAGAGCATCACAAAGCCAAAGTGTATGAATGGATTTTTCAGTTCCTTTCGTGCAACGGCTGCAAGAATCATTAACAGGTATATGATGTTGCCTGAGGTTAGAAAAAGTAAGGATCCAACCATGGGACAGCCTTCAAACAAAGTGTATAATCTTTGGAGGGAGCTGTAAACGCCACAGCTACTTTCACCAGTTATGGGAGTAAGCATTACCATTGGAAGATGATGTATAATAAGGGGCAAGGGAGAGCCAATACCCACTCTTAACAGAAAATTGGCCATATTTATCGAAGTGCCACATAACTGAGTCGCCAAGGTGGGCTAAGGAAGGCGCACGTGAGATGTTTAAGATTAGTTCGCAATCATCTTCTGAGAAAGAGTTCCATATAAGCTCGTAGTTCTAGAAACCCAACGGAAGGAGTAAAACAGCCACAAAGGAGTGTTCAGGCAGCATATGCGGAAATAAAGGTTTGAAGGATAAGGGGTGAGGGAGCCATTGATCATAGTAGATTGAGACAGAAGAGCCATCCCCAATGCGCCAACGAAGCCCTTTAACAAGCAAATTATGGCCCCAAAGAATACTTTTCCAAACAGCAGAATCTGACTGTTTAGGATGTGCCCGTAGGAATGAGGCGTTGGGATAGTATAGGCTTTAAAGTGTTCTTGCCACCAAAGAGTTTGGATGGGCAATCACAGGCCAACCCTGCTTGGCCAGAATGGCTTGGTTGAAGGAGTGCAGATCCCTAAACCCAAGGCCACCATCAGATTTGTGGCGGCACAATATTTCTCAAGAACACCAATAGACTTTCCTCTTATTCTCATCACCACACCAAAAGAATCTAGCACAAAGTTTATGAATTTCTTTAATAAGAATCATGGGAAGCCTGAACAGGTTCATAAAGTAGGATAGAATAGCCTAGTTCACTGCTTTAATAAGAACCTCCCGCCCTCCAGTAGAGAAAAGGTGCCTCTTCCATCTCCTCAATTTATTCCACACTCTTTCTTTAATAGTGGTAAAAAGATTCTGTTTATTCCTGCTGGTGACACAAGGGAGCCCGAGATATTTACTATAGTGTGGGACCTGGGTAATGCCAAGATAATGAGATAGATGAGTAGCGACCACCCTCGGAATACAATTACCAAAGCATAACGCCGATTTTTGATAATTAATTAACTGTCCAGAAGCAACCTCATAAGACCGCAGAATTTTCAGAATCGAATTACAGTCATTCTGAGATGCCCTAGTGATGATAAGGCTATCATCAACAAAAAATAAGTGGGAGATAATTGGACCCGAGCTTCCACATTTCAAGCCATATAGAGAACCTCGTTACTGAGAAGAATTAAGAAGGGCGGAGGACCTTCAGCATAAAAGAGGAATAGGTATGGGGATAAAGGATCACCTTGACGAAGACCTCGCGAAGGAGATATGTTGCCCTGTGCTAAGCCGTTAATATTAATAGAGTATGATACTGAAGATATGCAGCGGTAAATCATACCACACCAGCTTTTAGGAAAACCCAACTTGCGCATCATAGCCATTAGAAAGGGCCACTCAATATAATCATAAGCCTTGGATATATCCAGCTTTAAGGCCATATAATATCCATCGGATAATTTATTTCTTTTAATAGCATAGAGACATTCGAACCCAACAATAGCATTATCAGTTATTAGGCGCCCGGGGATGAAGGCGCTTTGAGAGTCTGAAATCACATCATTCATAACACACCGCAGCCTATTGGCCAAGGCTTTTGCAATAATCTTATACAGGACATTACAAAGGCTAATAGGATGAAAGTCTGAACATAGCTTGGGTTTAATGATTTTAGGGATTACGGTAATAAGAGTTTCATTAGCCTTCCCAATGTCATCTCCATGATTAAGGAACCCCAAACACACAGAACATATAGATGACCCAATCAAGTAAAGTAAAGATATACTTTAGTTAACTTAACTATAGTAAATTGTTGGATTTTAATGTATTGAACTATTCAATATAGTACGCTGCCCAATTGTACAAAGAGTACATTTCATATTGAGACTCTTTAGGTCCACTCTTGATTCGTCAAATGGAACTATTCCATAAGTCCGTGATCGATACCCCACGCACACATCACAGATATAGCAAATTAGTGCGTTAGACCATACATGTTAAGGTTAGTATATATTCGTATAATTCTTCAATCATTATATCTTGGATGGGAGTGATATAGATCATTACCATCAAATTTCAGTAAACTCGTCTATAAATTTATCTTCAGATTTATATCTTAATAAACAATATACGCAAAGACTTTTATTATATTGTTCAACCCTATAGGAAACTCTTTTCTCAGATTCAATGCTTATGGCTATAAGACTTTGTAAGATACAATCTCGAAGCATCGAATATATAACCCACCTATATGAGCTGACGGATCCCGTATCTACGTACACCAAACTTTATGAGCATCAGACCATATCTAGCAATCAGACCATATCCAGCAACACATAGCGATCAGACCATGAAATGTCTCTAACATACATGGAACCAAAGTATGGTGGATCACCCATAAGCCCACTGTGGTGCTTAGGTCGAAGGACCACGAATACTACTCAACTCGATAAGACTTTTCTTTGACGAAATTATAAGATATCTTTTGGGGTCTTTGTGAGTCTATTCAGTATTGAGTTCTGACTGAATACCTATATTCTATACGAGCTTCCACTAAACTTATGGTTAGCTAAGAACAATCATCTATACAATATAGATGTAAACACACCGATCTATATAATAGTGATTCATCGATAGACTCGCATTTGTGAATATAGATCAAGAATAATATGTTTGAGAACATACTTACATAATAACATTTTCTAGCACCCTCTATAACTCTTTGCAACTATGTTATTACAAGTAAACTCCGAGGTCGTTGTCCTATTATAAATAAGGTTCTAACTCTTTAGATCTTGCTGACTCTTATAGTCTACTAACTCTCAACATTGCTAACTCTTAACACTGGTCTAAACTCTTTTAAACCAGATTTGAACTCATTCCGATCATACAATGTCTATAGTGTTACAAGCTTTAGTACTATTTAATAAATGTTATTAGCGATTTAATAAAATATTCATTGAATAAATATTATAAAATAAATATTCATACAAACAAGGATGACACGTAAACACAAATCCTAATATATATATATATATATGAAGTTCAAATAACACCATCAATACTTAGGTTTTACCTAGAACCTTCTTAATCTCATTCTCTTTGATTTATCTCCTCCCCTAAACTTATAATGTTTCCATCTTTCTTTTAATCAATTTTTTTGCAAAGAATTCTTCATTTTCTTAAACTTAGGGTATAAAGAATTTAAAGCTTTCTCTCTCTCTCTCTCTCTCTCTCTTTAGATGTACCCCCAAACTTAGATTGATAAGTACCTTCAAAACTTAGTGCTTTATACTTCAGTGCTTTTTTCTCTCACAACCACAACCTCTTTCCTTTTAAGAATATTTCTATATAAACTTAAGGTTTATGATGTTACGATTATATTTAGGATAAATAAGCTTAAAATCTTAAGGCTTGTAATGTGGTTAAATAGAAAATGAGTATTTAGGCTCAAAAAGGATAACTAGGGATAAATTTACATCAGAGGTAGGCTAGAAAAGAATTGATCAGTCTAAAAATGGCCTAATATCATTCTAAAAATGGCCTAATATCATTTCACTATTCATGTGCTTTCTTGGGATTTTGCCTTAAGTAGTAATCAAGCAAGTTCTAGAGTGTTGATCTTCGATACTGTAGTTTACTACTTAAGCAAAAGTCTCTCTAAGAAAAAAAATCAACTAATACAAGCTTATTTCAATATGCTAAAATATATATGATCAAAAATAAAGTTGAAATTAGTCCAAGATTCAGGATACAAAAATTATCTCAAGTGTCTATTGTTTTATAAAGACTTATGAAAATAAATTCAGCCAATATCCTATTTCTTATCATAGAATAATGATTATTTTTGCAACCAAAACTAATAATTAAAAAAGAAAATTAACACACAAGATGACCAATCAATTCATGCAGCAAAATAAACACAGGTTATGTATTTCCCACCTTCAAACTTAAATTAGACATTCTCCCCAATGTCAAAAAATAAATAATTGAGTGTAAGATACTTTCATGGTAAATGAAGTGTAAACAATATATCGTTGTTGTCTTTGTTGGATGTGACTGTAGTTTTCTTTGCTCTCAATGCTTGTAAATGATTATATTGCTTCTTTGAATACCTAACTTGATATTTTAATTCCTAAAAAGAAAGAAAATAAAGTAACTAAAACTAAAACTAAACAAATATAAAAAATAAAAATTACTTAGGTTGCCTTCCAATAAGCACTTGATTTAATGTCGTCGGCTCGACAGAGCTTCTTCTATTCTTATAATGGATTAAAGGTGATAATGAAAGTATTTTTATATGTGATCTTATTGGGTCTTCTCTCTTTGGGCTTCCATATCTTTGTAATAATGTTATGGGCAATAAATTTTGCCTCATTCTCCTCGCACTTCTTCAAAAAAACTTTAATCTTAGATCAGGGAAGTAAATCTTTTATGCCTTTCTCTATGATCCTTTGTTTAAGGTACTGCTCCTTCTTATTATTTTATTTTTCTCCTATGCTTTAACACCTTCTTTCGAATGTGAGGATTCAATGTATCCATGTCTTTAAACTGCTCGATGTTTGGTGTACCACACTAATGCTGCAATAGTCTTTATTCTCAGATGGTAACTTAATTTTCTTGAAGACTTTGAAAGTGAAAGTGTCTTCTTGCACTCTCATGATCAACTCCCATTTTTGTACATCTATGATCATTCGTCCAGTGACTAAGAAAGGTCTTTCAAGGATTATAGAAATCTTCGTGTCTTCTTCTATATTTAGAATAATGAAATCTGCAGGGAAGATTACCTTGTCTACCTTTACTAACACGTCATCTATAATTTCCTTCGAGTAAGCGAGAGATTGATCAAAAAGCATTAGTGTGATGTTAATGGGCTTTGCTTCTCTTAAACCTAACTTGTTGTAAACTAAAAGGGGCATGAGATTAATGCTCGCTCCTAGATCATATAGAGCTTTTACCGAAATTATGGTTGCCAATAAAGTATGGTATGGTAAAACTTCCAGGGATCTTTGAGCTTAGGAGGTAGCTTCTTCTGAAGAATTATGTTACACTCCTCTATCAATGCTACGATCTTATAATCCTTTAATCTCTTCTTCTTCAAAAGTATACTTTTTATGAACTTAATATAGTTAGCATCTATTCAAGCACATCTACAAAAAGAAGATTAATATGTAAGTTATTAAAAATTTTAAAAAATTTAGAAAATTGTTTATCTAGTTTCTTCTTTTACAGTTTCTATGGGAACAGTGGAGGTGGAATGTACTGCTGATTGAGTTTACACTTTTCTATACTTTAAAATTTTTGCACTTCAATATTAGATTCTACATTTTTCTGAACTAATATACTGCTGATTTTCTATTTTAGCACATGGTTTGTCCCACTGTAGCATTTGAGAAAAATGTATAGGTGGTCTATAAGGTTACACTCCATCTTGCTATATCACTTTCTCATTCTCCTTCATACTTGATGGTGGTGGTTTAGATATATTATCTTGTAAGATCTTACCACTTCTCAAGTTGACAGCTTATGCTCCACATTTTCTCTTGGATTTACTTTGGTGTCACTTGGTAGAACTCTTTGAGGTCACTTGTTTATTGCACCAATAAGTTGTTCTATTTGAACCTCTAAATTCTTCAAGGTTGTTGAATAATTCTGTATAATGGCGTCGTTTGACTTTATGTAGTTTATGAACATGTCTTCCAATGACGGCTTCTTCTCTTGTGGTGGCTAAAATTCTAAGGGATTCAATGGTCCAGATGAATCCCCTTCGTTGTTATGCCAAGAAAAGTTTGAATGATCTCTTCACCTTAGGTTATAGAAATTAGATTGTAGTTTATGCTACTATTGTTGAAATTGCCCAAATAATTTGCTGATTCCATACATTGGCCATTCATATGGTTATCACCACAAAAGTCATATGTTACTTGCTGCGTTTTAACGGAGTTTAATGTATCAATCTTCTTAGATAACATATTGATTTACGCTACCAATGTACACTGGTGACTCTTTTAGGTGTAACCCTCTCTGCTGGCCATTGGTAGCTATTAGACGCCATTTTCTCTAGTAGGTTATAAGCTTTATCTGTAGACTTATTCATCAAAGTTTCTCTAGCAGCAACATCTACAATAGTCCTTAAATGGCTTACTAGTCCATTGTAAAACATTTAGACTAATAGCCATTTAGGGACTCTAAGGTAAGGACACTTCTTTAACATGTCATTAAAAGATTCCTATGGCTCATATAACGTCTCGACATCAATCTGACTAAATGAGGTAATGTTATTGCTCATCTTTTTTATCTTTACTTGTGGAAGAGCTTGGCTAGAAACATTTGCTCTAAATTATCCCACATCGATATGGATCCTAACAAGAATGACATTAACCAACTCTTAACTTTATTCCTCAAGAAAAAAGGGAACAATCTAAGTCATATGGCATCATTTGAAACTCCATTATACTTGAAAGTATCACAAATCTCTAAGAAATTCATGATATACATGTTAGGATCATTATTAGGAGTTCCATTGAACTGTACATACTCTTTTAGCATCTGAATCATACTCAGCTTGATCTTATAATTGTTTACATTCATGATCAGTCGCCGAATACTGGACTGAACACCATCTGTAGTAGAGGCTGCATACTCTTTCAATGCTCAAACACTGAATTGTTGATGTGATCATTGTTATCTTCCATATTTAGTGATCACTGGCATTCACGTTGAAGTCTATGCAATGTTGTTTTGATCTCAGGATTAAAAGAAGTTAAGTCAACACTTTTTTACCCTTTGCATGAATTGTCAAAGCAAAATAAAAACAAAATTAAAGTACAAAGAAGAAAATAAACTAAAAGAATAAAAAAAACCTGAATTAAAAGCAAGTAATTTGGTATTAATATTAATCTAAAGAATAGAAAAATTAGTCCATGACAATGACACCAAAAACTTAATGTATGCGATAATAGTTAAGTGTAAATACACGTTATCGTATCAAGTAATATAGAATTTAAGTCCAAGTTATCGTTCCCATAGGGACATTTAATCTATTTCTTACAATCAATTATTAAAATTAATCATACTTCAATTTTTATCAAGAAAAATCAAAATATGAATCGTAACTGACTAATCAAATTAAACCTAAATTAAATTAAAGGTAAGTAAAAGGTTGAATTCACCAATTAAAAGCTATCTATAGTTTCGACTTATCCCTAACATTTCATTGAATTTATTAACCTCTTAATTAATCCCTTAATATAAATTGATTAGCTAAACTCTAATCTCATCATAAGCCTTTTTCGATAGTTGAGTAAGTATATTACACATTCTAATAATGACTTATATGTCTATAGTAATCCGAATAGAATGTCATTCACTAAGAATAATTCTAAGATAATACCATATATGTCATCTAGGTATATTTCAATCCTACATGGAACTCATAGTTGTTACCTTATGATCATACATCAAACTATCATAGGCTAAACTAATAAATTCCTCTGTAAAGTTCATTATGGTTTCTCAATCATTCAAAATATTAGTCAAATATAATGAAAGCAATAAACACAAGATAGAATAAATCAATTATATATATTAAGTTTATAAACTAAGAATATTAATAAAATCTAACTACATATTAGGTTCAATACTATAACTCTAGAAATAAAAACTTAGGTCATGGTGAAATAAAGAGTTCTAGAGCTTATCAAGAATAACATCATGAAAATCATAGAAAATTAGAAAGATAAAGAGTTGAAGAGATAAAATAAAATTTTCTCTAGTCTTCAATCTTCTAATATTCTTAATTCTCCAAAAATTGCTCTTTCTCTCTCTTCTTTTCTCCTATCTTGATATTTGAATTAGGGTTTTTTTACTTTTATTTATAGGTTTATATCTTTAATTTAAGGTAAAACATCAAATATAAGTCAAATTATGATTACGATTCACGCAGCATGTTTTGCTGTAGTAAAAATACTATAGCTCGACACTTTAGTAAGGATACTATAGCAAAAATACTATAGCATATGTTATAGCAAATTTAATGATTTTGCCTTATTTTCATTGAATTTTCATCCCTATTTGCTCCATTGATTGCAAACCTACAAAATAACAATAAAGTATATAAAAAATGTAAATAGTCTTAATTTAAATGAACAAATATTAAGTTTAAAAGATGAAAATCGTAAACCTAATTAACCTCTATCAGCACACCAACAAGAAAGGTGCTTTCGTACATTGAAGCCTACATCAACTCTATAAAGACTTAAATGCTAGTAGACACTGGACCAATACGTCATTAAGTGTGCGAAAGCGAGACGATTGGGGCAAGTGGGATGATTGGGACTTTACATGGAGAAAGATGAGGTATTTTTTAAATCTGTGAATTCTACGGCTAAACTATTAGATGTGGTGGTTCGAAGGGTCGAAAATCACCTAAGAACTTAGAACGACAAGGTAAATTTTTTAGTAGCACCTCTTGATGATTTTAATGTGGTGCTAGGCAGGAGTTCTTGAGGCGATGCGACATGGTATCACTTTCTAAACATAATTATATATGCATCATAGAATGGGGTTCTTATATGATATCGATAATAGATAAGGCCAAAGGTGGGCAATCTAAGCCAAAAGACAACACCAGACTCCTTTTCGCTATACAACTAATGAGAGTTACAGATCGCAAAGGAGAAATACATCCGACCACAGTGTGAGGGATGGATAATAAAGAGCAAAGTGCAATGATGAGCTACCAGCGGGGGTTGCAAAAGTGCTTAGGTAAGACAAAGGGTTATGCCAACTGTCATATTGTAGAAGAACTTGCGAATAGGTGAGATTGAGCATGGGAATAAGTTGGAGCTATGGATTAAGCTTTCAATTATAGCATAGATACCCAAATCGGAGTTAGGTGAGTTACGGGGTAGCTAGATGAGTTATTGGGTGTGCGAGTCATCCAAAAACTTCAAGCGTCTTATGGTGTGTGCTTTCAGCATAAGAAGTAGGTTAGAGACAAACAGTGACATATCAAGCATAGTGCCAGAGACTAAGTGATGGAGATGATACTTACAATACAGCGAAAGTCAACACTGTTAACGTATTTTAGGGTGTATGCATGTGATTATGTACATGTTGAAAAAATTAAATAAATATATCATATACAAAAATTTTCAGCGAAATTAAGTATGTAATCAATATATACACATGTAACTTATATCATTAATAACATAAGATGACAGAAAACATACCCTTGAAGAACTTCGATGAAGATTTTAATTCTAGATCCTTTCTAACTCCAACTTTGAGCTCACCTTGAAGTGCACTATTTTTCAATTCGAGTTCACTACAATCCGGTGGGATTGTAAAGTTAGAATAACAGCAACTAATTTTTCAGCAATAAAATTTTATTTTTTGAAAGAAAATTAAGAAGAATTTATTTTTTTTTTCTATCTAGTTTTTCTCACAACCTTTTATTCAAAGAAAAACTTTCAAAAACCAAAAACTCTCTCTTTGCATGTTTTTGCTTTACACTTTTGTTAATTAATTATTCAATTCAATTTTTAGGTGTATTAAGCACTTCACAAGTGCTCTCAAAATTGATTAAGTGGTCAAAAACTAAAAAATAAGATTTGGTGGCTATTATACCTAATTAGGTATATGTGTCCCACCTAAACCAAAATAATAAACAACTAAATAAATATTATTGCTTATTTAAATAATATTTATTCAATTATTCAAAAACTATTTGAATAATTAATTTTTACCTTATTTGATTTTACTAACATAGTTAATGGGTGAATTCATGGTGAAACAATTCATGGAATTAAATTGTGCCACTTGTTAATATCAAATTAGTTAACAACTCTTATCAACTAATTAAGTGATTGACGTAACATTTAAGTCTAGACAAGTGCACAACCCGAGGAACCCTGAAATATATTTTCGGTTGGTTGGACTTTCTAGGATAGAACTGTTCAATCCATAATGCTATCTTAGTGCACAACGAGTACACTTCATATTGCGAGACTCTTTAGGTCTACACCCGAATTGTCATATGAAAATCCTCCATATGTCTATGAACGATGCCCTACATACACGTTACGAATATTACAAAGTGACGTGTTATACCATACAAGTTAAGGTTATAACATATTTGTAAATTCCCTCCATCATTTATATCCGGGTAGAGCGGAGATAGAGATCAACACCGTCAAATCTCTATATGCCCAACTGAAAGCTTATCTGTAGAATTGTATTTCAATAAACAATATTCGTAAACACTTTTGTGATATTTTTTATCCCAATGATAATCTCTTTTCCCGCAAATTACTGCTTATGGCCATAAGACTTTCTGAAATACAATCTTAGAGCATTTGGATATATTACTCACCTAAATGTGCTGATGGATTCCATATCTATGCACATCGGACTCTATGAGCATCAGACCACATCCACTGATACCTAATGGTCAGATCATGAAAGGTTTCTGACATGTGTGGAACCAAAGTATGGTGGATCACTCATAAGCCCACCGTGGCACTCAGATCAAAAGACCACGAATACTACTCAACTCAAAAAACCCTTAATTGACAGCTTTATGAGATGTCTATTAGAGGTCTTTGTGAGTCTGTTTAGTATTCAGTCCTTACTAAATACTTGTATCTCTATACAAGCTTCTACTAAACTCATGGTCTGCTAAAACTAACCATCTAGATCATTCAAATATAGACATACACGGATCTATATATTTATTAAAGTATTCACTAACAGACCACCATCACTGAAGATAGATCAGAAACATAATATTTGAGAACATATTTGCATAATAACATTTTCTAGCATTATTTACAACTCTTTGCAATAATGTTATTGCTAATATATTCTCAGGTCTTTGTACCATTTCAGACAAGGCTCTAACTTTTTAGATATCGTTGACTCTTATAACCTAATAACTTTTATCAGTGCCAACTCTTAGCATTTGTAACTCTCAGCGTTGCTAATTCTTAGCATTGATCTAAACTCATTTAGTCTAAAGCTGAACTCTTTAGATCATACAATGTTTGAAACGTTACAAGCATCTTACCATATATAAAATATAATTAGCTGTTTAACGAAATGATAATACTAGTATAAACATTAAACAAATATTTATACATAAAGGGATGACATGTAAGCACAAATGCCAACAACTCTCACTTGCTTTAGTGCCATTCACGATGGCATCGAATGCCCATTGACTCCGTATGTCTTTCAAATAGTTTTGGAGTTAAGGCTTTAGTAAGTGAGTCTGCTACATTATTTATAAAATATATTCTACAAACTATTACATCTCCTCTATCCAAGATTTATCTAATGATATAGTATTTCTTTCCACATGTTAGACTTTTGGTGTGCTCTCGGCTCTTTAGCTTGTGCAATAGCTTCGTTGTTATCATAAAATAATGGTATATGATTCATTGCACTTGGAACTATTCCAAGTTCAGCGATAAATTTCTTATCCACATCGCTTCTTTTGCTGCTTCTAAGGCTGTGATATATTATGCCTCTATTATAGAATCAGCTATGGACAACTGTTTGTTGCTTTTCTAACTAATTATAGCACTGTGGAGAATGAATTCTTATCCAGATGTAGACTTTCTATCATCTAGATCATACTAAAAATCTGAATATGTGTATCACTTGTAAGTCACTTTCTCCATATATCAAAAACTTATCATTAGTATCATTAAGATATTTGAGGACATATTTTACAGCCATCCAATGGCCTTCATGATGCGATATTTCTATATCTTAAAATTAAGTGCAAGCATACACTATCGTAACAAATAATAAAGGGACTTATAAAGTCGAATGTCGAACTCACAAGGATAATTTTTATTTTCTACCAAGTACTAAAATTATATCTTTCTTATAATTATTCAGAAAAATCAAATCTTAATTTTGTAATAAATTTAAAGAAAATAAAAGTGCAAAAAATGACACAACATAAATAAAATAAATTAAGAAAATAGCAATATAGAAAAAGTCTAGGGTTAATTACTATCATTTAATATGTTTTCTAAAGATTAATCCTTTTAATATTTATATCCTTCAATTCTTATTATTGGTCAAGACACTAATGTATTCACAAGCCTCTTCCAAGGTCATGCAAGTATACTATAATCTACCAAATACCTATATTTCTATGGTACTTGTAATAAAATAAGATTCTTTAAGAACAAGTCTTATTGACTATACATGCCAATTAGGTATATTCATATCCCAATTTGAAACTTACATATGCAACATTGAATGTTACTCTACAATCATGCATCAAATTATTAAAGTCTAAATACAATGACGTCTCTTCTGAGTTTATCAAAGTATTATCAAATCAATCATAATATTGATCAGATATAATGAAGCATTAAGAATAAATAATTTGAATAATGAAAAATTGAGTTCAAATAAATATTAAAAAGATCCAACAATTAAGCTCTTATATTGAGTTTAAGTAATAACCTTAGAAAATAAATTTAGCTCATGATAATAAGAGAATTATGGCTGAAAAATAAAATAAACATGATACAACCAAAAGTAAACCAATATAGACGTCAATTTACAATTAGTTGATACACCAAAAAATTTGTCAATAATTTATTTCTTCCTTGAATTGCCTTTGCTTCCCTTTCTAAAAATTGTTCTTCTTCAATTATTATGGCTCTAAAAGCTATAAGTTGTGTGTTTTTAAGGTTTGAAATGAGTGGCCTTTATATAAAATTGATTGGAGTCTTGGAGTTATATTTCTTTTAGGTTTAGGAAAAATCACACTGTTCACCGCTGTAGTGAATACTGTTTATTACTGAGGTGACAGTACTGTAGCACAGGTATTGTTCACGCGACATTGTTAACTGCATACTGTTCACTCAGGGCTGTAGCGAAATACTGTTCACCGAACACTGTAGCAAATACTGTAGCATTATGTTTTTTCCTTTTTTATTAGATATTTATCCCCAATTGCTCCATTAACTTCAAATCTACAAAATAATAATTAAACATATAAAAACTTTAATATTTTTATTAAAATGAATAATTATTTAAGTTAAGAGGGTTAAAATAATAGATATAATTTACATTTATCACTTCGTCTGGATTAGAATGATACCAGCTTGTAACACTTACAACCATACTAATGTCAGGTCTTGTATACATCATGGCATACATCAAGCTTTCTACAGTTGATGCATATGGTATGTTAGACATTCTAACCTTTTCATCTTCGCTTTGAGGACACATCTTCCTCGAAAGATGAATGCCATGTCTAAAAGGTATATTAACTGTCTTACGGTTACTAAAATTATACCTTTCTAAAATATTATCTATGTACGATGATTGTGAGAGTCCTATAAGCCTCTTAACTCTATCTCTATAAAGCTTTATACCAAGTACATAGAAAGCTTCTCCCAAATTCTTTATGGAGAAATTCTTACTAAGATAGTTTTTAATTAACTGTAACATACTAATATCATTTCCAATAATGAGTATGTAATCCATATAAAGAACCAAGAAGACTACCATGCTCCTAATGCTATTTTTATACATACATGATTCTTCTTCGTTCTTGATGAAACCATACCCTCTTATTACTTCATCAAAATAAAGATTCTAACTTTGAAAAACCTGTTTAAGTCCATAAATAGACTTTTTTAATTTGTATACTAAATCAAAAGTTTGGCTAAATGTAAAACCTTCAAGTTGTTCCATATAAATCTCTTCTTCAAGATATCCATTTAAGAACGTCATTTTTTCATCCATTTGCCAAATTATATAGTCTTAATATGCAGCAATTACCAATAAATTTCGAATTGACTTAAGCATCGTTACTGGTGAGAAGGTTTCTTCATAATAAATCCAAGATCGCTGAGTATAACCTTTTTCCACTAGACAAGCCTTGAAAGTCCCTACTTTCCCATCAGGACCTCGCTTCCGCTTGTAAATTCATTTACAACCGATAGAAATAATTCCTTTAGGAAGCTCAACCAAGTTCCAGACTTGATTTTGATGCGTTGAGTCAATCTCAAATTTCATGGCCTCTTACCATTTTCCTGAATCGATGTCCAACATCGTCTCTCTATAAGTCAAATGATCTTTTTTTTCAATCAAGAAAATACCAAAAGTACATTCAGGTATTGAACCGTACCTATCATATGGCCTTTATATCCTTTCTGACCTACGTGGAGGGTATGTTAAAAGTATTATGCTCGATTAAGTCTGAGGTTCCATTGTTAGTTCATTCACATCCTAATAAAGTTTATCTCATTCAATCTTTCTTCAATCTCTATAATCTATGAGAAATTATTTCTCTAGAAAAGTGCATTTTGAGCAACGAACACATTTCGTTTCTCAAGATCATAAAACTGGTACACCATTAAATTCTTAAGATATTCAATTAACCGATACTTATATCATTTAGATGCAAGTTTATCATATTGTGTAACTTTTACATAAGTAAGATTGCCCTAAATCTTAACATATTTAAGACTCAATTTCCTTCCATTCCATATCTCATAAGAAGTAAAAGGAATAGCTTTCGATGAAAATCTATTCAATATATGAGCAGCAGTTTTTAGAGTATAGCCCTATAGATATTCAAGGAGATCGATGAAGCTCATCATCGATCGAATCATATCCAATAAAGTCTGATTCCTCCTCTTCGAAATACCATTATATTGTGGAGTACCTGAAGGACTATACTGAGCGAGAATCTCATTCTCCTTTAAGTAATCCAAAAATTCACTACTCATATATTCATTGCCTCGATTTGATTGAAGGCACTTGATATACTTTTCGTTTGTTTCTCTACTTTGAGTCGAAACTCTTTAAACCTTTCAAAAGTTTCTAACTTGTGTTTTATAAGAAACATGTATCCAAATTATGATAGATCATCAATAAAGATAATGAAGTATCGAAAGCCACCCATTGCAGTGTGATTCATTGGACCACATACATCACTATGTATAAGTTCCAATAAATCAGTGGTGCGGTGTCCAACACCAATAAATGAAGCTTTGGTCATTTTCTCTTCAATACAAGATTCACAAACTGGATAAAGCTCTAAAGTTAGATCAAGTATCTGACCATTCTTAACTAGACGGGTTAAGCATCTCACACCTATATAACCTAATCTCATATGCCATAATTCTGTATCATTTAAAGTTCTCAAGTTATTATCAGCATTCATCTATACATTCATGACATTTCCTATTGTATCTAATATATAATGGCCATTAATCAACTGACATTCAACTAATAAAATATTATCCAAATCATACAAATATAAGAAATGGTTCCGTACATACATATGATACCCTTCACTATCCAATATAGGAATAGAAATAATTCATCGGATAATGTGTGGCATATAATAATAATTATTCAATACAATAATTTTATTACATGGAAGAAGTAAATTAAAACGTCCAATAGCCTCCACTTGTAGGAAATCTTCATTTTTAACACGAAGTTGTACTTCTTCAAGTTGTAACAGTCTAACTTCCTTTAGACCCTGTAACATATTATAGATATAAAAAGGACAAGCAGTATGTAATACTCAGCCAGTATTAGCATTAAATGTTAAAGAAATATCAATGATAGAAAAATGCATACCTGAGGGGGGTCTTCTTAATTGTGGTAAGATATTTTAGGTAGTTTCATTTTCAATGCCTATCTTTACTGTAATGGAAACATTTTCCTTTTGCTTTATTCTTATGTTGGAGTTTGTACATGTGTTGCTTTTGAGAACCCATTTTAGGTGCATACTTTGCTTTCTTTTTATTATTCCTTTTAAACTTCTTAGAATTCTTCGGGATAGAAGATGAAAGACTCTAAACATAGAGGGTTGTGCCCTTTTTATTCATGTCCTCTTGAACTATTTTCAGCATGTTATGCAGATTAGCATAAGTAGGGGTCAATCCTTGTATGTAAACGTTCATGATGAACTGTGGAAATGACCCTGGAAGGGATTAGAGAATCAAACTGTTCCCCAATATATTTCAGTGAGATATCCAGGGCTTATAACCTCTCAATATGAGATACGATCTTGAGGCCATGGGGACTCACTGGACTGCCCTCAGGTAGTCTAGCCTGAAAGAGAGATTTAGCAACCCTGTATATTTTAACTTCAGGCTAGTCTCCAAATAACTCTTTCAGATGGAGTATTATACTCCCAGCACTGTCTATATGAACATGCTCTCTTTAGAGTTCCATAGACATTGAGCCGAAGATGTACGATTTGACTTTCAAATCATCATCCAACCATTTTTTATCTGTCTCATTTTCTTCTGGAGAAGCATCATCAGAAACGGCTCAGAGTAGGCGCTGATCAATTACATTTCCAAACTTCTAAGAATCAAAAACTATTTTGAGATTCATAAGCCAATCAACATAATTTTCTAAACCTTTAAGTTGATGCGCATCAAGGATACGAATGAGTGGGTTTCCTGAAGCCATTTGATCTTGGCAAGACAAAAGAAAATATGTTAGCGGAATATTTCAATCACTAATAAATAACATTTTAGATCATGGGTATAACAGTTATACATTTTTTAATCTAAAAAATGCCCTCCCACTATTTTACATGATCCCTTTAATTTCTCAAATGGAAAAATGATAGTTTTAGATTCTTTAAACTATATAGTAAGAAGTGAATCCCATTGGCATTTTACTCTAACCTCAAGCTATAGCAATATTGGCATTTATAAACCTAAAAGGTAGACAACTCTTGTCAATTGCATCCCATGCAACTCTTACCACCTTATACTCACGCTGTAACAATATTAGATAAGTGTATTCTAGATTAACTTGTCAATCATCAAATATATACTACTAGTATACCCCTCACGCTGTAGCAATATTGGCCAATATGTTTGCATATATTTGTCTTATCTTATGTTTAACCGATATAGCCTGAGTCACCCCAACCAATCCCTCGCGCTATAGCAATAATAAGAAAGATCGAAGTAAACCTTCCAATATCGTATTGATAAGATGGATCGTTATATAATATTATCTCATAATACAATATTATTTAATCTAATTTAAAGAGATTTTTTTAATTTAATATATATTTTTATAATTATTATAACCATTAATAATTATAATAAATTTTTGCATCTCATACGAATCTAATTTATAATTAGAATCTTTGTTTATGCAAGCACAACTAACCCCTACCAATAGGACTCCCATTGTGATTAATAAACATAAACAAATATATATACAACATTTAATACAATGATATAACAATTATAATTGTATTAAATGAATCTCACATGCAAAATTTTTAAATTAGAATGTATTGTTTAGAATGATCAACGTTAAAAGTTAAACATTATAGCATTATACAACCTAATGCTTCAAAAAAAACTTTTACTCCTTTTTTGTCTTCAAACTTAATCGGTCTGGGTTTTTGACTTATGAATGCCCCAAAATTTAACACTTGAATGCCCCCGCATTCATCATTAGGAACGCCTCAGCATTTAACACTTGAACGCCCCAACGTTTAACACTTAAACATTTTTGCATTCTGCCCTTTTAACACCCCTATGTGAAGAACCTTAATGCCCCAGAGTTATATAACGATCGCCCTAGCATTCACTGAAGAATGCTCTTACGTTCACTACTAGACGCCCCAGCATTCAGTTCTTAGCACCGTTGTATTTTTTCGACAAAAAATATTTTTTCTACACTTTAAACACTTCAAAATACAATTTTCACAATTTTCAAGCATTTTAAACACTTTATATAACACTCCAACAACCTAAAAACACAACAAATATGCTATGATACCACTTGTTAATGTATTTTACGGTGTATACATGTGACTGTATACATATTGAAAAAATTAAATACATATATCATATACACAATTTTGCAGTAGAATTAAGCATGTAATCAACATATACATATGTAACTTATATCATTAACAACATAAGATGACAGAAAACATACACTTAAAGAACTTCATTGAATATTTTAATTCTGAATTCTTTCTAACTCTAACTTTGAGCTCACCTTAAAATGCACTATTGTTCAATTCTAGTTCACAACTATCCAGTGGGATTGTAAAGCTAGAATAGCAGCAACTGAATTTCCAACAACAAAGTTTTGTTTCTTGAAAGAAAAATAAGAATAATTCTCTCTCTAGTTTTTCTCACAACTCTTTGTTCAAAGAAAAACTCTCCAAAATCAAAAAATCTCTCCAATGCTCTCTCCTTACACGTGTTTGCTTCACACTTTTGTTAATTAATTATTCAATGCAAATTTCAGGTGTGTTAAGTACTTCACAAGTACTCATGCTCAAAAAACTAAAAAATAAGATTTTGTGACTATTATACTTAATTAGGTATATGTCTCTTATCCAAAATAATAAATAACTAAACAAATATTATTATTTATTTAAATAATATTTATTCAATTATTCAAAAACTATTTGAATAATTAATTTTTACCTTATTTGATTTTACTAACATGGTTAATGGGTGAATTCATAGAACAAAATTGTGCCACTTGTTAATATCTAATTAGTTAACAATTCTTGTCAATTAATTAAGTGATGTACTTAACATTTAAGTCTAGAAAAGTGCACAACCTGAGGAATCCGGAATATATGTTCAGTTTGTTAGAATTTCTTGGATGAAACTATTCAATCTATAATGCTGCCCTAGTGCACAATGAGTACATTTCATATTGCGAGATTCTCTAGGTTCACATTTGAATTGTTATATGAAATTCTTCCATACGTCCATAAACGAGTACATTCAATAGGAGAGTACGCTCAGAACACGAGAGCGTACTGCAACAATCTAAAAAATGAGGTGCGCAAGTTTCAAAGAAAATGCGATAAGGGCATCGTGTGAATTTGGTGGGGGAATGTCACGTTCCAAGTGTTCTCAAGCATTTTCTTGAACACTTGGTACACAACAAAACCTCCTAAAGACTATGTAGGCCAGGGGAATAGTTTGCGGACCAAAGCTTTTAGAAGACTTGCTAATATGGGTAGAGATTCGAGTCAAGTCTATGACTTATTAGGGATGTAGACCCTAATTTGAAAGGAAAATTTTTCATGGGATTTGTGATGACATCTTGAAATATTTTTTAAAATATTATCCCATCTTATATGTACACTACTAGATCGTTTAAATACTAACCGTTGATTGTATAAGGTTAATAGTATATAAGGGGGTGGTTCTCAATTATACAAACTATCTCATGTTTGTAATCTCTTCAGTCATAATATAGAGAGCATTTTTTCAAATATCTTGTATTCGTGTCTCTCCTTTCTTCTTTGCATAATATTTTTTAGATTGCATAATGCATAATGTGTCTAAAGTTGCACGATTCTAAAAAAACTTCATGATTCTGAGTAGTCCTAGGATCAAAATACTCGTTCTCATAGAGCTTGCCAAATCATTTTACTAACCTATGAACACAAAAAGAGAAAGCTATATATAATTTAAATTTTACATATATAAACTGATATAAGCTTTTAAATCAAGAGATTTTTTTATCGAATTTACCGTCTTTTTTGCAGCAAGATGTTATATGAAATGCAGAAACCCAAGAATTGATAGGTATACATAAAAACTAAAAATTAAGTCCATTTAATAACAATAACAGAAAGTGGAAGCATGTAAATAAACTAATCGTAAAATGCAAATAGTTTGGGCTTGAGTTAGATAATTAATAATACAAATAAATCACCTGAAGACATGATGTAAACGAATACAATTGTAACACAAGTTGTATAATTAAGGTAGAATCTTATAAAGAACTTAAACATAGAGAAATTGAATGTTATAAGTTTATAAAAAATATAGTGTTTTGTTAGGACAATTTCAATACGTTGTTTAGATGTAGAAATGGAAAAGAAAACAAAAAGAAAAATTACTTAAAAATAACACATCCTTCTCCTCCCCTCTTTCGGTTTGGTCTAGTTCAAAATTTATGCTTGTTCTACTACCAATTCCCCAACATATTAACATACAAACCAAGTTAGTTAGATGCCTCTAAATTTAAGCAATTGGCTAACACCCCATATCGCTTAAACTTTAGTTTTCTTTATGAAAAAAGAAAGGGCTATATAATAAAGAGAACCATTATTAAATGACATGTAAATTATATGTAACCTATCTGAAATTGTCGTATATTTGCATTCTTGTTTTGCATCTAACTGAACATTTTTCTCTTCAAATTAACGGGCACTCACCTAGAATAAGAATAACAAACTAATCAAAGTTTATATCAACATATAACACCAATTGCGGATAGCCAGAATGTGAAAAACTGAAAATTTGTCGAGAAAAACACGATCATTACAAATACATGTAACTTTAATTTCTTTCTAATTCCAGCTGTTGTGCATCATCCTGGAATTTAATGGTTCGTTTGGAGCGCCAACTTCCATTGTTGTTAATAACCATAAATATTATCGATGAGGTTAATGTTAGAGATAAATATAAATAGAATTAATATCCACATAATATAACTCTTAAATTTATTATGCTAAATTATTAAAATGTATGTTGAGAAAAAATATACTTGAAGAATCTATAGCGATTAAAATGTGAGGATCAAATCTATGTAGTACTCAATCGGATTCTCTCTTTATAATAGAAAAGATGAAAAGAGCTTTATGTCTAATGATTTAACTTAGGTACTACAATCCTATATGAGATTTTAAGATATTAGGTTAAATTATAATCTTTTCAAACATAATTTAACTAGTATTACGTCTTTATATATGACAAGTTCATATCAAATTTTAATTGTCTTTAGAGCTCAATAAGAAATATTTTAAATAGATTACTTAAATTAGCTCTTATTTAAAATAGCCCATAACATATAATAAAAATTAATATGTGAGCTCACATAGGAAATAATAAAACCTAATAATGTTCCACTTAGGCCATATGATATATCTTCTAAAAATAATTATACATTATAAACCTTAGTGCATGCAAAAATGCTATCTTATCTTAATACAACTCCTTAAATACAATATAATCCATTAACTATATCAATATAGGATCAAAGCGACATTTGTTGCACTTGTTCGTAATTAAATCCATCAATTGTCATCATGGAGTTTGTACCAATAAGTTCTATCGACACTTGTTGACTCTGAACTCTTTCTTTAACAACTAAAACTTAAAGTCGATGTGCTTAGACTTTAAAGAGCTTTTGTTGTTAAGGGAATACCTCACTACGAATTTATTATCACTATTTTTTAATGATCGTTTAATATTATTGACAATTCATAGCCCTACGATAAAGTTCTCTAACTACATCCTATGATTCGATGTCTCAAAACAAGCTATAAACTTAGTTTCTATAATGGAAGAAACACATTCCTTTAAGGAAATAACTCTATGGGCTAAAATATATATAGTTTAACATAGATTTCTTACTACTTAGACATCTAGCAAAATCAAAGTCGGAATATCCTATAATTTCCAATCTTTCCATTCTCTTATATATGAGCAAGTAATCTTTTATTCTCTATAAATATTGTATAACCCATTGGCTGCTTTCTAGTAATCCATCCCAAGGTTAATCAAATATTTCCCTAGCATTTTAACAACGCACACAATATTTGAATTCATACATACTTGAGCATATATAAGACTCCCTACTATTAATACATTAGCGAATTTATTCATCTCTTTTTATTTAATATTGTACTTGGGGCACTGACTAAGACTAAACTTATCACTCTTAGCAAGAGGCATATATCCTGAAGGATACTCCTTCATGTTATATATACTAAGCACCTTATTTATATAGTTCTTTTGTGATAACCTAAGGATACATAGAGTGCAATCCTAATGTATCTAGATCTTTAATACAAGACATGTGTCCTCAAGATCTTTCATCTCAAAATTCCTTGATAGAAATCTCTTAATTTCATGTAATAAGCTTATATCGTTGCTTGCTAGCAATATGTCATTGATATATAAAATTAGAAAGATAAACTTACTCGTATTGAACTTGTGATAAATATTTATATATTCATCAACTGCATTCTCTTGAAATCCAAATAAGGTAATCACTTGATGAAACTTGTAATGCCATTAACGGGATGCTTGCTTAAAACTTAGATGGACTTCTTTAATTTATAAATTATATTCTTTGGATCTTCAGACACAAAATTTTCTGGCTATACCATATATGTCATTTTTTCAATATCACCATTGAGAAATGCAGTCTTTATGTTCATTTAATGTAACTTTAAATCAAAATTAGTTACAAGTGCCATGATAATTCTAAAAGAGTTTTTCGTTAATACTAAAGAGAAGTCTCTTTATAATTAATGCATTCATTTTGAGTGAAATCCTTGGCAACTAGACACACTTTATATCTTTTAATGTTCCTTTTTGAATCCTTCTTAGTCTTAAATATTTATTTGCAACCATATCCCAAACATAATTATCTTTCAAGGATTTAATCTCATTATCCATGGCCTCAATCCACTTATGAGAATTAGAACTTTGTTTGGCTTGACTGAAATTTATTGGATTATTTGTTAGTCTTATATCAAACTCATATTCTTGGAGACAGATGATATAATCATTTAAAATTACACTTCTCCTTTCTCTAATGGATCTTCTCAATGATACTTGTTCTTGAGGTTGTTGAGGATACTTTTTATGAACATGAGCAAATTCTTTATTTTGGATTGAGAGCTCTTGTACATTATCTTGCATTTCTAGATCTATATCTTGAATAATGTTTGAAAAATGAGTCTGATTATTTTCATTAGCAGTTGTAGAAATAGACTTAAATTCCTCTTAAAATACTATTTCTAACCTTATCCCCCTCCTCACAAAAAAAAAAAAAAAAGAAAAAAAAACTTAAGGGATTTACTTGAGGGATTATAAAACTTGAATCCCTTTGATTTTTTAAAGTATCCAACAAAATAGTATCTTACTTTCTTGAAGCCAGTTTTTTTTCATTAAGTCTGTATGGCCTAGTCTCAATTGGACAACTCTAAACATAAGTGCTAATATTAGGCTTTCTTGCCAGTCCATAACTTATACATAATTTTAGATACTGCTTTACTTAAAATTTTATTACGAATATAAACTGTAATATTTAATGTTTCTCTCCAAAGTAATTTAGGTAAAGAAGAATAACTAATCATACTTCTCACCATATTTTTAAATGTATGATTTCGTCTCTAAACAATACCATTCATGCTTAGTTTCCCAAGCATATATATTGTGGGACAATGCCTCACTCTTCTAGGAATTTTGTAAAAGGTTTTGGATGTTGTTCACCTGATATGTCATATCTCCTATAGTATTCATCACCACTGTCTGATTTGACAGTTTTTATTTTCTTAGCAAGTTGATTTTCAATTTTAACTTTGAAAATCTTAAACACGTTTAAAGATTGAGACTTCTCATAAATCAAGTAAAGGTATTCATAATGAGAATAGTCATCAATGAATATAATAAAATACTATTAGTTAATTTTCTATTGTTTGTCTATTTTTCCTTAATGTGCTCAATACAAACTTTAAAATCTATTAAATAAAGGAAATCAAGAATCCTATCTAACACAAGTCTCTCTTTAGAGATATATCCTAAATGCTTGTGCCATAATATGAAAGAATTCTTTTCAGTTAACTTTCACTTTGTACCATATTTATTAACATAAAGTGATTCATTAAAAGATGCATGAGTATCTAAATTATAAAGATTATTAATGAGATAACCAGTACCAACAAGATTTGAATTTTGATAAAAACTAAATTTATTGTTTTCGAATGAACAAGAATATCCTAATTTGCCCAAACTAGAAATATAAATAAAATTACCTCTAAATGACAACATATAATAAGTCTCATCTAAATTCAAATAAAAAATCAGTCTCTCACAATATTCTAAATAATCTTATAGCCTTTATAAAAGTTGTATTATCGTTTCACACATAGATGAATCTTTTAGTATCAATTGGCAGCTAACTCTTTAGACAACCTTGCATAAATACATTTATGTGAGTAGTTGTACCTGTATCTACCCACCAAGTGTATTTGAGTATAAAAATTAAATTAACTTCAGAACAAATAAAGTTTAGAAATGTACCTTTTTTAATACACCATATGATATACTTGAGACAATCATTTTTCATATTACTAGCCTTGTTACAAAAGAAATAAATAATAGTTATATCTTGTTTCTTTTGCACATTATAATGTGAAGTCCTTATTGTAGTTTTCTTTCTTTTATCCTTTTTTATTCTCTTATAGGTAACCTTATCTTGAGAAGTACTTGCTAAGTAAACACTTTCAGTCTTTTTTCACTTGAATTTGTCTTCTTCTAACACACAATATAAGCTCATTAAGAGTTCACCTATCTTTTTAGCTATTATAGCTCACCTTAAATTGACTATATTTTTTAGTAAGAGAAGTCAAAATCAAATGCATGAGCAAGTCATTTAACAACTCTAATTTTAATACATTTAGTTTGAAAGTGAGAGTAGACATCTGCATGATGTACTCTTTTATATTCTTTTTGCCATTATATCTCGTTGAAACAAGGTTAGCTAGTAGTATACGTATTTTAGCTTTTTTATTTTTGGTAAAACGTTATTCAATTTCCTCAAAACATTTTTTAATATTTTTCTTTTAAACAATAGTGACCCTAGATATTAGACATATACAATTAGAACAATCTCACTTATGCATTCATTTAAATTTAATCAAACATTACACAATGCATTCATTTTAAATACTATATTTATTAACACAAAATAAATTTCATATAAAAATATTTATAAATATCTTCAATATAATTTAGAGTAATACAAAACGAAATAAAAAGAAATTACACAAAGAAAGACATATCAATTTTACATTTTGTTACAAAAATGTAATATATTTCTGTTGAATTATTCAATTTAATTTTTTTAAGTCTCAAGTATATGTGTATTTGTTTTTCTAATATTATAGTTTAAATTTGGAAAGAATGATGAATCTCATATATAAGACAAATATTTTTATCCATTTATTAAATATTTAACTACAAAAATTAAAAAATATCCTAGTTGATTAAATTAAAAAAAACCTAAAAAATTAGTTATTTATGAAAAAATTTCATTGAATATTTTTCTTCTTGGAAGAAAATAAATAATAATAATAATAGTAAATAATATGTTGCTGTTATACTAGTCTTCCTTGAATTTTCCATTCTGACCCACAAGCAAGAATCCGATCTCATAGATCTTATCACAAAATGCCGACAACACGTTACCGTGTACAAATGAAACGTTGTCGTATGTATGATTTACCGTAACTCCTTTCTGTTCGCTCTGTTGTGTTGCCAGACTGCCAGTTGCCACTTGGGTGTGGTAGTACTAAATCTAAATACCTAGTTCAACTTCACAAGTTCAAAAATCAGAAATCAACAGTTCAATAAACGTGAATAGCTTCGAAGCTGCGTGAGCCCATTCTCCGCCTCCCTGGATCCAGAATAGATTCTTCGGTCTCGTACTCAACTCAAGCGACAAAGGTCTCTTCTATCCTTTCTCTCTTTCATTTCCCATCGAGAATAAATTTGATATTTCGTCGAATACATTGTAGATCGAGTCATTAATCTCTTCTTTCTATGGCTCCTTGAAAACATTTCCTATTTGCTTTTATCAGAAACCCTTCTGTAATTCTCAAAATCAAAAGGAATAGAAAATAGAAATGTCTAAGCAACCATACGCAACAAGCAGCCTTGTAGCTGGTTACGCTCTCTGTTCAAGCTTGCTTGCAATTATAAACAAATATGCCATTACCAAATTCAACTACCCGGGTCTTTTAACTGCCTTGCAGTACTTAACCTCTTCTCTAGGTGTCTGGGTTTTGGGCAAGTTTGGAATTTTACATCACGATCCCTTCACTTTTGATAATGCCAAGAAATTTTTACCCGCTGCTTTTGTTTTTTACCTTGCAATTTTCACAAACACAAATCTTTTGCGTCACGCCAATGTCGATACTTTCATAGTGTTTAGATCATTGACGCCCCTTTTGGTTGCCATCGCTGATACTGCTTTTAGACGTCAACCCTGGCCGTCCAAGCTTACATTTTTGTCCCTGTTGATTATTTTGGGCGGCGCTGTTGGGTATGTATCAACCGATTCAGCTTTCACTTTGGCTGCATATTCATGGGCATTTGCTTATCTGGTGACGATTACTACTGAGATGGTTTATATTAAACATATGGTCACTAATCTTGGATTGAACACTTGGGGTTTTGTCTTGTACAATAACTTGTTATCGTTGATGATGTCGCCGTTGTTTTGGTTTTTGACTGGTGAGCATGGTGAGGTGTTTGGTGCTTTGCGTGCAAGTACTGGGAACTGGTTTGAGGCTGAAACATTTGTTGCAGTTTCTCTGTCTTGTTTGTTTGGTTTGCTTATCAGTTTTTTTGGGTTTGCCGCAAGGAAGGCGATCTCTGCGACAGCATTTACTGTTACTGGTGTGGTTAATAAGTTACTTACAGTTGTGATCAATGTCTTGATTTGGGATAAGCATGCCACTCCATTTGGCTTGGTTTGCCTCCTCTTCACAATTGCAGGAGGTGTTCTTTACCAGCAGTCAGTTACTGGACCTAGCGGTCCTCCTGCACAGCGCGAGTTGACAGTGTCTAAACTGATCGATAGTGAGAATCCTGTTGATGATTTTGGGGAAGAAGACCAAGGGAAGAGCTTACCTGGTAAGCTGGCTTCTGTATGAGAATTTTTGTTTTCCTTTTGTGTATGTCTTTAGCTATTTGAAGTAGATTTGAAGAAGCTGATTCAGATGTAAGAAATTTTATATCTAGTATTAGCAATTCCACAATTCAAATATCATTCCTATATGGTATCTTCGCAAATTTTCTCTTGAAGTTGAATTCTGTACGCACTTGCTATATATGTTTGAAAATTGATCATATATGATTTTTTTGGGATCTTTTGCAATATTTTGGTGTTCATATACACTGCTTCCATGAAACATTTGTTGTTTATTTTGTGCATTTGACAATGATTTCACTGGATCAAGGTTTTTGATTTTTAGTTACAACAACCAAACTGTTGTGCAGTGTAACCAGTTTTGTGCATAGCAAATTCTAAAGAATGCCATATACTAATATGTAAGAATGTGGAGGATGATTTACCATTACCTACCTTTTATGAGAACAGGGTGTTGCCTTGCATCTCAGGGATGCAGCTGCATGTATTAATCATACTAATGAGGTTAGAATTAAATAAAATTTGTTGTCTTCTTCTGCCACAAAGTTGTAATTTCCATTCTGTTTTTCCAGATACAGTTTCTCCAATCCCTTGTGTCTATTTACCACTGTTAAAACATTTAACAGATCAAAGTTTGATTTGTTTTCTTCGTAATCACAGTTCTTAAGTGAAGAAGAGCATCTCAAATAAGTGCTTGATCTATTGGTTTGGCATAGAGCTGGTGTTGCAGTGTGACGCAAACTCACCCGTAGTGAACTTCTAACCCCTTTGGGGTAGATAGGTGCTCAGCAAATAACTCTCTATACTTTGATCATCATTCACAATCAATTTAAGTAACTGGTATCATGTGTGGATGGTATCAGCCTCGCTGCTTCTCTTTTTGTATTGGTTAGGATGATTGACAATTGCTAACATCAGATTCTGGGAAGATATGAGGTGATTAGTAGAAGGCAGCTAGCAGAACCTACTGTCAAATACTTAACGACATGATAATCAGTCATTTTTGCTTATTTCAAGTTTAGGAATTGGATGCACTCACCGCTTCACTACAGATACTATATGCTTTCCCACTTATCTGTTTTACCATGAACATATGCGTGTGAGTTTGGCAGCAGTGGCCCTGTTGGAAGACTTAAAGAGTTTATTTGGTACAGAGGTACTTTTATTTAATTTTGAAAACACACTCTTTAACGTGTTTGATAAACACTATTTTCAATCTAGAGTATATCAAACACCCATTTACTTGCACTCTACAACACCACCATACTAAATGCGCCCATATACTCGGATGGATGTGGAAACTTGAGATCTTATGCCCAGACTATTTTGTAGCTGAAATTTCACATGTGCAGACAAACACAAACATGTGCACGTACCTTGACATGTTTATTGATTTCTTATTTGAATTTGTACTCTTTCTAATGTTATGAGATTGAGATTTTGTTGGAAATCTTCGTTTCACCTAGCGTACAAGTTTGTGTTATTCTTAGGTTGCAGATTCATCTTTCTTTAACATTCTCGGTTCATTTCAAAGCCCAAAGATTGAAGATTAAGAGGAATGGAGTACTGTGAAGAAAATCAAGTTGTGTTAATATACAGCTGAATGCATGAAATTGTGAAAACTTCCTGATGTAGAATTTAAGTCTCACAGCACCATAAGTCTCTGCATGAACAACATCCATCTTTGAACTGGTGAAACCTGTTCCTATCCGTCACAATTTTTTCCCTATTGTAAACTCTGGATATGAAATTGGTTTGGAGTATAGCAATCATTGCACACTTGAAGATTCTTCACTATTCGAATTGGAACCCCGGGGCTAGTATTTATAAGCCCAAATCAGTCGCCAGCTTCAGGCTATGGAGGTCAAGTCCAGTCTCGTTTTCCTCTTCTTCCGTGTCAAACAACACTTTGTGATATGTATGGAACATAACCATCTTTCTTTAATCAGCTTATCATGCCATCCAGCGTTTCATAAATCTCCGAGGATTTGGGGTGCAATGAATCGCCCTTCACAAATTCATGGACACCACCGTCAACCTCAATCAAACTGCAGCCAGGGGACTTCTTTATGTTTCTTTCTACCATAAGTTATCGAATTCTTTAGCCTTCTCCCACTTTCTGGACGAGCTATATATGTTTGATAAAATAACATATGACCCACCATTGTCTGGGTAAAGCTCCAAAAGTTGTTGAGCTGCTCTTTATGCGGCTTCAAGATTGCCGTGGATTATGCAGGCACCAAAAAGCCCTCCCAGAACAAAACGATCCGGATTCATTGGCACGCTCCTTGACAACTCTCAGCTTCAGCTATACGACCAGCTCCCATAATACATTGACTAAACAGACGTAGTGTTCAATGCTAGGCTGAATGGACGAGCTATGTATGTTTGATAAAATAACATATGACCCACCATTGTCTGGGTAAAGCTCCAAAAGTTGTTGAGCTGCTCTTTCTGCGGCTTCAAGATTGCCGTGGATTATGCAGGCACCAAAAAGCCCTCCCAGAACAAAACGATCCGGATTCATTGGCACGCTCCTTGACAACTCTCAGCTTCAGCTATACGACCAGCTCCCATAATACATTGACTAAACAGACGTACTGTTCAATGCTAGGCTGAATGCCGTATTTCTCAGACATGGAATTGAAATGAGAAATCCCTTCATACACTAGTCCAGCATGACTGCAGGCAACCATAACTCCAACAAAGGTAATTGCATCTGGTTTCACCCATCTAATCTGCATCTCATCGAAGTACTCCAAAGCGTCACCTCCTTGTACAGTGTCCACACATCGCAAGACTGACAATCAAGGCTGTCTAAGTCATTACATCTTTCCCTGGCAGTTCTTCAAATACTCTTAACGCATCCACTATTCTCTCACCTTTTGTATACACGTCAACAAGCGCAGTTCCCAAGGCAAAATCCACCTCAATATTCTGCTTGATGATATAGGCGTGCAACCACATTCCAAGCTCAAGGGCACCCTAAACGGGTACAAGCAAGCAACAAACTCACCATCGTCACTTCATCCCCTTTAAGACCATTAGGCTGCAACTGACGAAAGAGTGGTGAAGCTTCCTCGCATTTACTGTCTTCAACATATCCCTTAATCAAGATGTTCCAGCAAAACAAGTTCTTCTCAGGCGTCCTCTCAAATAAATCCGTGGCGAGTGAGGTGCAGCCACACTTGCAGTAAGCATCCATAAGAGTTGATTTGAGCAATGTGTGAGACCAAAAACCATTTTCATCAACACGCGTGCGCTCGCTTTACAGTTCCCGAGTCCCTCGCTCTTGTACATGCAGACAATAATTAAACCGAGCAACCTCATTTGGTTCCATATTTTCACTTTCCATTCTCTCAAAAATCTTGATAGCTTCAATGGGTTGATTCCATTGCACGTAAACACCAATAATTGTAGCCCAAGAAACAACAATTTTATCATCCATTTTGAAGAACAATCTTTCAGCTGAAACCAAACACCCGCAATTCGAATACATAGTCATCAAAGTGTTCTGTATGTAAGAATCCGAAACCAAACCAAACTTTTTAGCATGACAATGTAGCTGTTTTCCAACAGACAAATCAGCATATAATTTAAACAACGTAGGAAACGTGAACCTCTCCGGAATCAGGCTTGAATAATCATTTGATGATTTTTTTTTAAAAAAAATAAGTGACTCATGTTACAAATTTTTATTTGTGTAGCCTCGAATAATAGAATACAACAATAGGTGGTGGGATTAGAAATTTGGGAGAAGACAAGACGGAATAATAGAGACTTCCAGAATCTTGGAGTGCAGAAAAGGCAACGATTTTGCTGGCTGTGTAGGGATCGAAAAATAGGCATGTCCTGAGCATTTGAGCATGAATTTGCTTCAGCTCCGACATTGTGGAACATTTTTATAGTAAAACAAGAGATGGGTATTGTTGAACTTGGCTGCTTATGTTAATTTTTTTATTGTTGCTCTTGTTGTTAAAGTTTCTAAAGAGAGAATTGCCTGAATATAAGGCTGGTGTACGACGTCCAGTTTTTTTTTTTAAGTTTTGGATAAGTTTCGGAATGGCTCTGAGCCTAGGAAAACAAATCGGCACATGTCTTGTGAGTAAGAGCAATTTTGTACATTTAATTGTCAAAGGCATGTGAATTGATAAGACTAATTAAACTTTAGATTTTAAGGAGAAAATTAATAGTTGGAGTCTTGGTACTTGAAAGCATATGGGGACAGATAAAAGACCTTGATGGCCGGCTGATCCCATTAAAAGCCAGTTGCAAAGGTCTAGCAATAGGTCGAGGTCGCCCTCGCCCTCGCCCTCGCCCTCACTCTCATCAGTCGCCATTGGACAAAATGACTCATGCCTCTCTATATTAATTACCACTAACTACTAATTAGTGCTCGCCTGCCTCAAACTACACTTTGGTAATGGACATTACTCATTAGACAAATTAAATACGTCAGCAACATTGAAAAAATATTCAAGTTTGTATTGTCCACCTTCTTCACCGTCCACTTCCACGACCATGACAACATGATTGGTTGGGACTTTTGTTTTTTAATCACATATCTTTACTTAATTATTGCATTTATAATACTAACTAACTCGTTAAAAAGCTTCCTAAAATCCTAATGCATCAACCTTATTTATATAATGGAAAGTCTAAGAACTGGATAATCCACAGAAATCGTTGACAAAATGGAAAATAATCATGAACCAAATTTGTCCAAAAATGCTATAGGCTTTTGGCTTCTCCCCTCAGAGCTCACACAAAACATACTCTTTCACCTAGCTTTACAAAAAATTATGGCCATGAAATTGGTCAATAAATTCATTGCTTATTATTGCGGATATCAAGTCATGTACTACAGTTTGACATTCTTATAGCATCAATTAAGTCACAGCCTTGATAATCTTTTTATTTTATGCGCAACGAAAAATCATAACTCACACCATAAGTAAGAGCATATAAGATCAACACACCAATAAAGATCAATAAAACAAACCAATCAACAAGACACAAGATATACGTGGTTCGACTCAAAATTGACTACGTCCACGGAGGATCCATGATCTAACTTTTTATTATTGATATAGATCACTAAATATCTTCTTACATCATCAATGATCCCACAAGACCCCTTAGTATCTCCCGTATAGACCTCTAAGTATCTACCTTTGATCACCATGACTCCTTAAGACATCTTAGTATCTCCTCATAAGAGATCTTCACAAGAAACACAAGAATAACCCGAGCATATAAGCCAAAAGGATCTATGGTATTTCTTTTGTTCACTTAAGAACCAAAAGAAAACACTCCCCAAAGGTTACACCCTAGTGCACCACGCACTTAGTGCCTACCTAACTCATCTATTCTCTCTTATGGTTACATCTTGAAACCTTAGATGTTTAATCTAAACCTTGTATTTAGAAGGGTTTATATAGTAAATAAAACACCCTTAAAAATTCTAAACTTAGTTGGAATAAGAGTTCTTACTTGTAGCAGTCTTAATTCCATTTAAAGAAGTCAATTAAGCCAAAACAGAAAATATCTTAAAGTTACAGCGTAAACAGTAACCGGTAAATAGTACCGTATGAACAGTGCCCCTACTCGCCGTGAATAGTATATACTTGACTTTATAATGACTTTACTCTTGATATTCATCTTAATTCTTACTCATACAAATTTGTTAAATCACCAAATTTCAACACTTATCTTATATCTGACAAAAGTTTTGTTCGTGAATGCAATTTAAGGTCGAAGTCAGCTACTTGGCTCTTCGTCTACAAGACGCGTTGGTGTCGAGATGCCATACTTCAGGGCTTCTCCGATCAATCAACTCGCTGGTTCAAGATTGTTATTGCTGATTTATTAAAAATTTAGTTTGCCAGGTGAAAATTTTTATTTTCTGATGGCTTGTGGGAATATTTTTTCTTTTTGTTTGCAACACTCGCCAGGTCGTTATTGCCGTTAATTTGGTCGGCAAGATAGTTAAAAAGATCCCTGCAAGCCCACTAGGTCCACGTGGCGAAGATTTGGGATGAAGTTGCTGGCAAGCTGGTCGGAACATTTTCGATTTTTGTTCGTTGAGCTAGTGGAGAACTGGCTTTTTTGTTCGAGTACAGCTCTGAGACTGAGACGTGGAAGTCCACTGAAGCAAATGAGATTGTGGGTAAAGGAGCGGATGATTGTATTTTCCTTAATGTGGTCAATGGACCTCATGAAAGCGTTGTGCTTGCCTTCGGATCACAAAGTAGTAATGAGCTGGTAATCCTACGGCCAAGATTTAATAGGGGGCAGCAATCGGCGGTTAGATTGGGAAGCATGACGGAACGGCAACACGTGTGCGGTGATGGGCATATGATGATCATAAGATCAAGCGCTATTGATAATGTGAATGCAAGAGTATAAGATCAAGCACTATTGATAATGTGAATGCAAGAGTAAGGAGGTTGAATGCTATAGAAATATGGGGGTTGAGCACAAATGTTTCACATTGGGGATACATTTCCAAAGTCCCAAGTGATATAATGAAGAAGATTAATAAACCTTATGGAGTTGTGATGGGATGCTTAGAGAAAGCGGATGGGATAATCAAGGTTGCATTAGTGTCTAATTTCGAGTGTGTATGGGAAATTATTTGGCTGCCTTATGATATAAGGAAGGATTATTGGACTTGGCTCCCACTCCCTGATTGCAAAATGACGGGCTTGAACATGGCCGGAATTGCCTTTTCTCGAAGCCTCACTCTCTCTTGAATCTTTATTTCAAAGAAATAATAAGAAAATTATTGAAGTTAGCCACTTGGTCTTACACTCTTACTGTCTTAGTAGTTAGTAGACTTAGTCCAATCCGGCCTATTCAAAATTGTAATTGGATTCAATTGGTGAACATCGTAATCATAAAGGCACAATGGCATATGGAATGCGTGCTATTCTCATGCAACATTTTTTTAGGTTCTGACAATGACATAATATCAAAGTAAACTTTCTTTTTTATTATTATTTTACTTTTGAAGTCCGCTGTGGTTGTTTTAAACCAAAATTAATGAAATCCCGATGTTTGCGTGACAAAATTGAGTGTATTCATGTGGTGTACGCAATCTATTTCATTTCATGTTGTTTGCGCGTAAAAATTTGATCGATTAGATTTGTATATGACTAATGTTTTGTTAGAAATAATACTTTTTCAAATTTACAGAGAATTAAAGTTTTAATTTTGTTGAATAAAATAAAGTTGAATTTAACTTAAATCAAGTAAGACTTGAAATAAATTGTATTGTGAAGATAGCAAGCATACCGTAAAAAATCCAATTAGGCCTATTATATAATTTTGAATCGGTGTCATTAATGTCCCGTGTAAACTTATGAAAAGTTATTTTACTGAGACTTACATCCTAATAAAACTATCCTTTCACTCTTCATGTTCAAAATCGACGCAAGTTCACTTTCTAAAAGCCAATCACTATATGAATTCATATAGAGAAAAGTCGGCTTTATTGTACCTCCCCTAGATTATATGCGAAAGTTTGCTTAATGCGGAAATCTTAGGAATCATAGACGAAAAGTCGGTTTAACCGGAAAATGTTAAGTGAAAGTCGGGTTAGCAAAGAATTCATAAGAGAAAATCAACTTAGCAAGGTAATGTTTAAATAAATGATTACTTTTATATAAAATCGATAAGCTATGCCACTGACTGCCATATTTGACTTAATATTTGGATCTTTCAAAGGCTGACTTTTCTCACTCATTAAGCCATGCAAATGACTTTCAAAAGCTGATTTACCATGGCCAATTTCTATCATGGCCTACTTATTATGATCGATTTCAAAACCATGCAAATTTCAAACCTTTACTTGTCATGGCCGACTTATGAATGGAAAACTACTTGAAATAATAAGCATTTCATTTTTTATAAGCATCTCACCTATAATAACTTACATAAGCAAGTTTGACTTTCCAATTTCCAAATTCAATTTATGCATAACTTACCATGGCCGATTTCCACATGAATTATGATGCCCGTACAATTATCTTTCAAAAGGCCAACTTAACACTTTAATTTTACTTCTTACACACTGACTTTATTTATTTTCCAATTTCAATCCAATCACCCATCTTATCATGGCCGATTTCCATTCATCCGAATTTTAAACTTTTATCAAGGCCGATTTTACTCTATTTTTATCATCATGGCCGAATGATTTGAAAAATGGCCGAGTTATTATGATCGATTTATTATGGCCGAATGATTTTCAAATCATGCAAAAATGCTTTCTTTCCTTTTGTTTTTCTTTTTGAAGGCCTTCTTACCTTCATTACTTCTAATTTCAAAGCATGCAACTATAATGGCCAAATTATTTTATACATGGTCGACTTATTTTTTTCTATCAAGGTTGACTTGTCTTACTCTCTTCTTAACATCGCCAACTCATCAAAATGATTTGCTTTGATTTTGATTTTTTTTTTTTAAAACTATAGACTATTGATTCAGTTTTGTGTAGTAATCTTAGGAATTTATGGAAAAAAATCGGCTTTGTTAATGATGACCATGAGAGAAAATCGACTTCATGGGGGCATCCCTTAGGAGTTATATGGAATCAGCTTATATGCACACAATTTTTTCATCCGACTACTATTTTTGATCTAAGACTAAAAAATTAACTTGTCTATTCTTTCTCAAATGGTTGGTCGGTATACTTTTAGATTACCATTAATAATCATTGAATGTTGAACTCCTTCAAAATCGATTAGCAGACATGCCTCATTGCCTATAATTTGGCGACTTTAAATTGTCTTCTCAATTCAAATCTTTGTGTGCACTTAATGTAAATTGACCTTGGCTCATTCTTTGTTCCTAAATTGTGTTGAGATTTGTGCTCACATATCATCATAAATTATATGAATATTTAATTTTGTAATCTTTATAAAATATATATTTTATTAAATCACTAATTATATTAATTAAATGATACAATACTTATAACACTACAAATATTATATAATTTAAAGAAGTTCAGATCTGGTCTAAAGGAGTTTAGATCAGCGCTAAAAGTTAACATCCCTGAGAATTATAAATGCTAAATAGTTAATAAGTTATAATAATCAGTGTTTACGCTCAAAATGTAATGCGGCTATCGCAGTATAGATTGAGGTGTCGATCCCACGAAAAAGCTTTTGATGTAATGTCTAATCCCTATTAGTAGTGTTGGCGCCTCGATTTCAGTATAGAGCAATAAAGACACCGTAAGGTTACCTTATTTTAACCCTATTAAAAATATTTCTTTTATGGTGCGAGTGAGAGATATTAGACCTAATTTGATAATTTCACACTTAATCGGAGCGTCGGACGACCCTAGAATATTTTTGAAAATTTTCACTATTGGCTTGGAAAAGAAAATTCTAATTTACTACATGAATTTTCATTTAAGGGTTATGTAAGGAACAAACATTTGTTGAGAAATACAATCCATATATTAGAGAATGAACCAATTAGAAGCAATCTCATGGATTGCCAAGTTAAAAATTCTAGTTAATTCCTTGGACTATTCTAACTAGATAGTTATAAAGGAACCAATTACATACTTAGTTCCAACCAATGGCAATTTAGAAATTTAGAGTAAGTGGAGGAGCAAATTGGTCAATTGATGGATAACTATATATATGGTAGAAGTGTGTAGAAATTTCAAGTGATCAAAAAGCGAACACTTAGAGTAAAAGAGAGCAAATTCGAGCTAGAAGAGTGATGCTGCTACAGTGACCTTTCAAGTTTTTTTTTCAAGATTTTTCATGTGTAATCAAGCTACAATAAGGTCACATATCAGTACCTAAGCTCAATTGAAGCCTCTATCCGTGAAAATCAAAGAAAAGGAGGTAAGAAAAGCATTGTTTTATGAGATTTATAAGTGAACTCTTAAGATTGCTTCAATTAATGTTCTTGGTTTAGATTGAGTTGAATTTTAGTATAGAGCTTAAAGGAGTCATCAATTTGAAGAAATTTGCAAGGTAAGAATTAGGGTTTTAGGTGAGTTGAATGTAGAGACGTTAATTGGTTGTAATTAGGGTATTAGAATGAAATTGGTTTGATTTTAATGTAATTGGAACAAGAAATTGAGGAAAGAAATGTGTTGGAACATAGGGTAAAATTCTACCACTTTAGGGAAGTTGGAGATTAAGTGGTGTTTTGATTGAGTTGTTGTGTGTAAATGGTGTCTTTATATATATTGAATGTATATGGTTGATGGAAAAACTAAAAATAAAGAAAATGGGACATAATTGTCCATTTTGAAAAGGTGAAGGGCAATTATGTCCAACCAAGTTATTAGGCGTTTAAAAATTTTCAGGGTGTCGGATGGTAAATTAGATAAAATTGAATGGCTCCATAAATAAAAATCGAAAAGTAGTATCCATCTGGGTTTTGTATTCCGATTAGGGCGTTTAATAGTTAAATAAGATTCTAGCATTCGATTTAGTTCTAAATGTCATTTACGGCGCATAGGTGAAGAAAATCGAGAGTTGTAATGGGAGCAAAAATTTGGAGCGAAATTGATCGCGGAGCGGTTGTGAGTGAAAATCTGCCATTTCTTTTATTTTTTGTTTATTATGTTTCCGCATAATAAAAATGTACGTTTTATGAGCTTTCAATGCATAAACATGATTTATGATCTTGATATATATCCGTAGATATGCTTTTACATGTTCGGATTAAGAAATAGTTTTAAATTACTGCATCCGTTTTAAAGGCCATTAGTACCCTCAGATTATAGTGGTGGTGATTATATCAGACTCGGTCGGTATATCCCGTAAACATGGGCAGGTCATGGGGGGTGTGTCACTAACTCTGAGAAGTCGGGGTGTTGAGTCATGTGAGTTGCTCTATGTGTACGGGGTATTGTCTTGCTATATGTATGCGATGTAGGATTCCACTGCATAACCAGTGAGATGTCTTGAGATGTCACTGTGAGTGTTGCTAGTTGAGATGTCCCGTGACCTACTCACGTGTGTGGTGCTAGTTGAGTCGCTGCGTGAGTATAGAGCTTTAGGGTTACCATTAGTACAGTTTAGAAAGAAAATGGTCGAGCGGAGACTTTACTAGTTTTTGATCTACCGATAGTATTTTATGCATTTATATGCACAGGACAGTTATTGTGTTATATAGATTTTGGATATTGTTTTCCAAAGATGTAGATAAAACCCGCTTGACAAGATTTCATCAGCATATGATGTTAGAAACTGTTTTACAGCTTTACATCAGTTTTAGAAGCATGATTTATGCTTGTACTTAGAATTTATTATCTATGCATAATATTATTTTATTTTAAATCTTAACTGCACTCACTGAGCTCCTTTAGCTCACTCATTTGTTGTTTTATATTTTCTAAACCCCATTCCTAGGTGCAGGTCTCGGTACGCAAGCTGCTAATTCTCTTATTGCTGAGTAGTGGGTCAAATCTGAAGATCATTTTTATATATGTAAATGTGCTAAATAGCACCCTTTGCTTTTTGTATAATAGTTGTAGGCATGTATATTTGTATGTATGTTTTGAACCAACAAGAAGAGATTTCGATATGATGATGATCGTTTTTACTTTTTATGAGTATGCTCATTTTGTGATTTAAATGAAACAATTAAGTTGTGTTGGATTTGATTTGGAAAGGACCGAAGGTCCAAATTGGTAGTATTAAGAAGTGTTTGAAATAAAAGTGAAATTTCTTTGCAGGTTTTATATAGATGTTTTGAAAAACAGGGGAAACTCTGCCCATTTTTTTAAAAACTTAAGATGTCATTTTCATATATATTACAAAATTTTCTCAATAATAGCAAGAACTAAAAAGGGGTTCGTCTTACGAAAAATTTTCAACTTATTCTGAGGAATTTCCATCGAGGTGCCCAGCAAGGCCGCTTGGACCTACAGTAGAGGGTATCGGGGCAGGTCCTGTCAGAGTGGTATTGGAGCATGATTTTTGAAGTTTTTAGATAAAAAGTTCATTTTTAGAATGAGATTCTTGAAGTGTATGCATATTTTTCTAAGTTTAGTAAATTGAATTCTATGCATTTGATAAATCTTTTGCATCATTAAATTTACAAAAAAATATGCATTGTCGAGGAGGCCCACGTACTAGGATAACAGTTACGGAGGCTCTTGCATCTGAAGAAGAGTAGGGGAGTGAGTTGGTAAATGTTCCTACGCCTCAGACCCTTCCTGAGTTGTCTTAACCTGTTGAGCTAGAGGGTGGAAACATGAATATAGCTTAGATGGCCCAGATACTAGCAGCAACGATCCAACAGCCGAGAGAGACTGGAGTGTCCATTAAGCGCTCCAAGAAATCAGACGTTAAGTCATATGATGGTACCAAAGACCCCGAGAGAGCCCTATCCTGGTTAGAGGACAATGAAGAAAAATTTCAGGTTCTGGGATGTACTGAAGAACAGATGGTGGTATACTCTGTATTTCTATTAAAGGAAGAGCGAAGGATTGGTGGAAGGTCTTGCAAATGAGGAATGCCGATGGGGTATCTTGGGCACTTTTTAAAGAGAAATTTTTGAATACGTTCTACTCCAAAAGTTATAAAAATGCGAATATAGAAGAGTTCTTCAAGCTGGAACAAGGCTCTCTCTTGGTGGCAGAGTACGAGAAGAAGTTTTCAGAGCTCCTCCGTGTCGTTCCCTTTATAGCTAATAATGAAGAGCAGAAGGCTAATTAGTTTGCAGTGAGTCTCAATCCTCGAATCCGAGCGTACGTGGTATCAGCAGCCCACACTCAGTATAGGGCATTGGTGGAAGTTGCAACTCGGGTTGAAAGAAGTATGGCGGCCATCCCTAAACCAAAACAGCAGGGCCAGAAAAGAAGTTGGTTAGTTGGTTCTCGAGGAGGACCTAGTAAATTCACACGAATATAGGAGAGATCTATATGGTCTAGCAGTCAGAAACTAAGCCAATGAGCTCCATCCAGCCAAGCTTTCGTTAAGTAATCATCGGCCGAATTCGGAAGCACTAAAGAGAGTTGAAAGAATTTTCTGGTATGTAATAAATGTGGCAAGGCCCACCTGGGGGATTGTAGGAAGGGGACTACCAGTTGTTATAAGTATAGTCAATAGGGCTACTACATGAGAGATTGCCCAAATGATGGAGCTAGCAGTAAGCCAGAAGATAGACCAGTAGCTCCGAGACCAACTAGTGGTGGTCGAGGACAAATTTGAAGAGGTCCCCAATTCAGAAAGTCGAGCGACTCGAGCCAGCCTAATAGGAGAACCGGTTAAGGAGGATCATCTGGAGGACCGCAAGGCGGACCTCATACCAAGGCTATGGTATTTGCAGTGACCCACCAGGAGGCGGATGCGACCCCCAGAAGTTGTGACAGGTACGATGTCAATTTTTGATCGAGATGCTTATGTACTGATAGATCCTGGAGCGACCCATTCTTTTATTTCTATAGAGTTTGCTGCAAATGCTAGTATAACACCTCAGTTATTAGATTGTGCAACAATAATGTCTCTTCCTACAAGAGACTTCATTATAGCAGAAAGAGTGTATAGGGCTATTGAAAGCTAAGAGTTTATGGCGGATTTGATAGTGCTGGCCATCAGTGAGTTTGATGTGATTTTAGAGATGGATTGGTTGTCTAAATATCGAGCCTCAGTGGATTGCTTCTAGAAAGAAGTCAAATTATGTAGCCCAGGCGGAACGGAAGTTATTTTTTGTGGGATGCAAAAATCACTTTCCGTCAGTATGGTGTCGGTAATGAGGGCAAGAAAGTTGCTTCGGAAGTCATGTCAGGGGTACTTAGTCTATGCAATAGACGTAAGAGATGGTGGAATGAAATTAAAGGATATTCCAGTGGTTAGAGAGTTTTCGGATGTATTCCCAAAAGATTTTCTGGGTTTGCCTCCAGATAGAGAGATAGAGTTTAAAATAAAAGTAGCCCCTGAAACGCAATCAATTTCTAAAGCCCCCTACAGAATGGCTCCTTCAGAATTGAAAAAACTAAAGGTTCGACTAGAAGAGTTGGTGAATAAAGGTTTCATCAGACCGAGTACTTCTCCTTGGAGGGCACCAGTTTTGTTTGTAAAGAAAAAAGACGGAAGTATGAGATTATGCATTGATTACAAGGAATTGAATAAAGTAACGATGCGTAATCAATATCCACTTTCAAGAATTGATGATTTGTTTGATCAGCTACAGTGAGCCAGAGTATTTTTCAAGATAGATCTAAGGTCAGACTATCATCAACTGAAGATCCGGGAGGAAGATGTTCCTAAGACGGCCTTTAAGACTCGATATAGGCATTATGAATTCTTGATTATGCCTTTTGGGCTGACTAATGCCCCAGTTGCTTTTATAGATCTCATGAATAGAGTTTTTCGATCCTATTTAGATCGGTTTGTGATAGTATTTATTGATGATAAACTGGTTTATTCAAGTAGTGAGGAAGAGTATGCAGAACATCTGAGGATTATTTTGCAAACTTGAAAGGAGCATTGGTTATATGCCAAACTCAGTAAATGTCAGTTCTGGCTAGATAGGGTTGTATTTTTGGGGCATGTAATCTCTGCAGAATGGGTAATAGTAGATCCCCAGAAGATTGAAGTAATAGTGAATTGGAGACAGCCCACGAATGTGACAGAGGTCCATAGTTTCTTGGGTTTGGTTGAGTATTATAGGAAGTTTGTAGAGGATTCTCAAAGATAGTCGTTCCTCTAACTAAACTAACCCAAAAAGAAGAGATGTTTGTATGGTCGAAAGTGTACCAACAGAGTTTCGAAGAGCTAAAGCGAAGGTTGACTTCGGCCCTAGGGCTTACACTTCCGTCGGGGAATAACGGATTTATCATATATTGTGAGCTTCCAGGCAGGGTCTAGGTTGTGTGCTGATGCAAAAAGAGAAAGTAATAGCCTATACGTCCAGACAATTAAAAAAGCATGAACAAAATTATCCTACACATGATCTAGAACTAGCTGCAGTAGTTTTTGCTTTAAGAATTTAGAGGCATTATTTGTATGGGATTCCTTGTAAGATCTTTACGGATCATAAGAGCCTGCAGTACTTATTCACCCAGAAAGAATTGAATATAAGGCAGAGAAGGTAGCTAGAGCTTATTAAAGATTATGAGTGCACCCTAGAGTACTATCTGGGAAAAGTTAATGTGGTAGCAGATGCTCTTAGCAGAAAGCCTATCGGTTCATAGCTTACTTGAAGGTCGCATATCTATCAATGATGATAAAATTGAGATCGTTTGTGTAAAATTAGAATTGTCAGATTCGGGAGCACTATTAGCCACATTTTAGGTCCGTCCAATACTGGTTGATCAGATCAGAGAACTATAGACTCAAGATCCACAAGTAGTTAAATTAAAAGGGTGAAATTGAGTCTAGGCAGCGGAAGGATCTTTCAGTGACCAAGGATGGTGTAGTAACCTTGGGTCAGAGGTTATGTGTTCCGGATGTAAATGAATTAAGAAGAGAGATTATGGAAGAAGCTCATTCTTCTGCACATACTATGCATCCGAAGAGCACAAAGATGTACCGTACCTTAAAAGAGCACTACTGGTGGAAGGGCATAAAGAAAGATATAGCTAAATTTGTCTCGAGATGCCTAACTTGCCAGCAAGTAAAGTCTGAGCATCAGAAACCTACAGGGCTCTTGCAACCCCTTTCGATTTCGGAGTGAAAATGGGAGAGAATAACGATAGACTTCGTGGTAGAACTTCCAAATAGTCAAAGAGGCAATGATGCAATATGGGTAATTGTTGATAGACTGACGAAATCTACCCATTAGAAGCAGTTATTCCTTAGATAAATTGGCCCAGTTGTATATAGATGAGGTAGTACGACCCATGTCATTCCAGTATCTACTGTGTCAGATAGGGATCCACGGTTCACTTCTCGATTTTTGCCCAGCTTACAGAAAGCTCTAGGCATAAAATTAAGTTTCAGTATGGCCTTTCATCTACAGACGGATGGTTAGTCTGAGCGGATAATTTAAACACTTGAAGATATGCTTAGAGCGTGTTATATAAAGTTTAAAGGGAGTTGGGATACTCATCTGCCACTAATGGAGTTCGTCTACAATAATAGCTACTAGATTAGCATCGAGATGGCACCATATGAAGTATTGTATGGAAGAAGGTAAAGAACTCCAGTTTATTGGGATGAGGTAGGTGAAAGGAAGCTGATCGGCCTAGAAATTGTCTATATTACTTCGGAAAAAGATTCAAGTTTTCAAGCAAAAATTGAAAATAGCTAATGATAGACAGAAAAGATATGCAAATAACACGAGAAGAGACTTGGAGTTTTAGATTGGTGATAAAGTTTTTCTGAAGATATCATCATGAAAGGGAGTACTAAGATTCAGAAAGCGAGAAAAGCTGAGTCCCCGATATATTAGGTCGTACGAGATAGTTGAAAGAGTTGGAGAGGTGGCATATTGTCTACGGTTACTCGAAGATCTAGCTAGAATCCATGACGTGTTTCACGTTTCCATGCTTCGCAAGTATTTAGCAAATCCTTCGTACATCCTAAGGGAACAGTTAGTAGAATTGAACGAGAACTTGACCTACGAAGAAAAGCCTGTGCAAATCCTAGACTAAAAAGAACAAGTGCTTCGTAATAAAAGCATTCCCTTAGTGAAGGTATTATGGATGAACCATGGAGTAGAAGAAGTCATGTGGGAACATGAAGATGAGATGCTAGTACAACATCCCAACCTCTTCAAGACAAGTATGATTTAAATTTCGAGGATGAAATATTTTTAAGGAGGGGTGAAATTGTAATATCCAATCCCTATTAGTAGTGTTGGCGCCTCGATTTCAGTATAGAGCAATAAATACACCGTAGGGTTACCCGATTTTAACCCTATTAAAAATATTTTTTTTATGGTGCACGTGAGAGATATTAGACCTAATTTAGTAATTTCACACTCGATCAGAGCGTCGGACGACCCTAGAATATTTTTGAAATTTTTCGTTATTGGCTTGAAAAAGAAATTTCTAATTTACTACATAAATTTTCATTTAAGGGCTATGTAAGGAACAAGCCTTTATTGAGAAATACAATCCATATATTAGAGAATGGACCAATTAGAAGTAATCTCATAGATTGCCAAGTTGAAAATTCTAGTTAGTTCCTTAGACTATTCTAACTAGATAGTTACAAAGGAACTAATTACATACTTAGTTTCCAACCAATAGCAATTTAGAAATTTAAAGTAAGTTGAGGAGAAAATTGGTCAATTGATGGATAACTATATGATGCGATAATTCTATATCGTAAAATTAAGTGCAAGTATTAAAGAGACTAAATAAGTCGGATGTCAAACCCACATGAATAATTTTTTCTTTTTAACCAATTACTAAAATTATTTCTTCCTAATAATTATTCAGAAAAATAAAAATTTAAGAATGAATGTAGAAAATATAAAAGTAAAAATACAATATAAAGAGAATTAGGTGATAGTAATATAGAGAGAACCTAGGATTAATACTATCGCTCAATATGCTTTCTAATAATTAATCTTTTAATAATTAATCTTCTAATATTTAACTCTCTTAGTCTTTGTTATTGATCAAGACACTAGTGTATTCACAAGCCTCTTCCAAGGTCATGCAAGTATATCTTAATTTACCAAATACTTATATTCCTATGGTACTTGTAATAAATTAAGATTCATTAAGATTAGGTCTTATTGATCATACATATCAATTAGGTATATTCTTATCCTAAATTGAAACTTGCATATGCAACATTGAATGTTACTCTACAATCATGCATCAAATTACCTAGGTCTAAATATTATGATTCCTCTTCCGAGTTTATCAACAATATTACGAACTCATTCACCATATATTGGTCAGATATATTGAAGCATTAAGATCAAGTAATTTGAATATCAAAGAACTAAGTTTATTAAATATTCAAAAGTTATGGTAATTAAGCACACATATTGAGTTCAAGTATTAACCCTAGAAAATAAATTTAACTCATGGCTATAAGAGGACAGTAGTAAAAATAACAATAAATTATGATACAATCAATAGCAAACTGATATAGACGTCAAATTGCTCTTGATTATGCTGCCTAAGATACTCTTGATGCCGAATAACGCCTTGAATCTCTCTCTAAAGTTGCTTCAATTAAACTCCTATTGCTCTCCAAGACTCATGCTCTGTATTCTTAGTGTTCTTGAATATGTCTTGAGTGCTCTTGGTTCGATTCTTAAAGGCTGGGAACGAGTGGCTTTTTATAGAGATTGATATGAGTTTGAAAATCTTAATTCTCGTCGGACTAGGATTCGCGCTACCGCTGGAGCACTATGTAGTTGTCGCTGGGGCGACACATGAAAAAGGCTTCACCGCTGGAGCGATGGGATGTTGGCACTGGCATATCGCTGGCGCGGTAACTATTTGGCGCCAGGGAGTCAGATGCGACTTAAACAAGTCATTTTTCTTATTTCGATCACTATTCCAGAGTTGGGGCGATAATTCTCGTGGCGCTAGGGAGCTAGACACATACTTTGAAAAGTTTACATTTTAGTCCTTTTTTTTTAAATTTCGTTCAAGTCCTATAAATAACAATAAAGAACATAAATAGCCATCTATTCTCATAAAACAATAAAATATCAAAATAAAAATATGAGAAAATATATGATAAATTTGCTTTTATGACTATATATATAGTAGAAGTGTATAGAAATTTCAAGTGATCAAAAAGCAAACACTTAAAGCAAATTCGAGCTAGAAGAGTGGTGCTGCTACAGTGACCTTTCAAGTTTTTTTTCATGATTTTTCATGTGTAATCAAGCTACAATAAGGTCACATATCAATTCTTAAGCTCAATTGAAGCCTCCATTAGTGAAAATCAAAGAAAAAAAAGTAAGAAAAGCATTATTTTGAGAGATTTATAAGTGAACTCTTAAGATTGCTTCAATTGATGTTCTTGTGTGTATTCTTAGTTTAGATTGAATTAAATTCTAGTGTGGAGCTTGAAAGAGTCATCAATTTGAAGAAACTGGCAAGGTAAGAATTAGGATTTTGGGTGATTTGAATGTAAAGACTTTAATTGGTCGTAATTAAGATATTAAAATGTAATTGGCTTGATTTTAGTGTAATTGGAACAAGAAATTGAGGAAAGAAATGTGTTGAAACCTATGGTGAAATTCTGCCACTTTAGGGAAGTTAGAGATTAAGTGGCGTTTTGATTGAGTTGTTGTGTGTAAATGGTGCCTTATATATATTGAATGCATATGGTTGATGGAAAAACCAAAAATGAAGAAAATGGGACATAATTATCTATTTTGAAAAGGTGAAGGGCAATTATATCCAACCAAGTTATAAGGCATTTAAAAATTTTCAAGGCGTTGGATGATAAATTAGATAAGATTAAATGGCTCAATAAATAAAAATCGAAAAGTAGTATCCATCTAGGCTTTGTATGCCGATTAGGGTGTTTAGTAGTTAAATGAGATTCTAGCGTTCGATTTGATTCTAAATGTTAGAGATAGGCTTCCCATTCAATTTTCTTATAAATTGGCAAATAGGGTATTTTAGAGTCAGAATCTCTAGACTATACTGTTGATGTTCATTTTTGAATTTATTTCATAAATTAAGAAATTCACATTGCACGAGCCCACATGGATGTGTCTCAAGAGTCAATAGGATATCATTCAAAGACTTCTTACTCAGTCCATCCTTAATGAACTGAATTTTGTCTTCTCAATTTCTAGATGCAAATACTAAATAAAGTCAACTCCGGTTATAATTCCATCGAGCACATTTATGATAGACTTGTAACCTCTTTGCTCGTCGCCTTCTGGCATAAGAGCTTATTTAAAGACCAGGCATATGAGAAACAAAACTATTTGCAGACTCACCAGATAATCGAACCTTGGCTTCAATTTACCAACAAAGATCCACATGGATATTACTCAACATCAATAGTCTTAGTCTTTCACACCATGCTTTGTAAATCTTAAGTACAGCATTTTGAGGTAATGAAGGAAAACGTTTTTTAAGGTTGGTAAGAATGTGATCCATTTTGAAAGAAAGAAAAGAGATGAATGCACAGTTTGAGGGACAGTTTTTAGGGAACTGAGAAACCGACTTTAATAGTCATAGAGTACCGTATCCGCTACTTGTCGGGAAATAAAATCACACTGAAGAAAAAAAGTAAATAAAGTAAAATAAAATGTGAAAGAAAATAAAAGTCAAAATAAAAAGTCAAAAGGTAAAATATAGATAAAATATAAAATATAGTACAGATAGATTGAACCTGATCAAGCATGATAAATAGAATCCACAAGAAGGATCTCGTCTACGTACATAGAGTGGTCTACCTTTTCCATATAACTTTTCAGCCGCTGTCCATTCACTTTAAAAGTTCGCCCATCAGTGGGGTCCTTGATTTCGATAGTACCGTTAGAAAAAAACGTGCCTTACCATAAATGGACCAGTCCATCAAGATCTCAACTTTCCAGGATGTAAATGCAATCGAGAATCATAAAGATAGACCCATTGATTTAGCTCGAAGTGTTTCCTTGAGATCTGTTTGTCATAAGCTGCTTTCATTTTAGCTTTGTAAATTCTAGAGTTGTCATATGCATCATTTTGTAGCTCTTCTATTTTTGACAATTGTAACTTTCTCTAAAGGCCTGCAGCACTCAAATCAAAGTTAAGGGCTTTGGCAGCCTAATAAGCTTTATGCTCTAGCTCAACAGGTAAATGGCAAGCTTTCCTATAAACAAGCCGGTATGGAGACATTCCTAAGATGGTTTTGTCTGCAGTGCGATACGCCCATAATGCATCAGAAATGCGTAGAGACCAATCTTTGTGATTTGGTTTAACCATCTTTTCCAAAATCTGTTTAACCTCTCTATTTGCTAGCTCGGCTTGTCCATTTGTCTATGGATAGTATACAGTGAAAACTTTGTGAAGAACATCATACCTGCGCATCAAAGCTTCAAAAGAATAGTTATAGAAATGTGTTCCTTGGTCACTAATGATGACACGTGGCGTACCGTACCTAGATAACATATTTTCTTTTAAGAATTTTACCATAATTGTATTATCATTAGTACGACAAGCTACAGCCTTCACCCATTTTGATATATAGTCAACAACTAGAAAGATGTAAAGGTAGCCAAAAGATGAGAAAAAAAAATCCATAAAATCAATACCCTAACAGTCAAATATCTCGATAACAAGAATAGGGTTAAGAGGCATCATATGTCTTCGAGATAAAGCACCTAACTTTTGACATCTTTCATAGGAACGATAAAAATTATTAGTGTCTTTGAACAAAGTGGGCCAGTAAAAACCACACTGTAAAATTTTCATAGCAGTCTTTTTCATAGAAAAATGACCACCACAAGTAGCACTATGGCAAACATTTAAAACACTAGAAACTTTACTTTCAGGAATGCAACGTCTCATAATTTGGTCAGGACAATATTTGAAAAGATATGGATCATCCCAATAAAAATTATATACCTCAACCAAGAACTTACGCTTATCTTATGCACTCCAGTTAGATGGAAGTTCACCACAAACCAAATAATTTACGATATGTGCATACTAAGATATTTGGCTTATAGTAAAAAGAAGTTCATCAGGAAAATCATCTCTAATAAGTGGCAAATCAGTGGAGTCAGTGAACTCAAGGCAAGATAGATGATCAGCAACAACATTTTTAACGCCTTTCTTGTCTTTGATGGTTAGATCAAATTCCTGCAAAAGAAGAATCCACCTAATTGAACAGGCTTTAGCATCCTTCTTAGAAAGAATGTACTTAAGGGCTGCGTGGTCAGTAAAAATAACAATAGGTGAACCAATCAAATAAGAACGAAATTTTTCTAAGACAAAAACAACAGCTAGTAGTTCTTTTTCAGTAATAGTGTAATTCATTTGAGCATCATTCAAAGTTCTACTAGCATAATAAACAGCAAAGGGGTTTTTCTCCTTACGTTGCCCAAGCACTATTTTTAAATCATAATTACTTGCATCACACATAATTTCAAATGGAAGGTTTCAATCTGGTGATTGCATGATGGGAACTGTAATGAGTTTGGCAATGAATGTTCGGAATGCCTCCTCACACTCTTGTGTCCATGTAAATTCTGCATCTTTTAGCAAAAGGTTACATATGTATATAAACCTTCTGTAAAAGCCAACGTGTCCAAGAAAAGATCAGACATCTTTTACTGTTTGGGGGTGTAGGTAATTTAGAGATTAATTCAATTTTGGCCTTGTCAACTTCTATCCCTCTTTTAGATACAATGTGGCCCTAAACGATTCCTGAAGATACTATGAAATAACATTTCTTCCAATTTAGCACAAGTCATTTTTCTTCACACCTACTCAAAATAGCTTTCAAGTTAATTAGGCATAAATCAAAAGAATTACCAAAAACAGTCAAATCATCCATATAAACTTTCATGCATTTTTCAACCATATCAAAGAAAATACTCAACATACAACGCTGAAAAGTAGCTGGTGCATTACATAATCCAAATGGCATTCTACGAAAAGCATAATTACCAAAAAGGCATGTAAAAGTGGTTTTTTCTTGGTCTTCTATAGCTATCCCAATATAGTAATATCCTGAATACCCATCAAAAGAACAATAAAAAAGGTCCAGCTACACATTCTAAAATTTGGTAGATAAAAGACAATGAAAAATAGTCAATGAAAAATAGTCTTTCCCAATGGCCATGTTTAATTTTCTATAATCAATACACATTCGCCAACCAATTACCACCCTAGTTGGAACATGTATCCCATTCTCATTTTTCACAACAGTAACCCCAGATTTCTTAGGAACTACTTGAGTTGAACTTACCCATTGACTATCAGAAATTGGATAGATTATACCTACATCTAATAGTTTCAAGACCTCTTTCTTCACTACTTCTTTCATTGTTGGGTTAAGTTTTCTTTGTGGGTCTTTACGAGGTTAGGTACTGACACGTCAAGAATATAGGAGTTATTCCCAAGTGCAGGATTGTCGAAGTAATAAATAACCCGATGAGAATGGGGTCGATCCACAGGGAAGTAGAATTAAAATTACAAATTATAAACACTTTAAAGATAATTAATGCAGTATAAGATGTTTGCAAATATTATTTCAATTAACCAATTCAAATAAAAAGCTAAGGTTAGGGGGATTCACTCTTGGCATAAGAAGTAAGAATATATTTAACTTTTTTTTTGTATAACTTAATTAGAATCCTCACACAAAGGAGGTTCCAACCGAAAAATATAGCAATTAAAGTTCATCATCATTTATATATTGATTAATATTTCTTTCTTTCAATTATTATACATCAAATCTTATAAATGGGTTCAAGTATTTATTATGCCAATCTTTATATTTGTCTACAATAAATCAAGACTCCCACTTTACAAGAAATGTTATATACACCAAATCTTGTAAATGGTTTCAAGAATTTATTGTGCCAAGTATTAAGTTTGTCAATAATAAATCAAGAATCACCACTTTAGAAGAAAGGGTATTAATTCTACAAACAAAATAAATACATCATATATACATTTGCATAACTTAAAAATGAAGCATTAAATTCATGAATAAATATTAAACATATCTTATTACCTTGCCAAGAGCTTCACCCTTTCACCTTAGCTTAAAGAAAATTATTTGGACATAATAAAACTAAAGAAAAAGAAAAGAAATGGAAGAAGAAATAACATGATTTAATAGTAAACAAAAGAAATAAATTTACAAAGAAATGGATACAAAGGACAAGTATTTTGAACTAAATTCTAACTTTCTAATTACATCCTTTAGGCATAAACAAGCCACCTATTTATAGAAAAACATGGATAAATCGAGACAAATTTAGAGGGAACCACTTGGTTGATGAAAGTTAAGAATGGTGGCAAAATAATTTACATTCATTATCACTAGGGCACCCACTTGATTATCCAATTGGAATTGATGTGATCCGAATTAGCTGTCACTTAAAACATCAACGTTGTAGATAAGTCTCTTATATTTCCAAATTGAGTGATCTTATACGTATTAGATACGTATTTCTGTAGTTATGGGCCAAATACTGATGAATGTTCAAACTGGGCCTGTATTGCAGATCAGTTATGGTCTAGGCCATTTTTCACCCTCTAAACACTCAAATTTCCAATACTTTATGAAATATAATATGTTAGCCCATTAAATCAGCTCTTCACAGGATTAAGAATCACCTCAATTGGATCTTTAAGTAGAAAGTTATGCCCATTTTTCCGAACCTACCATAAAATAGTTAAAAGATAATTAAGTACAATATTGTAAACATACTTAAGTTAAGAAAATTAAATACACTAGTAATACAAAAAAATTATGTAAAACTCTTATTAAATGTGTAATTTCTATTTTTCATCAGGTACATTCCTCTAAATAAATTCTATGGGAGTATATCAATAGATAAATATCTTTAATATCAGCTATGGTCCAACTTAGTGCAAACTTATGTTCTTTTAACAATTTTATCACTTTTTCCTCTTGTTCAGCACTAAGTTCAGAAGAAATGATGATAGGAAATGTATCACCTGGTCCCAAGAATGCGTGTTTCAAACCTTTGGGCAGTGGAGAAAGTTCAACTTGTGATGCCTCGAGGTTTGATGGTTTTGGTTTCTCCCTCTCTCGTGGCAACTCTTCACAGCGTGGCTACCAAAATTGAGTCCCTTTATCCTGTAAGTCAAAAATACTAAACACATCAATTGTTACATCAGGATAATACAATTCTTTAAAATTAACATTGAGAAGGTTTTTCAAAGAATTAGAGCCATGATTTTTATAAGCTTCCTCCGCTATAAGTATGTCTATCATATATAAATAATAGCATTCGTCTTCTTCTTGTGGTTGTTTGCCAATATTGAAAATGTTCACCTCAAGAGTCATATTCCCAAAAGATAATTTTATTAGACCATTTCTGTAATTAATAAGAGCGTTAGCAGTGGCAGAAAAAGTCTCCCCAAAATAAGAGGGATTTTTTACTCTATGTTAACAACAAAATGAGTATCTAAAACAAGAAAATCAACAGAGTAGTAAAATTTATCAATTTGCAACAAAATGTCTTCTATTATTCCCTGTGGTTTCTTGATTGATCGATCAGTTAATTGTAAGACTACAGATCTAGGTTTAATCTCACTAAATCACAATTGCAAGTAAATAGAATAGGCCATTAAATTTACACTTGCTGCTAAGTCCAACAAAGCTTGACCAAACTCATGTATCCCAATTTGGTAGGAGATTGTGGGATATCCTAGGTCTTTATACTTGGGTGGTGTCTTTTGTTCAATCACTGCACTTACCTATTCTGCCAAAAATGCAGTTTTCTTTATATGGTGTTTTCTTTTGATAGTGTATAAATCCTTGATGACTTTGGCATAAGTTGGAACCTACTTAATCACCTTGAATTTTTGATCTTAAATGTAACAAGAAAAGATTAATCTTAACTTATTTCAAATGTTTTAAAATCTTACCTTGAATTTTTGAATTTTTCCCAACTGGTCGAAAAGCTTGAGGAAAAGGCGCTGGGATTGAAAACTTATTTTCGGGCTCTTTTTCCACTCTGGCCTCTTTTTCAAGGGGGGTGTTTTTACTACTCGTAGATGTGTTAATTTCAGAAGTAGGCTCACTTACAATCTTACCACTTCGAGTAGTAATGACATTGACTTCTTTGAGATTTTGAGCATCAGAAGTAAAAGCTTGTTCTATGAATTGTCCTTTCGGATTGAATTGAGGTTGAGATGGAAACTTACCTCGCTCTTGTATAGTTAAGGCACTGGTCAGCTTTATAATTTGACTCTTAATTTCTTTGTTTTCATCTATCACCTACGCAAGAATTGTTTCAAATTTTTTATTAGTCTTACTTTGTGCTTTCATAAATGCTTGTAATGTATTCTCTAAAAGACTCCTAGTTGGTCGTGCATTATATTGAGGTGTAACATAAAACTTGGGTGCTTGTTGTTCTTGTTTCCAATGGCTGTTGGTTTTTTGGTCAAATTTTCAACTGAAGTTTGGGTAGTTTCTTCAGCTAAGATTATAGGTTTCAGAGTAGGGTGAATAAGGCTTCTTGTACATCCCTAGGGCATTACATTGTTCCTCATATATCCCTCTCATCTCACTATAAGTGAGGCAATCCTAAGCTAAGTGTTCCGCTCCTCCACAGACAAAACAGACATCGTGTGACTCAACCTTAGCAATCGTGTGTGTGACCATTCTATCTTTGATTTTCAAGGCCTCTAACTCCCTAGTTAAGACTTCTAATTGGGCTTTGAGGTTATTCTCTTCCTTAAGATGAAAAACACCACTGGGTCGTGACTTATTTGTGCTTTCAGTAATTCTAAGTCTAATCTCTGTATAGGCTTTTTTGGCTAAGTCATTAAGGAATTTTATAGCTTCCTCAGGATCTTTGTGAAGGAACTCCCGATTACACATCATCTCAACAAATTGGCGCTCTCTAATTATGAGTCCGTCATAAAAATAACTAACCAAACGCCAATTTTCATACCCACGGTGAGGGCACAGATTTAGTAACTCTTTAAACCTTCTCATGCTTGATATAAGGTTTCACTGTCCTTTTGGGAGAATGAAGATATTTGTCTTTTCAGGCCATTATTTTTGTGCTGTAGGAAGTATTTATTGAAAAATGCTTGGGTCATTTCTACCTAAGTTCCTATAGACCTCGGCCTCAAAAAGTATAGCCAACTCTTTACTTTGTCTTACAAAGAAAAAGGGAAACATTTAAGGCTAACAGTGTTTATGGCTTCAGGTTGGCTATGGAAGGTGACAATTACCTCTTCAAATTCCCTAACATGTACATAAGAATTTTCACTATCTAGACCATAAAAAGTGAGCAGAAGTTGTATCATTTCAAGTTTAAAATCTGAATGTGGTGTGTTAGGTTGAAATATAATGCACAATGGTGTGGCTGTGCGAGTAGGATGCAAGTAATCTTTTAGAGTCCTAACGGGGTTATCTTCATGTTGGCTCATTGTGTTGGAATTACAAGATAAATTAGATGGTGAATTCTCTTCCTTTACAAATTGTGGTGATGGTTCTAGTTCTACTTCTCTCATGAATCTTCCTCGTTTGTCTCTAAGTCACTGTATACATCCTAATAATTTTTTTTTTGTTTTTACTCTTTTTTTTTTTTGAAAGAAATGCTCAAGAAAAATTAAGAAGTAAAATAAAACCCAATAAGAAATAGACATGAGTTAGGTGGTAAAATCAACTATGAAATATAAATACAATAAATGAACAAAAGATAATAAACTGTAAAGTACGATAAAAAAATACAATAAATAAATAAAAGAAAAGAAAGTGCAATAAATAAAGGAAAGTAAAATACAAAGTACAATAAATAAAAAAGGTACGATAAATAAATAAAAAGGTATAATAAGTAAATAAATAAAAAGTTAGACAGTAGAACCGGCCATTAAAATAAAAAAAAAATACAACATATTGACTAAAGAAAATAAAATGCAATAAAAAAAATAATAAAGTAAAATAAAATAAAGTGCAATAAATAAATAAAGTACAATAAATTAACTAAAGTGTAATAAATAAATCAAGTGCAATAAAAAAAATAAACTAAGTTAGGCGATAGAACTAGCAATTAAAATGAAAATATAACAAATTAACTAAAGAAATAAAGTACAATAAATAAATAAAAGAAAATAAAGTGTGATAAATAAAATTAAAAAAAAAAGTGCGATAAATAAATAAAAGAAAATAAAGTGCGAAGCACAATAAATAAAAAAATGAAAATGAACTAAGTTAGGCGGTAAAACCAGCCATTAAAATAATATAAAATATATCAAATTAACTAAGAAAATAAAATAAAATAGGTGCTAGAACTAACTATAAACAATAAAATAAATTACAACAAATGAAAAAAACTAAGATTTTACAAAGAAAAAAAATGTACAAAGCTACCGCTTTAGTATTGATAAACACAACCGACTTTTGCTTAGTGTGCCTCTCCGGCAACAGTGCCAAATTTTGTTTACGCTCAAAATATAATGCGGCTATCGCAATATAAATTGAGGTGTCGATCCCACAAGGAAGCTTTTGGCAAAATAGGTGGTGAAGTAAAATATTAAAGCAGTAACAAAGAAGAAAATTAATTTATTTATTTAAGTGGATGAGATAGAATTGTCTATGAATTGAAAAAATATCTTATGATGATTTAAGGAAGACTTTGAGAATCACAATTATAATTTATAAATTTACTCTACACTTTGATTTAATGTTTATAACTCAATTGACAGTTTTACATCTAAACAATCAATTGGAAGATATGTAAAATATAGCACATTTGATAACACATGCATTTGATATGACTAAACTCTTTGGCAAATATTAACACAAATCATGTTCATTTATATAAGTTATCTAATATCGACAATATATCATTTTGATAATATTTCAGTAAAAGATTAACTTGAATATCAAACATTTATTGTCTTTACATGTTATCCAAGATCGACAATATATCAATCAACAATATTGCAGTAAAAGATTAACATATAAAACAATATAACCAATAACAATTATAATTCAACAAGAATCACATGAGAATTATAACCTCTAGATTATTGAAAATAAAATAGATAAGAGTTTAATCAAAACCAAACTTACAAACATTTGTAGCTCTTGACAACGAATCAAAGCATAGAAGTAGATTTATTACACATAAAAGTTCATCTCTTAGCCTTGCCAAGAACTCTAGACTAGATTACAATGCATGTTAATGAGAAGAAAATAAGAGAGAATTATCTAATATTGAAAACGTCCTAAGAGTGTCCTTATATAGGCAATGAATGGAAATGTGTTAAGTGTAACATCAATCTTCAATAATTTAGGCTAATAACTCGTTCACCCACTTGCAGCACATTTTCGATAATGTAAATGACCAATGTAACCTTTACAGCCGACATAAAAGTTGTAGCATTTTTTCTCTTCTTTCTATAGCCACTAGGTTCATGCAAATTAGATGAGTATCCAATGAGATATGGGCAAAATTCTAAAGATACATCAGATTTCGGTTAACAACCCTTTTACCCACTTGCAATACAATTTGGTCCATGATAACGGCTGACTTGGACTTTACCATCAACATAAGAGTTATGGATAATTAAGTCAATATTTCACAGCTTCAAGAATTATATTAATTGAGTACGTATTTTGTGAGATAAGATCCAAATACATGAGTTGGGTCAAGCTGAGCAAAAGTTGTAGCCCGATTGTATTGTATCTCAATTTTTGTCCAGTAACATGTTGAATTTGACTTTTCAAGTATTCTTCAAGTTTGTGTAAGATTAAGTCATGTTGCTCTAGATTCAAGAATTTCTTCATTTTGGTTTCTACATTGAGAGTTATCTTTATTTTACCTAAACCTGTGCAAATAACATTCATTAATCATAATTTAAGGAGAACACTTTATTTCAAGCTAAAAATACAAGAAAATGCTAAAATTAGTGATATTAAATGGTCACTGAATCTCTTAGTAAATATGCATTTTCATATGTTCATCAATAAGAAAATAAAAAGACTTAAAATCTTGTATGTAACAAGACAAAGACCTGAGAGTACACTAGTTATAATATAGTTGCAAAGAGTTGCAATAGGTGTTAAGATATGTTATTATGCATGTGTATTTGCAAACAAGATGTTCCTGGTTTGATCCACTGATACGTTGTCAATGGAACTCTTTGTCGTAGACCAGTGTATGACTATATCTGAATGGTCTGAATAATTATTCTTAGTTGATTATGGGCTTACTAAAATCTAGTATAGCATAGAGGTATTCAGTAAAGATTGGATACTGAACGGGCTCAACGAGAACCCTAATAGACATCCCATAAGCTGTCAATGGTAGGTCATCTTGAGTTAAGTAGTATACGTGGTGCTTTGACTTGAGTGCCATAGTGGACTTGTGCGTGATCCACCATGCTTTGGTTCCATGTATGTCAAAGACTTTTATGGTTTGACTGATATATGTCGCTGGGTATAGTTCGATGCTCATAGAGTTCGGTGTGTGAGGATATGGGATTCGTCAGTTCACAAGGGTGAGTTGTATATTCGAATACTCTGAGACTATATCTTAGAAAGACTTATGGTAATAAACAATAAACCGAAGAAAAGAGTTTCCTGCAGGGTTAAACAATATTGCAAAGATGTTTGCGAATATTATTATTCGAGATACGTGTCTGGAGATAGGTTCACTGATGAGGGTGTAGGAATTTGACGGTGATGACGTATATCCCTGCTCTTCTAGGATATAAATGATGGAATAATGATACGTATGTGCTATAACCTTAACTTGTATTATCTACTGTACTGATTTGTAATATCCATGACGTGTAGTGAGGCATTGATCACGGATTCATGAAATAGTTTCATTTGACAAATCGAGCATGGACCTAGAGAGTCCCATAATATAAAGTGTACTCATTGTGTATTGGGGCATTGTACCGAATTAAATAGTTCAAACCAGTAAATTCTAGCAGACTGGACATTTGCTTCAGTATCCCTTGGGATGTGCACGTGTTAAGACTTAAGTGTTAAGTACATTAATTAGTTAATAATAGTTATTGACCAATGGGATGATAACACATGGCACATTATAGGTCATTTATTATTTAACTTAGAAATTTTCAAAATGACCTTACTTGTTGGACAAGTAAAATCTTTATTTTATTCATAAAATTATTTTTTTGAATAAAATAATAATAATAATATTCAATATTATTTTTTATAAGTCAAACAATAATTTGTTAATATACTAATGCATGTGTTTCAATTTGTATTTAATAATGATTAAATAAATAATTAATGAAACAATAATGCATGATCATTTGAAATAGTAGGGCCGTGTAAATTGTAAAAAGGTGAAAGTGTTTTATCATTTTGGTTGCAAAATCCAGCCAAGTTTATCATATAATACACATGCCTTTTGATTTGTTTATTAATTATTTATTTTATAATTCAAAACCAAATGGACAAGCAATTGTAAACCATGCTTGTGGGCTATATGTTGTCTACTAAAAGGAAAGCAATTAAAATAAATAAAATAGCAAACTTACTTATTTTTAAGAGAGGAATTCGGTCACAGAAAAGAGAGAGAGAAGCTCTAATTTTTCTAAGTGTTGGGCATTGTTCAAAGAGTTGAACTTCTTCTTCTTCTTTTTCTAAGTGGTTAGCAATAACACATGAAACAATGAGTTAATTTTATTATTTAAAATATTAAAGTAGAATAAAATTATTCATTGTTGAGTTGTTATAATAAATAGCTCAAGTATTGAGTTATAATTAAAGAGTTAATCAAAATTAGTTTAAGTATTAAACTAAGGTTTAAAGTGTTAAACCCTTGCCGGATTAAGCTGTTATTCTAGCCTACCCAAACCCACCATTTTGGGTGCTAGAATAGATAACAAATGCATTTCAATACAGGAATTGTGGTTAATTAATTCAAAAGGCTTGCCAAGATAATTACTTAATTCTTGTTATTTCATTTATGTGATAATATGAAAATTTATTGTATTTATTACTTACAAAATTAGATTTTTGAACCTCCGCTGCTCATAAAATATATATGATGAATGATTATGTATTGATGAACACATCACCCACATGCATGTACTTTAGGTTAATCAACCCTTTTCAAATTGATCTCTCAAAATTGACTTTATGTTTGAGGATTTTGGTCATTTAACTTCAGTGTGGTTAATTTTACTTTCCCTAATTCGCGGTTAATATGAGGTTCTTGAGTCTCATCTTTATATACACATTCAGCTAAAGTCAATAGTTTAGACTCTTCTGTCTTATATTGAAAGGCTTTCTAAATGTCTATTTATGAAAAAATATATATAAAATGGATTGGCCTATCTTGACAGTTTATGGCCAAGCTAATTCTTTCCTCATAACCTGTATAAATTAATGGTTTTGTTATTTCTCTTATCCGATAGGTTGTATAAATATGTCAATGCAATTTGCTCATTCCCTGCAAAGGAATTTGAATTGGCATGAAGACCTATTAGGTTCTCATCTAAAAATCATCTGATGCATACGAGATGGAAAGGTCTTGTTGGAGTGGATCTAATTCTTCATAACAAGACATTGTAGTCACTTGGTACATTAACTATATAGAAAGGTTCTTCTCACTCAATGTGACCAATTTTTACCTTAGCAAATGTAAACCCATCCACAAGAGTTTTGTAACCCGTAAAATCGGTCATAATCACATTTGACAGCTCAAAATTGTCTTTGGACATTCCAAGTTTTTTCAATATCCGTTGAGGTAAAATATTCAGGCCAGACCTATTGTCAATGAGGATCTTCTTGCAAGGAACTCTATTGAGGTCGACTTTGACATAAAATGGCCAAATATGTTGGGTTATTTCTTCGAGGGGTTAAGAGAGGGTCAACAATGTCAACTTCTGGGATTCATCACTTGTGGCATTGCATATCTCAACCACATCTTCATCAAGGTTTGAAGCCTGTCTAAGCTTGGGTAGAAATGACTCTAATAGCATGACAACTGTGTTAACGACTTCTTTCTAAATTTCTTTTGACTCACTTGTCCCCTGGTCGACTTTGTCCTTGTTAATAAGTACCAAAACCTTCTTTGAATGTGAATGAGTCAACTTAGTATGTGGGTGACTTTCTAGTGCTCTATTACCATAGAGTTTTTTGTTCAAATTGTCAATCTTAGCCAAGGTTTTTCTTCAATGTCTTGGCTCTTCTTTCCATAATGCTAAATGGCTTCTCCCAAATGTTTTAGTTAATTGCATCTTTACATGCGTCTTTTTTGTGTCTTTGTTAGCTTAGGGGTGTATTTGTACGATGATAACTCCTCAGACGATCAAATACACTTTGTTTCAGAATGGTGTATTCCCACTGATCAACTTTGGTTGCCCTAAGTTTGAATGTTCTCCATGGTTAGTGTTGTCACGTTGATCTTGAAACAAACAGTCTTTGACCATTAGGACTTATGCAAATATTGTTTGGCACTTTAGGCAGACCAAAAATGCTTTCTTAGAAGTTGGCTTTTGTGTGATGATCCTCTATTTGTAGAAGGCATCTTTCGCAGTGACTTCTACATGAATTTTTATCCTTGGCTTATTAGAAGTCTATATTTAGGTTGAGGTTCCCTCTTTCAGTACCTTTCTTTTAGTAGAATGTACTATCACATTAATACCTGCAGTGGTTAGTTTCAATAATAAAGGCTTTCCCTTTAGAACTAAAAAAGTCAGCCTTTAGTAATTAACCAATAAATTTCATTTTTTAACACAATACAATTATTTTGTACTATGTCTCTAAGAGTTATGCCATTTATAATAATCCTTACCAACTCTTTGCTCAAGCGGCTAGATGATATGCCCTTTAGAAAGCTTGATGTACTTATTGATCGAATATTTTGTTGGCTTTTCTCAAATCAATTGAATACTTCTTAACTACCTGAGTATTTTTATTGAATTTCTTCATCTTTTGAGTGAAAGTTAGCTTTTTGAGGACATGACACTTGTATGAAGCTCCTTTTACTATCTCAGCTAGGCAGACTTCCTCATCTAAATCATTAGAGTCACTTTCTAACTCTATATGGATAGCAACTACATCAAGCTAATCCTTATAGTAAGCACATTTGGAGGACACCCTCTTCTAGTCCCTCTCTATCAGAAGCCTTTCATAACTGGCAATTCTAATGGCTAATTCATACAAATTCCTAAATTGGTGCCTCTCAAAGTCTTACTTCATTGCAAAGGACATACCCCTAACAACCATAGGTACGCAATCAGTGTCAGTGATTTGGGTTTGGCATTGCATCCTAAGCTTCCTAAAACAGACTATGTATTTGGATACTAATTCTCCAGGCTAGTTGGCATTGCTGTAGGACCTGAAAAGTAGTAGATTCCACTCGTTATGGTCACCTGAGAATACTGACCAATCCATACTATAGGTCGGCCTGATTGTAGTTTTTGTACCTACGTGGTTCAATAAGTTCTAGATTAAATAAGTTGGCCTTCCAATAAAGTTATGAGCTGAGTCTAATTTTTCCTCATGGCCTCTAAGTTCTTAATATGCTCCTACTAATGTTTTAATTATCCTTAATGAGCAGTTTGAAGACTGCAGCCATCTAACTTGTGAGTATATTACCCAATTATTGGTTTTCAAAGGATATTTAGAAACCAACCGCTGAGTGTCTGTCATAGAGAATGGCCTTATTGATGACAGGGTATCTCTTTGGATGTCATCGAGTTGTCAATTAAATGAATCGTCTTTGATATTGTGAACACCACTCATATTTTCATGATACAAAGCATTTAAAAGATCTTTGATAGGAGTGATGGTCAACTCTTCACCATTTTCTCGACGCACTGAAAGGTTCAACAAATGGACTTTTGGTAATCTTAGGATTTTTAATCATACTTCTAGTTGCTACTGACATATAAAATTCACCCCATCAAGTGTGGCAAAAAGATGCTCATGCGTAAAAATTTGATCACCTGGATTCATGTATTATCAATGTCCTGCTAGAAGTAACACTTCCTCAAATTCACGAAGAACTGAGGTTTTGGTTTTATCGAATAAGGTAAAGCCGAATTTGACTTACAGCGAGCGAGGCTTGAAATAAACATAGGCTGCAAAGATAGTGAGCGTATTGTAGAATCTAGGTTATTTGATAAGGAGAACAAGCGAGATTCAACAATAAGGCTATGGCAATTAACAAGCAAGAATCTGGGATGCTAGGTTGAAAAGAAGAAACAAGAACAAGCTAAATGAAAAGAAAAAATTGTATTATTGTATTAAATGAGTTAATGATAATTTAAAATGATTTAATCTGCCTTATATAAGCTCAAAAATTCTTATTCAATCATAACTCTACAAAGATAAAGATAAAGAATTCCAATCAAATAAAAATTTCTATTCTAATAGACACCTAATATAAGTCTAATATCCAACCGAGCCTGGACTAATACACAAAAAGAAAAGAACCCAAATTGGCCATTGTATAATTTTGGGTAGGTATCAATTTATGTACATAACCACATATATATGATATGTATATGGAATGTTTGTAATTTAATGATATTTCTTAATTTTCCCGATCTCGACCATTAACGTTTGGAGAAATTTTAATAATTAGAGCGTGTAAAACTGTAAGCTTAACTGAAGCAAGGTCTCAAATTTCTATGTTAGAGATGAATCATCATATAATAGGCAAATTAAAAAGTTCAAAGTTGTAATAACGTGATAATGTTAAATTAAAAAAAAAAAGAATAGGCCCACACTCATGCCCATACAATTGAGTTGAGTTACCTCTTAAATCTTGTTTGTCCTAAACACAATAAACATGAAGTATGATGAATATTCAATCTTCAATTTTCTTTCACTCCTAACTTAATTTTGCATGCTCTATCAAAATATAATTATAATTTAGAAATTGAATTCAAATAGAATCATTTTTTGTTTTTATTTCACCACTCATTACTTTTGTATTGTATACATGTTTGCCGAGGAAAATCATCCTTAGTACTCCATGAGATTAACGTTTACACTGACTTTCTTGTTTGGGTTTCATATGCCCTAATACCGCTATAGTTTGGTATTTACCATTTTAAGAACCTTATACGTGTGCGAAAGACTTAATTCACAAATAATCAAGAACATAAAAGATTTAACACACTAATAAAGATAAATAAATAAAATATAAGACACAAGATATACATGATTCAGCAAAATGCCTACGTCCTTGACGGATCCATGTGATAAACGTAAAATATATCTATTATTTTTACTCCCCTAACTTGATTAATTGCTCATTTTCATAAGAATATTAGACATTTTATATATTTTATTATTATTTTGTAGATTTGGAGTCGATGGACTAAATTGAGATGAAAATCTAAGGAAAATAAGGCAAAACATCGATTTGCTATAATACCGTCGCCCTAGTGACATTTCAACGCCCAAAGCTTTTCGCTCCAGTGGTAAACAGTATGTAGAATAGTAACTCGTGAACATTACTTGAAACAGTAACCATGAATAATGATCACGCTACAGTAAAAAAAGATATATAACTCTAATACTCCAATCAATCTTTATGTAAAGGCCTCTTATTTCAAACTTAAAGAACACACAACTTAGGGCTCTTAGAGCCACAACATATAGAAGAAAAAGAATTTTAAAGAGAGAGGGAGAATTCAAGAAAGTAAGAAATTATTTGCGAATATTTGGCGTATTAACCAACTGTGAATTGACGCCTATATTAGTTTATTTTTAGTTATATCATGTTTATTTTATTTTTTCAGCTATAATTCTCTTGTCTCTATGAGCTAAATTTATTTTCTATGGTTATCACTTAAACTCAATATGTGAGCTTAATTGTTTTGTTTTTTTATATTTATTTGAATGTAATTCTTTATTATTCAAATTATTTATTCTTAATGCTTCATAATATCTGATCAATATTGTGATTGAATTGGTAATACTTTGATAAACTCGAAAGAGGCATCGGTGTATTTAGACCTAGATAATTTGATGCATAATTATAGAATAACATTCAATGTTGTATATGCAAGTTTCGAATTAAGATAGGAATATACCTAATTGGTATATATGGTCAATAAAAATTATTCTTAATGAATCTTAATTTTACAAGTACTATAGGAATATAGGTATTTAATAAATTAAGATATAATTGCATGACAATATAAGAGACTTGTGAATACATTAGTGTCTTGATCAATAATAAGAATTAAGGGATATAATTATTAAAAAATTAAATCTTTAGAAAACATATTGAAGGATAGTAATTAACACTAGGCTTTTTCTATATTAATATCTTCTAGATTTATTTAAGTTGTATCTTCTGTATTGCTATCTTCTAGATTTATTTAAGTTGTGTCATTTATTTTCTGCATTTTTATTATTTGCAATTTGAAATTTTGATTTTTTTGAATAATTACTTGAAAGATACAATTTTAGTACTTTGTAGAAAATAAAAATTATCTTTGTGGGTTCGACATCTGAGTTTATAAGTTCATTTATTACTTGTTACGATATTGTATACTTGCGTTTGATTTTATGACATAGAAATATTACATCACTATGATCCAGCTATTTTTATTAATCAGAATACTAAGTATCTTCTAGATCACTACAATCTTACAAGATCTTTTAGTATCTTTCATACCTCATAAGAGATTTAACCTAAGGAATACAAGAATTGCTTGTGCTCTCTCCAAAGGATCTTTTAATGCTACTTTCGTTGACAAAAGAACAAAGACACCCTAGTTCACCATACACTTAGTATCTACGTAGTTCCTTTATTCTCTCTTATCTCTAAAGGTTTACAAGGGTTTATATAGTGCTTACAAAGTCTTTAGAAATTCTAAACCTAATTGTAATAAGAGTCCATGCATGTAGAAGTATAAACTCTCTTCCCAAAAAAAAAATCGAATATGAGAAAAAAATAAAAGTTAGCAAAATTGCACGTCACGGTACTAAGGACTAAAGCTGTGACGCTACTTGTCTCCAGCACTGCACAATTGGGGTTGCAACACTAAGACCTATTGTTGATGCCCGCCTTTTCCTTGCCCCTCCTTGCTTCCAAGTCTCCATCTTGCTATTTTCTCATACACCCAATGTGTATTTAGCTTTGTGTTGGCCCTTTACTTGGTCCATCTCAATTTATGACCATATATGATTGTTGAATCACCAATCATAACAAATCCCCCTTGATTCAAAATCGCTCTCCAAGAAACTATCCATCATCATCTTTTTCTTAACCAATGCTACCTAGCGCTATCTTTCAGTCAAGTCCCATACTTAACTTAGGCTTGTGACTACGGTCTCTAAAGATTCAGAATGTTAAGTTTCTAGAGTAACCTTAATATTGTGATCCTTTGTCCTTTATATACCATGACCATAATTCTTTAATGCTTGAAACTTGTTCTTGCCAGTACAACTCTTTCCATACATTCTTTTTTTATCCCTACTATAATGTGACATAAGTTGAAAGCTGCTATATGATCTACACATCTCAACAATATATGTTGAACCATATAAGCATTTCCCTCAAGCACATAGCCTCTCTCTGTGCTTCTGACCCATAGATCTTTTTTTCTTCATCCCTTTCAGTATTCTTTCTTTTGACTTCTATAAATATCTCTATTCTAACAGTCCTAAGTCTACTAAGTTTTTATAAAATTAGGAACAATTTTCACACTTAGTCACTCTTTTTCCTTTCTACCATATAGTCTCAATTTTATTCTACCAATCCTTTATGACTTGCCAAAAGTTATATCTCAATCCTTAATGAATCTATCATTAGTAAATAATAATTCTTCATAACTCGTATGAAAACAAAACCCTAGATCCAAATAATTCATTTATCAGACACATGTTCCTGCAGAAAATCTTATATTATCAAGGTCTTTGCCTAATCATCCTACAGACTTGCAAATCCATCTTCTGCTTTATCTTGGTCTTTCTTTCAGAATTATCCCTTTTTGAATTTGCCCTTTAATCTTAATTATCCTCTTTTTTCCATCTTTATTTTGTGTATCCAATTTGAATGAGTTTTCTTATTTGGACCTAGATGACGTCATCTTCTTCATCACTAGTAGTCTCTTCAAGGGCAGTTTTTAACTGAAAACTCCCTAATAAAGCCATTACCTTTTCTTTTATATTTTTCTTCCTTTTATTTATGAGTCCCCATTGTTGACAACCTTTCCTTTGCAATTTGAATCTGTCACCTATGCTCTATAATCTGGACCTCAAACCTGGCTTTGATGACAATTTGTTGAGAGAAATCAACCTTAGCACTAATCTCTCCATGAGATTAGCCTTTGCACCAACTTCTTTATTAGGGTTCTATGTGCCCTATACTACTATGACTTAATATTTAATACTTTAAAAATATTATGTGCATGCCGAAGACTTAACTCATAACTAATTAAGAATATAAAAGATTCAACATATTAATAAAGATAAAGTAAACAAACTATAAGATGTAAGATATATGTGGCTTGGTAAAATACCTACGTCCATTGGGGATCCATAATCCAGTTTCTTTTATTAATTAGATCACTATGATCTTACAAGACCTCCTAGTATCTCACATACCCTATAAGAGATTTAATCCAATGAATATAATAGTAGCTCGAGCCCTTATAAAAGGGTCTCTTGGCACTTTTTTTGTTTATACAAGAACAAAGACACCTTCAAAGGTTACACCGTATTGCACCATGCACTTAGTTCCTACCAAGCTCTTCTATTCTCTCTTATATTTACATCTTGGTACTTGAGATATTTAGCTATCTCTAAGGTATATAAAGGTTTATATAGTGTCTATAAAGTCCTTAAAAATCTTAAACCTAGTTTGAATATGAGTCTATGCATGTAAGAGTCTAAAACCCCCTCAAAGAAGTCAAATCCGAGCTAAAAATAGAAGTTTCAAAAACTAGGCGCTGCGCAGCACTGCACAACTAGCATTGCTGTGACACCTGGTGTTGGTGCCCATATTTTTTTCGCCCCTTCTTACTTTTAAATCTTCTTCTTGCTTCTTCCTCATATACCTAATGCGTACTTGACTTCGTGTTGACTTTTCACTTAGTATCCATCTCAATTCATGCTTATACATGATTGTTGAATCACCAATTCCAATAAACCCCTTATTGATTCAAAATCTCTCTCCAAGAAACTAACTAACATCATCATCTCCTTAACTAACCCTCTCTAGCATTGTCTTTTAGTCAACCCAGACTTAACTAAGGCTTGTGGCTTGTGGCTACGGTCTCTAAAAATTCCCACGTCTCTTAGATACCATGACCATAATTCATTAATGGCTGAAACCTGTTCTTGCCATTACTACTCTTCTCACACATTCTCTTTCGACCTTTGCAACAATATGAGATGATTTTAAAGTTGCTCTATGGTCTGCATCATCTCATCAAACTATATTAAACCATACAAGTATTTTTCTTAAGCACATAGCCTCCCTCTGTGCTTTTCACTAATAGATTTATATGATGAATGAATGATAATGTATGGATCCTTTGATCATTAATTATATGGTTTCTTAGGATTGATTTTCATTGCTTGTATTTTAATTAAATCAAAATTGTGAAAACCTAGAAAGGGATATAGAAATTTTTTTGCAATATATTGTTTTTATTTCCTAGCTGTTTGACTCAAGTGAAAATTGAAAAAAAAAATGGAATAATTAAAGCCCAATCCCACCTTTCCCTTTTTTGCTGCAAGAAGACTGAAATCAAAGAATTAAAAAAAAATTAAAGGTTAAAAGACAAACTGGTAATGGGTAAAAGACCCACTGCCATGTGCCAATTTCCTTGGAAATTGGTTCCATGATATGCACGGCCAGGAACCAATTGGATCCCTAACCATGCAAAAATAAATGCAGGGACTCACGTCCCTATTGGATGGTGCCTCACCTGTAGCTACGGGGTGGGTGTAGTTCATGAAGCCTATCTATGACAGTTAAGGGTGGGCAAAAAAAAAGGGTAACCGAAAAATTGAATTGAACCGGACGATTGGCTTGGTTCGATTCGATCTGTTTTTGTCATAAAAAATTGGTTCAGTTATATTTTTTTGAAAAACTAACTCGTCCAGTTCGGTTTCCTCAAAAAAAATAACTTAACCGAAAATTTAATTTTTTTATAAAATTTAATTACATTTCCACGTGGCACTAGATAATTGGGGGTTTGAAAATACAAACATATATTTATCCACACATAATTTCACTCACTCATTATTATAATCAAAAATTAAAAAATCCTAATTGTAATTTTATTAAATAAGAGAATTTTATTAAATAAGAGAATTTTATTTTATAGATATTGTTAGAAATTAGTATATTATTAATAAAAAAAAGTTTAAATTTATCTCAAATTAAGTAAATTGTAATTATGTTAATGTGAAATAGACCCAAATATTATGTTAAAAATGATCTAATAAATTATTTAGACAAATGAATTAAAAAAGTCTAAAATTTAAAATAAAAAAAACCTCATAAAATAGCCCAATTTTTTAAAGATTTATATAATATATAAGAACAAATTTAGTTGTTTATGTAATGTGTAATGAAATATTTTTTTGATTATATAACATATAACGTGTAATATAAATTAATTTAGTCACTTAATTTTTTAAAGATTAAATAATAAATAAGAACCGATTTAGTGGCTTTTGTAACATGTAATGAAAATGTTTTTGATTATATAATATACAATGTGTAATGTAATGTATAATATTTATTAGTTTAGTCAACTTAATTTTTTAAAGACTTATATAATATATAAGAACAAATTTAGCAATTTATGTAATGTGTAATGAAATTTTTTTTATTATATAATATACAACTTGTAATGTAATGTGGAATATATATTAGTTTAATCAACTTAATTTTGTTAAAGACTTATATAATATATAAAAACAAATTCAGTAGCTTATGTAACGTGTAATGAAAAATTAAAAATGAATTTAAATAATCAACTAAATTATTTGGACAAATGAATTTTAAAAAAAAGCCCACAATTTAAAATAATTGTTTTTAAAAAAAACCCAAAAAACTGAACCAGACCGAACTGAAAAAAATCAATTCGATCTGATTGATTTTTTTTTCTTAAAAAAATCAATTTCGATTCTACTTTTTTTAAAAAATCAAACCGAACCAAACTGTGTCCATCTTTAATAACAACCTCTTTTAGCAGCTGGCATCAGGGGTATAGCTTTCGTGTTGCTACCCTAGGTGCAATTAGGGTAAAAAAAAGGCTCCTTTTGGATTTAAAAGCCTAAATAAAATTGAATAATGATCCTTTTGATGTTTGAGCATTATGTGAACAAAATTCTTTTTGAGAAAACAAATGTCCAAGAATTGGACTACCTTGCAAAATATACACTGGGTCTAAGAAAAGTTCTTAAGCCTATACATATAAAATTACAAAGAAAATAGACTAGGCTTGTTATAAGCTTGAGAAGACCACGTACAACTAGGCGAGCGTGCATATACCTTTTATTTAATTTTATTTTATGGGTTGTAATTAAAATCTTATGGGAACCCAGCCAAAGTTAAATTAAAATATTAATTTATGTGATGAATTATAACATGATTATACATATTCACATGCCATGCATTTGTACCATTTATATTATTGTAATATGGCATGCATACATACCATAATTAGAATTTAAATAGTTTACTTTATTATGGCATATTATAATTAAATTAGTGGATTAATTAGCATGTTTAGAACTTGTATAATTAATCAGATAATGTGAAATTAGATTTAATAGTTAAATTTGGTAATTTCTCATTATTCTAAGTAACCTATATTAAATAGCTTAACTTAGGATTACTTAGAAAATTATTAATAAAATTATTGATTTTATTTTTTATAAAATAATTAAGTAAATCCTATAATTGAAAAACTAGGTTCACCAAAATTGTTAGACTCATTTAAAAGAAAACGTTAGACTAATGAATCTAGGCCCAATAAAATTGGATTTTATTAAGATTAATTAATTATACCTAATAATTTGTTATATGAGATATAATAATTTGTTAAACTTATAAAACATAAGATGTTTTATAAATTAGAAAAATATATAAATAAAAATAGTGAGTGCGAGAGGGTACATGACAATAAATCAAATAATCTCCATTATTATTACAACATCATGAGATATAGGTGACGTCTCGTCACGCTTTAATTTCATCCTCCCTATAGAGGGTGTCTGCCTATGTCAATAACAATGTTGACTTCCTAAAGATAGGATTGAGTGATATATTTCATAATTGACCAACCCTACGACGATAATTTTGGAGTTAAGTCATCTTGATCTGAAATAATGGGTTACACTCAAAAAGATATAATTAAGTAGTTAATTATATCTTGACCAAAATAAACGATAGTTAATAAGTAAATGAAAATATGAGATATTTAAAAATTTGCCCATTAATTTGAGATAGTCTCAACTTCAATTTCAATTTAATGTAATCTACCATACAACGACACATTAATTGTTAAATTAAACTATCATGGATTAGTATTAATTTATGTATTTAAATACATAGTATTCATGCATTACGGTTAGTTTTCTGAAAAATACTATGAAATATATTCAAGTATTCTTAAAATTGTTTTATTTATTTCAGCATCATATCTAGAACAAACTCTATCATAACCCTCTTAGCAAATAAAACATTGACCGGTGATAACGTTTTAAAATGGAAAAGTAATATAAATATTGTGCTAATCTATGAAGACTAAAATTTCATCCTCATGGAGGAGTGTCCTCCGAAATCTGCAGTCAATGCTCCTCGTAATGTATGGGAGCAGTATGAGAAATAGATGTAGGCAAATAATAAGGCCCACTACTATATTCTTGCCAGCATAAGCAATGTGCTTAGAATGAGGCACGAGCACTTGAAGACCGCACATGAGATATGAGATTCTCTCCAAGCGATGTTTAGCCAGCAATCGAAACAAAGCTTCTATTAAGCTACTCATAGCTACATGAATGCTAAGATAAAGAAAAGAGTTTCAGTACATAAGCATGTTTTGAACATGATCAACCTAATGTATCAGGCAGAGATCTATGGAGCCATCATAGATGATAAGACTCAAGTAAACATCATTCTGGAATCTTTTACTCTATCATTTTCGCAGTTCAAAACAAATTATGTTATGAACAAACTCTCATATAGTATGACTCAGCTACTTAATGAACTACAAACTTTTGAGGCTATATCAGATAAGCATAAAGAGTCTGAGGCAAATGTTGCTAAAGCTAAGTATTCTTCATCCAACCAAAAAATAAAATGATTAAGAATACCAAAGGTGGTTCAGGTTCTGGAGGAAAATTCAAGAAAGCCTTTAACACAAGTAAGAGCAAAAAGAAGAACTCCAAAGCAAAAAACAAAAAGGAAAATTTTTTCATTGTAGAGCCATAGGGCATTAGAAAATGAACAGTAAAAAGTATCTCTCCAAGCTAAAGGAAAATAATAAAGGTAAATATAATTTACTGGTTTTAAAAGCTTGTTTAGTGAAGAATGAACTTTCTCTTTGGATAATTGATTCAGGAGCCACTAATCATGTTTGTTCTTCCTTGCAGATGCTTAGTTCTTCTAAGAAGCTTACCGATAGGGACTTTATCATGTGGGTTGGCAATTGGGCAGTCATTTCAGCTTTAGCAATGGGAGTGGTTTGATTGAATTTTAGGAACAAATTTTTAATTTTATATTATGTTTATTTTATTCTTAAATTCAAAAGGAATTTAATTTCTGTTTCTAAATTGTATGAACAATTTTTTAATATTTCATTTTATAATAATAAGATTATTATTGGTAGAAATAATTTAGATATTTGTCATATAAAATTAGAAATTAGGCTCTATGTTTTAAGGCCCAATGATTCCTCACTGCTTAATTTTAAACTATTTAGAGTAGAATATCTTAAATCTACTAAAATGAAAAAGGTTTCTCTAAATGATGACATGTATCTTTGGCATCTTAGGTTAGGTTATATTAATATAGATAGGATTAACCAATTAGTAAAGAATGGTCCTTTCAGAAAGCTAAACATTAGCACTCTTCATGTATATGAGTTCTATTTAGAGGGTAAAATGACTAAAAGACCATTTTTAGTTTAGGGTAAAAAAGCCAAGGAACCACTTCAGCTTGTATATACTAACATTGCAGTCTATTAAACGTATAAATAAGAGGTGGTTATGAATACTTCGTCACATTTATTGATGATTATTCAAGATACGGTTATATTTACCTATCGCAAAGAAAATCTGAGACTTTTGAAAAGTTCAAAGAATTCTTAGTAAAAGTTGAAAAGCAATTAGGTAAAATACTTAAGAGTCTTCAATCCGATTGAGGTAACGAAAACATTGACACACAGTTTAAAGATCATTTATTAGAGCATGCAATTTTATCCAAACTCACAGCACTTGGAATATCATAGTAGAATTATGTTGTAGAAAGAAGAAACAGAACCTTGTTGGTTAGGTTTATAATGAGTTACTCTTCATTACTGTCCTCATTTAGGGTTATGCACTACAGATCGCAGTCTACATTTTAAGTGTAGCACCTTTCAAATCTATCCAAAGTACACATTTAGAGATGTGAAATTGTAGTAAACCTAGTTTACGTCATTTTTGCATATAGGGATGTCTGGCATATATGCTGAAAGGAAATATTGGAAACTTAAGACTGCGAACAAAAGTTTACTTATTTGTAAGCTACCCTAAAGGCATAAGAAGAGGTTTATTTTATAGTTCTCAAGAAAAGAAAGTGACTGTATTGACAAATGCCACTTTTTTTAGAATGATTATATATTAAAATTCAAACCACGCAATAAGATTATACTAGAGAAAATGCTTTTTTATCAGATCAGACCTTTACCGCCAACAGTTAATGAACGACAAAATCAGGTAACTACTAATTCTTATCAGAATACTTTGGAACCTTGACGGAGTGGGAGGATAATGAGACTACCTTCTTATTATAAAGAGGAGAGAGGCACAAGAATTTATGTTTGACACAAGACAAAATGATCCATTGACATACAGACATATAATGAAAGATTTTGATAAAGAAAAATGGCAAGAAGCCATAAATCAAGAAATTGAGTCTATGTACTCCAATTTAACTTGGGAACTTATAGATCCATCTGAAGATGCCAAGCCTATTGGGTGCAAATGAATCTTTAAGAATAAAAGAAGCGTGGATAGAAAAGTAGAGACTTTCAAAATAAGACTAGTGACAAAAAGTTATACCTAGAAAGAGGAAGTCGTTTATAAGGAGACTTTCTTGCTAGTAGCCATGCTCAAATTCATTCGCATTCTCTTATCCATTATTGCATGTCTTAGTTATGAGATATGACAAATGGACTTCAAGACAGTAATTTTAAATGGCTATCTTGAAGAGAGCATCTATATAGTGCAACTAGAGAGATTCGTGGCAGAAGATCAGAAGCAAAAAGTCTGCAAATTGCTCAAGTTCATTTATAGACTTAAGCAAGCTTCAAGGTCTTGAAAATTAAGATTTGATGAGACAATTAAATCTTATGGTTTCGAGCAAACTTTTGACGAACTTTGTGTATACAATTACATCAAGAATAAAAATGTGATTTTTCTGGTACTTTATGTGGATGACATTCTACTCATTGGGAATGATGTAAAAACATTATCTAACATAAAGAAGTAGCTGGCCAAACACTTCTAATGGAAGAATTTGAGAGAGATAAATTATGTCCTTGGGATCTAAATTATTTGGGATCGTAAGAACAAACTATTGGGACTATTTCAGGCATCATATATTGATAAAGTACTTATGCAATTTTCGATGCAAAATTTTAAGAAGGGTCAACTATTGACTCGACGTGAAATTATTATTTCTAGAGAGTAGTGTCCTAAGACACCTTAGGAGAAAGAAGATATGAGACAGGTTCTTTATGTCTCAGCAGTTGGTAGCTTCATATACACTATATTATGCACAAGGCTTGATATTTGCTATGCAGTAAGAATAATCAACCGTTATCAATCCAACCTTGGATTGGCTCACTAGTTTGCGGTAAAACACATTTTCAAGTATCTTCAGAGAATGAGAAACTATATGCTTGTGCATTCAAGTGGAGACCTAAACCCCACTAGTTATATTGATTATAGTTTTTAATCAAATAAAGATAATCAAAAGTCGATGTTTAGTTTAGTGTTTACTCTTGGTGACAAAGTTATAATCTGGAAAAGTGTAAAATAATCTAACATTGCTGATTCAACTATGAAGGTTAAATACATAGTAGCTTGCGAAGCAGTTAAAGAAGCAGTATGGCTTAGGAAGTTCTTCACTAATTTAGAAGTTGTTTCAGACATGGATAAATCATTGACTATTTATTGTGACAACAGTGAGGCAGTGGCGAATTCAAAAGGAACCTAGGAGCTATAAGAGAAGCATATAGAAAGAAGGACCACCTGATATGGGAAATCGTGCAGCATCTAAAAACATCTTGCAGATCCGTTCACCAAAACATTACCAACTATGATGTTTGAGAGTCAAATGAAAAGCATGGGATTAAGAGATATGTATCACCTACTTTAGGACAAGTAAAGATTGTTAGAGATAGTGCCCTAAAAGTATGTACTTGTACTATTTTTATAAATTTAATAAAGTTACAATTTTAAACTTGATAAGTGTTCATAATTTTATGACATAAATATAAAAAATCCCTTGTTTATTTATGTAACCATAACCTTAGTATATAATTGTTATATAAAAGAGGATTAAATTTATGGATAAATAGAAAAAAAATTGTAATAAATTAATTAAAGTTTGGGATCTTTAATTAAATATTACTAGTGTGGTTTACCTATATTGAGAATGTAGTGATTTTATTCAGATCACTAATATAGTGACATTATGGTGGATGTACTTTATATAATATGATTATATAGGACTAGACTAGACGTAGTTTGAATTCTTATGTAAAATATCGTTGTTAATTAAGAATTAAAATAACATCAACTGATGATCATATGCAGATCAACCTTAATCCTGAGTGATTATAAACTTCTGTTTGTGTTATTATGTCTTTTGAAATACCATTATGGTTTGTCTGAAGAACATGCTAAAAATTTATATTTTGGTGGCATAATGAGATAAGCGACTGGGAATATAATTTACAGATATGGAATCTATTCCTTCTTAACGGAAGTTAAAAAGAAGGTTTCTATAAGGGTTAATTCTGAAACTGAACAGTTAGAGCGCTCAATTTGTAATACGATTATAAAACAACTGTTTACTGGTGAATTAATAATACTTAAGGATAAAGAAGTAATTAGAAGGGTAAAATGGTAATTGATCTAGTTCTAATTATGAATCATCTATGGAGGGTTGAATTGCATGTAGTGATTAAATCGATTAACTGCTCTATGTTTTTTGAGTAAATTATATTTATAATTTCAAGAGTGCAATTCCAAGTTTTTAGTGGAATAACACTAGAATTAATACATTGTATTAGTTAATTAAAAAATTAATTAATTATCCAAAATTTATTGGAGCTTAAAATTGTAAATCCATAGGTCCCCAGTACCACCTCTTTTACAATTATAGTGAACAATTAAACTAAATTATGTTATTATACAAATTATTTATATCTAGTGAATAGTTTTCAAAATACGTATGTTTTATATTTGGATCATAATTAATTAATATGGATAATATCTTATTCAAATATAATTAAATATTTAATTTAAGAAATTAAATAAATAAAATTTTAAGGATAATTTTTAAAATTATCAAAAAAAATTTATTTTAATTTTAGTATTTTTTTAATAAAAAAACGTATAAGTCCATTTATTTTGAAAATTCAATAATGCTCAATTGTTTGGTATTATACGTTAACAACAAAGAGTATGACTCTATGTGGTTTACATGAATTAAGTCTCTTTTTAAATAATAATTTAATTAATAAATACTATTAATTCAATTATTAAATTAAAATAATAATAATTTATTATTTTAAAGATATTTTAAAAGGAGAAAATTAGTCTAAGAAGCACATACACACATATACGTAAAAAACACAGAATGCGTATTTTTTCTTCAAGAAGAAAAAATTGACAACTCACTGTATAAGAAGAGCCTTGATATGGAATTCTTTAGTAGAAGAAAACTTAGCGTGTATTCAAAGTATGTTTTTATTTCTTGTTAATTTTTATTTATTTTAAAGATCTAATCCATATATTCATAAGATCTTAGGAAAAAAGTATTTTTATCTGATAAAAATAAATATTAAAGAATTGTTTTTATTCCACTATGTTATGAATGTCATAACACCAATAAATGCATTAAGGTTAAGACTTAAACCTAATGTTTAGTACTTTGACTCCTCGAATTATTAAGTTTGATGGCCCACAACCATGAGGCTTACCTATTTTACATTTTTCAATTTTCAATTTTCATTTGAATTTGCGTCCTTGGTGGTGACAAATGAGTTGTGCTAAATCGACACGGCTCACAAAAATTGAGGTTTAAGTGGTCTTTTGTATTTGGACTAGCATGATATGGAAAAATTCAGTCTATGTCGACCTAAGTAAAAAACGCCTACTAGCACGGCACAAAAAGTGCCGTGTTGTCTAGCACAGTTGGCCCATGGGCCATTGTTTTTTATTTTTTAAAGTTTTTTTTTAAAAATAAATAAATAAATTTGAAAAAGGCTCCCCTCCCACACATTCTCACTCACACTCAATCTCTTCTCCTCTTATCTCTATACTTTCCCAATCTTTTCTCAACTCAACTCAAATCTCTTACAATATTCTCCTATATTATTTCAATTCTCTTTAAAATTATATTCTCTCATATTATTTAAATTTTTATTTATCTAATTACAATTTTTAAATTACAGATTATTATAAAATGAACTCCCAACCACCTCGTAATGACAATAGCAACATTCATTCTCAACCTCACCAAGATAGTTACGATGAAAATGCATTACAAGTATGACGAAGATGCATCACAATTACGACGTAACAATGCAATATTTTTCAAATTATTTTACTATTAGAGGTTCAACACAAATAGAAAATAATCATATTACAATATTTTGTTGTAATATGTGTAATTAAACTTTAACCTATTCTAATTATTATAACTTAGCGCACATTTGTCAACATTCAGCGAAGTATAAAAAGGGTCATCGAAAAAATTTTATGTAAAGCTTTAATAATTAATTTATGTTATCTTATTTGATTTTGGATATTTAATTTTTTTAAAATTTTTGAACTTTTATAATTATAAATATTGAAAAAAAAAATTAGTAAGAGTTCCCAAGAACCTTCAACCAACCACTAATCATTGCCTACCAATTTAAACCTAGACTTTAGTCCACTTATCCAACCTCCTTGGTTACCCTAGTCTTTTGCTTGAGAACTCTTACTTTATCAAAATGGGGTAAGAGTTCTTTGGGGTTTTGGGGATTGTGGTAACTAAAAAAGGTTAGATGGGTGGAGTAGAGTAAAAGTTTAAGCTAGTGAATGGATGGTGGTTGAAGCCTTTTATTGGGGACTCTCACAAGTCCTTTTTTTATTATATTATTTATAATTGCAAAATTTTAAAATTTTAAAAAATATCTAAAGAAAATTAAATCTAAAAATAAAATAAGATAACATAAATTTATTATTAAACTTTAAAATAAATTTCAATAAATTTATATTGAATTTTTGTAATTTATTTTTGAATTTATGATTATTTGAAATTGTATTTGTAATTTATTTAATGTAATTACAATTTCATATTTTCAATTATAAATTTATAACTTATGATTATAATTTTATAAACGCGGTTAAAGACTCCAATTCAATATAAATTATAATCTTAATTTTTATTACAATTATAATTTTAAAATAATTACAATTAAAATTTTCAAATATTTGTAAAATGTAAAATATTTGTAAGAAAAAAATAATTATAAATATTTAAAAATTTTAAGAAATAAGCACAACCTACGGACTGTACCATTCTGAGTTGAGCCTGTGATAGTCGTGCTTGGCATGGGTCCATCATAGGCTTATGCTAGCATAAGCCTAATGTAGGCCCATGCCAGCCCGTGCTAGCACGAGACATTATCAAGTTGTGCCATTTTGGCACGAGCAGCATAGCCTATTTGTCACTTTTATGCACGTTATAATAAAAAAATATGCATGTTATTCTTCATTATTGTTAATACTTAAATTCAAATGAGAATTTACTATTTTGTCCTTTAATAGATTTTTTAACTATTAAAATTGAGAGACCCCAATACCTTCCCACTATTGGGTTAACAGTAACTAGGCCCCTCTCAAAGGAATATCGGAGTCCCTCCTCCAATAGTGTTCAGCCTATAGTTTCTCTTATAGATCAATAGTGGGCTAACCCTACGACGATCTCCTGTGCAGGTACAAAGTTATATGTACACATTTAATGCATATACATGTATCATATTTAATTTTGCATTATATAGCATGCATAACAGATTTTGGAACTAACATACATATTTATGCCTTTTTGAAATGGTTAGTTTTCCTGCTATAAATGTTTATTGGAATATGATCAAGAATGCATGTGTTAATTGATTTGGGTAGGGATGAGAGGTCCCCTTCACAGCTAAGAGATGTGAGAAATATTTGAAGTGTATTTTCTATAGGCTTATGAAATATAGATTTTCAAAAAAACAGGGAAAACTCAGTCCGTTTTAATTCAGGAATTTAAAAAAAAATAAAATTTTCATGTTTGTAAGAATATATCTAAAAGGAAATTAAGAGAAATTTTAGAGTTCACCTCAGAAAATTTTTTAGAGTTGATAATTGGGAAGCGTTCCGTTGAGGTGCTTGGCAAGGCCTACCTAAATCCACGTTATAGGATTTTGGGTCGGATTTTATCAAAAAAAATTTAATGTTTGATAATACTAAAAAAACTCATATATTGTTATAATTGTAATAATATAAATTAATTTTAGAGAGATATAATAGTCTTTTTATTTAAAAAGAAAATAATTATATTTGTATAGTACCAAACATTAATAATGCACTACATAAATAGTAAAATTAGTATTGTATAATCTAATTTCAAATAATTAATAATATTATGCAAACATTAAATTTATATTGTGTTACAATTAATAATTTTTTTTATTTTTTAGATTAATATGACGATTGATATTAAATATTTATATTTTAACAAAAATAGACATTCATACTAAATAATCATTTAATAATACAAATATATTAATTTTATTGTTTATACGATTTATTATTATTATTATTTAATATTATATAAATATAATTATTAATTTTTTAAATAAAAAATATATTATACTCATCTAAAGTTAATTTATATCTTATAGTTATGATGATAGGGATTTTTAAATATTAAAAAATAGATAATTAATTAATCTAATACGAGGGAAAATGATATTTATCCAGTTCAAATACACTAACATCTCGAGTCGAGTGAGTGCCAGCTTTCATTACCTAATCACTCTCTCCTTTTAAAAATGCCAAGTTGCAAGCACCCTTATAGAATATTAATTTTTTCATTGTATGTTTTAACCCGTATCAATTATGTTAATAAACACTTACTTTAGGCCGCTGCTGCTGTTAATGTTACTTTAGAAAAAAAGAAAAAGAAATTGACTGAATGTATATAAATATATGCTGTTCTATTTATTTGATACCATTAGTTTAGTTCAGTTCGTTTCAATGTAAATCGAAAAAAAAAATTTAAAATAAACTGAAACTTTAAAAAAAAAACTAAAAATGAATCGAATTAAATCGATTCAATTTTTAATATTTAAATTAATCAGTTTAATTTTAATTCGATTCGAAATTAAATTAAATCGAATTAAAATTAAACTGAAACTAATATTTATCCACTCCTACTTTAATATATGTCTCGTTAGCAAATATTTGTCATTTTACACTTGTATTTTGTAAATTTTGTAATGGAATTACTGAACAGCTTATCAGCGAACTAACCTAACAATGTGCAGTGATTTTGATTAATTATGTTTACCATATTCAATATAAATTTATTGATTAATATTCTTGCTAATGAAAACTATATTTAACAGACTAAAATAAGTAGAAGAAATCATCTTGTTTGTTCTCATATAATCGTATCCAATATCGTCAATTCATTCAATTTGTTAAAAGGTCATTTTCAAGTGAACCAATATTATCTGATTTTTAAGAAATATTGTTTTGTATCGTCCATTTTATTACACGTCGTGTCTATATACAACTCGTAACCATTTATATATGGATTAGTGAAAATGCCGAAACTATACGTATAAGGAAATGAAGTAATATTAAAACCAACATAAACCGTTGATGTATATATGCACTAATGATACTATGTCTACGTACCAACAGAATTACAATATTTTGTTGAGAAGGTTTTAAAAATAATCAAATTTAAAGGGTCTTAATTTTTTTAACCAACATTTTAACTTTTTAATTTTGTTTTTTGCCAAACAAACTATTTTTGAATAAAAATATTTTTTTTACTATTTATATAGTATTTGCTACAGTATTTTATTCAAAATTAATTTTTTATTAAAATTATATTTATTTTGTATTATTTATTTTAATCATATTACTACTAAATTTACATAAATAATATAAATATTTAATATAATTAAATTAAATTAAATCAATACAATAAATAAAAAATAATTTTCATAAACAAATACAAATTTATGTACATATGCACTGATGATACTGATATCTATGTGCCAACAAAATTACAATATTGTTTTTAGAAAGTTTTGGAAATAATCAAATTTAAAAAATTTTAACTTTTTTAATCATCATTTTAACTTTATAATATTTTTTTGCCAAACAAACTATTTTTGAATAAAAATATTTTTTACTGTTTATATATTATTTGCTACAGTATTTTATTAAAATTATATTTATTTTATATTGTTTGTTTATTTATTTTAATCATATTACTAATAAATTTGCATAAATAATATAATTATTTAATGTAGTTAAATTAAATTAAATAGATACAATAAATAAAAAAATAATTTTCATAAACAAATACAAATTTAATTGTATTTTTTTATTAAAATTATATTTATTGATACTTAAATTAAATAAATATATTTAATTATTTATGAATAATATAAATTAATTATGTCATATATAATAAAATAAAATTATAAAAAAATAAACTAAAATATTAAAAAATAATATCACGCCTATATTTGGGAACAATAAAAAATGTAGTCTTTTTTGCTTTTTTAATTTTATTACTTGTTACTATATTTTTAGTTTATTTTTACTTATAATTTTTTTATTTTATATAATTAATTTTTATTATTTATCAAAAAATTTGTATTTACTTATTAAAATTATATTTATTTTATAATTGTATATTTATTTAAATTTTGTAATAACTTGATTAAATTAAATAATTAACAAATAATATAATTAAATAAAATAAATATAATTTTAATAAATAAATAAAACTTTAAATTTGAATAAATATAGTTTTAAGTAAAATAAAATTATAAATAAAGTAATTTAAAAATACTGTAGCAGATTCTGTTTAAAGTTAGAAATAGTTTTCTTGTCAAAAAGTAATTTGTTTATTTAAAAAAGTTAGAAAATTGAAGTAGTGGCTAAAGAAAGTTAAGACACCCTCAATTTTGGTTATTTCTAAAACTTTTCCTATTTATTTAACATCTATTATTTGAAATAAATGCCACATCTATTTTTTCTTTAATTATTTGGAATCTAAATGTTATAACAATAATTCAAATTGTAAAAGTGAAATTGATATTTTAGTTCTTGTGTAAATGTTGAATTAGTCATTAAATCCCTTCTTCTTTTTTTTAAGTACTTCAATTGGATTTTTTCATTAAAATTATTGTATTAAAATTAACTTTTAGAAATAACAAAGTCTTTTATTATGATTCTCAAATAAAAGGCTGATAAATGTCAATTAAATAAAATAAATAATTTAATTTTAATAGAAAAATTGTCTTTCAAAATAATATCTAAGATATATGTCGAACACCTGTCCAATAGAAAGAGATTATTTTTTAAAAGGAAAATCATCAATTGCAACTTTATTGACAAGTCTCATTATCAAACCCTCAATTGCATGACTACTAGAGGGCAAAGGCTAGTATCACATCTCACTTTAAATAAAAATTAAGTAGATCTTAAATATATATGGGCAGATAAATAGTATTATTTAATAGACTAATTTTTTTATCAATAGCAAGCATCTAATTTGTGACAAGTGGTATTAGAGTAGATTCGATTTTTTATTTGTATGTGGGTTTTAAAATCGCCTCAATAAAGATTATCACATAGGATGTGAGTCCGCAATACGGGTTAATGAGTTCTAAAAATCTTATGTCTTTAATTCTAATAAAAATTATCATGTGGGTAGTAGATCTCTTAACCTTATGGGGAATGGGTAATAAGGATTAGGTTGGACCTTAAATTTGAGTTAGATTGTGATAAGAGCATTACGAGATTGAGTGAGGGAGAATATCATGTTTCATATTAAATAGAAACTAGGTAAATCTTGGTTATATATAAGTGGGTAGGCAACATTACTTAATAGACTAGTCTTTTGGGCTAATAACTTATGTCTGCCTGTGACACTAGACACCATAGTAGAACTTGTTTATAGTTAGATAAATGAACACTCGAGAGTTCATTGGTTCGATGAGTATAGGCATGAGTAAGGACTAAATTTATTTTGTAACTATATTTTCTTTTTTTTTTTCATTTTGTGTATTTTGACGAAAACTTTATTGAAGAAATTTTTTATTTTTTTCTTCAATTAAAATTAAGACTGGGCACACTTTAGTTCAATTCATTTTTTTGAAATCGAATAAAATTGGTTCAGTTTAGTTTTTTGTAAAAAGTAAATCAAAAAAATTGTTTGAAGGTGGAAAAACTGAATCAAAACGAACCGGTTTTTTTTATTTGGTTTTTTAAGTTTTAGGCTATTTTTTGAGCTTTTTTAATTTTTTAATTTTAAATTATGGATTTTTTAAATTTATTTGTCTAAATAATTTAGTAGATCATTTTTTGACCTAATTTTTGGGTCTATTTCATATTAATATAATTACAATTTGCTTAATTTGAGATAAATTTAAGCTTTTTATTTATTAATAATATACTAATTTCTAACAATATCCAAAAATAAAATTCTCCTATTTAATAAAAATAAAAGTAAAAATATCCATCAAAATAAATTTGACCATCAATTATCCATAAAAATAAAATTTTCTATTAAAATCAATTATCCATAAAAATTAAAGTACCAACAAAATAAATTTGTCTATAAAAATAAAATTGCCGATCAACAAAATTATCCATGAAAATAAATTGTCCATCAACAAAATATCCATAAAAATAAAAATTTTCCATCAACATAATATTCATTGAAATAAATTGGGATTTTAAAAGCTTAAAATTAGGGAATTAGGGTTTTAAAATTTTTTTATTTAATAGTGAGTGAATGAAATTATGTGTTAGTAAATATATATTTATATTTTCAAACTTCCAATTATTTAATGTCTTATGGCAATGTAATTAAAATTTACCAAAAACAATTTAATTATTTGGTTCAATTATATTTTTAAGAAAATTAAACCGAACAGATCAATTTTTAAAAAAATATAACTAAGTCAAATTGTTTATATAAAAACCGAGCTGAATCGATCAATTTAATTTTTTTGTTATCAATTTTTTGGCCCACCCTTAGTTTAATCTCCAAAAAATAGTAGTGGGTATTATTTTTGGTTGAAGAAATTGGGTGTGTGTGTATAAATGTTTGTTGGTGTTGTCGATCCTTGGCATTTAGGGTGGTGTTTTGGTGTTTAGTGATGTTATTTGGCAGGTGATGTGGTTAATCATGAGTGTTATTAAAATAATAGTTTAGTGATTGATGATATTGCAAAGTTTGATGATGTAGTTGAGACAGTGGTATGACTTGCTGGAATAATTAATGGTTTGGAGATTATTGTTTTTTTGATAACCAACAAATAAATCAACACAAACTGGATGAATATGGCGAAGAAGAAGGTTGAAATTATGGTTCCATTATACTCTCGTTCACGAATTATGATTCAACAATTTTTTTTAAGGATGTTTATTATAAAGGGCTTATTATTATTTTGTTGGGATGATAGTTTAGTAATTAATGGTATTGTAAGATGGTGGTTTTACATTTGGTACGTGTGCAAGGGTGGCTTCATAGTTGAATTTTATTTCTTTTAATTTGTCATTTTGCAATGATATTATTTTTTCATTTTTAATTTTTTCAATATGTAAACTTTATACTAATCAAGATGTAATATTTTAATTTTTAATCACACTACTTAATTACTAAGCATTTGTGTCCAAATTTTATAAGAACTAAGATTAAGGAGTTATCTAATGGTGATTATAATAAGCAAATTTCAGTATAGTGATAATGAACACTTAAAATTACATATTTATTAAAACAATTTCAGCATTATTTTATATCATTAGTGTTATTAATCTCTCTAACTTGAGCATATTTTTAATATTGTATCTAATTAAGTTTTTAACTATTTAATATAGGTTCGGTAAATTGGGTATAATTTTATACCCAAAAATTTAATTGAAGTAATTTTTAAACTTTTACAGAGCTAATTTCATGAAAAACAAAATTAAATTTCACACATAATTTGTAATTCGAACGTTTATAGGATGAAAAGTGGCTTTGAAAATGACTCATCAGCAGTACAAGCCCAGTCCGAGCAGGCTTTTAGTATTTGGACTGTATCTTACAAAATAAAATTTCGGTTGATATGATTCAAGAAGCCACAAAAAGATATTCCAATTATCTAAAAATTGTTAGTTTAGCAGAAAGTCCAATTCGGCCATATTTTCAGTCAAATAGTGTTACAAATTTAGTAGTAAAAAATATTGAACATTTGGTCACATGTAAATAGTGCCCATAAATTTGTCTATTTAAGGACACCTCTGTTGAAGGGGAGATATCTTCTATTATTTTGTAATCTTTAATTCATTTTTTATTTGTATTCTATTGTCCTAAGTTATGTTGTTTTAAATTTCTAGTTAAGGCTAGGAGTGAAACACTTAATGAAAGTGTAGTTTTGTCACTTTGATCCTACTCTTGTATTTCATATTTGTGTTCAAATGATTTAATTTATCATTTTTTAAAGTTGTTTTGGTTTGTTTGAAGCATTGATTCTTTATAAACTAAGGGCACAAAAGATGCTTGGAAAGATCTTCTACGTATCAATAACATATTTTTACAAATGATGTTTTCAATCAATTGAAATCATTTTTCAAGTGAGCAAAAAGATCAAAAGAACTCTACTACAACCCAAGTAAGTATGGATCTCTAATGCCTTAGTGATCTTTTAAATTAATTTCTTAATTTATACTTGGTAATTTTTACTTTTAAAATCAACAAATATTCTTCATTTTTTGGTACAATACTTCATTACTCTTGAACATTAACAAACAACCTTTGTTCTTGGTGATCACTCCCTATGGATATAACACTCGGGTTCAGGAGTAAATACTATAATTAAGACAACATACACTTGGATAATACAATATTTAAGTTGTAGCAAATTTTTGGCACCGTTGCTAGGGAGTGAAATTAATTAAGATATTTAGTTTTTTTTTTCTTTTCATAGAAGGCTAAGCCTCATATCTTTCTTTACTTTAAGTATTCTTTATTTTGTTATCCTTATTTGACTATGGTTGATTTGACCACCTAACCTTTTTTTATTAACCTTTTTCTAATATAATATTTATTAATCTAACTTTTTATTATTCCTCTGACTTTTGTCTAATCTAACATTCACTAATCTAACTTTTAATTATTTCTTTAACTTCTATTTTATGGTTGGCCTTGCCACTTAATTTGCTCTTAATTTTTTATTTTGCCTTCAAATTTGCTCTATCTTATTTTATTTTTCTTTCTTCTTTAATTTATTTTTTTTGTTTATAGTATTTGTTATTATATTTTGTTTTATCTTCTTGTATAAGTATATGGTTTCAAGATCCTAAGTCCCTTCGATTGGTGAAAGGTAATTCTAAAACTCTATTTGATAATTTGTTTAATTTTCTATTATCTTCTCATTTTTCATCAAATACATCACATACTATAGTCGATAATGAAAATGTTCACAAAGATCATGATAAAGCACATATTCAAACTATGCGTGAATACTTACAACCTCCTCGCAACTCTATATTCTCATGCTTCATTTTTTCTTTCAATGCCAATAATTTTATATTTAAGCTTGAAATGATTCGCTTAATTCTAAATTTTCATGGCTTAGAATCAGAACGCCAATATTTGCAATTAAAAGAATGTGAGGAAGTTTGTAGTACATTTAATGACCAAAGATGTAGTAAAGAAATAATTAGGCTTAAGTTATTTCCAATCTCATTGAAAGATAAGGCAAAAACTTGGCTTAATTTTTTAAGACCAAGGTCAATAGGTACTTGATAAGAAATGCAATGTGAATTCTTAAAGAATTTTTTTTCAACACATAAAACCAATGCTTTGAAAAGAGAAATTCAAAATTTTTCTCAAAAGAAAAATGAAACATGCTTTCAATGTTGGGAAAGATTAAAAGATTTGTTAAATTCTTGTCGATATCATGGTTTTGAAAAATGGAGATTTTTTCTATGATGATTTAATTCTTGAGATAAAATAATTCATTGAAACCATGTGTAATGGTGAATTTTTAGACAAAGATCCAGATGAGGCATTTAATTATTTGGATCACTTATTAGAAAATTCTTAAAATTGACAAATTACTAGTTCTACTAATTTAATTAGATCTAATCTTACAAGTTCTAGTGGAGAAAAATATCAATTGAGTCAAGAATATGATATAATTGCTAGGGTAGCTAGTTTGGCTAGGAAAGTGGGAGCCATGGAAATAAGAAAACTAAGATAAACTAAATCCATTCTTACTGGAGATGTTTGTGGTATTTGCGATATTGTTAGTCATCCCACAAATGAGTGCCCAAACCTTCTAATCTTCAAGGAAGCCATGCATAAGCAAGTGAATGCCACAAACTATACTCAAAAACCTTTTCCATCTCAGTACTCCAACACATATAACTCAAATTAGAGAAACTATCCACATTTCAGTTGGAGAAATTATAGCAATGCTCAAACACAACCTCATCAAAAACCTTCAAATCCTCTTCCATATCACTCACCAAACATAAAAATCCTTGAGAGACGTTGTAATCATTCATGTGTAAGTGATCAAGATTTAATGATCAAACTTCAGGAGCCATTAATGAGATCAAGAGTACACTTTCCATTTTAACATCTTTTGTGCAAAATCAAGAAAAATGTAAGTGTCCTTCTCAATCTAAACCTAATCCTGTGAGTCAATTCAATGTAAATGAGTCTTATGAAAAAGAAAAATCACTTGAAAATATTAATGCCATCACAACACTTCGTAGTGGTAAGGTTATTGATAAAACTCTTCCTTCAAAAAAAGATGAACCTAAACCACATGAAGTAGAAAATGAGAAGAAAAAAAAGTCAAAGCCTTTTAAGATAGAAGAATATCCAATTCCTGCTCTATTTCCTCAAACATTAAAATCCACTGAAAAATTGAACTTAAATTCTGACATCTATGAACTTTTCAAGCAAGTCAAAATAAATATCTCTTTATTTGATGCAATAAAGTAAGTCCCATCTTATACCAAATTTTTGAAAGAGTTGTACACGGTCAAAAGAAAGCTTAATGTTTGAAAAAAAAAAAAAGCATTTTTAACCGAAAGTGTAAGTTCAATCATTTAACAAAACACCCCTCCAAAATACAAGGATCTTGAATGTCAAACAATTTTTTGTGTGATTGGTAATTTTAGAATTGATCGTGCATTACTTGATTTAGGAGTTAGTGTTCATCTTTTGCCTTATACTGTTTATGAGTAATTAGGACATGGTGAGCTCAAACCTACTTCAATCACTTTTCAACTTGCTGATAGAAGTGTGAAAGTTCCAAGAGGAGTAGTGAAAGATGTCATTGTTAAAATTGATAAATTTTATTTTTCCGTTGATTTTATTGTTTTAGATACACATCATGTTTTGAACTTGAAGGCTCAAATTCTAGTCATTTTAGGTCGTCCATTTCTCGCAACTTCTAGTGCTTTGATTAATTGTAGAAATGGTCTTTTGAAGTTTTCTTTTGGTAATATGACTTGTGAACTGAATATTTTAATATTTCCAAGCAATTTATAGATGATGATAATGTGCATGAAGTTGATCTAATCGAAGAACTTATACATGATGAATTTAATGTCTATTTTTTTGAAAATGATTATGAAATGAAAATTAATTCTGAAACTCATTCTTGTTCATAGGTTTTTGGAATAAACAAATGGAGACCAATATTTGAGGAATTACCACCAAATACGAATACTCCCTTGCCATCAAATGTGCAACCACCAAAACCTGAATTGAAGCTATTGTCATCTCATCTCAGGTATTCATTTTTGGGTAAAAATAAAACTTTCCTTGTAATTATCTTGTCTAAGTTGAATTCACTTCAAGAAAGTAAGTTACTTGACACTTTGAAATTACACGAAAATGCATTAGGATGGATCATTGCTGATATTAAAGGAATTAACCCTTTAATATGCACACATAAGATTTATTTAGAGGATAATGCCAAACCCTTTAGAGTGATGAAATGAAGGCTCAATCCTAACATGAAAGAAGTGGTAAGAAATGAGATCCTTAAGCTTTTAGATGTAGGAATCTTCTATCTTATTTTTGATAGCAAATAGGTAAGTCCTACTCAAGTTGTACCTAAGAAATCTAGAGTAACTGTAGTTAAAAATGAAAACAATGAATTAATTCCAACTAGAACTGTTACTAGTTGACGCATATGCATTAACTATAGGAAGCAAAATTCGATGACTAGGAATGATCACTTCCCTCTACCTTTCATGAAAAAATTTTAAAAAGGGTAGTTGGGCATGAATTTTATCATTTCCTAAATGGGTATTCTGAGTACAACCAAATTGAAATTGCATTTGAGGATCAAGAAAGAATTACTTTTACATGCCCTTTTGGAACATTTGCATACAAAAGAATTCTTTTTGGTTTTATACAATGCACCTGCCGCATTTCAAAGATGCATGCTTAGTATTTTTAGTGATATGGTCAAACATTTTCTTGAAATATTCATAAAATAATTTTTCTGTTTTTGGTAATTCATTTGATGATTGTTTATCAAATTTGCAGAAAGTCTTTATTAGATGCAAAGAAAAGAATCATGTACTTAATTAGGAAAAATGCCATTTTATGGTTGATCATGGTATTGTGCTAGGTCATATTGTTTCATCTAAGGGCATAGAAGTGGATAAAGCCAAAATTGATTTGATCACTAATCTTTCTTCCCCCACATATGTAAAATATATTAGGTCATTCTTAGGACATGCTGGCTTTTATAGAAGGTTCATTAAAGATTTTATTGGCATATCTAGACCATTATGTAATCTTTTGTCAAAAGACACTACTTTTGAATGAACCACAACTTGTCAAGAAGTATTTGATAAACTTAAAAACATGTTAACTTCTGCTTTTATTATTCAATCTCTTGATTGGTCTTGATATTTTAAAATCATGTGTGATGCTAGTAATTATGCAATTGGAGCTGTTTTAGGGCAAAGAAAAGATAAGAAACTCTATGTCATATACTATGCAGGTAAAACACTTGATAATTCTCAAATGAATTATTCCACAACTGAAATGGAATTAGTTGCAGTAGTATTTGCTTTGGAAAAATTTAGATCTTATCTTGTTGGTTCACCTAATGTTGTATTTAGTGATCATACAGCTTTAAAGTATATTCTTTCGAAGAAGGATGCTAAGCCAAGGTTAATTAGATGGATATTTCTCCTCCAAGAATTCAACATCATAATTAAGGATAAAAAGAGATTTGAAAATATTGTGGCCGATCACTTGTCTAGACTTATTTATGATGAATCTTTTGAATCTTCACTAATCAATGATACATTTCCAGATAAATAACTTTTTGGTATTGTTAATTTACCTTGGTTTGTTGACATTGCTAATTTTCTTGTTACAAGAAAACTTCCATCTCACTGGCAATCCCAGGACAAAAGAGACTTTAATTAACTTGTAATGTAAGGCTAGGATCAAGGTGGAATATAAGGATATATATATATATATATATATATATATGGGATAAGGACATTTTTGCCCCACGAGTTTGACCTAATTCTCAATTTCATCTCACGAGTTTTAGAAAACTCAATTTTGTCGTAGTCCGTTAGTAAAATTCCATTAACTTTAACATGGAAGGGGCAAAACAGTCATGACTTATCAGTAGTAAGATGGCCTGACACAAAATATCCACGTGTCAATCACTAATTTGTCACTTAAATAATAAAATAAAATAAAAAAATAAAAAGAGAGTAGTCGCCGTCGCCGTCATCAGTAGCCGACTGGCCCCGGTGAGTAATTGTGATTCGACTCAAAATTTATATCATTGGACTCAAACTTTTATGATCTACGCAATGGTAAGATTTTTTTTATCAACGAAGTACCACAGATGTGCCAAAAGTGAAAACAAAATATTGTGAACGGCGGCGGCCACCGCCGGTGGTATGCACCGCCCCCACCATTAGACAGATCGGCTGCATATTTATTAAGAGATTTAGTCACCATTTAATGTCACTAATTTTAACATTTTCTTGTATTTTAGCTTGAAATAAAGTGTTCTCCTTAAATTGTGGTTAATGAATGTTATTTGCACAGGTTTAGGTAAAATAGACATAACTCTCAATGTAGAAATCAAAATGAAGAAATTCTTGAAGTTGATGCAACATGACTCAATCTTACACAAACTTGAAGAATAGTTGAAAATCAAATCCAACATTTTATGGGCCAAAAATTGAGATACAATAGAATCGGGCTACAACTTCAGCTCATCTTGACCCAACTCACGTATTTGGACCGTATCTCACAAAATAGTACTCAATTGGTATAATTCTTGAATATGTGAAATACTGACTTAATTATCAACAACTCTTATATTGATGGTAAAGTCTAAATCAGCCGTTATCATGGACCAAATTGCATTGCAAATGAGTAAAAGGGTTGTTAGCCAAATGCTAATGTATCTTTGAAAGTTTGCTCATATCTCATTAGATACTCATCCAATTTACATGAAATTAGTGCCTATGAAAAGAAGAGACAAAATTATACAACTTTCATGTCAGGCATAGAGACTATATCGGTCATTTATATTATAAAAAATGTACTGTAATTAGGTGAACGTTGTTGGCCTAAAATTATTGAAGATTGATGTCTCACATGACATATTTTCATTCATTGCCTATATAAGGACACTCTTAGGACGTTTTTAACATTAGATAATTCTCTCTTCTTGTCTTCTCATTAACATGTATTGTAATTTAGGTTAGAGTTCTTGGCAAGGCTAAGAGATGAACTTTTATGTGTAATAAATCTACTTCTATTCTTTGATTCGTTGTCAAGATCTACAAATGTTTGTAAGTTTGGTTTTGATTAAACTCTTATCTATTTTATTTTCTATAATCCAGAGGTTATAATTCTCATGTCTCATATATGTTCAGTCATACTTTTTTTATGTGATTCTTGTTGAATTATAATTGTTATTGGTTACATTGTTTTATATGTTAATCTTTTACTGTAGTATTGTCAAATTGATATATTGTCGATCTTGGATAGCATGTAAAAACAATAAATGTTTGATATTCAAGTTGATCTTTTACTGCAATATTATCAAAATGATATATTGTCGATCTTAGATAACTTGTATATATGAACATGATTTGTGTTAATATTTACAAAAGAGTTTAGTCACACCAAATACATGTGTTATCAAATGTGCTATATTTTACATATCTTCCGATTGATTGTTTGGGATGTGAAACTTTCAATTGAGTTATAAACATTGAATCAAAGTGTATAGTAGATTTATAAAGTATAATTGTGATTCTCAAAGCCTTGCTTAAATCATCATAAGATATTTTTCTCAATTCATAGACAATTATATCTCATCAATTAATTTTATCCTTTGCTACCTCTTTAATATTTTATTTCACCAACCTATTTTGCCAAGAGCTTTCTCATGGGATTGACACCTCAATCTATACTGCGATAGCCGTGTTATATTTTGAGCGTAAATAAAATTTAGCACCGTTACTAAGGAGGCACACTAAGTGAAAGTCGGTTGTATTTATCAATACTAACGTGGTAACTTTGCACATTTTCTTTTCTTTGTAAAATCTTAGTTTTATTTCCTTTATTGTAATCCGTTTTATTGTTCATGGTTGGTTCTACCACTTAATTTATTTTATTTTATTTAGTTAATTTGTTATATTTTATATTATTTTAATGACTGATTTTACCGCCCAACTTAGTTCATTTTCTTTTATTTATTTATTGTACTTCGTACTTTATTTTCTTTTATTTATTTATCGCGCTTTACTTTTTATTTATTTATTATTGCACTTTATTTTTTTAAAAGTTCATTTGTCGTATTTTATTTTATTTTAATGGCTGGTTCTACCGCCTAACTTAGTTTATTTTTTTTATTTATTGTATTTTATTTATTTATTGCACTTTATTTTCTTTTATTTATTTATTGCACTTTTTTTATTGTACTTTATTTTAATTTAATTTAATTTATTTATTGTACCTTAGTTTCTTTAGTTAATATGTTGTATTTTTATTTTAGTTTAATGGCCAGTTCTACCACCTAACTTTTTATTTATTTACTTATTGTACTTTATTTTTTTTAATTTATTGTACTTTGCATTTTATTTTCCTTTATTTTTTGTACTTTCTTTTCTTTTATTTACTTATTGTACATTTATTTATTTACTTATTGTACTTTTTTATCGTACTTTACAGTTTATTATCTTTTGTTTATTTATTATATTTATATTTTATAGTTGGTCTTACCACCTAACTCATTTCTATTTCTTGTTGTGTTTTATTCCACTTCTTAATTTTTCTTAAGCATTTTCTTCTTTAAAAAAAAAAATTTGTTAGGATGTATGCATTGATTTAGAGACAAATGAGAAAGATTTGTGAGAGAACTAGAACTAGAACCACCCCTACAATTTGTAAGGGAAGAGAATTCACCATCTAGTTCATCTTGTAATTCTAACATAATGAGCCAACACGAAAAAAACCCCGTTAGGACTCTAAAAGATTACTTGCATCCTACTCACACAGCCACACCATTATGCATTATATTTTCACCTAACACACCACATTCGAATTTTAAACCTAGAATGATACAACTTCTGTCCACTTTTTATGGTCTAGATAGTGAAAATCCTTATGTATATGTTAGGAAATTTGAAAAGGTAATTGCCACCTTCCATAGCCAACCTGAAGTCATAGACACTGTTAGGCTTAAAGTTTTCCCTTTTTCTTTGAAAGACAAAGTAAAGAGTTGGTTATACTCTTTGAGGCCGAGGTCTATAGGAACTTGGGCAGAAATGACCAAAACATTTTTCAATAAATACTTTTCACAACACAAAACTAATGGCCTGAAAAGACAAATTTCTTCCTTCTCCCAAAAAGACAGTGAAACCTTATATCAAGCATGGGAAAGGTTTGAAGAGTTGCTAAATCTGTGCCCTCACCATGGGTATGAAAATTGGCGCTTGGTTAGTTATTTCTATGAGAGACTCACAATTAAAGAGTGCCAATTTGTTGAGATGATGTGTAATGGGGAGTTCCTTTACAAAGATCCCGAGGAAGCCATAGAATTCCTTAATAACTTAGCCAAAAAAGCCTATACATGGACTGGACCTAGTATTATGAAAACACAAACCCAGTGGAGTTTTCCATCTTAGGGAAGAGGATAACCTCAAAGCCCAATTAGAGGTCTTAACTAGGGAGTTAGAGGTCTTGAAAACCAAAGATAGAAGGGTTACCTACACGGTTGCTAGGGTTGAGTTACACGATGTCTGTTTTGTCTGTGGAGGAGCAGAACACTTAGCTCAGGATTGTCCCACCTATAGTGAGATGAGAGGAATATGTGATGAACAATGTAATGCCCTAGGGATGTACAAGAAGCCTTATTCACCATACTCTAAAACATAAAATCCTAACTGGAGAAACCACCCAAATTTCAGTTGGAAATCTGACCAACAACCCAACAGCCATTGGAAACAAGAACAACAAGCACCCAAGTCTTATGTTGCACCTCAATATAATGCACGACCAACTAGGAGTTCTTTAGAGGATATATTACAAGCATTTATGGAAGCACAAAGTAAGACTAACCAAAAATTTGAAACAGTTCTTGCGTAAGTGATAGACAAAAACAAAGAAATCAAAAGTCAAATCACCAAGCTGACTAGTACTTTAACTGTACAAGAGCGAAATAATTTTTTATCTTAACCTCAATCCAATCCAAAAGAACAATTCATGGCACAAGCTTCTACTTCTGATGCTCAAAATCTCAAAGAAGTTAATGCCATTACTACTCGAAGTGGTAAGATTACAAATGAGCCTACTTCTGAAACTAACACATCTACGAGTAGTAAATATGCCCCCATTGAAAAAGAGGCCATAATAGAAAAAGAGCCCGAAAATAAGTTTTCAATCCCAGTGCCTTTTCCTCAAGCTCTTCGACCGGTTGGAAAAATTTCAGAAATTCAAAGTGAGATTTTGGAACATTTGAAATAAGTTAAGATTAATATTCCCTTGTTGCATTTGATTAAGCAGGTTCCAACTTATGCTAAAGTCATCAAAGATCTATGCACTATTAAAAAGAAAACACCATGTGAAGAAAGCTGCATTTTTGGCAGAACAGGTAAGTGCAATGATTGAATAAAAGATACCACCCAAGTATAAAGACCCAGGATGTCCTACATTCTCCTGTCAAATTGGGACACATGAGTTTGGTCAAACTTTGTTGGACTTAGGAGCAAGTGTAAATTTAATGGCCTATTTTATTTACTTGCAATTGGGACTTGGTGAGATTAAACCTACACCTGTAGTCCTATAATTAGCTGACCGATCAATCAAGAAACCACGGGGAATAGTAGAAGATGTTTTATTGTAAATTGATAAATTTTACTACCCTATTAATTTTTTTGTTTTAGATACTCATTCTGTTGTTAACATGGAGTCAAAAATTTCTCTTATTTTAGGGAGACTTTTTCTTGCCACTACTAATGCTCTTATTAATTGCAGAAATGGTCTTATAAAATTATCTTTTGGGAATATGACTCTTGAGGTGAACATTTTCAATATTGGCAAACAACCACGATAAGAAGACGAATGCTATCATTCATATATGATAGATACATTTGTAGCGGATGAGGCTTACAAAAATCATAACTCTGATTCTTTAGAAAATCTCATTGATTTTAATTTTAAAGAATTGTATTATCCTGATGAAACAACTAATATGTTTAGTATTTTTTACTCACAAGATAAAGGAACTCGAATTTGAAAACTAGGCATTGAAGAGTTGCCACGAAAGAGGGAGAAACCAAAATCATCAAACCTCGAGACACCACGTGTCATCATTAGTGATCAAGGAACACATTTCTGTAACTGTTCTTTTAAAGCTTTAAGTGCTGCAAGTCTTAAGAGAAAGTTATAATTGTCAGAAATAGAAGAGCTACGAAATGATGCATATGACAACTCCAGAATTTACAAAGCTAAAATGAAAGTAGCTCATGACAAACAGATCTTAAGGAAACACTTCGAGCCAAATCAATGGGTCTATCTTTATGATTCTCCATTGCATTTACACTCTAAAAAGTTGAGATCTAGATGGATTGGTCCATTTATGGTAAGGCACATTTTTTCTATTGGTGCTGTCGAAATTGAAGATTCCACTGATAGGCGAACTTTCAAAGTGAATAGACAGCGGCTGAAAAGCTATGTGGAAAAAGTAGACCACTCTATGTACCTAGGCGAGATCCCTCTTGTGGATCCTGTCTATTATGCTTGATCAGGTTCAATCTATCTATACTATATTTTATATTTTGTCTATATTTTATCTTTTGACTTTTTATTTTTGCTTTTATTTTCTTTCACATTTTATTTTACTTTATTTTTATTTTTTCTTCAGTGTGATTTTATTTCCCGGTCAAGTGGTAGATACGGTACTCCGTGACTATTAAAGTCGGTTTCTCAATTCCCTAAAAACTGTCCCTCAAACTGTGTTCATCTCTTTTCTCTCTTTCAAAATAGATCACATTCTTGCCAACCTTAAAAAACGTTTTCCTTCATTGCCTCAAAATGCTCTACTTAAGATTTACAAAGCACGGTGTGAAAGATTAAGGCTATTGATGTTGGGTAATATCCTTGTGGATCTTCATTGATTAATTGAAGCCAATGTTCGATTATTTGGTGAATCTGCAAATGATTTTATTTCTCATATGCCTAGTCTTGGAAAAAGCTCTTATGCCAAAAGGCAACGAACAAAGAGGTTACAAGTCTGTCATAAATGTGCTCGATGAAATTGTAACCGAAGTTGTCGTTCTTTATTATTTACATCTAAAAATTGAGAAGACAAAAATCAGTTCATTAAGGATGGACTGAGTAAGGAGTCTTTGGATGATATCCTATTGACTCTTGAGACGCATCCCTGTGGGCTCATGCAATGTGAACTTCTTGATTTATAGAATAAATTCAAAAATGAACATCAACGGTTTAGTCTCGGGAATCTGACTTTAAAAGACCCTGTTTGCCAATTTATAAGAAAATTGGATGGGAAGCCTATCCCCAACCCATAGAGGGCGTTTAAGCCGTTACTGGACGTAAAACCAGAGGAAGATGTGAGCCACAATCACAACTACTTGTAAATACATGTGTTTTAAAATTCAAAATTTTATTTTATTTTGTTTTGTGAATAGTAAGGCTACTCATATATATGTCTTAAATTAAAATCTTTTGGTTAAATAATGCATCATATTTCTTTGTTTTATTTATTTATTTGCATCATCATTTTAGTTTATATTTGTTGTTTTGTCTTTCAGGTTTATTTCTTTTGAATAACTGGCGTTTCAGGTAATGTCTCATATACTTTATCTCTTTCTATTTAAACATTGAGGACAATGTTTCATCTGGTTTGAGGAGGAGGATAGTAGACATAAGTTATATTTTGCATTCCAAAAATATATATATATACAAAAATAAAAGTAAGGATTAAACTAAAATGATGATGTTAATATATACTTTTGATTAGAATGGCAAAGTAAAGAGTTTTAGTTCTAACTTTAGAAATGCATTTTAACTAACTTTTTGTTGTTTTGTTTTATGTTTAATGTATTGTTATTTATTACTAGTAGTCTTAGTAATTCTTGTATAAAGGAATTTGTTTTCTGCCTAGGTATGATTTTAAAATTGTTTAGGTTGAGTCATTGTTTCTATTTAGGTTACTAAAGAATGACTTTCAAAATATTTTTGAGCACAAAGTTAAAGCCTTGAGGTAAGACGGATGATTCAATTTATATAGTCAAGAGAATTTTCATGTTTAAGTATATATTTTTCTAATCTCACACATCTTTTGTGAGTAAGTGGAAAGGTTGAAAAACCAGCTTATAAACCTTCATTAATCTTTTGAATTGGTTAATTTTTATTTAGATTGATATTATTTAAATTACAGAATAAGTTGGTTGCATTTGTGTATAATATAATTTAGTGAGAAGCCTTTGTAATGCTTCCTTATATTCTTCAAAAATACAAAACAAAAATAAAAAAAAAACAAACAAAAAGAAAAATACTAAAAAAAATAGAAAGAAAAAAAAATAAAGAATCAATTCAGTTTAATAAAATCTTCATTCAATTTTAGAAGATAAATTTTTTGTAAGGCAGTTTTCTCACCAAGCTATATTAGTATTATTCCTACAAGACAATTGAAGTCCTAAATCTAGTACATGTTAAGAATAATTGATTCTAAACAATTAATTTTCCTATCTTTGGATCAATGTTAGTTTATATGTCCGTCCTTAAAATTGACTTTTTCTTGAGTGCTTAACTATTTTTCAACTCCATGAGAGAAATCATAACCTTTTAAACAGTCATACACTTATGAGGATATGGAGTTGAGGCTTTTACTTGGAGAAATTCTTAAGGATATATCTATTGTGATTTGTGGTAAGATGGTTACGACTTACTTCACACACACAAAATTTTTGAAAGTTATAATTGAAAAAACCAAAATAGCAACAGTGATCTTAAACTGACGTTTTGTTTGAAATGCTTAAGTAGTTTTGCATATTCTATTTACGCTTGAATTGCTAGAGACTAGCAATAAGCTAGTTGGGGGCTGTGATGAGCACATAAAAATGCATTTTTATTAAGAGATTCAGTCACCATTTAATGTCACTAATTTTAACATTTTCTTGTATTTTAGCTTAAAATAAAGTATTCTCCTTAAATTGTGATTAATGAATGTTATTTGCACAGGTTTAGGTAAAATGAACATAACTCTCAGTGTAGAAATCAAAATGAAGAAATTCTTGAACTTAGTGCAACATGACTAAATCGTACACAAACTTGAAGAATAGTTAAAAAGCCAAATCTAACATGTTATGGGCCAAAAATTGAGATACAATAGAATCAGGCTACAACTTCAGCTTAGCTTGACCCAACTCATGTATTTGGACCGTATCTCACAACCTATATACTCACTTGGTATAATTCTTGCATTTTTGAAATACTGACTTAATTATAAACAACTCTTATGTTGATGGTAAAGTCCAAATCATCCATTATCATGGACCAAATTGCATTGCAAGTGGGTAAAATGGTTGTTAGCTGAATTCTGATGTATCTTTGGAATTTTGCTTATATCTCATTGGATACTCATCCAATTTGCATGAAATTAGTGCTTATGAAAAGAAGAGACAAAATACTACAACTTTTATGTCGGGCACAGAGGCTATATCGGTCATTTATATTATAAAATATATACTACAATTGGGTGAATGTTGTTGGCCTAAAATTATTAAAGATTGATGTCTCACATGACATATTTCCATTCATTGCCTATATAAGGATACTCTTAGGACATTTTTAACATTAGATAATTCTCTCTTCTTGTCTTCTCATTAACATGTATTGTAATTTAGGTTAGAGTTCTTGGCAAGGCTAAGAGATGAACTTTTATGTGTAATAAATCTACTTCTATTCTTTGATTCGTTGTCAAGATCTACAAATGTTTGTAAGTTTGGTTTTGATTAAACTCTTATCTATTTTATTTTCTATAATCCAGAGGTTATAATTCTCATGTCTCATATATGTTCAGTCATACTTTTCTTATGTAATTCTTGTTGAATTATAATTGTTATTGGTTACATTGTTTTATATGTTAATCTTTTACTGCAGTATTGTCAAATTGATATATTGTCAATCTTGGATAGCATGTAAAGACAATAAATGTTTGATATTCAAGTTGATCTTTTACTGTAATATTGTCAAAATGATATATTGTCGATCTTAGATAACTTGTATATATGAACATGATTTGTGTTAATATTTACAAAAGAGTTTAGTCACACCAAATACATGTGTTATCAAATGTGCTATATTTTAAATATCTTTTGATTAATTATTTGGGATGTAAAACTTTCAATTGAGTTATAAACATTGAATCAAAGTGTAGAGTAGATTTATAAAGCATAATTGTGATTCTCAAAGCCTTGCTTAAATCATCATAAGATATTTTTCTCAATTCATAGACAATTCTATCTCATCAATTAATTTTATCCTTTGCTACCTCTTTAATATTTTACTTCACCAACCTATTTTGTCAAGAGCTTCCTCGTGGGATCAACACCTCAATCTATACTGCGATAGCCGCGTTATATTTTGAACATAAACAGTAGAAAATGTTATGAAAAGTAAGCCTATGAAATATTAAAAATATTCTATTCATTCTTATATACATAAATTATTATGGGTGCAACCAACTACTATTAACAGCGATACACACACCAAGTGATTATTTATAAGGTAAAGTTAAGGATGATGATTAGGTGTATTGAATTCTTATAAGTGTTTAGAGACTCTTAAAATATATAGTTCGAATACAATCTTTGAGACTATTGACAATTGATCTATTAACTTATTTCATGTGTTTTTATTAATTTCAATTTTTATTTTGTTTTTGTTTTAGCTTTACTCGAGGATGAACAAATTTTAAATTTAAGGGTATTTGATAAGGGTTCATTATGGTTAATATTTTCATCTTTTCAAGTTTATATTTGATCTACTTTTAAGATTATTTGACTCGTTATGAGTTTTATTATTGAATTATAGGTTTTTAATGATTTATAGCGAAGATATTGGAAATCATGATAAAATGGCAGAGAAATTGAAAAATTAAGCTAGCACCATGGCGTTTAGAAGTCAATGTCACGACGCTCAACTCAGAGACTTTAGCGCCACAACACTCCACACCCATCTTCACGCTACCCGTTCAGCAAAAAAAGAGATTGGTTTTTAGGTTTAGCGTCGCGACTCTCATGCAATTAAAAGAGAAAAATTTTAGGAGTTCTAATATGACTTGAAAATGAAGCAACAAAATCCTCAAGTTACTATAGTCTATAAAATACCCCTTTATAGGCCAAATAAGACATAAGCCATACATAAGCAAAGCATAGGCAAAAACATAGTTGCAAGAGAGATTAAAGAAAAATTGAAGATTTAACATAAGGATTGTGCAACAAGTAAGAGAAAGAAATAGAATATTCAAGGTGTTCTACCTTGTTTAATTTCTTTATTTTCTCATATTTTTATGTCCTTATTAATGATATTTTTAAAGAATTGCTTTGTTACTATAGCTTTCATCATGAACTAATTTTATTTATCTAGGGTTCAACTTTTGAATTTAATATGTAGTTGAATTCTATTATCTCTCTTATGTTATAAACTCAATAAAGTAGAATTATTTATTTTATCTTGTGCTTAATACTTTCTTAATATCTAGTCAATATTTTGATTAATTGAGGAACCATAATAAACTCGACAAGAGAATTTATGTATTTAGCGTAGGATAGTTTGATATATAATTATAGCTTAAAAGTTACGAGTTTCATGTAGGATAAAAATATACACATATGTCATATATAGTTTCAATAGATCAGTCCTTAATGAGTTTTATCTTATTCTGATTACCATAGACATATAGGTAATTATTAGGGTAGGATATAACTGTTTGACCATCGACAGAGGCTTATAACAATATTAGAGATTCATCCAACAATTCACAATTAAGGGATTAAATTAGGAGAATAATTGATTCAATAAAATATTGGGAGATAAGTTGCAACCTAGGTTTATTTAATTGGCGCATTTCATCTTTGTTTGATTTATCGCATTAACTTGGTTAATTTTTAGTTTAATTTAGGTTAATTACAATTCTCAATTTTAGTATTAATGTTAGTACTTAATAAAGATTAGATTATAAAAGTCCTTGTGGGAACGATATCTCACTCAAATTATTATATTACTTGTTACGATAGTGTACAATTGTGCTTAAGTAGTATATACACAACAATCACCATTCAGCAAATTAAAAAGAGGTAAAACATTAGTAAATATGTTTTTAATTTATTTTGATGCTTATGTATATTAGAAAAGAAGCTAGTGTAAGTAAATAGTCAATAGATAGTCTCACTGTTGTCGCCTCTAACTTCCATCTTTAAAGGAAAAAGGATTAAGTTAAGAAAAGTCTAGTTGCGTGCCAACCACTCTAAGAATCCCTGATCATTGAATGAAGGGACATGCCCTACAAAATTCAAGTCATGAGGGGTCAAGGTCTAGAGCCTTTCTTCGTAAGTAAGATTGCATGGCTGGTGACATACTCTAGCATGAGGCATAATCTCTTGGCAAATAGGCTTAAGAAATTTGCTTGTGGGAGATTGGATTCCTCTAGAAAAACTTCTTAAGAAATATTTCCCTCCCAATAATGGGAAATGGTATGTCTTTTAGTTAAACTTACCGAAAGACATAGCAACTTTGTAAGAATAATTCTGCCTTTTCCAATCGTCGTTTATTACCACCACATTTTTCAAAGCTGACTTTTTTATCTTCAAAATCATAAATGGTCTTTCTCTCCCTTTTGGAGGCCCAATAAAAGTTCTTTCTGGATTGCTAAAGGTTGTAAGTCATGAAGAAATCAAACAAGGTCATACCATATGATAAATGAATCATATGGTTTAAAAAGTGACGTCTTGTAATAAATGAAAGACATTGGGATGGATCTGGAGAGGTGAGAGGCTAATCTCATGTAAGACCTTATAGATTAAGGATGAAATAAGGAAGATAAAACATATTAAATGTTCTTTGAAGATGGGGCAATTCTTCAAGTTGAATAGGTAAAGAATTTGAAAGTGGTTCCCCTTGAGGGAGATTTCTGATCTTAATGCTTAAAGAGAACTCAAAATGGGATTTTAGTTTATCCAGGCCGAAAGAATTTATACTTTTGACCATTAGATCTTGAGAGGGTTCTACTAGTTTGGAAAAATTAGTTTTGTTTTTTTAGTAAAAAGAAGGAATTGAAACCTAGGGTGAGTAAAGAACAAGGAAAATTTTGGGAATTCTTTACTCTTGAATTTGAAATGTATGGGGAAAAGTAAAATTACTAAAAATTTAAATAGAAGGATTTGAAACTGCCCTATTAAATCAGAACGTCACTTGAATTCGAAGAGTCCTGTTAGATAGAAACAATGTCACTCGAAAAAAAATGTCTTCCTTTAAATAGAACACGTGGCACACACTAGATGAATGTTTTATAAAGATTTCTTATGGGCTATCATTATTATTCTCTTGTGGGAAGACATATGTTAGGCTCATTATTAAATTGGCCTAATCAGCTCACTCCATTGTGCATTTTTCTTAAAGCCCACTTCATAAGCAAAGCCAAATCAGGTTATTTAAGTGGATTTCAACCCAAAATAAAACTCATTTGTAATAGATAACTCGACCCACTAACTTATAGACCTTGGAAATGGGTTGTATAAAATATAACGAAGTGAAAAATAATTAAAATTATTATTTTATACAAATTTAGATTAGTTTAATTATTATTTTGCATGAAAATGAATTTCTCATAAAGTGAATGATTCTCACTTAAATCCTTACCCTCGATTGTGCATTATAAATTGCAAACGGACTCAATCGCTAATTTAACATGGTTAATTATGTTGTGTGTGTTCATTCATACTTGGAGTAAAATTTGAATTTGTGGACTATAAATAAGATTGATTTAATCATGTATTGATCATCCAAGTTATCTAGTTATAAGTATTCATCAAGCATCTAGAGTATCATGTTTACTTTTAGAGTAATTTATACATCGAGCACTCTCTTTTTTAACAAAATACTGACTTGAATGTTAATGTATTTTTTTACTAGAAGACGATACTTTTCTATAATTTTAAAGAATTCTCAAAGACAAAAATGTAATTTCGTAGAATTTTAACTTTTGAGACTTTTAGAACTAAACTATTATAATTAAGCATTTGTCTATGTTTATTTTATTTTGATTGATCTTAAATAAGTTTGAACCTATGAAAGTCTAATAAATATCAAAAAGTGATCATTTTAGTTCCACTCTTTAGAGACCAATTCTAAGTTTTAAAAAATAAATAAATTTAACTTATTAGTTTAGGACACCCAAAATCAGAGTTAATACCAACATTTACTAAAAAAATAAAGTGTTAATTTTTCATTACAAATTTTCAAAAGTAATATAAAATTATATATATATATTTTTTAGAGTTATGAATATAATGAAAGTTTAGAAGATAAAACAATGAAATAAAAATTTGAAATAGTGGGGGAATTATATAAGAGAAAATAAAGGACATGGATGCAAAAATAATAAAACAAAAACAGCAGTAAAAAGAGGAGAGTGATTAATACTACTGTCGTCCACTCACTCAATCTCTTCCCTTTTTTTCAAATACTCCATTTTCTCCTCTCTTTCGTTTATCACTTTTCAGTTTCACTCTTTATATCTTTTACACTCTCATCTTCCACACTCTCTCTTCTTCACAGAATCCGGCATGACTAATAAAGCCCACCCTGGAAACTCACTACACATCCACACCTGATCAACAAACAAAACCATTCACTCAGTTTTCTTATTTCTTTTTTCTTTTCGGAGAAAAAAATACAGAAAACAAAGAAAAGATGGTGGAAAACGACTGTGCTTCGTCGCCTGGAAGCAGCAGCGGAAGCTCATCGTGCTCTGGTACGAAACCTGCAGCAGCTGACAACATAGATCGGTTGCTTGCCGGAGCCGGTTACAAGGTACGTTCTTCGGAGCTCCGACAAGTGGCTCAGCGACTTGAACGGCTCGAAACTGTCATGGTCAACTCTTCTGCCGAAATTTCTCAACTCGCCTCAGATACCGTCCATTACAATCCCTCTGATCTCGCTTCCTGGGTCGACTCTCTCTTGTCCGAATTCAACCAGCCGCCTGTCCTTCTACCGGCCGATCTACTGGACTTTCCCGATCATGTGGCGGGGCCCTCTGTTAATCCAACGATCGTGAATAATAGTAACTACTTCACTGACAATTTCACGACAACTCAGCAACAGCACGAGCAAAGTATTTCTGAGGAGCAGCAACAGCAAGAACAGCAGTTGATGGTTGTTGATGCGGCTATGGAAGAAGATTCTGGGATAAAGCTGGTCCACTTGTTGGTGGCGTGTGCCGAGTCCGTGAAACACGGCGATCTGTCATTGGCTGGTTCGTTGATTGAAGATATGAAGGGCTTGTTGACGCGTGTTAATACCACTTGTGGCATCGGGAAAGTTGCCGGATACTTCATCGAGGCGTTGAGCCTTCGGATTATGGGAGTCGGCGGCTCCGTCTCCTGGTCTGCTCATGAAAACGAGATTCTCTATCATCACTATTACGAGGCCTGTCCCTATTTGAAATTCGCTCACTTCACCGCTAATCAGGCGATTTTGGAAGCGTTCGACGGTCACGATTGCGTCCACGTGGTTGATTTTAATTTGATGCATGGATTGCAATGGCCGGCCTTGATACAGGCGCTGGCTCTGCGCCCCGGTGGACCCCCGTTGCTTAGGTTAACCGGCATTGGTCCGCCGTCTCCGGATGGGCGCGACTCGCTCCGAGAAATCGGACTTCGACTCGCCAAGTTGGCTCGATCCGTGAACATCAGGTTCGCATTTCGTGGGGTGGCGGCTTTGCGGCTGGAGGATGTGAAACCCTGGATGCTCCAGGTGAGTCCGAAAGAAGCCTTGGCCGTCAACTCAATCATGCAGCTGCATAAACTACTTGGGTCCGACCCGACCCGTAGTTCTCCCATGGAAATGGTCCTTGGTTGGATCCGGTGTTTGAATCCAAAGATCATGACTGTAGTTGAACAAGAAGCCAATCACAACCAAACTGATTTCTTGGACCGGTTCACGACGGCGTTGTACTATTATTCAACAATGTTCGACTCGCTCGAGGCTTGCGCATTTCAGCCGGAGAAGGCTTTAGCCGAGATTTACATAAAAAGAGAGATTTGTAACGTCGTCTGCTGCGAGGGGTCGGCTCGAGTGGAGAGGCACGAACCACTGGCTAAGTGGAGGGCGCGGCTTGCAGGTGCCGGATTTAGGCCTTTGCATTTGGGGTCTAATGCGTTTAGGCAAGCCAGTATGCTATTGACTCTGTTCTCCGCTGAGGGTTACTGTGTTGAGGAAAATGAAGGGTGTTTGACCCTCGGCTGGCATAGCCGGCCTCTCATCGCGGCTTCAGCTTGGCAAGCCGTGCCGGATGCAACGTCGAATCAGCAGAGTAACAACGTCAATAATAATAATATTAATAATAACAACACAAACAACAACAACAACGACAGTAATAACATGGTGTTGTAAATTTCTACTCTGGCTGTTTTTTCTTTTGGGCTTTTGCTGAGATAATTAGTGGAGTAGTTATCTATAACTACTATTCTGCATGTTTCGTTGTTATATTACCTGTTGATGCAACAATATTTAGAGCCTGATATGCTAAAAATCAGTGAATTAAATTGAATTTGAAAAAAGTGAACTGAGCTGGTTGGTTTAGTTTAAATCTTCTTTAATCGGTTCGGTTGTTAATTAAAAATTTGTTTTGATTTTCGATTTAGAAAGTTGAACTAAGAATTGAATTTTAAACAAAAATTAAAAAAAAAATCAAACTAAAAATAAGATTATTTGAGTCAAACTGAATTTAAAAATTGAATCGAAACAAGTTCGGTTTAATTTATTGTAACTTTTGTTTGATTTTTAATTTTATTTTTTAAATATTAATCGATTCGATTTAATTTTTAATTAACATAAAAAATATTAAACCAACCGAATTTGTCCACCCAAAAATTGTCACACTTATGATGAATTTGTTTTTGGACCTAACACTTTATGCTATTTGCTTAATATTGGTTTAAAGATTTTATGACAGTCGGATTAATTTAATTTGAATATATTCTTAACAATAATTTACGTACTATAAAGGAATATTTTTACACTATTTTTTATTTTTATTTTTTAAAAAAAAGAGAGAGAGTTGGCAGTCAATTTATTGTACTGTGTAAGTCTTAAGTGTAACAAATAATGTTGATAATAAAGGGATGAAAATAGGTTACCCTAGAGATTCTAGTTATAGAATCGCTTCGGTAGGTCTAATTTTACACTTTCTGTCAATTCAAGCTTTGAGCACCAAAGGACCAAGTGGCACTTGCATTGTTGTTTCAGCAGATGCAGATTAATCAAAAAAAACTTGAAGCCTTGAAGGGGCCGGTTTTTGAAAGTGGGGTGAGTATTTCGCCTACTTAACCCAATATAACACTTGGACTAGCAAATAATTACTTAGTTGATTTTTCAAGCCTCAAGAGTGCACTGTGCACAATGGGAGCAGCATGCTGCAAGCAATCAGACATGCAAACAATTGCATGTGATCAAACCAATACAACTAATGTCTCTGTACTGTAAACTCTGTTAACGCTTTTGATTTCTTGCAAATTTATGCTGCTCAGCTGGTACAAACAAACTGATAAAATCGATGAGAATTGATAGGCATGTGAGTTTCTGCAACAAATCAAAAGAAAAAGAGGCAACTAAGCAAAGCCCAACGGGACCCCTCACAGTCTCCGTAATAATGAGTGCGAGAGAGAAAGGAAGATATTGGAGGCTGGCTGGTCACAAACTCACCATTCACCAGACATGTGATAGAGATCCCTGTCTAGTCTCATTAGGTTCTCTACACACATCGCCACTACGGAAATTTTTTTTTTTTTTTTCTTTAAAAATAAAAAAGCATCCTATACATAATCAAATATATGTAGAATTACGGGACGGTTTGTTAAATCAGTAAATTGGGCTCTGTTTACTTGTTACAGTTTGACGTGATTTTTAATTTAAAATTTTTAATCTGGATTAATAGAGGCTCTTGATAAACAGAGCTAACAAGTGGGGACTACACAAAGCTGGGAGCTGAGGACGTTCACGTGTCAATTTATTCACACGTGTATGTTACCTTTCGCTATCTTTGCTTTAACCAGGTCAATTTGTAATGAAGGGGATCTGTCCTAAAATGATAGATCCACCACCATCAAACCTAACGGGTCCCACTACTTATTAGCACCATTAATAATTGTACAATACTATTTAATTTCTGTTGTTTAATTTCGTATTTGTATCCTCTCAAGATTACTTATTTTGCAATTGGGCCCTCCTTTAATTTCATGTCCAAATTTTTTTTTTAATTTTTGTTTACGTTTTAACAAATGGTAAATAAGCTCAAGTGAGAAAGGTAAAAAGAAAATTCTGATGCATCCATTTTTGGTACTTGAGATGATATTAGAATATTCTTTTCCTTTTTCCTAGCTAACTTTTTGGATAAACCTTTTATAAAATTCTGGGTACTCCTATTAAGTATTAACTATTAAGTAAAGAGATACAAAATTTAAGGACTGAAATTGAAAAGGGGATTCCACCAAACCCAAAATTAAAAAATACTCCAACATCAAAGGACTGAAATATCAAATCAAAACAATAATTGATTCTGCCATTGATTGAAAACGTAGAATATCAGATATATCAATGCCATCCAATTAAATGTAGACGGAAGGCTTGTTAATGGCGTTTAATTTTTGTTTTATAAATGCTTCCATGTAAATATTTTTACATGTGAATAATGCCTTCCACTTCAGTCGCTTGTGCATGTATAGTTCATTTTACCATTCTCAGGAGAATCGGTTTCCATGTAGAATCGTGCTCGGTATGCTGCCAGATGAGCATAATAGGCAGGAGACACTGCATACGTAGTAATTACCCAAGTTAAATGCCCCATTTATACTAATATTTGTTTGAATTTTTACTAATACATTAATCGTATGAAGAAGCACACAGCTCTAAGGCGCAACTGTATTACAGCTGTTTGCACGACTACATATAGCTATAAACAAGGCAGGAGATGATCATAATTTTACCCACAGAAACGGATCGTGTGCACCGAGCATACCTGCAAACCAGAAACTAATCAGTTTGCCGATGAATGGAAAGCAAATTGTAGGATGGAATGGGGAACTGAACTACTTACTGTAACAAAGGTTATTTGTCAGATATTGGATCTCAACAGCAGTGAAATTGTTCTCGTCCCAGAGAACATGATAATGACCAGGTCAACTATTTCCCTGTCAACTTGCAATTCAAAATGAACAAATGTTTGATATGCAAGGCTCCTTTCATAAAAACTTGCAAATTAAATATGGATATGAGATTCATCTGCAAAACTTCAATAACACTTTTTTAAACCCAAACCTGTATTCCTGCATGACTACATAGATAGAAGTCAAACTCAGTGGGATGGCATATGTTAGAGTCCACCACAGTGCCTGCATTTGGAACAATCAAATTCATAAGCAGTCAATTCTCAGTTTTGAACAACAGTTGGCTGACCATTGTAGAAAGACAGCTAGCTCATAACAGTCACTTCTCTCAAGAATGATGGGATGAACCTAATAGCTCCTTAGAGAACTCATTTTATTCTTTTGACTAATCAAAAGCCACAAAACATGACCAGAAGTCATTACCAGGTCAGATATTTCTACTCTTGTCTGTGCTATCGTCATTGTGGTTGCTTGAGAAGAGTCTTGTATGGTGTCACTTTTGGACCACAATAAAGGTTATTGGAGGTTGGTAACTAGGTCCGAGTGATGCGCAAGCCTGGACATAACCACAATATAAATACAGGAAAACAGAGCTAATTAAATCAAGAATGAAGTGTTATCTAACCTTTACGAATGGCATCAAGTTCATAAAGTAGGACCTGATAGAACTGGCCTTCACTAACACCAGCTCTACAAGAATACTGGGACAGCACAAAAATAATTACAATTGAAAAATCTTCAGCCTTGGGGATTCATCGGTCCAAAAAGAAATTTAACATCTATTTTTTTTAAAGGGAATTTAACATTGAGATTAAAAATCATGTTAGAAATGAGTTGGAATCGAGCCAAAGTGAAGGGCTTCCACTTTCAAACCATATCAAAGCTGTTAAGAGAATTTCTGTTTAAAGCTCAAAGCTAGCCCACTGAACAATGCAGCAAAAATGAGGAAATCATAACCAATAAATTATAACTTGGTAATACATGGTTGTTTTCTTTAGGGTGTCGAGCGGGTGACTATTTGTTCATGGTAAATAATTTTTTTTTTGTTTAATAAAATAAATGCAGCGGAAATCAAATTACTTTATTTATAATTAAATGTATAAAGATAAAAAATTACCTTAATTTTTTCGTTATGACAAATTTTAAATTAACTGGTTGTAATCTTCTTTATTATCTTTAATCATCAAATTTAACGCGTGTGGACAAGTGAATTTTTTCTCAACCTTTAAAATCACTAATACTTAAATTTGAGAGAATGATAATAACTAAAAATTTTTTCTATGTAAGAATGCACAAAAAGAATTTTTTAATTAAAATTGTTGTATTATTCTTTATTACTCTATACCTTTCATATATATAGGAATCTCCTTTGGGTATTTAGAATTTGATTAGGATTAAGAAATTAGAGTTTGATTAGGATTTGAGCTAGTAGAAAGACTGCAAGACCTATGAGTTTTTCAATTCAAACTTAAAAAGTCTAGTCCTTATTATATTATAATACACTAATTCTTCTAAGTTAACCCCATGCTATTTCACTAAAAGTCAAGTACTATACTCTAGCAACTCATGTTATTAAATAAAAGTCCATTTAATTAAAACTTCATTTAATTGAATTAGGTTTAGTCTTTAGACCAATAATAACTATTTAATTAACCCTCTAATTAATGTCCATAATTAAAGTTAGGCCATAAAAAATATGTCGACTCTTTAATTATTTATTTGTCCCTAAGTCATTGAATGCTCTAATGATCACTTTTAATATATTTATATTTGTAACTAAATTTACAAATAAATAATTTATTGAATAAATTATTATTTACAAATAAATATTATTATTCAACAAATAATTTATTGAATAAACTATGGTCACAGATTTTAATAATTAAGTATTATAAATAGTTTAGGTGGACATTAATTATTATATTCCATATTACAAATATATGTTCCTACAACTCATGAAATTATATCTCCAAACTATCGATGTTTTAACCGTTTATATGGATCTTACTCCGTGATAACTCAAATGATACAACACATGAATTTAAGTTCATTACCCGTTTAGGATTAAAATCAATTAAGCTTATTAAAGTTTTTGTGAATTAAGATCTACGACATTTAATTAACCAGATCGAAATTCACAGTAGTCTCGTTCAATGTAATATATACACTAATTTTTATACTCGATGTCTCTACTTCAATGATCAAGGTACATCATCCACTATAAAAATGAGAAAAACTACAACCTTACATAATGAAATATCTTTTTCATTAATGGTTGTAATTTAATTTATAAAGAACTTATGATCTATACCCTCTGTATTAGCATCATATGTTTAATATATAGATCACATACTTTATATATATAGGCTCATCAATGTATGCTCAATTATATATATGAATAAACTGTATTAATTTAATAAAATATTATTTTACATATTTTAAAGACATAAATAACATTATATGTCTAATACTATTAATTGAGAACAACCAAATTTAGTCGTACAAACCTGATCATGCCCCGACTAACTGTACCCCTTTCAGGATCTTGTAGGCTTTGAAAAAATCTTGAATAAGTTCTTGCCAATGTGGCTGAGCACATACCAATCCAGCATATTAAGTAACTTCAGCTAGTCTTGTGGGGCAGCAGTGATTATGGCTAAATATTGCTTGACTATAATATTTCAAGCCACAGGATAATTTACTTACAGCAGCTATAGACAGGCTTGAGTCATCTCCGGACTCTGGATGAGTTACATCAGCTCCAAAAATTATTGTCGTAATGTCAATTACTGGAGGAATCCTCCAACTTAAAGCATCTAAGAGCATAGTATTTCTTCCACCCATCTAAATAATATGAACCAAGCAAGTTTAAGAGCAATCAGATGGAGCCAAAAATTTTTTTTATTGATTTTTAATAAAATTATATGGTTTTTGTAGACCTTGACACTGATTTTCAGTGACAAATTCGAAAGGTATTTCTTGTTGATCTTGAAGACATGCTTGTTGAGGCAACAATGAGACATCTGTCCCAGATCTGTTTCACAAAATCATTTAAGATAACTTGAATGCAAAAGAACATATCACTTTTCAGCAAAATTGAAGTAGCATATCTATATGATCAGTTATAATAATTTCTCCCAGTCTTACATGATAATGAGAAAGAAATGAATGTATAATTCTAAACACCAAAGGTAAGTGACAAAAGCGAAGACGCACATAGGTGTTCAGGAATCTGTAAAGATACTTGCAGCCACATAAATGTGGCTTCTTGCTTTTGTATAATGAACTGAATGGGTAGCAAAAACCAATGACATACCATACAAAGTGCCATTATATTTTTTTATAATTAGACAAATAATTTTATTGCTAATCCAACGAGATACAATTAGAAGCACAGGTAAAGACACAGATCAATTAGACAAACAATGGTAATCAAGTGTCACCATTTTATTACAATATTTGCTAATGGTTGGCCATGTAAAACACTCAAATATTTTATCCATACAGCATCTTTAATGTATTGGAAAACATCCGTAACAGTAGGAGATTTTTGTTAGAACACCACCTGATTACGCTCATGCCATATGCAATAGATGGAAGCACAAAAAGCAATCATTTGAATTTTGCTAAGTAGAGATTTACCTCCTGTTTTTCTGCAAAAATAAGAAACTTCTCTCCGCCAAGGGACAGGTTGTCTCTGAATTTGACAAGCCACTAAGATCTTTTTCCAGACACTACTAGAAAAGGTGCAGTAAAAAAATAAGTGTTGTACCGTCTCAATGCCATTACCATATAATGGGCAGTTTAGATTAGGTACAAGCCCCAATTTTTGTAGATAATTTGTCCTTCAAGGCTAGCCATGTGATAAAACTATGTTTGGGGATGCATTAAGAGCCCCATACTAGTTTATACCACCTTACCTTGGTACTTGTCTCTGATAAGTTTTGACATGCATTAGCAATAGAGAATTGTCTATTGGAGCAACCAGTCCAAATTATCTTGTCCTCACAAGAAGCAATAGAGAAGTGTGAGTGGATAAATTCCCAGGCTTAAGCAGTGTGTACATCTACTAGGTCCGGTAAATTCTAAACCCCATTGCGCCAGAGGTCCTTAAATTTTGCATAACATGGAATATCAGAGTCTCCAATATTTATATGAGGGAATTTGTCCAATAAAGAAATACCCTGCATCCATGGATCATACCAAAAGGAAAAATTAGAGCCATTGCCCAATTCATAGCCAAAAAACTTTTTTGCTTGGTTTCTACATTGCAGGAGACTCCGCCACACCCAGCTGCAATCCATTGGTTTTGTGATACCCCAAAAGCTCAGTCTTCTAAGCTTGTTATCAATCACCCACCGAGACCATAGGGAGGATTTAACTACCAGAAGCTCCCAAATATGTTTAAACATTGCGGCTTGATTCCAAGTATGTATAGGTTTGATGCTTAATCCCCCTTCACTCTTGTACTTGCAAACTTGAGACCATGCAACTAAGCCTCTTGTTTTCTGAGAGTCAGGACTATGCCATAAGAATTTCTTGCATATACCTTCCACTTTCTTAATAACAATTTTTAGGAGGATAAATATAGAGCACCAATAGATATGCATAATCATTAAAACAGTTTAGCAATTAGAGACGTCCTGCATAAGAGAGTTTCTTAACCGCCCAATTAGAAATTCTGGCTGTCATTTTACTAATCAGATCTTGACAATGCTCTTTCTTGAGTCTTCCAGAGATTAAAGGGACACCAAGGTATTTGACCAGTAGCTCTCCATGTTGAAATTGGGTCAAATGTAGAATTTCATCTTTTGTGTGGTCAGGAACATGTCCAAAGAATATGGAGCTTTTGTTCACATTTAATTGCATGCCAGATGTCTTGTAGAAACCTTCTAAGACATTGTTGAAGTGGTTAATTGAGCTGGTATCGCCATGAGAGAAAAGTAGCAAATCATCAGCAAATATCAAATGGTTTAACTTCAATCTTTTGCATCCTTTATGGAAAGTAAAGTTTGCTTCAGGAACACTATTCAGACTTCTACTTAGGTACTCCATAGCAAGGACAAATAACAATGGAGACATTGGATCCCCTTGTCTTAAACCTTTCTTTCCCGAAAAAAAACCCTCCAAGGTACCATTCACCATCACAGAGAACATACTTGTTCTAACACAACACATGATTAGCCTGATGAAGAAATATAAAAAATTAAGTCCGATTAGGACTTCTTCTAGGAAATCCCAAGAGACTGAATCATAGGCCTTTTGTAGATCAATTTTTAGAGCACAGCTAGGAACCTCATTTTTCTGTCGTACCCCCTTACTAATTCATGAGCCAGGGGGACATTATCTGCTATTTTCCTATGGGGGATAAAAGCTGATTGACTTGGGCAGACCAGGTAGTCAATAACCTTCCTAATTCTGGAGGTTATAATTTTAGTAATACATTTGTACAGGACAGTGCAACATGCTATTGGTCTGTAGTCACCTAAGCCATTAGGGTGAGATACCTTTGGGATTATAGTGATAGCAGTTGAATTAATAGGATAATAAATCTGACCTATTGAGAAGAAGTGGTGCACAGCTTCAGTGACTTCGGTACCAATGACATTCTAGTATTTTTGAAAAAAGAGGCTGTTGTATCTGTCGGGTCCAGGAGCTTTGTCCCAATTGATGCTGAATATAACTTCTTTTACTTCTTGGTCAGATATAGGGGTGCAGAGCATATCTCAATCTTCCACCTCAAGCTTAGGCCCTTTATCCAATATTTGTTGTTCAATAGGTTCTCTGGTCCATGCAGATGTTCCCAACAGCGCTTTGTAGTAACTCACAACCATACTTACAATTGCCTCAGGGTCTTGAGTAAAGTCACCATTTTGGTTCACTAAAGAAGTGATTGTATTCCTTGTTCTTCTTTGTTTAACCATGTTATGAAAATATCTAGAATTTGAGTCCCCTAATTGAACCTAATTAATCCTAGATTTTTGTCTGATAAGTGCCATTATTGTTTGGAAGAATGAAGATAAGTAACTTCAATTCTTTCCCTTCAAGTTTGTTTCCAGCAGCATGGTACACATATTTCAATGCCTTCTTGCAGAATATATTGGAATTACTGGATCTGGGTTAAATTCCTGGGAAAACAGACAAATGCTATGTGATATGGATATGGGCAAAGATGGGAACTATTCAACACAATACATAAATGTCTTGAGTATACAGGTAATGATGTCACTCATCTCTACTTCAGACCTATATAGGAAAGTTTACCATGCCTATGATTTGGCACATCTGAACCAACCTTTGACAAAACCCCACAGCCGTGCTCTCTTAGACACTTTTTAAGAAGTTAACGCATGATCAATATTTAACAGTGCTTCCATTTATTACTTTTTGTAATTAAAACGACAAAAATTGCATTAGTTTACATGCAAGTAATTTGCTTAATACCAGAGATGCCAATTGGCTGTGAATTGATGAAATCTTAATCTTTTTCAGATCTTGACTTTAACTAACCTTGTTCATCATATTCCATTGACCAACTTGAGGCAGATATTCCTTTTCTTTTCCAGCATCGTTATGCTTCAGCCGTTAAAAAGTTGCAGAAATAATGAAATGTTAACATCACAAATCTGAACGAATCATGCATTGAATATGACACTTAGGATTGCCCAAGGAGCTGGAAGAACCCGAGCCTCAACCAATACAAGCTTGTTGTCTACTCTGATTCTGAACTCCTTAACATGTGCATCTTCATCATAACCAATTTGGTCAACTGTTTGCAAAGACATTGAAGAACTTTTAACAATAGCTCGTATTTTCGTTTTGATTAAAAAGAAAAATTGTATCTTGAAAGAATTTATCTTGCATTCTATGATCACCTATTGAAATTGATGATTCAAAATTATGTTTGAGTATAATTTTAAGTTGAAAATTAATGAAGAGTCAAGAGGAAGTCAAGAATAAGCAAGGGGCTAAAAGTGAAGAGGGACGCAAAAATACAAGGTGACAATTTTCAGATGTGAGCGTCATGGTGCTGGTTGCACCCTTGGTGCCAAAGTTAAAATGCCCTAATGCCACGGCATTAACAAGAGCACGCTGCGACACTAGGTCAAAGTCGCATCCACGTTGCGGTGCCCAGTTTCAAAAAATTTTATTTTTAAATCGGATTAACTTTTTAAGTATGATTTAAACTCCTACACACATGGACTCTTATTCCAACTAGGTTTAAGGTTTCTAGAGATGTTTTGTACACTATATAAACCCTTGTAAACTCGTGAAATTCATTAAGTATTAAGAGAGACTACAAGAAAAAAAAAAGATCTAAAGAGCATTGAGCACTGAGTATGCAAAAGAGAGTCATAGATAGTGCTTCAGTCTTAAGTGAAACAAAGAAATACTAATAGATCTTTTGAGAGATCTTTATTATTGTGTTCCTTGATAATCTCTTACGAGATATCTGTGTGATCTATTGTTCTTTGTGAATGCAATAAAAAAGGCTAAGATCTCAAGATCCATCGTGGATGTAGACATTTATTGCTGAACCACGTAGATTGATTATGTGATTGTTCTTATGTAATCTTATTCTTATTCTTACTTGCTTGTGATTGTGATTGAAACTTCTGTACGTGTTTAAGGTTAATTAGACTGCACGCCAAGGAACCCCATCAAATTGGTATTAATGTAAAGGCTAATTTTAAAGAGGAATTAATGTTAAGGCTAATATCTCTAACAAGTGGTATCAGAGCCAAGATTTAGGAAATATACCTAAGTGGTATTAACCATGACAACTCACAAGCATGAGATAGAGAAGTTTAATGGGTAGAACGATTTGAATCATGGAAGGTAAAGGTTATGGCTATATTTGAATAATACCAGCGAAGGAAAGAAACCTTCAAAATCTGGCGAGATGGATAGAGAAACAATTCAAAAAAGAGCTCACAATACCATAGTTTTATCATCAAGTGATGAGATACTAAAAGAAGTGGTTGGAGAGAAGATGTCAATTGGGCTATGGAAGAAGCTTAATGCCTTCTATATAACAAAGTCCTTGGTGAATCGTCTGTATGTCAAGAAGAAGTTTTATTAGTTATTTATGATTGAAAGAACTTTAATAAGAGACTTTGACGCATTTAACAAGATCATTATAGATCTTGAGATAATAGACATCAAGATCAATGATGGAGATGCTACAATAGTCTATTATGAATAAGACTTGAAAATTGCATAATTATTAATAGCCTCTAATGGGAAGTATGTTGGAGTATAGATACTAGATTCTACCTGTAGTGTCCATATATGTAATAATAGATCGTTGTTCACTAATTACAAACCCATTAGGGGTAAAGTATTAATGGATAATGATATGACTCATTAAGTTATGAGAATAGGTGACATAAGGATGAGTATGCATGATGAAAAGATTAGGGACTTATTTCATGTAAGGCATGTTCCTAGAGTTACGAGGAACTTAATATCCCTATGAGAGTGATGCGATATTTCTATATCTTAAAATTTAATGCAAGTATACATTATCGTAAGCAAGTAATAAAGAGACAAAAGAGTCGGATGTTGAACCCACATAGATAATTTCTTCTTTTTAACAAGTATTAAGATTATGTCTTTTTAATAATTATTCAGAAAAATTAAAATCTAAGAATGATTGTAGAAAATATAAAAGCAATGACACAATGTAAAAAGATTTGAAAAATGGCAATATAGAGAAACCTAGAGTTAATACTATACCTCAATATTGTTTCTAATGATTAATCCTTTAATATTTAATTCCTTTAGTCTTTGGTATTAATCAAGACACTAATATATTTATAAGCCTCTTCCAAGGTCATGTAAGTATATCTTAATTTGTCAATTACCAATATTCCTAAAGCATTTGTAATAAATTAAGATTCATTAAGATTAAGTCTTATTGATCATACATGCCAATTAGGTATATTCATATCCTAATTTAAAACTTCCATATACAATATTGAATATTACTCTACAATCATACATCAAATTACCTAGGTCTAAATATAATGATTCCTCTTTTGAGTTTATAAAAAATATCACCAATTTATTCACCATATATTGGCCAGATATATTGCAGCATTAAGAACAAGTCATTTGAATAACAAAGAACTAAGTTTATTAAATATTAAAAAGATATAAAAATTAAGCGCACATATTGAGTTCAAGTATTAACCCTAGAAAGAAAATTTAATTCATGGTTGCAAGAGAACAGCAGCAAAAATAATAAGAAATCATGATACAATCAATAACAAACCGATATAGACATCGAATTGCTCTTGATTACGCTACCCAAGAAACTCTTGATGTTGAAGAGCACCTTGAATCTTTCTTTATGGCTGCTTTAAGTAAGCTCTAATTACTTTTTAAGACTTGTGTTGTGTGTTTTTGATATTCTTGGATGTTCTTAGATGTTCCTTAAAGGCTGGGGATGAGTGACTTTTTTATAGGGATTGATTTGAGCTTAAAAACCTCAATTCTTGTCGAATTAAGAATTGTACTACCGTTGGGACACTATGTTGCTGTTGCTGGAGCACTGGGTTATCTTAAACGGGTCATTTTTTCTATTTTCTTATTTTGATCACTGTTCTAGAGCTGAGGCAAAAATCCTTTTGGCGCTGGGGCGACAAGTCCATATTTTAAAAAGTTTTCATTTTAATCCCTAATTTTGCTACTTTTGCATCATTTTTTTAAATTTTGTTCAAGTCCCTATAAATAACAATAATGCACATAAATAGCTATTTATTCTTATAAAATAATAAAATATCAAAATAAAAACATAAGAAAATATATGACAACTATGCCCTTATCAGAAAGGTGAATAAAAAGGATATTCATTAGTGGCAGAAAAAAGAATATCAAGAAGTAAAAATACGATCTATTTTAATAATAAAGGGTGAGAAGTATAAGAGGATTTATGTGCTTGATGGGATGACTATAAGTAGCTCAACCTGGGTTGTTAAGAGAATACAGACCACAAGATAGCATCAAGGATATGCTCACTATAGTGATAATGGTTGAAAAGAAATATGTGGCAAGACTACCAGAGGCAAAAAGCATTTATAGTTTGGAGATTAAAGTCATAAAGCCAAGAAGAGTTAAGTTTAGATAAAGACTTAATTGAAATTAGCTCTAATTAATAGAGCATAAGTACAGATGGATCCCAGAATGCCTATTATAGAGAGATTTTGAATTAAGAAGAGGTTTATTGGAATTGATGATTAAAAATTATGTTTAAGCATGATTTTGAATTAGAAACCAATGGAGAGTCAAGATCAAGTTGAGGACACATTAAATGGATGAGTAAGAGTCAAAAACAAAAGCCAAAAAAGATGAGAAGTGCCAAAACACAAAGAGATGATTTTCAGGTATGGGTACCGTGGTGCCAAAGTTAGAAACCCCAGTGCAGTGGCACTAACTTAAGCACGCTGCAACGTTAGGTCGAAGTCGCATCCATACCGTAGCGCCTAGTTTTAGAAAATCTATTTTAGCTTAAATTGACTTCTTTAAGTGGGATTTAGACTCCTACACGTATAAACTCTTATTCCAACTAAGTGTATGAATTTTGGAACATTTTGTATACTATATAAACCCTTGTAAACTCATAGAATTTATTAAGCATTAACAGAGACTTTAAGAAAGAAAATAGAGAGTTAAAAAGCTTTGAGCATTGAATATGTAAGAGAGAGTCATAGGTAGTGCTTGAGTTCTGAGTGAACGAAAGAAGTACTAATAGATCTTTTAAAACCTTTTTATTATTGTATTCCTTGATAATCTCTTAAGAGATATCTGTGTTATCTGTTGTTCTTTCTGAATGCAATAAGAGAGGCTAGGCTTCTAAGATTTACTATAGACGTAGGTGTTTATTGCTGAACCACGTAGATTATTGTGCGATTGTTCTTTTGTGATCTTATTCTTATTATTATTTTTGCTTGTTTATGATTATGATTGAAGCTTTCACATGTATTTCAGGTTTATTTGAGTTCACGCCAAGAAAACCCCATCAAATTAGTATTAATGCAAAAACCAATTTCAAAGAAAAATTAGTGCTAAGATTAATATTCCTAACACCACCTTTTGCAATCATATTGATAGATAATTATTCTATTGCATTTAAGTATAGTAAATGATGTGCAGAATATATAAAAATGGGAATGACATAGGCCCCTAAGGTTGGCACTATAATCAGTAGGACAGTTAATTCAAGGAACTGATGAAGTCGACCTTTAAGATGTTTGTTTCTTGTTTATGTGGCCTTTGGCATGAAAATTTTAGTAAAGACTTTATTTTCTTTTCGTTCAACCTTTTTGTACATGTTTGTCCTGCAACTATCTTGTCAGCCTAGGATAAGATTAGCACAAATTAGCTAAAAGAGTCTTAAATTGCCAAATGCAGAGGTTGGAAAAAGATAAGCTGAGCATGCCTCTATGGGAAAATAGTTAACCTTCCTCTAATTTCCTACTTGAAGACAAGGTAGATGAGTATAATGAATGGTATATCCTTACATATCTTGAAAGTTCTCAACAACTGATTTCATGTTCATTTGCTCATTAAGTGGGAAACTGTTAAATAGAGAAGCAAGGGAGAATATATTCTCAAAAAATATAATAGTCTAAAGTAAAATAAAATAAAAAGGTAATTGTCTAAATAAAAAATCAGAAGCAAGAAGAAGTTTCAAGATAATAAATACGTTAGCTCCCTAGTAGGTTGTGTTGTCAACCCTGAAATCCTATACTTGTACATTTCCTCTGTGACTTACTTCCGTTTTGACACCTCTAAGGGCTTTCTTAACTTATAGAGCATAAATAATTATAACTTATTTACATTCTAAATCATATGCCTACCCTTTTATTCTATCCAAGTACAATTAATTTAGACAAAACCAAGTTTTTTGCATGTCATTAATCACTAGGTGTTGAACTTGACTTCCTGATACAGCCCCCTTGGCCAATTCAGAGTATCAGAAACTTGAATCACTAATTTCTAAATTCTTGACTCAAGCAAAGCACATCATAAATGAGATTGAGAATGACTATCAGCTTACTAGTATATCGATTATCCTTTTTGAGTTAGCATTTATAATTTTTATGTCTTTTTGGTAACTCTTTCATGCTTCCACTATTTAACTTCAATGAAATATGTTAGTAATACCTTGGTCACGAATGTCTTTAACAAGCTACCATAAATCGGCTTACATAGGTACAGGAATATAAAGTGGCTTTCAGCGTTAGGTAATTCAATTTATGCAGCTGAAGTTTTAATGATGCAATTACTCTTATTTTGAGCTTGGAACATAAGATTATGAACTATACTTAAAGAATTTTCCAAGATTAGCAGCACAAGACCATCATATAGTTTCTTTAGTATTTTTAACTTAGGTGATCCGAATTCTCATATTGTTGCATTATTTGATGAATGTGATTGTGCATTGCATATATTTCGTCCAATGTTTATATAGCCTGTAACATCTATCTATGTTATGATCACTTAATTTCTGTAAGATATAATACCTTAACATAGTCTGCTTCTGATAATGGCCTTGAATACTATTGGTAGGGTCCACATTATGTATGGATCCAAAGGTTAATTTATTATTTTAACAAAATTATAGATTTGTATGAAATTATTCATTAAGGGAGCTAAATAAAAATTGACATAAGTGCACAGTACCCAAAATATGTTAATTCATGTTTTGATTTTGAGAATTGGCAGAATGCAAAAATAGGGTGAGAGAGGCAGAGTCGAGAGAAAAGAAAGAAGGCTTTAGGGTTTCAATCTTTCTTTGATGATTGGATAACAATTTGAGCTCTATTTTTACTCAAATTTTAAAGATGAGTTCCAAACATCTTGTTCTATAATTCTATTAGATTTGAATTTCGATTTAGCCTCTTATAAAGTAGAATTTAGAAAAGTATACTTGAGGAGAATTTATTAGATTTATTATTGTTGAGCCAAGATTAATATTTTTGATGTTATGGTGAGCCTCTAATGTGATTCTAGAGAGGTTATTGTTGTAATCCCATTATTATATGATAGTAGAAGTTTTGATATCAAACTACGGTCCCAAAGTTTTTCTCGAATTGGATTTTTTACATAAAAATTTAGTGTTCATTGTGATTAATTATAGCTTATAATTTTTAGTAGTATTATTTTGCTAATTATGGTGATACACTTGTTCATTTTAATAACATAAAATGGGAATAAGAATATTTTTGCTATGTGGTATTTTGTGATCTTTCTCAACAAAATGATATCAAAGCTAGTTAGGTTGTGTAATGTTTAAATTGTATTGATTAAAATGGATAAAAATTCTGCATGCATGATTAAATTGAAGGCATAAAATTATGATATATGAAAGTCCAGAATAGAGGATTTATATTTTGTAAAAGAGCTACATGAACTCATTGAAGGGTATGCTGCAAAACCTGAGAAAATGATTGATAAGAAGTGAATCCAATTACATAGAAAGTGTGTTGGCACTATTAGGCAATGGATAGATCAGAATGTGTTTCATTATGTGGCAAAAGAGACCAAAGTTGATGTTTGTGGAGAAAATTAAAGTCTATTTATGAGTAGTCTACACTACAAAATAAAGCCAATTTAATAAATAGGCTTGTAAATTTAAAATACAATGAACAATGCAGTATAGCTGAACACACCTGTGAGTTTCAAAGCCTAGTGAACTAGTTAACAAAGTCTAGTGAATCAGTTAACAATTATGAATATTTCACTAGATGATGAGTTACAAGCATTGTTATTGCTTAGTTTCTTACTAAATAGTTGAGAGACATTGATGGTGTCAGTAAATAATTCAGCACCAAATGAGAAGCTAACCATGGAAATGGTTAAGGACAGAATACAAAATGAAGAAGCTAGAAGAAAGAATGTAGGTATGAGTTCCTCTAAGATAGAAGCACTTATTACAGAGAAGCATGAAAGGCGAATAAGAAGCTAAAGTAAAAGTTTTAGCAATGACAACTGTAGAAGAAGATCCAAGTCTTAAAGAAAAAATGTCAAGTATTACCATTGTAATAAAACGAGGCATATAAAGAGAGAGTGTAGAATATAAAAAAGGGAATAGAGTAAGAAAATAGATGAATCATAGAAAAATGAACAAGTGAGCAGTGTAGCTGTTGCTGATGGGGATATGACCATTGTTTATGATGGTGCGTCCAAGATTGTGGGCATGAGAGATATTTACTTAGAGTCCAGTATTGGTAGCAGATTACTACTCAAGGATGTTAGACATAATATAGAAATGCCGTCTAAATTTGATCTTCGTTGGTAAGCTTGATAATTATGGTTATTGCAACTACTTTGGTGAAGGTAAACGAAAGCTCACCAAACGTTCTATAATTTTAGCTAAAAGAAACAAGATAAACACTCTCTATGTTATGAAAGCTAAGCTCATAAAGAGAGATGTCAATGTAGCAACAAAAAAATCTGACATAGAGTTGTGGCATAAAAGACTTGGCTACATAAGTGAGAAATGGCTTCAAGTTCTAGAGTTGCATTTTGTAATTTTTATCCATCTAGAAGAGCAAATTTAGTTGATTTGATATATACTGATGTATGTACTAGGCAAACTAGAACACGTGGAGGTGCACTTTATTTTGTAACTTTTATTGATGACTATTCTAGAAAAGTATAGATTTTTTCTCTGAAATCTAAAGATCATGTACTTGATGTCTTTAAGGATTTTCATGTTAAGGTTGAGAGAAAAAGAGAGACAGGGAGACAGTTGAAATGTTTAATGGCGGACAATGATGGTGAGTATAGAGGACCATTTGAGCAGTATTGTAGATCCCATGTTATCAGACTTGAGAAGACCGTGCCAAAACTTCTCAGCAAAATGGTGTGGCAGAGAAAATGAATAGAACGATTCAAGAAATAATCAAGTGTATGCTCTTTATACAAATTTGCCTAAATACTTTTAAGATAAAGCAATGCAGACTGCAATTGATTTAATTAACCTTTCTCCTTCTGCTCATTTGGATGATGATGTACCTAAAAAAGTTTGGATCGAAAAAGATGTTTCATAGAAGCACTTAAGAGTGTTTGGTTGTGGGTATTTGTTCATATTACAAAAGATGAAAGGTCGAAGCTTGACAGTAAGACTAGGGAGTGTATCTTTTTGGACTATGTACATGAAATCTTTGAGTACAGATTATGGGATACAGTGAGTCAGAAAATCATAAGAAGCAGAGATGTTTCATTTCTTAAAGATTAGATAATTAATGATAGAGAAATATGAAGAGCCTAAAAATTCTGATGAAATTCTTATTCCTGACACTTCCAGATCAGTTCCTCTACCTGTAGTTCATGATGATTATAAGGTAGACACACAAGAAGATTTTAATAACCGAGTTGATGATGATGGTCCAGCAGAACAAGTTGAGCAAACACCTTCAGAACCATATAATCCGTCAGTTAAGCCTCAATTGAGAAGATCTATGAGAGAGCACCATCACTCCTCTAAATATCCACCATATGAGTATGTGATACTTATAGACGGGGGAAAGCTAGAAAAATCCTAAGAAGTTATGTCTTACTAGCACAAGAATGAGTGGTTTAAAACTATGAAAGAGGAGATAAAATCCTTGCATGAGAACCACACTTATGAGTTAGTAAAACTACCTAAAGGTAAAAGAGCTCTGAAGAACAAATGAGTTTACAGGCTAAAGACTCAATATAACTCACAGCTAAAGCTAGATTGGTTGTGAAAGGGTTTGGTCAGAAGAAATTGATTGACTTTGAAGAAATTTTTTCTCCTGTAGTAAAGATGTCTTCTATCTAAGTCGTTCTTAGTTTAGCAAAAAGTTTAAATTTGGAGATTGAACAGCTTGATGTAAAGACAACTTTCTACATCAGACTTTTATGCCTTTATAAAAAGGTTTGCTAATGATGATTTCATTATTCTCTTACTTTATGTGGATGATATGTTGATTATTGGTCATAATAGTAGTAAAATTGAAGGGTTAAAGAAAGAACTCAGCAAATCATTTGCTATGAAGGATTTAAGATAGGCTAAACAAATCCTTGGCATAAAGAAAAGTTATAGTTATCTCAAGAAAATTACATTGAGAGGGTCCTTCAAATATTTAACATGAGTAAGGCCAAACTAGCTAGTTTACCACTTGCAGGTTACTTCAAGCTTTTTTCCAAGTAATGCCTTATTAGTGAGAAAAAAAAAAGAAAAAAATGGGTGCAATGCCTTATGCATTAGCTGTTAGTAGTTTGATGTATGCTGTGGTATGTACAAAGCCAGATATTGCTTATATAGTTAGTATTGTCAGTCAACTACTTTCTAATCCTGGTAAAGAGCACTGAATGGCAGTGAAGTGGATTTTCAGATACCTTAAAGGCACTTTTAAGATATGTTTGTGCTTTGGTGGTGATAAGCATGTGTTGTATAAGGTACACGGATGTAAATACGGTAGGAGATATGGATTCTAGAAAGTCTACATTAGGATACCTAATTACTTTTGTAAGAGGAGCTGTGTCATAGAAATCCAGACTTAAAAAATGTATTGCTTTGTCTATCACAGAAGCTGAGTATATTGTAGTTACTGAAGCTTGTAAGGAAACCTTGTGAATGAAGAAGTTTCTACAAAAGTTGAGTGTGAAGTAAGAGAGCTACATAATTAACTGTGATACTCAGAGTGCCATTCACTTGGAGAAGAAACCTAACATTCCACTCAAGGTCCAAGCATATTGATGTTAGATTTCATTGGGTATGTGATGTGTTAGAGTTAAAACTCCTACAATTTAAAAAGATACATATAAGTGAGAACGGATCGAACATGATAACTAAACTATTGTCCAATGAAAAGCTTCAAGTTTGTAGAGAAAAAATAGGCCTAGTGGATCCTCTTACATGACGTGGAGGGGGAGATTTTTTAGTGGGCTCTACATCATGTGTGGGTCAATGGGTTAATTTATTATTTTAACAAAATTATAGACTTGTATAAAATTAGCCGTTAAAGAGGTTGAATGAAAATATCCAAAATATGCTAATTGGTGTTTTGATTTTGAGAATTGGCAGAATGCATAAACAGGGTGAGAGAGACAGAGCTGAGATAAGAGAAAGAAGGCTTTAGGGTTTTGATGCGATATTTCTATATCATAAATTAAGTGCAAGTATACACTATCGTATGCAAGTAATAAAGAGACTAATTAGTCGGATGTCGAACCCACAGGGATAATTTCTTCTTTTTAACCAATTACTAAAATTATATCTTCCTAATAATTATTCAGAAAAATAAAAATCTAAGACTGAATGTAAGAAATATAAAACAAAAACACAATGTAAAACAAATTAGGTGATAACAATGTAGAGAAAACCTAGGATTAATATTATCCCTCAATATGTTTCTAATGATTAATCCTCTAATATTTAACTCACTTAGTCTTTATTATTGATCAAGACACTAATGTATTCACAAGCCTCTTCCAAGGTCATGCAAGTAAACCTTAATTTACAAAATACCTATATTCCTATGGTACTTGTAATAAATTAAGATTCATTAAGATTAGGTCTTATTGATCATACTTGCCAATTAGGTATATTCCTATCCTAAGTTGAAACTTGCATATGCAACATTGAATGTTACTCTACAATCATGCATCAAATTACCTAGGTCTAAATATATTGATTCCTCTTCCGAGTTTATCAAAATATTACCAATTCATTCACCATATATTGGCCAGATATATTGAAGCATTAAACACAAGTAATTTAAATAATAAATGACTAAGTTTATTAAATATTCAAAGATATGGCAATTAAGCACACATATTGAGTTTAAATATTAACCCTAGAAAATAAGTTAGCTCATGGCTACAAGAGAACAGCAGTAAAAATAATTATAAATCATGATACAATTATTAGCAAACCGATATAGACGTCGAATTGCTCTTAATTGCGCTGCCTAGGAACTCTTGATGCCGAAGAACGTCTTGTATCTCTCTCTAAAGTTGCTTCAATTAAGCTCCTATTGCTCTCCAAGACTTGTGCTCTGTATTCTTGGTGCTCTTGGGTCGTCTTGGCTTCCTTCTTGAAGGTTGGGAACGAGTGGCTTTTTATAGGGATTGATTTGAGCTTGAAAATCTCAATTCTCGTCGGACTAGGACTCGCACTACCGCTGGCGCGCTATGCATCTGTCGCTGGGGCGACGCGTGAAAAAGCTATCACCGCTGGAGCGGTGGGATCTTGGCACTGGGGCGCTGCATGAAAACGGCTTCACCGCTGGCGCGGTGAATTTCTGGCGCTGGGGCGCCAGACGCGACTTAAACAGGTCGTTTTTCTAATTTCGATCACTATTCCAACGCTGGGGCGAAAATACTTGTGGCGCGGGGGCGATAGACACATACTTTGAAATCTTTACATTTTAGTCCCTGTTTTTGCTCCTTTTGCGTTCTTTCTTTAAATTTCGTTCAAGTCCCTATAAATAACAATAATGCACATAAATAGCCATCTATTCTCATAAAATCATAAAATATCAATAATAAAAACATGAGAAAATATATGACAAATTTGCCCTTATCAGGTTTCAATATTTTTCTTGATGATTGGATGACAATTTGACCTCTATTTTTACTTAAATTTTGAAGGTAAGTTCCTAACATCTTGCTCTATAATTCTATCAGATTTGATTTTTGATTTAGCCTCTTATATAGTATAATCTAGCAAATATCTACTTGAGGAAAATTTGTTAAATTTATTATTGTTTAGTCAAGATTTAATGTTCTTGATGTTGTGGTGAGCATCTAGTGTGATTTTAGAAAGGTTATTGTTATAATCTCATTATTATATCATAGTGAAAGTTTTGATATCGGACTACGATCTTGTAGTTTTTTTCGAATGAAGTTTTTCACATAAATATTTAGTGTTCATTGTGCGTTATAATTTTTAGTAGTATTATTTTGCTAATTGTGGTGATACACTTGCCTATTTTAATAACACAAAGTGGGAAAAAGAATATTTATGCTACATAGTATTTTATGATCTTTCCCAACAAATACACATCTTTATCCATAATTTTAGCTACAAAATCAATGACCGATACTGGTTCAGTGAACGTTGTGGTTGACATGTCTGGAATTGTAAGAAACATAACAAATGTAGAATATTAACTTTAGCTATGAAATAACTCGTTGGGAATATTTCAATTAGTAGAATGTTTCCAAGGACTCCTACCTATATTGAGTGACAATCGCATCTGAGTAAGTCTTATACTCTAGTAGAAGCCTTGTCATGACTCTAAATTGCCCTCCAGCTGCTCTGATCTCTTGATATTAGGAGAATAAAGGAACCTCCCTACTGATATGTTAGGAATAGTGCTTTAAAAGTATGTACTTATACTATTTTTGTGAAATAAATAAAATTTTTGTTTTATAATTGAAATGTGTACATAATGATTATGCCACAAATATAAAAAAATCTCAGTTTATTTATGTGACTATAATCTTAGTAAATAGTTATTATATACAAGAGGATTAAGGTTATGGATAATAAACAAAATAATATCCATAATAAATTAATTAAAGTTTGAGATTTTTAATTAAATATTATTAATACGGACATTAAAAATGTGATAATTTATCCGAATAACTAATATAGTGATATTATGGTGGAGATACATTATATAATAGGGATAAAGACAATTTTACCCTAATGTTTTAGGCTAATTAACAACTTTACCCCTGTTAGATATAAAATACTCAATTTTTTTCAAATCCGTTAATTTTTGCCGTCAATTTGGATGAAAAATTTACATTTAATATACTTTTACCATTTTACCCCCAATATATAAATAGACACGTGTTATTGTATGATTTGTTATAAATGACACAAGTCATCGTATAGTTGGTTATATTATTAATAAAATAAATTAAAAAATTAAAAATAAATGATCCCACCACTGTATAGATAAAAAAAAATGGGGTCCAATGATGTAAATTTGATAAATTTTTGTTGTCGGCGTGTCGCCTACGGCCAACCGGTCAATCGCCATTTCCGACTACAATGTTAGTTTTTATTTTTAATTTTTTAATTTATTTACAAATTATTTTAAAAAAATAAAATAATTACATAGTGACACGTGTTTAAAAGTACTAATCATATTTTAACATGTGTCATATTATTAAAGTTTATTTTTAAAATTATATTAAATTAACTTAATAGATGAGATTGTGCCACATATTCGAAAAGACAATGAATGGGTAAGATTGTGCCACGTGTTCAATGGGTAATTTATTTATATGGCTAGATTATATTTTTACCATTCCATCATTAAAACTAACTACAAAAATTAATGGATTATGGCAAAATTGTGTATTTTATATCTAACGGGAGTAAAGTTGTTAATTAGCCTAAAATATTAAGGTAAAATTGTCTTTATACCTTATATAATATGATTATGTAAAATTGGACTAGACGTAGTTTGAATTCTTATAAAAAATGCCGCTTTTAATTAAGAATTCAAATAATATCATTTGATGATCATGTACAGATTAACTTAATTCTAAGTGATCATAAACTTTTATTTGTATTATTATGTTATTTAAAATACTTGTTATGATTTGTTATAGAATAGGCTAAAAATTATGTTTTGGTGACACAATAAGATAAGCAAATATGGATGTAGCTTATAAATATGGAATCCATATCTTTCTTATGGAAGTCATAAAAAAGATTCCTTTAAGTACTAAACCTGGAACTTTAAAGTGCTCAATTTGTTATAAGTTTACAAACTAATTGTTTAATGATGTATTAATGGTACTTAAAGATAAAAAAGTAATTAGAGGAGTAAAATATTTAACCTAGTTTTAATTATGAGTAAAATATATCACAATTACAAGAGTGCAATTCTAGATTTTCAGAGGAATAATATTATAATTAATAAATTAGATTACTTAATTAAAAGTTTTAATTAATTATTCAAAATTTATTAGAGCTTAAAATTATAGGTCTATAGGTCTCTAACATCACCTCTTACTTTATTACAATGAATAATATAAAAAGATTTTTTTTATTACATAATTTGTTATGTCAAGAAAATAATTTAAAAATATGTATGAATGTTTGGATAAAATTAACTAATTAAAAACTATTTAATTTCATAGATAATATCTTATCTAATTATATATTAATTTAAGAAATTAAATGAATAATAAAATCTCAAGGATAATTTTTGAAATTATTAAAGAGATTTTTTAATTTTAATGTTTTATTTTTATTAAAAGGCTAAATTATTTTAAAAATTTTGTAACATCAAATTTTTGAGTGTTACACGTGAACCACAGAGACTACCTCTATTTTTAGAGATGATGCTTTTAATTAATAAATGTTATTAATTGATTCAATTAAAATAAAAAAATAATTTATTTTTAATTAAGGCATATAAAAAAAAAGAAAAAGGGTTAGAAAAATATATGCAAAGAGATTCTTTTTTAGAATACATATTTTTCAAAAATAATTGAGAGCCCACTTTTGCATTCACAATGATTGGAGTTTTGGTTTGGAACTCTTTAATAAAAAAAAAAAACTAAGCAAGGATATAGGTTAAGCATTTAACCATATATTAATAAAGATTTGGCAAAAAGAATTTTTTATCTGAAAAATATTTATTGTAATAATATTCGCTTCATGAAATTTTTTTAAAATTTCAATAATTGATATACATTTGCATGAATCCAAATTAAAGGTTGACCATCAATTTTATAAGCCCTGCAACATTGTCAATAGCTGCAGTTAAATTAAACTTGTAGAATCAATCTTTCATAAAATAATATGTAACTCTAAGCCATAACAGGAACGATTTTAAAAAAATTTGTCTATTTTAATTTAGCAACAAGAGGGTATTTGAAAAATATGTCAATCGCGAATTTTCACGAATATTTTTTATTAACACTAATAAATCTTTCACACTATATCTCGCACCAATAGATTACTCGTGTGGACGAGTTGATAAATTGTAGAAGATTATATTCTGTGTTCTTAATTTTTCTCTCTAAAAAATTTTGCTCAAAAGAAGTACTAATTTTTGAATACTTAAAAGTGGTTTTAAAAACCCTTTTTCATAGTACAATAATCTCTATGTTATCTAAACTATTAATCCTAATAGGATTAAGATGAAATAATATCTTTATATTATTTTCATTTAGATAATTAAAAGGATAAATATAATATCTAATATTATTTTTAATTAAATAATTTAGATAATTCATAATTATCTAATTATTTAATTTAATTAAATAATATAATTATTTGATTTAAATAAAAATTTTAATTATTTATTTAGTTCTATAATTATTATAGATTGAGTCAGTGATTGAGTGAGCCCAACAAGTTTAATCAAATTAAATATGAGTCAATAATTGGTCATAATAAATTTAATCAAATTAAACTTGAGCCAATTAATATTTTAGATCAACAATTAATTCAGTAGTCCATTTCAGTGTTTATGGAGCCAACATGGGGACTTGATGGACCTACAAAATTAAACTCCAATAAATTAAATCATTTGATTAAACTCTTTAATCAAAATGATTTTATTTATTAACTTTATATTACTCCATTAAAAATATAAAACTGAACTCTTAATTTTGCTGATAAATTATAAAACAAAAAACTATATTTGTTCATTTAATAATCATTTCATAGAGATCAATCCTCCACAAGTATTCATAATTAGAGTTGGCCGAGTGTTCGTTAGCCTCTTTATTACATCTTTATCTTCGATCTACATTGATCCTCTTTTGAACATTTAATTTGTGAAATTCACAAATTTATTATTATTTTTAACTCTTAGAGAAAACTGAGTGCTCATAATGTTCAAGACCAGAATCAATTATCAAGTGAACAACTTATCTAACTTCCTTTCAGAAAGAGTAAATTCCATATCTGTGAGAAATATTCGCAGCCATCCATTTTGTTACATTTATAAAATATTTAGTAATCGACTAAAAATCTTTTACAGCCTTTTCCTTGTAAATTAATAAATATAACTCAATGAATAGGATTTTATTAATCACTCAAGATTAAGATTAATTTATATATGATTATATTGTGATAAAATAAATTCTCTTTACTAACAGAGATTAATAGAGAATAAATTTTATCGTGGTCTAATCCTATATAATTAACATTATACGAGTGCCTCTATTTTCTATGTCAACACATAGAATGATCCGGATAAGACCATTGTATACAATATACAAATGGACCGCACTTATAGTCTATCAAAATGAAATTTTCATCTTCATCCAAACTAAGGACAAGTTTAAATTATTATACTTAAACTTAATCTTCTCGTATATAACTATTATATATTAAGTTTAAGGTTATATATAATAATTAAAGAATTTCATAATATTTGAATAACAATAATCATAATTGCAAATATAATATTGAATGAACAACCTCTATTAATTATTTTCAACAATGTATAAATACAAATAATTATGCTTTTAGGGCACACTTCCAACAATCTCCCACTTATCCTAATGCATGTGAGACATGTCTCGTATCTTTAGACCCTTTAAGTGACTCTCAAAACTAGCAATAGAAAAAGTCTTCGTAAAAGGATCAACATATATATTTTTTGACTCGGATTTCTTCACCGTGACATCTCTTCGATGAACAATCTCTTTGATTAAATGATATTTCTTTTCTATATGCTTGCCTCTTTTGTGATTTCTTGACTCTTTGAAATTTGCCACTGCACCGCCATTATCACAACAAAGCGTAAGGGGTTTATTCATATCTAGAACGACTTCTAGATTCGATAAGAATTTGTGGAGCCATACTACTTTCTTAACTGCTTCACAAATTGCTACATATTCAGCTTTCTTGTGTTTATATATGTAAGCTGATGTTGATTTCAGTACTCATTAATGAATAAAGGGAAAAGAGGAGAAAATAATATCCCGAAGTTTTATTAATAGGCAAGAAATGTTTTGAAGAAATTTGTTGAATAGAGATAGATTCTCTACATTGAAGAATTTTTTTTTATTTTTTCTGTAATTATTACATTATTAATCTGAAAAATTAAAAATAAAAGAAAAAGGAATATTATTAATTTATTATTAAAAGTAATTTCATTGCCTTTTTAACTCTAAAAGAGTATTTATGATAATATCCTTTATTTTTATATAAAATAATTTTAAGTATTGAATGATTGGCTTATTAATTTGAATTATTAGCATTATAAATTTATAATTAAATTAATAAATTCATATTTAGTGTATTATCATATTTCAAAATTAATATGAAAATTATTGGAAAAGAAAGATGAATTGATAAAACTTGAAATAAGATAAGAAAATAAATTTAAAATTTTAGTAATCATAAGAGAAAAAAAATTATTAATTTTAATACAATTTATATAATACAATCTAATAATTATTTAACAAAATAAATATTTAAAAAAATCTAAATTTTATATTAAAAAATTTAAAAAAAGTCTAGGTTAAAATTCAGATTCTAAGTTATTTGGACTTAACTTGCACTCGAAAAAACCTGGGTACAATCCAGGTTTCGGGATAAATAAAAAAATCCGAATTTGAAATCGAGTTGAACAAAACTCGAATTTGAATTCGGGTTGAGTAAAACATGAATCTAAAGCTGAAAATTTTCAACTCTAGTCATTACTAGTATTTTGATAATTTTTACTAATAAAATGATTTTAAAAATAAAGAATAAACAGATGTCGGACAAATCATTAATTTATTTAACAACATGATTTAAAATAAAAAATCTTAACAGTGTATATACTGCTGAAATAAAAATTTTACTGCCGGAAAAGTTATTGACAGCAAATACATAATACATATACAACTGATGGAGAATTCGTTGCAAGTCAGCCGCTAAATTAATGGTTTTATTACCATTTTAACTTCAGCTGCAAAAAATGGCAGCAAAAAATCATTTTTCTTTTGTAGTGTGTGAACAAATGAACATCCTTATTGCGGGATTATGAGCAGAGCTATATGGCATGTCTTAGTATTTGCCCTTAGGTATGACCAAACAAATAAACCTTCCGACCTCAAACAACTAATATTTGATAATTAAAATCGTCTTCGCCCTCAAATCGAGTGATTCTATCTAATATGATGTCCATTGGATTCTAAGTCTCGGAAGAGCTGCAAAGAATAACTAATCATAAATGTTCGGAGCTCGCATTTAAATATGAAGTAACTTGTTCATGAAATGAACTACTTTTAGGATCATCGCAAAGTAACTTCCTATCAACACCCAAATAAAGAAAGTTTATTGATAAGTAGCTTCTTATTGATGGCCATGAATTTTATTTTTTTTTCCTTTGTGAGAAAGGAAGAATGAAGAAATGAACCTGTTTAACAAATACGGGTCATCGTGGCAACAGCTATTACATGTACAGTTCTCACCTCCAGACTCTGTAAAGAAATGAACTTGCTTATTAAAAAGCAATCGCTAGTAACTTACAAAGATTATTATGGAATGGATGAAGTAGGATTACTAGTTACAAACACCACGAAAGATTGTTCATTTTCAACAATTATACATACGATTGTGTTTTAGTTGTAGTAACTTGTTTAGAGAGTATAGCAGAAGCATATCATACATTAAAAGTATTTTAAATATTTTTTATGTGATTTCTCACATATTTTTTTTTATTATAATTTTTTCATTAATCTTTTAATTTTTTTATATAGTGAATGATATCTATTTACTTATTTAACATGTATTTTTAATTCTTATACAATTTGAATTCTACATGTAATAAAATAAATTTTACAAGAAAATTACTATTCTAAATTCTCCTATAATAACAAAAACAATGTCAAATAAGCAATTAGAGTTTTTAGCGTACACTCTAAAAATTCATAAATGATTTGCAAATGACTTTACTTATAAGTAACTAAGAATAAGAAAAGATTATACAATAAAAAAGATAAATAATCACATACATAAAAGCACAAGAATATACGTGGTTTAGCAATAAACACCCACGTTCATGATAGATTACGGAATCCTAACTTCATTTATTTAGTTCACAAAAAATTTTAATAAGAGATTATAAAGAATACTCAATAGCTAAAGCTTCTAAGGATTTATCAGTGCTCTCTTGTGCACCTAGTATTTAAACACTCCCATAACACTTTTCCAAGCACTTAAGTGCCCTAAAGCTGTCTAAGTTTTTTATTCTCTCTTTTGTTGATGCATTGCAATTCTAATGAATTATAAGAGTTTATATAGGCTTTAAAACATCTCTAAAAGCCCTATTCTTATGGGAATAGAAGTCCACATATTTAGGGAACTCAAAACCTACTCAAACATGTAAAGAAAACCTAACACCATATTTTCTTGAAATTGGGCGCCATGATGATCACACTTGGAGATTGTCTCCTCGTGTTTTCATACCCTTCCTTGCTTCTAGCTTTTTGTTTCTATTCCTTTTTCGTCCGTCCATTACGTACTTGATCACATGTCGATTCTTTATTGGTCTCCAACATAAAATCATGCTCAAACACAATTTTGAATCACTAATTCTAACAAACTCCTTATTAATTCAGAATTTCTCTTTAAGAAGCTGTTGGCTTAGAAAGCATTGAAGTTTTGATGATTCCAAATAATAGAAAAAAATAATATTCTGGACCAAAGTGTAAAGTTTTGAAAGTTTATGAAAATAGACTAAAATAAAATTTTTTAAAACTTTGAAGCACTGTAGCAATGTACTGTTTATGACTGTAGCAATGACCATTGTTCCATAACGGTTAAATTACTTTGCAACGGTTAGATTACTGTGAAGCACTATAGCAACGACTAATAACGGTTAGATTATTGTAGCAACAAGCAGATCACTATAGCAATAGGTAGATCATTGTATCAATAATTATTTTACTCCTCAAACTATAAATACAAGCTTCATCAAGTTAGAAAGTATGAGAGAGCTCTATAATATTTATATCAATTGTAATACTCATCACGATCTTAATTGTTGTATATACTCTACAAGAGAGTTTAAAATTGTAAGGGTTTAATTGATACCCTAAATCAATCATTGTAAGAGTCTAGTTAGTACTCGGTAAAGTCAACACGTTACGAGGGTTTGATTAGTACTTGAGAAACTAATCAATGTTTGATTGGTACTTGCAAAAGCTAATTTGTTAAGGTTTGATTAACACCCTGAGAAGTTAATCAAAGGGTCTTAAAATATATACTAATCTAGTGGAATCCTTAAGCATGGTTCACTTTGAGGCGTGGACGTAAACTGTGTGGATGGTTAAACCACGTAAAAATTCGATGTTAGCTTTCTCTTTTTCTATTTTCTAATTTATTGCAATTACTTATACTTTAATTTGTTTATATTTTATATACTGCATAAATTCATATTAGTAAATGCATTATTTTTAAATATCCAAGTCATATCCCCTCTTGGGTTGCCTACCCTATCTATTAAATTTTTAAAAGCTTACCAAAATCCATCCACACCAACGTAATATTTACTTAGCATTAACTTTAGTTAAGTATTTGCCAAAATTTAACTCCACTTGGGCTTTTGACTTCAATTTTTAAAGATATGGATGCATATTTTATTAGGTAGCCTTCATATTATGATCTCCAGTGTCACTCTTGACACTATCACAATTCTTTAGTGGCTAAATCTTATTCTTTTCAATAGCACTCTTACTACACATTCTCTTTCGACCTCTGTTACTCTAGTGAGATAATCTTTAATACAATCTTTTAGTATGCATCCCCCCAACAACCCATGTTGAGCCCTCGCATCAATCCTATCAAGCATATAGCCTCAACTGTATTTCTCACTCATAGACCCTTTAATCACCTTCAATATTCCTTTCATCATAAGCCTTGAAAGATTCTACACTATATAGTCATCCTCCTAGACTATTATAGTGTCTCTATCCATCTTTACTTTTCTTTTTAATTATTCTTCAATCTCTATTCTCAGCCCCCTCTCCTTGTAGTCACACCACTGCACTATTAGCCTTTGATCGTTTTCTTAAATCTTTTATCTTCATATTTGTGAGTTACCATAATCGAACAATTTATGCTCTTTAATCTGGCTCTGTAACCTATGCTCTGCAATGGACCTCAACCAAACTATGATACCATTTATTAAGGTTTTTAATGTGCACTCTAAAACCTTTTAAGTACATTGCAAAATGCTTCGCTCATAAGTAACCAAGAATAGAAAAAAGATCATATAATCAAAGAAATAAACAATCACATATATAAGGCGTAGGAATAAATGTGGTTTGGCAATAAACACCTATATCTACGATAGATCATGGGATCTTAACTTCTTTTATTTAGTTCATAAAAAACTCCCATAAAAAGATTACAAGAAACACTCAATAATCAGAGCTCCCAAAAATCTATCAACGTTCTATTGTGTACCTAACACTTAAGCACCTTAGAGCTGTTTAAGCTCTCTATTATTTCTTTTGTTGAGGTATTGCAATTCTAATGAATTATAAAGGTATGTATAGACTCTAAAAATTCCATAGATGTCATGTTTTTGTGATTAAAATAGGAATTCATATGTTTAGGGAACTCAAAACCAACTCAAACATAAGAAGAAAACCTAAAATCATATTTTTCCAAAAGTAGGTGTCACATCGTTAGGTGTTATGTCTTCAGCACTGGAATGCTTATATGTGGAGATTGTCTCATGTTTTCATACCGCTCCTTACTTTTGAATTTTTGTTTCTATCATTTTCTCATCTGTTCATTTAGTGCTTGATTACGTGTCGACCCTTTTTTTAATTTTTAACTCAAAATCATGCTCAAATATGGTTTTAGATCACTAATTCAAAAAAATAAGATATTTTAGGTATTTCTAAAATATATTTGATTTAATCTACCACTATCTCCCTTAAACTAAACTTTTAAATCTCGTAAATATCTCATGTTTGATTTAATTCCTTCATGGTCTTCTTTAAGACAAACTTTTCATATATTGTCTGGTTTTTTCACTGTAGAAACTATGACTCATACTTATTTAGGGCTTTTCATGAGAATTAATCTAACTACCAATTTTATAGGCAAATCTTTTTTTTCCTTAAACGCACTTATTGTCTTTTATTTTTTATTTTTTAACTTAACAACTTGTTGGATTCATCTCAATGATTTTTCTAAAAAAAAAATAGATTTTCAAGTATTGGGACATTTTCTTTCTAAATAATTTTGAGCACTCTATCAACCTAAATTTAAGAGATTTATTTTTCATAACGTTTGCATGAATGTTACTCATATAAATGTTGATCTTTGCTCTTTGTCTCTTTTTTTTTATGAAGATAAATTTAAACTTAATTTACTTTTTCTAAATTTATCCTTGCTTTCTTTTCCTCTGGGATTGGCTTTAATATAATAAGAATCTTCAACTTAGACTATCTTTGGCTCTAATATTGACTCAATAACCTTTGACTTGGCTCTGATACCATTTGTTAGTATTTTATTTCTGATAACTTATTTAAAAAAAATATAGTAGAAGCACATCAAATATCAAGATTAATAAATTACATTAAATCATACAATAGATGAGAGAATAATCTACTATTATCTTATAAAATAAAAGAGTACTCTAAGTATTTTAATATGACCCTCACATAGTTTTCTCATCGATTTATTAGCCTATTTATATAGTGAGTGATATCTAATTATTTATTAAATTTGTATTCTTAATCCTTATACAACTTGGACTCTATCTTTAATAAGATAAATCATACAAGAAAACTACTAGTCTAAGAATCTCATAAACTAATTCAAATAAATTAATTTAGATCTTTCCTAAATAAGTTTGATTTAATCCAACAAATTGATTGAAAATAAAATACTATATACCAAAGATAATAAAACAACACAAGTTCAATAAACCCTAATTAGACTTTGATGGTAAATTTATCAATTTTAAAGTATTTAATCATACGTTTGATCTGTACAACAACCTACGAAGACATGCATGATCAGGAGAATAAAATAAAAGAAACAACAACAATAATAACAACAACAAAAAACAGAATTAACACACAAAAGAGAGAGATATTAAAAGTAATGAATAGCCAGTTGCGTCTGCACAAAATCGAAGAATGCAAGCATATAAAAATAGTTTAGAACAAGAACTAAAGAAATGATTCAACAAATTCACTTAAATTTTTGCCTAGATTTGGAATAGGATTTTGAGTTCACATCGAAAAGATTGAATATTTAAATAATTTTATTTATAATAATAAATATTTAAATTTATATTCACTTTGTAATATTTTCTATGAAAATTTAATTTAATTTATAAATTATAGTTTGCTATTATTTTGATTGTATTATATTTCAATATTTATTTTTTTTATAAATTATAAATATTTTAAAATTTTAAATAAACTTTTTAATTATTTCTAAAAATAATAATTTAATTTTAATTTATTTATTAGTAAATAGATTATCTTATTTTTTTCCCTGAGATATGCTATTTTTTATGTTAAACATTTGAGACCCACTCAATTTATTCTCGTTTATTTTCCAAACTAAACATGAGATTAATTTGAAATTAGACAAAATAATAATAATAATAGTTTCCTAATTCCAAACTAATCCCGCAAGCCCAACATCCCCTAAAGTTTTCTCGCCGGGCCGGCCTTGAGCCTTTGTGACTACAGAGTAAAAGATACTGGCCCAATAGTAGAACCTGGATGCGAGAGAAATAAACAAAAAAAAAAAAAAAAAATGCAAATAAAGGAGTGGAGAGGTGGAGAATGGGTGGCACTGATAAGAGAAAAATTTTCGTTTCTCTGAGTAAACTTCTTATTTTAAATTAGTTTTAAAGGGGAAAGTGAAAATGACGATAGACGATAAAAGCTCTGTTTATGTAGGAGGTTTACCTTATAGTGCCACTGAAGACAGCATTCGCAAAGTCTTCGATCTTTACGGTTCAATCGTCGCCGTTAAGGTTTGGTCTTGTCTGACTCTCTCGCCTGATTTCACTTCTTTCCTTTTCTTATGCATTTCGCTTATTTAGGGTTTTGTTGCTGTTTAATGCTTGTTTTCTTTGATTAAAGAATATCTTGCCATCAATTTATTTTATTGGGAGCTTCTTTGAACTTGATAGTTTGCTGGTTTCATTTTTGGTGCGTGCTGTTCATTGTCATTTCCAGTCGAATTTTACCGTCTATTAACTAATTTTACTAGTCAAATACATCAATATTTCTACTCATTTAGTAGGAATTTGAAAAGGTGAATTAGTATGATCCTAGAGTCATTTACTGAGTTCTCAGCTTTAATTTTACTAATAAGCTAATTGATTATGCATTACAGGAGATGTATATGATTTTCTTCATCCTGGTTTTTGTATCAATTTTCTCTGCGGTTCACTCATGTCTGTTTGGTTCATAATAAATAACCCTGTTAGCTTTATGTTGCATGTGGAATATTTATATCTAGATGTTGTATGATGGTCAACTTATCAATATGTTTGGCTGTGGCTGCAGATTGTTAATGATCGTAGTACTAGGGGAAAATGTTATGGCTTTGTTACTTTTACAAACCCTCGATCAGCAACTGATGCTATCAGTGACATGAATGGCAGGGTAGGTATTTTCTCCATTACTCTCTTAAAAGTTAACTTAAAGTATTATTTTCTAGTTTACAGTACCTTCGTTTAGAACATTTGAGATGTTAAACATTGTGAAACTTGTGTTTAGACTATAGATGGACGTGCTGTGAGAGTAAGTCAAGTTACGATTAGAGCTGGGAAATCAAACTTTGGTCGAGAGCATTTTCGACATAATGAGCAGGATAAAGGTCGAGATAGAGAAAGGGATAATGATCGTCACAATGACAGGTATCGGGATCGGCACCTTAATAAGTCCAGGGAGCGTATTGCACCTCAGGACCGTGATAAAGATGTGGGAAGAGGTTATGAGCATGCACATGATTATGATCCATTAAGGGTTCATTTGTCTGATGAAGTTCAAGATAGAGATATGGAGTATAATGAGCGAGGACATAGTAAGAACGATGATCATGAGCGGGAAAGGAATGGTGATTTGGATCGTAGTCGAGATATGGAGATTGATGGAAGCAATGGCTATCATAGAAGTGTTGACGAGGACAAAGATAATTTGTCAAGGAAACATAATGCGTAAATTGCTAATCTTCTTTCTCTTGCTTCTTTCCTTTTTCCTTTTCTAAGTAATTGCTTGCCATATAAGGCCAGTTATAGGCTAGTTAATTAGTGGTTATCTATGCTCAATTTGCCAAGTGGGCATTCTTTGTTGATTTTGTATGAAGGCATATTTTCTACATACAACAGCTTTACTCATATCTTAATATGTGAAATATCATGTATAAATATCCCGTTTCATCTGCACTGCTAAAGGAATGACAGAGACTAGAAAAACAACACTTTATGATTGTGAAAGGCTTGGATAGCTTTTGCTTTACTCTGTGCTTTTAACCTCTAATCCTTGCAGAGAGTATTAGATATGCATTGTGAGACAAAACCAAACCACTTTTTGGTTCTTGTTTCTCATGTTCTCTTATTTTAAATAGGTCTTATTATCTTAAATCTGTGAAAATTATTTTAAAAAGAAAATGCTCCAAGAAGTAGATAAACTATGAGGAGTACTTTAGCAATTGTGGGGCTTGCTTTAAGTGCTTGTTGTTAACTTGACACTTTCTTACATGATCGGCAATTTTAAGCTGAAACCATGTATAGTCACAGTAGAGAACCTTAACAATTACCACCCAGGCACAGGCACAATTTTGTGTTGAATCTTTCTGTTGTGTGAGGATAAGTGCTTTACGGCATTTAACCACTTCTTGATCCATTGTAACTAAAGCATAACTTGGAATGACTAAAATAGTATCCCCAAATAATTTCTGAAGTTCTGAGGAGGAATGCTCATATAGCTGATTTGGCAGAATATGCAGTTCATGACCGTGTAGACCTGGGGGGACCTAGTGACCTTTAATGTCTCTTGAGATGATGCCAATTGTGAATTGCTTCAGTTTATTTATTAGGTTGGAGTTTGATTTTGCCCATTCGTTTTTCTTGGCAGTTCTGCAATTAATGACCGACGTATAAGGGAACTTTCATCAAATTCAAGTGACGATTATGACGATCAGGTAAGTTCATCATGCTAGGTTTGTCGAATGGTCTGCATGCATTTGTTATGCCTTTATTCATTATGCTCTATTATCAGGTGAAAGAACTGGACAGATCAATTCAAAGGCGTGAAGAGATAAGAAAGGAGGTTTGCCTACTCTTGCAGATTTGAGCTAAAAGAAAATAGAGCAAATATTAAATTCCATGTTGTGGTTCTCAAGTCATGCAACCAATTGGATATCTAATGGCAATAGATGAACTTTTAAGGCTGTTTTGCATATACACTGTGCTCCATGCAATAATGCTCTCTGCATTGGAGTTAGGATATTTACCAGTGTAGTGAGTTCATTGACCTACAGAAGTTGTCCCTGGAACCCTCGAGTTTTTGGGGTCTTTTTTTTTTTGGTTATGTTTATATTGTTGTGCTTACATTATTATAAAAAAAAGTCGAAAATATGTTGCTTTTTCAGATTTCTCAGATGGAAGAGAGGGTAGGTGAAAAAGAGAAACTTGTTTTGGATTTACAGAAGAGATCTAAGGTATGGTTTGTCCTAGGAACATATCACAGATGTTTTTATCTCTGTACTGTCCTACTATCTTCTTAGCACTGTTCCAATGGATATCTCACTCAGAATTTGATGATAAGTACAGAAATTGGAGGAAGCATTGATTAATGCAAAAAGGTTTTCTTCACACCGTCAGAAGCAGTTGACCAAGGTAATTATCATTGTTGAAAATTTGCTATAAGAAACTCTGCTGAAATATTCTCTTAATAAATAGTTACATCTTGTGATTCTGCAGTTGTATAAATGTTTTAAGCAAGCAAAAGACTATGCTGAAAGACTTGAGAGCTGTGAACAGGAACTTCAGGTTAGTATCTTCAAGCAATAGTCATGCATTATTGTTGTTAGTGCACTATGCAGTAACAATATGGAGAATCAAATGTATGTCTTCTGCATAAGAAGTGCTATGCTTTGGTGATGCTGCTCATATTCCCATATGATTGTTTCTCATGAGTTATATATGCCATTTTTGGCTGCAGACAACCCTGCCCCCAACTAGGAAACATATTCCATATATGATCATACACTGGGTTTGCAATTTTTTTGTATATTCAATCAAAAATGTTATGATAAGATTCTCTTTATTTCCATATATGACCTCACAAACTGTAGTCACTGTGAATATATGTTTTAGCTCCTTGAAATTTTGAACAACTGCACTATTTTATACTTCAGTTAAGGCAAGCTTCTAAGCTGCCGCAAATTCTTCTCCAAAAAATTTGTATAATGTAAAAGTGTCATTTGTTAGTTGCTTTATTGTATAAAGAACAGTGTGCTTTCTCTAATCTGCCAATTACTTTCACAAGCAACTTCTAGTATTTGTGATGCATCCACAATGTATGGGAGAAATGTATGTGTAGTGTGCATCTCTGTTGTGAGAACTTCCAGTTCTTCATGGGATTCTGTTAGTCATTAGGTTCCAAAAATGCTGCCCTATATGTAGTTAATCATTCTAGATTCGGTTTGGTGGTGTTTGCTTATCTAGTGTTCTTTTCAGTTTGGATTAAATCTTCCAAGTAGATTGAGAAAAGCCATTTTCACTCTGATCACAAGATTCAGAAGCATTGTGCACATAGAATACTGACTCATCTGCGTTTTCCTTGCAGTCCATTGTTGATGTGGCAATCAGAGAAGGTGACATGGCTGATGATGTTGGTCTGATAAATGGCAATGCGTGACCTTGTGCTGGAGTTTTACAGGATTCTGTGCAGAGTTCAACTGCTATAATTTTTACAACTGTCCATACATCAATATAGTAAAGATTAGCTCCTAATTTGAGATGTTATTATGATCAAATCTCCTAATTTGCCGTTTATTGTTGATATCACATCATATTACATGCACGTATAGTTGAATATGGAGCGTGCAGTTTAACCTAAGATTAGCACATGGTTTTGGACGGGAAATTGTGCTTCTGGGCTAGGATGGTGTTGGTCAAGCTGAAAGCTAAGGTTTAATTTTTAATTTTTTGAAAAGGAAATAAAGGCAAACAGAAAGGGCTGGACGTGAATTTTTAAGAAACCGTGTGAGGACTAGGGTGTAAAGAGGTCCGGCAGACACTTTCGGTGCCTCTTTTCTTTGCTACCAATTTCAAGTTACCTTATTTTATTGGGTAAAGCTAAGACCAGCTTGATGGTATATATATATTGCTGCACTGGGAGTACAAAACATGGCATGTCGGTAATACCGTCGCTATAAATTTCTAAGTACTTCTAAAGGTGTCTTTGAGAATAATTTGGTTTTTTTTTTTTCAATTTCTTTTAAAAAGTTATAAATGGTTGAAACAAACAAAAATATGTATAATGTTAGAGCTTCGAAGGTACTCCCAACAATTTAAAAATAAAAAGAAAAAAAAGTTTTCAAGTTATAATCTAAGAAATAATTCTGACAAGAATATTTTCAGAGTCCGAGAGGTACACAATGTACAGATCTTGAACCACAATATTGGGATATTCGGTAAATATCAAGGTAGAATTTTGTGTAAATACACGAAATGCCATCGTCACTTCTAGGTTATATCCGTCTTAAGTTTAGATTAAGGTGGAGGTTCAAATCTAGTACAAATACGCGATTATCTATAAAGCCAAGGGCAAATATGTCCACACGTGCAAAAGGCAAAAACACCAGTAGCCCTATTGTCCAATTTTTGACCTTTCCATCAAGGACACGTGAAGAACAGAAGAAGCACAGAAGGAATAACAAAACAAGCACTCACTTTTCTTTATTTCTTTTTTACCCTCTAGATATTTAACATAAGAATCTAGAATAATAATTTAACATAAAAGGACAGTTAGCAACACGGGGAATTCCGCCTAAAAACGCTAACCCTAACCCTAACCCTAACTCGATAAGCCCTTTTAGAACTTGAGAGTAATCTCACTTCCATTACTGTCCTCGCCATCTTCTCTTAGTGCAGCCAAACCTTTTCTCTCTCCAACGCCATTCTCGCCACTCTCGCCTTTCCAGCTGCTGCTGTCTGACTTGCCATCTTCTATGCTCTCTGAGCGGTCTCCGGCGCCTCTGACGTCAGATTCAGGTGAGCTGTGGCCCTGTGACGTGGCCCTGTACACGTGCATTTGGTGTTGCAGGTGTAGCTGGTGATGAGATGGCGGCAGAGGCTGCATTTGCGGTGGTGGTGGTGCTGGTGTTGCTGCAGCGTAAAAGTCCTGTGGCACAGGCGATGCACAGAAGTGCGGCTGTGTATGCGGAGATGGGTGGTGGTAGAGAGCGGGAGCCCCGCCGTGGGCTGCAGCTGCGGTGGCGTATTCTTGCGGGACCCAGATTCCGCCAAGGACCACCAGCTGCGGCCCCGGGGCTACTGCCGCTTGTGGGCTTTGACTAGGTCGTCTTGTGTGAAGCCTGTATTTCTGCATGAAACCAAAAAGAAAAAATAAAATTGTGAGACTTTTTACCAATCGTTGACTGGACATGCATTATGTACTTTGGTGGTACGATGTCAGTTTTAGAAACAAGACAAAATTTGTTACATTTTGTAGAGTGAAAGAGAGATGAAATACCTGCAGATGGCTTTTAACTTCATCATTGGTCAAACCATCAACCTTCATCAGTTCTCTGATTTGTTTTGGTGTGGCCACTGTTTCCATGCATCATGAAACCCAAAAGATCAGCTCAATATTGGACGATAATGATTATGACAATCATAGTTTGACTATCGTTATCATATGAAATTGAAGATAATTAAATTGACGGATCTCAAAAAATAATAACATAAAAAAACAAAACAATTTTAATGTGAGCTCCTGATCTTTAATTACCTTGAGAACCGCCAAGCATCTGAAGAGCATTGACAAATCTGCGGTGCAAGTCCGGTGACCAACACCTTCTTGCCTTCCTATGAGTTTGAGTATTATTTGTATTGTTGTTATTAGAATTTATTTGCCCTTGATCTGTTGAATTACCACCACCTTTTCCCTGTTCAATCACAACCCCGCCATTGCTAACCTTATTATTACAAGGGTTGTCTCTCCTTCCAATATCATTTTCAGTGCACTGCTTATCTTCCATTTCCTTATCAGCAGAAACAAGAGCCAGATGGGGCAGAGCCCGTAAAGGTGGACTTGGGCACGAGTTTCTCTCTTTCGAGAATGGGAGGAAAGCTCCTCCATTTCTGTGTTTTGTATCCAAGGCCAACTTAGGACTAACATTCAACCCTATATCAGTTTCTTTAGGGGATGGTATCTTGGTTTGTGGTTTGGTTTCATTATTGCCCGTTTGGCTCCATAGTTGGGCTGTTGTCATCCAGTTTGCCTTATCGGAGATATTCGAGGACTTGGTCTCTGAGTTCTCCGAGCTTGAATTTTTTAGGGGTATGAATTCTTCAAGAACTGGCCTTGGCCCTTGATTTGCTCTGTAGGCTTGCAGTTGCTGCCTTGAAACCTCCACAGCTGAGGAAAAAGAAAATGGAAAATTTTCATTATTATATCGTTTCTTAGGGAAATTTAATGCTGGCTTTAGTTCTTTACACAACATCTAGAATAACTGGCTACTTTTGAATTCAAAGAGATGGGACTAACAGAAAGCTATCACTCGCTTCAATAAAATGAGAAAAAGATCAATTAAAGAAAAAGTTTTGAAGCAAAACATCACAGCAAAAAACATGAATATCCACCAATAGAGTGAAAACGATTTCTTTATTTTTCTAAAGAAAGATGTATTTTTTCTAGATTGAATATCTATGTTCAATATGATTCTATAATTTAAGATAATTCATCAAGATACAATTATGATTTATGTTTGAGATCATGAGAATTTTTCTATTTTCATCAGGTGTGAAGCTAAAAAAAAAAAAAGTATACCATACCATTGGTGAGAAGTTGCATGCAAAGCGGTAGTTCACGCTTCAACCCATCGATCTTGAACCGTTCTTCCTCAAGACGAGCAAGGACCTCTTCAAGCTTCTGGGTCTGGTCTGCCTGGTCTCCAAAAGATTTGAGTAGCATAGAGTAGCTGTGTGGTTTGCAATCTAGGCTTAGTTCTGAAGGAGATACCATGCTTTTAGATATAACTAATTAATGAACAGAACAATCTAATAACGAAATCTCTTATCTATGAGAACTATTGTTAATTTTTAATGTCATGCTCAACTAAGAATAGGGATATGTAGGAACAAACAAGAGCAAAATATTTTGGTTGGCCTCTATAGCTTTCTAGGTTTGAGTTTCAAAGAGAAAGAGAGTGGAGAAGATGTTGTTTGTGAACACAAGGAGGATCGAGGGAGGATCGTCTTCCTTTTAGGGGTGAGTTTGAGAGAATAAAGTGGGGTTTCAGAGAGAGAATAAGAAATGAAAAGGAAAAGCTAAGGGGGGATAAAGAGGGATGGTAACTTCTTGCAAAGAACAAAGGCAGAAAAAGCTAAAAATTAGAGAGAGGTGGTCTCTGAGAGAAGGAATCAAGGCTTCTGACACTTGAGGGTCATGTGCTTAGGGCCTTGTTTTTGAACCTTTGGTATTGTCTTTGTACGAATTCAAACCACTAATATACAAAAGTTGATTCTTCTTCTTACTGTTTGTTCTTTTTCTTCTTTCTTTTTTTCTCTCTCTCCTTTTGATAATTTATATGAACCTAGCTAGCTATTAGCTAGCCTGTGATGCTTCTCCCACTTTTTAAATTAAACCACTGCTAATTACAGTATGTAATCTTTCAAAGTTCTTTCATATAAAGTCTAGTTTTTGGTTTTAGAACTTAATGGGTATCTTGCAAATGCAACTATATCAATTAATCAATGTCTTCTTCAACATTGCACTTTGGATTCACTACAATGCTTCAGAATTAACCATCTTCAATGTGATCCACATATGTACAGTTTTATTATGTGACCAAAAAGATAAACTGGTCAAAGAATTATTAGCCTTAATATAATGCATGGATTTTTGTTACAATTTTGTGAAGCGGTACATAAAAGAAGTAAAAAAGGGTTGGACTGATTCTATGGTTAGGATCAACCAATCATGTCAAGTTTAACCAACGAAATGATAGATGATAAACACGTGTACGGCAGGTAGTACTTGATTGAGGGGCTTCCTATACCAAAGTATTCGATCAATAAGCTTATAATAAGAATGAATGATTCTAGCATGATTAATTAATAGAAAAGAGTTCGGAATAGGAGAGGAGCATATACCTCAAAACTTGCTGCTGCTAATATATTTACCAATATATGGCACCATGTTGTTGGAGAGAGAGAAAGGACATATTCAGATGGGTGCTTAGTATCAATCCACAATGCATGCAACTTTCTTTTAGGTTTCAAAAGTTGCATAATTGTTCTAAATTTGAGTGCATTCAGAGAGGAATATCTAATCTACATAAAAACATTCACCATAAAAGAATATAATATTTGCCTGTAAGGAAGGAATATCTTAGTTCCAATTCTACGACTCAAAATTAAGGGAACACAACCTCCAATGCTTAAAGCTAAAATACACCTCCCAAAGCACAATAAAGAAGACTAAGAGCCGGGAATCTTCTTCTGCTACCAACTTTAATGAAGTGGGCAGGAAGGTAAGGAGATTCTCTCTTACTATAAATCTTTTTTTTTCTCGTGGGGTTTATCAACTTCTCTTTAACAGTTCGGATACGCTTGAATAATTTACATTGCGAGTTTGGCCTATGGGGCACTATACATGAAGATCCGTTATTTTTTGTCGGTGAATAAATATGTTAGCTTAAGCCTTCATTCTGATCATTGATACCGTAATACCCTACCAGCCACCAAATTAACTCATAATTAATAAGGGTTCGAGAAAAAAAAAAGGGAACCTGAAAATGTTAAAGATCTTTTGGGAAGCAGGATTGAAATCATTGGACATCAAGTTCCATGAATCCATACACTTGTTTCACGATTATTATTTCCTACTTAAAAACAATAAATTGTTTGTAATACATACACAGAAAACATCTTTTGTCATACTCTAGGGTTTTTGTTTTTTAGATCCCTTATCATTGATATAATTGGATAGTTTTCTTAATCATCATCTCATATTTTCTCCAGAGCATGGGAATGCAAAAATGACAGGCATCGGTATCGATCACAGCAACTGGGTGATCTCTTACAAGGTTTTTTTTTCTTTTCTTTTTTTTAAGCAAATTAAAATAAGGTCTATTAACTAAGAAATTAAGATTGGTTAGGTGACGGTATTTTCAATAATTAAGATTGGGTCTTGGGGTTACAAATCAACAGATCTTGCAAGTACAATTTTATACATAGGATACTACCTTTGTGGAAAGGAAGTGTATTTTTCCTGCATGGGATGGGCAGGACTCAGGAGAGACTCATATGTTCTAGTCTGAGTTAGAAAATGAAAAAAGAAGTCCGAGCCATTATAAATTTATGTCAGCCAGCCAAGGCAGTGAGTGATCAGTGGTGTATAATTTTATATGCAGTGAGTGATCAGTGATACTTTTCAAATATTTTCGTCGAAATAATGTGTTAAAAAATGGTTGAATGGTAAAATGATATGATTTTTAAAATTATTTATTATATTATTATATTATTTAATAATTATTTAAAAAAATTGATATATTATTTAAGAATGATAGAATTACTCGTAATTATATATGCCTTTGCCACAAGCCCACAACAGTAACAAATATAACTTTTCCGTGAAAGTTAAAGCTACGTTTGGAGAGGAGTGCATCGAATTCTCTTATCTTATGCGAGTGAGTGAGTGAGTGCGAGAGAGAGAGAAAGAAAGAGTATGCAATAATGACTGGTTGGTCACTTTCTTTCCATAATCAGTCTTCTCTTACAAGACTCCAACCCTTGCCTTTTTTTTCAGATTCTCTCTCTCTCTCTCTCCTTAACAAAAGCAAAGTTAAAATATGACAAAGTGAAGAGATTCTCCTCGTGACACGTGTCTTAATATTCTCCTATATCGTCCTTCTGAATATCCCTTTTGTCTGGTGCATGTTACTATTTTATATACATATTATCAAAGGGAATATTCCATTTCTTTCTCCCCATTTTTTTTTTTCTTCAAAAATAATATTGTGAAAAATCGACACCGAGGAGGGCTGAAAGCCATAACACCATCACAAAATCGTCGTTTTTCATGCCTTCATCTAAATATTAATACAAATGCAATATAAAAAATAAAATGGATAAATTAAAATAGCTCAAAGATTTAAATGGTGGGGCCGTTCTAGCGTGAGTCACGAAATTCTTACCCTTAACCAAATTTATTTTAATATGCCAACCAATTAAATTTTATAAACAAGGGCCAAATGGTAAATAGACTATGCAGACCTATTTGAGGCTCTTCTACTGTGCATAATATATAATTAGTTGAATTTTTATATTCTTTAAATAAGAATGGCAATGAGACAGGGTGAGACTTAGGAGACTTTTCTTGTATCTTATCTTATTTTTTTATTTTAAATTTTGTTCTTTATTTTATTTTACTTTTAAAATTTAATGAGATAGATGGAGAATTTCAATCGAGGAATGTTTTTTTTATCTCCATCCTATTTTTTATTTATTAATATTAAATTTTAATTTATATTGATAAATTTTAACAATATAAAATTTTGATTTATATTATGATTAAAAATAAAAGAATTAAATTAACAAACTTGAATAATATAATAATATCTCTCAATAATGTGAATAGTAATTAATAAATAAATTTGTAAATAAATAACAAATAAAACAAAAAAAAGAATTTAAATAATATTCTAATATCTAATATCATTGATTTTCTTATTAATTACTTCAAATTCAATTAAAATCAATAGTCACTCAACTTAAAAAAACGAAAGTCTTTTTATCATTTACAATAAAAAAATAAATTTAAGAAATTTTTTATTATATTTTTTTTATTTTTATTAATAAAAATACGTTATTAAAACATATGTCCTAGTAAAATATAAATTATAAATTAAATATTAGTAATGATCTAATGTACAAATAATTCGAAGAACAATATATTCATAAAAAATAAGATGGGGGGTGGGGGCTTAATCCCATCCCTGCCTCATTAATAATTCGAAGAATAATTTTGTTTTTATGTTTCACCTTATTTTTATAAAAATATTATCTCATCCTAACCCCATTCAGGATAAGGCCTCGTGAATCCCCATATGTACAGGGTATTTTATCATCTCTATCTTTAAGTTTAAGTTTACATGAATTCAATCAAATTATAGGATATGATTCTCATTAAATTATAAAAATTAAAAATCTATGCATCTATCTATTAATCATCACGAATCTCGTTTAAAAGTTAAATTATACTAAAACTTCTCATTGTTACTAAAAAAAAAGAAAGAAGAAGAAAGTAAATCTCAAATTTGTAAATAATATATTTGTGTCATCATCTATACCTAGAGATTGATCATTTTTAACTGACCACACGATATTAATAGTTGGGTTGAGCTTTAAAAATTTTATATGATTTATAGGTATTTCATACCATATAAAAAATTTAATTATTTTTATTGGGAGAAAATAAGATAACACTTGGGCTACACTTTGTGATCCATTAAGGCCCTTATGACTATCTTTGTTGAACAATTGTCCAATCCAATTCAAGATCGATTTATAGGGCTCAGTGCTAATCCAAGTCTATTAATATTTAAAATTTGGCCTGGGGTGCGTTATGTCACAGACTTTTTTTGAACCCGCGCGGTCTTAGACACTTTTTCAAGTGCTAAGTAACCTACAAGACCAATTACTCAAAGAAAAAGATAAAGAAGAAATACACCAAGTGTTTGAGAGAATGCTCTCTTATATGAATACAAAAGAGAATATTACAAAACTATGAGAATTACAATTTTTGAAGGATTTAAAGGATAGTTTGCTCAAATGAGAGCTCCATCTATTTATAGCTAAAACTATATACAATGGATGGTTATGATTCATTCTAATTTAACGGTCTACAACTACAAAGAAGAATATACAAAAGAATATTCTAAAGATGCCACCTACCATAAGAATATCTCAAAGAATATCTCAAAGAATATGTCATCTCTAGAATACTCTCCCACCTACCACACAAATGTGGTCTTAACCCAACTCAATTGGGCCTTCTAGAAAATTCAGCTCATGTAACACACCATGGGCCAAATACCCTTTTGGTGGTCTTCTCACGCGCCAAGTGTTCAAGTAATTATTTGAGAACATTTAGGGCGTGACATTCTCCCTTACCAAATTCACGTGATGCCCTCATCTCGCCTTTACTGGAGTTTACATACCTCGTTCTTCAAACTCTGGCTGTACACTCTCGTGCTCCGAGCATGCTTTCCCATCGGGTAACCCTTTCCACTCAACAAAGTACTTAAAGCTAGTCCCGAGTTCCTCCTCTTTGTCATTACATGTGAAAATCCCCAAAAGTTTTCGGTTGTGTGGCTCATACTCCGCGCCTTCTGTACCTCCACGGTAATGCTTCCAACTTGCGAAATGCACCAGATATAGCCGCCGCCATCTTGAAGGTATCTCCACCTTATGCGAGACATTGCCAACTTTCATGGTATTATTGATGCGATATTTTTATATTTTAAAATTTAGCGCAAGTATACACTATCGGAAAAAGTAATAAAGGGACTTAATAAGTCGAGTGTCGAACCCACAGGGATAATTTTTACTTTTTCAACCAAGTACTAAAATTATGTCTTTCTAATAATTATTCAAAAAAGAAATCTAAGAATGAATGTAAAAAAATATAAAAGTAATGACACAATGTAAAGAGATTTAGGTGATAACAATACAGAGAAAATCTAAGATTAATATTATCCCTCATTTCTAATAATTAATCTTCTAATATTTAACTCACTTAGTCTTTGTTATTGATCAAGACACTAATGTATTCACAAGCTGCCTCCAAGGTAATGCAAGTATATCATAATTTACCAAATATCTATATTCTTATGGTACTTGTAATAAATTAAGACTCATTAAGATTAAGTCTTATTGATCATATATGCCAATTAGGTATATTCTTATCCTAAATTGAAACTTGCATATGCAATATTAAATGTTACTCTACAATCATGCATCAAATTATCTAGGTCTGAATATAATGATTCCTCTTTCGAGTTTATAAAAAATATTACTAATTCATTCACCATATATTGGCCAGATATATTGAAGCATTAAAAACAAGTAATTTAAATAACAAAGAACTAAGTTTATTAAATATTAAAAAGATATGGCAATTAAGTGCACATATTGAGTTCAAGTATTAACCCTTGAAGAAAATTTAGTTCATGGCTACAAGAGAATAACAGTAAAAATAATAAGAAATCATGATACAATAAATAGCAAACCGATACAGAAGTCGAATTACTCTCAATTGCACTACCTAAGATACTCTTAATACTGAAGAATGCCTTGAATCTATCTCTATGGCTGCTTCAATTAAAATTTTATTGCTCTCTATGACTTGTGCTTTGTATTTTTAGTGTTCTTGAATTGCTCTTGGGTGATTTTAAAGTCTGGGGACGAGTGGCCTTTTATAGAGATTGATATGAGCGTGCAAATCTCAATTCTTATTGGATTAGGACTCATACTACCACTGAGGCGCTGCGTGTAAAATGCCTCACCACTGGAGCGGTGAAGTGTTAGTGTTGGAGCGTTGGCTTGTCGCTGGCCCGATAACGATTTGGTGCTGGGGCGCTAGTTATGACTTAAATAGGTCGTCTTTTCTGATTTTCTTATTTCAATCACTGTTCCAATGCTAGGGCCAAAATCCTTGTGGCGCTGGGGTGACAAGTCCTTATTTTGAAAACTTTCCATTTTAGTCATTGTTTTTGCTCCTATTGCATCATTTCTTTAAATTTCATTCAAGTCCCTATAAATATCAATAATGCATATAAATAGCCATTTATTATCATAAAACAATAAAATGTCAAAATAAAAACATGAAAAATTATATGACAAATATGCCCTTATCAATTATGGAATGACCCTTTGTCCCTACGATTAAAGTTATTGTGAAGTGGGCGTGCTGACTTGCACTATGGTAGAAGTATCATCTCCATCACCAAGTCCCCTGCACTATGCTTGACATGCTGCTGCTTGTCTTTAACCTACTTCTTGTGCTGCAAATGCACATCGTGTGACGCCTTAGATTATTGGATGACACCCACAACTGTCAACTTCTCGAGTTGCCCCTGTAACTCTACTAACCCCAATTGAGGCATGCACACTATGGTTGAAAGTATAAACTCAAGTTCTAACTTATCCTTAATTTCCCTTCTTGAAGGTAATTCTTCTGGTAATGCAGTAGGCTTGACCCTTTTGTGTTCTCCGAGCACTTTTGCAACATCCTTTGGTAGTTCTAGCTCGCCTCTTTTTGCCTCATCATCTATCCCCTTTATTGTGGTTGGATATATCTCTCTTTTACGCTTAGCATCTACCCTTAGTTGCATTGCGGAAAGGACCTTGGCGTTTGGTTTGGATTGTCCACCCTTAGGCTTGTCTACTGTCGGTATCATTCAAAGTCCTCCATCTACAATACACATGTAGTTGTGTTGAGGGAGTAGCACCACATTGTACTACCGTAAGAACTCCATACCTAGCACCACATCAAAATTATCGAGGGGTGCTACTGAGAAATTTACCTCACCGTGCCATTTACCTATGTGCATTACAACTCCTCGAACCACCTCATTTAGCGGCTTGGCTTTTGTATTCACGGACTTAAGGCATCCTTCTTCTTTCTCCACATAAAGGCCCAAGTGCTCCACTTTTGGACGCTTGATGAAGTTGTACATAGCCTTCGTATCAATAAGCACTTGAGACTTTATACAATTAATGTAAGCTTTAACGTACATAAGCGCCGTCCCTATTGGTGTGTTGGCACCCCACTTTGCTTTGAGGGAATTGAGTAGCTGTATACAACCTATATGGCTTTGTTCGCCATCTTCTTGTGTCTCGTACATTGCATTGAAAGCCTTCTTCTTCGGACAGTCCTTAATCCAATGATTCCCATCGCAAAGGAAGTAGCTTGTCTTTGGACCATTACCTCTATGGCCGTCGCGTTTTTGCTCCTTCCACTTAGGCTGTTTTCCTTTCTCCTCTTTGCTCTCTAGAAGTTGAAACTCTTTGGCTTCTCCACCTTTGCTGTGATTGGATTTAGGATGCTTGAACTTACCTATTTCTCCCTTACGGTAATCCATGAGCGTCTCCATCATTGTAAGGGCATCCAATATATTCTGTACTCTGCACCGCTTCAACTCATTAGCAGCCCATGATTGTAACCCGTCCAGAAAATTAAACAATAAGTCCTTATCACTCATGTTGCAGATTTGCAACATTAACAAAGAGTACTCCTCCACGTACTCTCTAATGGACTTAGTTTATTTTAACTCATTCAATCGCTTATGAGCGTTATGCACAATGTTCTCTGGATAGAATTGGCACTTTAATTTTTGTTGTAATTCTTCCCATGTGTTGATAGTGCAGGTACCCTTGCGAATCTCCTCGCTTTTCCTACACTACCATAGAATTGCATGATCGAAAAGGTATAAAGATATGGTACTTACCTTATGTTCGTCTTGCATGCCTATAGCGTCGAAATACCTATTCATTTGCCAAAAGAAGTTGTCAAACTCCTTGATATCCTATTTGACACTAAACTCCTTTAGTATAGGAGCTTCAACCCTTGGTGCAGCCACCGTACCTTGAGTAGTTATGCCATTAGCGATCGCTCACTTGTACAGCACTACATCTTCCTTGATAGCTTCTAACCTTTTACGCAACTCTTCCACTTAGGCTTGAAACGTGTCTATGGTGTTGTAGACTTTTTCTTGAAAAGCCTTGATCTACTCTCGTTTCTTGTTAGCATGTTCGTCAATGGAGGTTTCGATGAGGGAGGGAAACCCGTCCCCTTGAGCGTCAAGGCCTAACTCGAGCTTCTCGACTTGCTCTTCCAACTCCCTAAGGTAATCTATTGCTTTACTCACAGCACCATCGAGCTTTATAACCATGTCCCCTAGTTCATGGTTTAGATCAACGGACTTTTCAAGTGGAATGTTCCCATGTCTCTTAGCTTTGGGCTCTCTACCCTTCTTTTCAGTAATCTCGAATGATGCAGCAACGTCTTTCACCATCTTCTTCGAATCCGCTCTGATGCCACTTGTCACGGACTTTTTCTCAAATCCACGTGCTCTTAGACACTTTTCAAGTGCTAAGCAGCTTACAAGATCAATTACTCAAAGAAAGAGATGAAGAAGAAGCACACTAAGTGTTTAAAGAGAATTCTCTCGTATATTAATACTAAAGAAAAATTACAAAGCTGTGAAAATTACAACTTTTGGAGGATTTTGAGGATGGTTTGCTCAAGTGAGAGCTCCATCTATTTATAACTAAAGCTATATACAATGGACGATTAGGATCCATTATAATATGATAGTCCACAACTAAAGAGAAGAATATACAAAGGAATATTCTAAAGATGCCATATACCATAAGAATATCCCAAGGAATATGTCATCTTTAGAATACTCTCACACTTACCACACAAATATGGTCTTAACCTAACTCAATTGGGCCTTCTAGAAAATTCAGCCCATGTAATACACTATGAGCTAAATACCCTCTTAGTGGTCTTGTCATGCGCCAAGTGTTCGCGTAATTGTTTGAGAACATTTGGGGCATGACAATTAGGTGGGACTCATGTATCAATCTGCATCACTACTTAGTCCCATAATTAAAGAGTGCGTCATCATGGCTAAGTCACATTCCATGTCATCATTGGACCCCACAATTGATACACATATCAATAAACCTCGGTCTTTTTTTATGTCATCTCTGGGCCTATCCAATGCCTAGTCAGAGACTACATGGCATGAAAACTAGGTATAAAGATAAGGTATTGAGTAGAAAAATCTCAAAGAAACCATTATCGAATCACCAGGTCAAAATGTGACAGGCCTCTATCCCTTTGTTGACAGAAGGATGAGTTTTGTCTAGAGTTGGTGAGGTGAGTCAGCACTGACTCTGCTAGAACTTAGGAGGCAGACCCTACAACTCACTTGATCATAAGGCCGATTCTCTAAAAAAATAGCCAATTTGAAGATACTTTCAATTCTCAGGGGGGCACAATTATCTAAGAGCTCATAATTGTATTGTTTATCTAAAATGCCCTTATAAAAGAGGGACTTCTCTAATCGTATGCCGCCATGTGTCACCCCTGAATAGAATTCATTAGGCTAGCTCCGTACACGCTCAAAGACTTATCTCTTATTTTGAATTCAAGTAAAACAAGTTTTAAACTCAAACTATAAACTCTAGTAAGAATCACTTTTTCTATTTTCTTTAAATTATCTTTAAGGCAAAAACCCTAAGAGCATTTAACCACTGAGTCACTGCCTTATTTGAGCATCGAAGGGTCATCATTGGCTATCCTACCGGTGCTTGCCTCTAACTTAGTTTTTTGTTTGTATTTTACAAGGCCACACTATGTAACCATATACTTATTTAGTCTATAGTAAGTTTCCTACTGAGTCCCAAGTTCTCATATTGTGCAATATCTAGCTTAAGCCTGACTCTTGACATCATTAAGTCTAGTAGTTTGATTTTTTCTTCACTCAACAAAGCCTTTGACAGTTTCGAGTGGCCTTGAGGGGCCTAACCAAATTTAGCCCTAAATATCTAGCAATTGACCCCATCTATAAGAAAATAAAAAAAAAAGCCTACCTTACCAAGTCTGACTAACCAAGAACTTGTTGAAGCCTTCATCATGTTCAAGATGTTAAGAGAAACTAGCTTCTTAACCAGAAATCTGCCTTTAGAGAAGGATGTTGCGGACTTTAAAGGGCCTATGCATAAGTTCCTCAAACATGCTCACAAAAACACCTCGAAGTCACCAAATTGCTGAATTGATAAATATGCCTCAATTACTCAGAGAAAGTTTAAAGAGTTCATTGAGAAAAAGTGTTGTACGATGACTAGCATCATTACAGATAGAAAGATAGTAGATAAGGAAGCTTACAAAAAGACTCAGCATGTCCCCACCAATACTTGCCACAACAAATTTAGGAGTATTTGCTCATGTGAGCCCCTAGATAATAGATAAGCTAGTAAGAGCAAATCTCACTCTCATTCCAACAAAGAGCTCTGGTCTATTATTGAAAGCAAATCAGGAAGCACTATAGACTATGAGCTAAAGTAACTATTGAAGGACGATCTTTAAGATTCGCTAAATGCCAAGCACGGAAGGAGGTTAAGGCCACTGAGCAGAGGATGTTTTGGTGAAACCCTTTCCCATGGTTGAGACTAGGTTTGCCTTTTGACTGACATCGGGAATGCTCATTTGCCTCTAAAATTCAAGATGCCATAACTCACCAACTATGAGGGTAGAACTAACTCAATAGACTACTTGTAGCTCTACAGAGACCACATATTAACCCAAGGTATGGGTGAGGACATAATGTTTCACTTATTTTCCTATTCTGTATGAAATGACTAATGTAGCTTTGATCAACTATCTAAGGCCTTTATCTTCTAGTTTTAGTATGCTTGAGACAGGCCCAAAGAACCATCCCTACTGATGTATACTAAGTAAGGAGAGTTTAATTCTCCTAAGACTTCTTACAGAGGTTTCATAAGGAGGTTATTAACATATGTCTTCAGTGTTACGGAGACACTTATCAACTTTTATAAAACCTCAGGTTTGGGAAGTTATGGTTTAACTTCTAAGATTCAAAGACCAAGATGTATGATGAGGCCTATGCTAAGGCATTTAAATAGATCGAAATAGATTAAAAACAAAGGCCTAAATAAAAAGACAATAAGAGAGAGGAGACAGCTTGCAATCTAAAGAGAGACTAAGGAGAGTTAAGCTGGTCTCTATGTTGTCCCTTGCATCGATAAGGCCCCGAAAGTAAGAGGATCCAACTCTAATGAGGTTGCCTCTACCACCACCTAATTTTAGCGAACCAAGGCATAACAAAATATGAAGGTGTCTTAGTTCATGTCTTATAGCCTGCTGAATGCCTCGAGAGAAATTATTTCCTTCATTATAAAAGATAAAAGATGGCTTTAAAAACCCACGATCATAAGAGGAAGTCTGGATTGAAGGAGCACGTGGAAGTATTGTGACTTTCATAAAGGTTACGACCACATTCTTACTTAGTGCTTTAAATTAAGGGAGAAAATTAAGGCCTTGATCAAGATGGTCTGCTGAAAGAGTTCCTAAAAAAGGTGAGGAATGCTTATCATGAATCAGACGCTGAGCAGAAGAATAAGACTGAAGATGATGGAGTTGTGCCTAAGAAAGTAGTATTGAAGCATGCCTCAAAGTTAATATGATCTTAAGAGACCCAACCAGAGTAGGGACCTCTATGAAGGCAATAAGGAACTATGCTTAAGAGACTATGAGAAATATTATAGAGGGGATGCAAATAAACATTGCACGCCTTGCCCCTTTTGAGATGGTTCCCCTATACGTGTCAATTGTGTTCACTAAAGAGGAATACCAATGTGTTATGTCTCCCCTTATGATGATACCCTCATAATGACCCGTAGAATTGGAATTAATAAGGTTACTCATGTAATGGTTGACACCAGGAGTTTAGTAGAGGTAGTCTATAAGGATGCATTAGTCAGAATGGGGATTGAGTTCTCTAGGTTAACATATGTCTTCATTTCTTTGTTGGCATTTCCTAGGGATAATGTGTTACCCTCGGATCCATCACTCTTCCAATTTATATTAATATTTCTCCAAATGCAACAGTTCACATAATTGATTTCTTAGTTGTAAACTAATTGAGCGCTTACAATGTAATCTTGGTGACTCGAGTTATTGTCTCTATATACCATTTAGCAATGAAGATCACAGAGAATAGAGAGATTTTCACTGTAAAAAGTGACCAAAAGGTAGTTAGAAAATGTTAAGCAACCACAATGAGGTTGAATTACCAAATTGCTATGCTAAATCTGAAAGAAAAAAGTGAGAAAAAACAAGGTGAGCCTTTTGAAGATCTAATTTCGGTTCCCATATTAGTAGATTACCCACTAAGACAGTCAAGATAGGCTCCTCAATGCTAGAAGAGATTAAAAGAGCCATGATTACCTTCCTTAGGGAGTATGTAGATGTCTTCACTTGGTTTCACCAGGACATGCCTAAGATTAATTAATGGATAGCTTGCTACAAGTTGTATGTAGATCCCAGCTATATAATGGTCAACAAAAGAGCAGACATTTTAATCAAGAGAGGTATGATTCTATAGAGGTAGAGGTGGATAAGCTACTTAGTACAAGTTTCATCTATAAGGCATACTATCTTAAGTGGTTCTCTAAATTAGTATTGGTGAAGAAAGCAAACGAGAAGTAGCATATGTGTGTGGACTTTACAGATCTTAACAAAGCTTGCCCTAAAGATAAGTTCCCCTACCTTAAATTGATCAACTAGTTAATGCTACCTCAGGGCATAAGCTTTTGAGCTTTATGGATATATTCTCAAGCTACAACTAGATTCGAATGTATGGCCTAGATGAGGAGAATATTTCCTTCATCATAACAGAGGTCTGTACTGTTGGCGGCGGATCTAATACATGTGTGGGTGTATGCATGTGCAATTGTGTTTATTGCCTAACGCGGCGGAAGAGTATAAATTTTACAATAAACATAATAAATAAATATATTAATCACATTAATATATTAATAGGGTAGAGAACTCACCTCAACATGTAACGTTATACACATATTTTTTATAGAGTCCACATGGAGACCAACTCGTGTGCAGTTCTAGTCACCAACTCGGTGGGCTCGGTGAGTTAGAATAACAGCCCTATATTCAACTCGGGATTAACTCTTCATCCTTAAAATGGTCGGTATGTGTTTTATCCTCTTCTCCAAAAAGAAAAAAAATGAAAAATTTAAAGGAATTCATAATTGCTTAAATTAGAAGCATAGAAAAATGAAACAATTTTATTTTTCCTTTTTTTTTCTTTCCTCTTCTCTTCTCTTCTTTTCTCTTCATTTCTTCCTTCTTCTTTCTCGGCCATTTTGGCTGACACACCAATTTCAATTTCAATCTCTCTTCTCTTTATATATATATAAAATAAAATAATAATATAATATATATAATAATAATATAAAATTAGTAATGGATGCCAACTATTTGGCACCCAAATATAATATTAATATATATATAATATCTAACAATAAAATATAATATAATATAAAAATATATTATATAATATAATAAGAGATATTTTGATTATTTAATATTTAAATAATCAAAGTGAGAAATAACCATTTTGCCCCTCATAAATAGTTACCAAGTTTACTCCTTAGTAGGTCCCACCAAATTCCAAACTTGGGTAAACTCAACTGAGGGTCCATAATATGTTACGCGTCATTATACAATTAGTAAATAATAATTATTGACTAATTGTTGTCTTTAACACTTAAATACAGACACGCACGTATTCCCGTGCTAATGCTGAATATTGCTGGATTAAATAATTTAATTTAGCACGCTGCCCAATGCACAACGAGTACACTCTATATCGCAGGACTCCCTAGGTCCTATGCCTGATTCGTCAAATGAAACTATTCTATGAGTCCGAGAGCAATGCCCCAAGCACACGTCACAAATATTACAAATCAGCGCGTTAAACCATGTAAGCTGAGGTTACAACGCATACGTATAGTCCTTCTGTCATGATATCCTAGATGTGCGAGGATATAGATTATCACTGTCAAATCCCCTTGTGTTCATCCATGTCCTATCTTCAGACTTGTATCTCACTGAACCATATGTGCAAACTCTTTTGCCATATCATTTTACCTTGGCAAAACTCTTTCTCGGGAGGATTGCTTATGGTCACAAGACTTTCTGAGATACAGTCTTGAAACATTTGGATGTCAAACTCCATATGGTAGCTGACGGATCCCATATCTGTACGCACCAGACTCCATAAGCATCGGACCATACTCAGTGACACCCAACGGTCATACCATGAAAGGTCTGTGACATGCGTAGAACCAAAGTATGGTGGATCACTTATAAGCCTACCGTGGCACTCAAGCCAAAGGACTACGTATACTATTCAACTCGAGAGGACTCTCCATTGACGGCTTACATTGGGTGTCTATCAGAGGCCCTCGTGAGTCTGTCCCATATCCATTCCTAACTGGATACCCATATGTAAATACGAGCTTCAAGGTCACGGTCCGCTAGGAACGACCATCTATACACTATAAGTACGATATATGCTGATCTATATATAAAGGTATCCATCAACAGACCCGCATCGACAGAAATTGATCAAGGACAACTATTCGAGAACATACTTGCGTAACTTGCATTTCCTAGCACCCGATTGCAACTCTTACAACTATGCAGTTACTAGTATATTCCCAGGTCTATGTCCCATTACAGACAAGGCTCCAACTTTTGGATCTGCTGAGTATTATAACCAGCTAACACTTAGTTATGCTAATATTTAGCAATTATATCTCTCAGCATGGCTTAATATGAGCCCTTATCTAAACTCTTTAGATCTGATCCGAACTCCTTTAGATCTACAATGTTTGCAACATTACATACAGAATACCATATAAATAGGTATTAACGATTTAATGAGAATGTACACTTGTATAAATACACAAGTATATGTACATTCAGGGATCGCACGTAAGCACCAACCCTAACAATCTCCCACTTGCTCTAGTGCTATTCCTGATGGCATCTCATACACATCGACTCTACGTGTTTATAAACACTTTTAGAGTTATGGCCTTTAGATAGTGGGTCCACTAAATTATTTATAGAACACGTCTACCAATAATCACATCTCCTCAACCAAGATCCCTCTAGTCATATGAGACTCCTCTAAACATAATTAAAGTACTGGTGTCCTCTTGGCATGTTGGCTTGTACAATGGCCTTGTTTGATCGCAAACTTATGTGATATGATCCATCTGTCTTGGAACTCTTCCAAGTTCAGCAACAAAGCTACGAATCCTCACTGCCGCTTCTGCTCCGCCAATCTAAATTAGCAGTGAATCCCAGTTTGGTGTAATTCCAACTCTCTTAGTACTAATGAGAATAAGCACATTTCTAGATGTAGACTCTCTATCATCTATGTTAAACTAGAAGTCTGACTCCATGCGTCTTCTCATTTGTAAGTCACTTTCTCCATATTTGAGAAACCTATCCTTTGTACCTCTAAAGTACCTCAGGATATATTTGACTACCATCAAATAATGGTCACCTGAATCAGACTGGACTTAGCTTGTAACTCATACAGCCAAAAAGATCTCAGGTCTCAAACATATTATAGCATACATCAAGCTTTGAAGAGATAATGTATTTGGTGTGTTAAACACTCTAACTCTCTCATCTTTCATTTGAAGAGACACTCTCTTTGAAAGATGAACACCAGGTCTATTAGATACGTTAACTATCTCATAGTTAACTAACTGTACCCCTTTAAACGCTATTAATGTGAAATAATTTAGGAGAGTCCTATCAGCTTCCTAACTCTATCTCTATAAAGCTTTATAGCTAGTATAAAGGAAGCCTCTCTTAAATCCTTTATGAAAAAATTCTTACGAGTTACTTTTGACCAATTATAACATACTGACATCATTCTCAATGACTAGTATGTCTTCAACAAAAAGCATCAAGAAGACTATTATGCTCCCACTGGCTTTTCATGCACATTAGACTAGAAGTCTGTCTAGACGCAAAACCTTCAGGCTATTCCATGAATATATCTTACTCGAGGTATTCATTTTGAAACATCTTCCTTAGATCCGTCTACCAGACTTCAAAGTTATAAAATGCTGCAAGAGCCAATAAAATTTTAATTGACTTTAACATCAATATTAATTCAAAGGTTTCCTCTTAATGATGCCAGATCACTGAGGATTACCTTTCTAAAACCAATAAAGAGCCTAGAAGGTTTCTACCTTCTATTTGGCTCCTACTACCCCTTTGTAAACCCTTTACAACCAATGAGAACAATTCCTACGGGTAGCTTAACCAAGTCCCAGACTTGATTCTGATGCATATAGTCAATTTTATTTCCATGGCTTCTTGCTGCTTCTCAAATCGATGTCTAACATCGACTCGCTATAGGTCAAGGATGATTTTTTTCTACCAAGAAAACTCTAAGTTCACCTTCAGGAATCAACCATCCCTAAGAGTTGACCTAGAAATCTTTTCTGACCCATTTAGAGGTGTGCTAAAAGGTCACTGTTTAATTAAGCATGAGTTCCCATCCTTGGTTCATTGATTTGTAGATTGACTACATGAAGTTTAATCTTTCTATGATTCTCACAATCTATGAGAATCTCTTTATCTAGAATAGTGATATACCGAGAAACGAACACACTCCGCTTATTGAATCATAGGATACACAATGAACCGATACTTGTACCTCTTGGGTGCTGTTTATCCTGCTAAGTAGCTTTTACAAAATAAGATACCCTGTTGCGTAACTCTTACATAAGCAGGATAACCCCAAGTCTTAACTAATTTAAGATACGGTTTCTTTCCTTTCTGTATCACATATGGAATAGAAGAAAAAGCTTCTGATGGAACTCTGCTAAATAAGCAGCTGTATTTGGAGTAGATACTCACAGATATAGATCGATAACACTCATTATCAATCGAACCATATCTAATAAAGCCCAATTTCTCATCTCCGAAACATCATTATGTTATGGATTACACGGAGGATTATAATGAGTGAGAATCTCATTCTTCCTTAAACAAATAGAAAACTTTGCTGTTAATGTATTCACTTTCTTGATCTAATCGAAGGGATATGACGTACATTCTAGTATGTTTGGTCATCCCCATGAATACATTATTCATAAACTGGTTAAGTCCTCATAGTCAGATCAAGAATCTAACTATCTTTAACCAGACGGATAAGCATCTCATGCCTATATCACCTAAACTTATATACCATAGTTTTATATCATTTAAGGATTTCAATCTACAAACATTTTTAATTGTATATAATGTATATTTATTAACTGACATTCAACTAATAAAACATTATACTAATTATGCAATATAATTATTGTATTGCATACTAGAAGTAAGTCCATCTGCCCAACAACTTAAACCTATAAGAAATTACAATTTCATACTCTCAACTTTACTTTTACAAGCTGTTGCATTCTAGTCTCTCTTAATCTCTGCAACATTTTATAGATATGAGAGGGACATGCAGTATCTCATACCCAGCTTGAATTGGAGTTATGCCCTAAAAATATCTATATTTGTTAAACACAAACCTATGAGAGTCTTCCTGACTATTATACAGTTTCTAGGGTAGGGAAATTTTCAATACCCGACCATACTGTAGTGGAAACACTTTCTACCTACATGCCCTCTTATTGATCTTTGGATAAATATTGCCTCTGAGGATTGATACTGGGTATCTGCCTCATCTTCTTCTTCTCACACATCTGATCTCACCAAATATACTTAGAATAAAAGGTGAAACAACATTTACAAAGAGAGTCATACACTTTCTATTTAATCCTCTATAGAGGTATTATCAAACACGACTTATGGCAAACTCTGATGAATAATAAATCCAAAATTTTCTAAATCCAGAACACTTTTGTGATTCATTCATTGGTCAGAGTATTTTCTAGTACCCTAAAGTTAGACTACATCAACTATGCACACCAACTGGTTCGTAGTGGCCATTATTCTTAACAGCCAAAATTAACGGGAGATATGAGCAGAATGGTTATTAAATCGCTAATGGAACATTTTAAATCATGGGTATACTAATTATACATTTTCGATTTAAAACGCCTTTCCACTGCTTTACATAATCTCGATAATCTTAAACGGAAAGACGATAGTTTAAACTCTTTTAAACTATACAGCGGGAAGTATATCCCATTGAAATTTACTCGGGCCTCACGCTATAGCAATATTGGCCTTTGTAAACCCAACAGGTAAACAACACTTGTCAATTGCATCTCATGCAACTCTTACCCTTTGATCCTAAATACACCTTATCCTCACGCTGTAACAATATTGGATAAATATATTCCAGATTAACTTGTCAATGATCAAATATATGCTACCGATACTACCCTCACGCTGTAGCAATATTGGCCAATACTTTCGCATATATTTGCCTCATCTCATGTTTAACCGGCATAGTCCAAGCTTAACCGACCAAGTTCCTCACGCTGTAGCAATATTGGGAAAAAGACAACGTGACTCGTCTAACACCGTATTGACAAGACGAATCAGAATAAAATATTATCTTATAATATAATATTTTTTAATTTGAGTAAGAGAGATTTTGCATCTATAGTCTCCATTTTTTTTAGGAAAGGTGATTCTCAATTAATTAATTTTTCTATGTAAGCATAACTAAACTCTACTAGTAAGGCTCTCATTGTGGTTACCAACATAGAAAAATTAATCTTGGTTTATAATGCAAACTGATAACTCTTTATCACTGCATCTCATAAACCCTGATTTATAATATAGACTGATAACTTTTATCACTATATCTAATAAATCTACACATGTAAAATTAATTTTGAAACACTGATTAAAAACACTGTAGATATGAACAGTAACTTTCGTTTTACTGTAACATTATTGTATCGGTGAACAGTATAACTTTACTGTTTATGTGCTACTGTTTATGTGAACAGTACCCCCCGCGGCAGATGTCACCGCTGGCGTTGCATCGCCCAGTGCTTCCCTTTGGTATACCCGTTTCAACACTTGAAACGTGCTATTTACACTAGGCCTTTTGCATCCATTCACTCAAAGAACACCCAAATATACCATAAATGGCTCTGATACTATTTTGTTGGCGGTGGTTCTAATATATGTGTGAGTGTATGCATGTGCAATTGTGTCTATTACCTAACGCGGTAAAAGCATATAAATTTTATAATAAACGCAATAAATAAATATATCAATAGGGAAAAGAACTCACCTTAACGTGTAACGTTATATACGTGTTTTTCATAGAGTTCACATGGAGACCAACTTGTGTGCAGTTCTAGTCACAAACTCAGTGGGCTTAGTAAGCTAGAACAACAGCCCTATATTCAGCCCGGGATTAACTCTTAATCCTTAAAATGGTCGGTGTGTGTTTTATCATTTTCTTCAAAAGAATAAAAAATGGAGAATTTGAAGCAATTCATAATTACTCCAATTAGAAGTATAAAAAAAATGAAACAATTTCATTTTTTCTTTTCCTTTTTTTTTCTTTCTTTTTCTTTTCTTTTTTCTTTCTTCTTCTTTCTCTTCTCTTCTTTTCTCTCCACTTCTTCCTTGTTCTTTCTCGGCCATTTTGGCCGACACACCAATTTCAATTTCAATCTCTCTTCTTTTTATATATATATAATAAAATAATAATATAATATATAATATAATAATATAAAATTAGAAATGGGTGCCAACTATTTGGCACCCAAATATAATATTAATATATATAATATCTAATAATAAAATATAATATAATATAAAAATATATTATATAATAAAATAAAATAATATAAAAATATATTATATAATATAATAAGAGAGATATTTTGATTATTTAACATTTAAATAATTAAAGTGAGAAATGACTATTTTGCCCCTCATAAATAGTTACTAAGTTTACCCCCTAGTATGTCCCACCAAATCCCATACTTTGGTAAACTCAACTGAAGGTCCATAATACGCTACGTGTCATTATATAATTAGTAAATAACAATTATTGACTAATTGTTGTATTTAACACTTAAATACAGACACGTACGTATTCTCGTGATATTGTTGAATATTGCTAGATTAAACACTTTAATCTGGCACGTTGCTCCAGCGCACAATGAGAACACGCCATATCGCGAGACTCCGTAGGTCCTACGCCCGATTCGTCAAATGAAACTATTCCATGAGTCCGTGAGTAATGCCCTACGTACACGTCACGGATATACAAATCAGCACATTGAAGCATACAAGTTAAGGTTACAACGCATACGTATAGTTCTTCCGTCATGATATCCTGGATGTGCGAGGATATAGATTATCACCATCAAATCCTCTAGTGCTCATCTATGTCTTATCTGCAGACTAGTATCTCACTGAACAATATGTCAAACTCTTTTTTCATATTATTCTACCCTGGCGAAACTCTTTCCAGGGATAATTGCTTGTGGCCACAAGACTTTTCGAGATACAGTCTCGAAGCATCTGGATACCGAACTGCCTATGCAAGCTGACGGATCCCATATCTGTACTCATCGAACTCTATAAGCATCGGACCATACCCAGCGACACCCAACGGTCACACTATGAAAGGTCTGTGACATGCGTGGAACCAAAGTATAGTGGATCACTTACAAGCCCATCGTGGCACTCAGGTCAAAGGACCACGTATACTACTCAACTTGAGAGGACCCTCCGTTGACGGCTTACATTGGGTGTCTATTAGAGGCCCAAGTGAGTCTGTCTCATATACAGTCCTAACTGAATACCCATATGTCAATACAAGCTTCAAGCTCACGGTCGGCTAAGAACGACCATCTATACACTATTGGTACAATATATGCTGATCTATATATATAGGTATCTACCGATAGACCTGCATCGGAAGAAATAGATCAAGGACAATTATTCGAGAACATACTTGCGTAACTTGTATTTCCTGGCACTCGATTGCAACTCTTGCAACTATGCAGTTACTAGTATATTCCTAGGTCTATGTCCCATTACAGACAAGGCTCCAATGCTTGAATCTGTTGAGTATGATAACGAGCTAACACTTAGTTATGCTAACATTTAGCAATTATATCTCTCAGCATGGCTAAATATGAGCCATTATCTAAACTCTTTAGATCTGATCTGAACTCTTTTAGATCTACAATGTCTGCAACGTTACATGCATAATACCATATAAATGGGTATTATCGATTTAATGAGAATGTACACTTGTATAAATACACAAGTATATGTACATTTAGGGATGACAAGTAAGCACCAACCCTAACATATACTACTACAAAGTAATGCCTTTTGGGCTCAAGAATGTTTGGGCTACTAAATAGTGTTTAGTAAGCAAGCTTTTCAAAGACCAAATCAAGAAAACCATAAAGGTTTATGTAGATAATATGATCATCGAGTCAAACTTGCTATTAATGATGTATCAGATCTAAAGGGAAGATTTGAGATGCTATAGAGGCACAATATAAAATTATACCCAGAGAAATGTGCTTTTCAGGTGACCAAAGGCAAGTTCCTTAGCTTTGTGGCAAAACAAATAGGAATTAAAGTAAATCTAGAGAAGATCAACGTGATAAAAGAGATAAAGACACCTAAGACAGTCAAAGATGTGAGAGCTTGGCAAAAAAGGTAGTTGCATGGAGCAGATTCATCTCAAAGGCCATCAATAACTGCCAGCCATTCTTTAAAGCTTGAAGGCAAGAAAGAACATAACCTGCATTCCAGAGTGCACAGAGGCTTTTGAGAAGCTAAAACAATATTTGAAAGAGCCTCCCCTAATTGTTAGTCCTCGACCAAGTGATGTGCTCCTATTATACTTCATTATATTCGAGATAGCCACCAGTTCAATGCTAGTTAAGAAAGAAAATGATGGAACTTAGAGGCTGTTTTACTATATCAACAAAGCTTTGATTAATGCCAAAAAGAGATACCAGCCGACTAAAAATTATGTGTTATCTCTAGTAGCTATGGACATGAAGCTACGCCTTTTCTTCCAGACCCACATGATCACTGTGCTGACTAGTTTACCACTGAGGCAAATCCTCCAGAAGATAGATGTGTTAGCCAGCTTATGAAGTGTTCGTATGAGCTGAGTAAGTTTGACTTTACTTACAAGCCACGTCTTTATATTAAAGTACAGTCTATTGCTGATTTTGTGGTTGAGTTTACCTTAGGCCAAGGGGAGAAGAGAAAGAGAAATGTGAGCCCAACCAGAAATAAGTCATGAGTCCATTATAC